>CM060905.1:183588676-184247605 GCA_030737815.1 Allium fistulosum | reverse complement strand
GGGGCAAGTGTTGGACGAATTCTCATCACCAAACTAAAGCCACTACCAACCCTTCCTCTTTCTCCAAAGTACCTCACCAAACCAGCCCAGTCGGCATCTACCCCTCCTCTCCACCGAATGGAGCTCCCCACCGAACAAAGTCCCACCGAATGAAGCTCCCTACCGGATCAACTCGACTCCACACTACCGGACCATGATACCACCGGATCAACTCGACTCCACACTACCGGACCATGATACCACCGAATCAGCTCGACTCCACACTACCGGACCATGATACCAACGAATCAACTCGACTCCACACTACCGGACCATGATACCACCGAATCAACTCGACTCCACACTACCGGACCATGATACCACCGAATCAACTCGACTCCCCACTACCGGACAATGCTCCTTCCGGACCAACAATACCAGGCCAGATCGCGTCAGCCCAGGCCCACCAACAGTTGTATAAATCCAAGACCCCTACCCCCAGCCTCACTCTATAAATAGAGGGGCAGGGGTACAACAATGGGGGACAAGTTTGAGAGCTCAAGCATGGAAGAACTTTCAAACAACTTTCTTTTACTTGTATCGAAGCTTGTACTTGTAATCTAAACAAGAGAAGAGAAATAACATATAAAGTGGACGTAGGCACATTCTGGCCGAACCACTATAAATCTGCGTGTCTTTTTACAGTTTAGCCCCTGCTTTCCCTATATTTGCATAAATCCCCAAAATCACTAAGAACAACATAAGATCTACTAAATCATACGACTTTGAGGTGTTTGTCCATTTTTTGTGCAAACAGCAGCAATATGTCAGTAATAAGTTAATATAACACAAACCGAAGTGGTTTCGCAGGAGCGACCATCATCTATGGTTGATATACCTGGTCGCAGCCGAGGATAAAGAGCGGGTATAGTAATCCCATGATTGAAATGAATTTGATTAAGGTTTACTTTTCGTACTTGGTTTTTGCTTTAAATAAACGACGAAAGGTTACTACTGGGCTACTTACACATGTATGGATCCTAATCGGTCCCATAGGCAAGCTCTTAGTTAAAGTTCGAGAGTTATCCTTGTTAAATTAGATGTCTTGATTTTGCTTAATGCATTTTGATTTGAACTATATAGATGATTTAATAATGAATATTGATAGATATTTGATTTTGATGTTATTGATGGATGATATTGGAACATAATTATCCTTTGTGTGTAGTAGATAAACATATAATAGTTTCCCTGATCGGAGGGACAGAGCGACATATTAGGAATGCAAGTCTCATTGCCGGAGAGCAGGTGGATAAACATATATAGGATAACAAGTTCCCTCACCAGAGAGTAAGAGGATGTACTCACTTTGGACATTGAGTGTCCCTTCACCGAAGAGCGAGTGGATGGACTTAATCTGGATTTATGATTATATCCGAAGACATAAAAAATTAAACTTCAAGATTTGAATGCCTTTTGGTATGAAGCGATTGATAATGATTAATGACTATCATTACCTCAATTTGATTAGGCTTACTTATTATGGGATTGTAATAACCCCTACTTGAGACTCAAAGATGAATGCTGATGATGTTGTAGTCATCATCTGAATTATCTTCCGGTGACGAAAGGAAGTTCAGTTTATTAATTAACATAGATAAGGTAAATATAGCAGTTAAATATTTTTCATTACATCAGAATTTGCTTTAGCATTCTTTACATATACTTCTATCACAACTAAACCGAAAGACGTGCCTACATAAGGGTTAGATATAGCAGAAAATAACTTAGCAAAGAGTCGGGTCATTATGCGGCCTGCACTCCTTAATACAATGAAAATTCAAATCTTTATTAGCTACGAGCCTCCTTCTCTTCGATCTTCATACTACGGCCTGTTTTTCATACCTGTCTAATCCCGTAAACTCGGCATACTCAAATGAGCACTCATGAGTTTATGAGGAATATAATAATAAAAACATGAGTCAAACATAAAGTCAGTTGTGAATAATACTTACCCAAAACAATTATGTAGTGTAGGGGTGGGCACGGTCGGTTAACCGAGTCATTCGGTTAAAATTTTCAGTTAACCGCAAAAGTACGACCGGTTCGGTTAACCGGTTTCGGTTAATTGTGGCAATGGACTACCGACCGAACCGGTTAATCTTAACCGCGGTTAACTGATTACTTTGATCGGTTAACCGATTACTTTGACCGGTTAACCGTTGACCGGTTAACCGTTCAAATTGACAAATTAAGCAGTTTAAAAATTTAAAGTACACAGCATTTTCAACTGACTCAACTGATATACAAGATATACTTGCTTCATTGTTCATACTAGTTCATACTTCATATTGACAGTAATCCAAACAAACTAATCTACAACAATCTTTATTTACAATTAGCCCTAATAATTTTCTCATGCTCATTTCACGATGGTATGCAACACTTCAAAGCAGTATCAGTCCCAATCAAAATCGAGGAAGCCAACATCCTTCATCTCGGAATAATCTATATTTTCCAATCGCATGTCATCCTCCTGTATTAGTTGATAAAGAAACAACAAAAACAAAAGAAACATAAATAAGACATGGACATAATTCAATAACTAATTACAGTTTAATGGATCCGAACCTGGAAAAATTCTGCTAGAAATGTTATGTACACATTGTACAGGAAAGGGAGATAAAGAGCATGATAACATACAGTTGCAAGATCAAACAACCTGCAAATGGAAAAAATATTTAAAACACTTCACGATTCAATTTATTTTGAGTAGCATCTTATCCGAATTGCATCCAAACATTAACTAATTAAAAAATGGTATTATTGGGAAGTAAATTGTTATTTCCTTGACAGGCAGAATTAACAAAAATAAGCACTGCTGAAGGGATTTAGGCAAATTTGGCATTCCACCAAAATAAAGCCATACTAATGAAACAAGGTATAAGAATAATACCAGAACCCATGTCCAGAACATTTCTGCCAAGCAAGCATGCGAGAAAATATACCTCGCTCAATGTGAACATTGCACAAATATAATTGTAGAAGGCAGGTCTTGTTCGTACTTGAAAATCCACGTTGTAGGACACATGAATATAGCTTGATACTGATATCCAAATCATGGAGAAAAAGACCTGGATCAATGTATAAAAAGTTACTTCTAAATGTTAGAAATGTCAACATGTGAAAAACATTAAATGATAGTGACATTGATATGTAACAAGCATGTGTGTATGCCTTTTCTTTTTGCCAAATATCCGGACGCATCTTGGGAAAAGGCGCGATGGGGATCTCATACATACATCCTAAAAAGACGTAAATAAGTGTATTTCTATCATCAGATATCAAGATATGTTTGTGGTAAACAAACAATGATGGATCATTGATGTGAGCAACATGCCATTAAGTGTGATGTCCCTGGGTACATCCTTTAGCTCTCATTATAGGACCACTGAACAGAACCGTATATATAGTGGCTCCTCTACGTCTATAAATAGTTCATATATATAAAGTTAAAGACAAGTTAATAATGCTTAGGGACACAAAAGAACTGATACTGTACTGGTTACCAATGCATAAATGCTTGATGAATTAGAAAAAAATGTAATACAATAAGATAAATGAATAATGATAATTTTTCATCTAGGCATATATAAGAATAATATGTGTCTAATTTTTATATAAATCTTTCAGTTTTAGTTTTAGACAAAATTATACTAACTGATTTCATAAAAAAAATACAACATTCATTTATGAAAAGCATTTGTTATATTTTTTTTAGGATAGTAAATGATAAAGATAGGAAACATGGATGGAGAAGTATTAGTTCTTACATCAAATATCTCATGGAGGCTACACAAAAAAACAGTCAAGGTGTTTTCAGTAGACGAGTCTAGGCAAAGATGAGTTAAGATGTTCTTTCAAAACACATAACCAAGGTCTAGATCAAACGTCGAACTCTGTGTTCTAAGATGTTTACTAAAATTACTGTATTGATATGTTATTTGTACACTAAAATTGTGAAACCAATTGGTAATATGATCTTGTAACAATAATCTCCCATGGTTGTATTCATGGTGACAGGATTATGATGCATACAATCATCTTACTAAAGTGTGTTTGTGAATTTAAATGCCATCTTAGTTAATATATCTTTGTTTATCTTGCTTTCTAAGATCAATTTTTGCTTCATAATAATGGTTTCTCATTTTGCTAATTTGTTTGTGGTTTGGATTACTATTACTTCAGTAACCTTAATATGTTATGTTAGTATTATGCTATTGAGCATCAAATTTCTGATCTGAAACATAGTTTACACGGTATATCAACATATATAATACTTCTACACAACAATTTTGGGTAAGAAAATTGCTATCGTTGGATGAAACTAATTCACCCTTATCTATTATATGGAATAAGCATTATGAAAATGTAAGCAACTGTTTAGATGAACCTGATCCCCATTGGTTAGTAGTGGAGATCTTAGATTCCATGTACGTCATATGAACTAGAAAGATGAACAAAAGAGATAGACAAACTGAACTTATATCAGTTTGTATGAACTAAATAGATACATATTCTTATCTTGTTTAACTAAAATCACATGAACTCGGTTGAATGATTACATGGTTTTAGTTAATATGAATGAGTTATTTCATATGTCTGATAATTAAACATTCTTAGGAACTAAAACAAATAAACATTCTTGTCTCATTTTTAATTCATATAAATGAACTAAATAAATAAACATATATCATCTGTCTAAAATCATTCTTATTAGTTCTCAGTTTATATGTATATCAGTTCATACGAACTAAATTATCAAATCAAGGCTAAAACTAAAACAGATAAAACAGATAAAATTATATGTATATCTTGTTTAAGCATACATGAATTAAACACTCGGTAAAAGTTAAGTAAAATAGATCAAAACTAAAACTAAACAAAATAATTCAACTCACATTCTTCCCCTTCATGCTAGCATTCACCATTGCTCAAATCGACAATTCAAATAGCAAATAATGAAGGCAAAGGCGGTAGAGGATCGATTTGTATTTAGATTCATGAAGATTTTGTAATGCCCCAGAAATTCATGGAATCTTATTTTAGTTGAATTTTGAAAATATCTAAATTTATTTGTATAAGAATATATGGAATTAATTGTGTGCAAGTATGTGTGCATGTGTGCACGTGCACACTGATATGGCACAAGGAAGAACTCCAGATTTCTTGAATTTAAAACAAGGATTAAAAAGCATTACAAACATGATTTTGTGATATGGATATTTGATTTCTGGAATTATATGGATCATTCCAAAAAATAAGTAAAGTAAGTTTTATTTTAAAATCAGTAAACAGATTTTATTTAAAACCCAGAAAAATTTTTTTATACATATATATGTTATAAGGATTTGAAAACCTGTATACATATAGGTGCATATGTTTCTGAAATTAAAGAGGAATTAAATAAGCCTAGATAAGATATGTATACAAATATACATTTTTAAGTACTGAAAAGTATATACATATAAGCAAGTGGAACTATAACATTAAAATGACATGAAATGCAATACAAGTCAATATGCTTGTGTAGGCAAAAATAGCAAAGGGGATTCTCAGGAATAATTAAAATATAAAATAGGGTAGTCACACTTTTAACATGACTAGGTGAGTGGCCATTTTCTGAAAAAGTAAAGAAAGAAAATGCAGCCTTTAATTGGTAATATGACCGGGGGTAATTAGGAATAAAAATGAGAAAATGCAAACACACAATGCATGATGCTAGCCAGGACTGAAATGGAATTTTGTCTTGAGTAAAACCCTAGTAAAAATATGTTTATAAATAAGTAGTTATGGCCAGAGAAATTGTTTTACCCGAGCTACTTATAATAGGAAAAGAAGAAAACATTTTAAAGGAAGAGAAAATACACTCAGGGATTTTCTGGATTTATAAGAAGAAATATTCAGGTGAGTAATCTCACTAAACCCATGGCATTAAGTCCTGTTATGAGGCAGCCAGATTTATGTTATTTTTCTACATGTTTTTGATTCCATTACTATGGTTTTAATGGATGCTTCAATGGATGTTTTAATGGGTGTTTCTGGATGTTTTGATTGCTTTGATGTTTGAGTGTTTTGCTCTGTTTGGTTACACCCAGAAAGGTAAAAGTATGAAATCATGAAAGTAAATAGAGAATACTTGTAACTGGTTTAGATATGGCATGGAAAACATAGAAACCAAAATGTATATGAGTTGCAATACACTTGTGTAAGTGCTGAGGCTCAAATGAAAGATTCAAGGTTGCAATGGAAATATCCAAAAGTGCTGAACCCTTGATCAAATAGAAAATCCATGAGCTAGAAATCTTGTTTAAGCTAGATCTTGAATTTAGTTCAAACATGGTTGCTTATGAAACAATAATAACCCACATGCCTAGTCTTTATTCCCAGTTGTAAATATTCTTGTATTTTCTTTAAGCCAAAATACTTGAAAATATGATTTTCCCTGGACATGAATGTTAGATTGTTCTTGAGTTATGCTTGTAAACTCTATGTAATGTTTCATGTATAATGGGATTTAGTCACCTAGCTATCTCACGATAGGATTAAACATGAACACTTAGTAAATAAACTAACGATTGTGAGCCAAGAAGACTGCTGGAATGCTTGTCATATTTGAAGTATGCAAGTTGGCACATGGTTTGTTTAAGCCCTGAGATCTTTGTGCAATATTGTGAATTATTTTATTGCAATGCGTCCCCGTGATTCCTTTATGGCAGATGAGGCTAGGAATTAATTTGGTAAATGCAACCTTAAATTGATGAAGTAGGAACTTGAGTTATTCCTAAGATGGTTGGACTGGAGCTATGATGGTTCCTGAGTATTTCTATTTGAAACATATGTTTGCATGGTTGAATGTGTGTACATGATTAGTCTTAAATACTGATCATATATGCACAAGTATATCATAAACAAGTCAGGCAAATTGTTCAAAGAAGATATGCCCACTTGTACAAAATATTTATGTCTCACTCATTTACTTAATATCATGGAATTTTTGGTTTTACTCATACCAGATCTTGTATCTGACCCTTGTTTGCTTATGGCATCTGGGGTGTCTCATCTAAAATGGGGCAGCCTCTAATGTTCTTTCAGGGGATGCTGGATCCAAATAAGAAGCTGCTGTGGCTAATGAAAGTGATTATATAAGCATGCTAAATTAGAATTGAATAAGAACTTAGAATGAAATATTTGCATGTAATCTGGGGAGTTTTTATAGTTCTGTTTTGGTTGTTATGTAATGATCTTAAAAGTTTGGATTTATTGGTTGTTCTAAATGAATCTAGTGATGTACTAAGTTTAGGATTAATCTAAAGACTTGGTTGATTTTTTGCAAGAAAATATATATTTGAGTATTGTGGTGAAAATCTGTAAATGATATGCCTGTATTTGAGAAATGGATATGTATATGTACATATATTGTATTAGTTAATTTCAAGTTACTTAAAACCTTAAGTTTGAAGGTTAAAAATCTGAGTTTAGCTATAAAAACCTGGAATTATTCTTGTGGATATTTTTAAGTTCATATAAATTAGATATGCATAGGATTTACTGACTTGTTACACATAATCAAAAGTATATAGTAATTAACTTTAGTCAGAACTGCTAGAATCCAAATCAAGCAGGATACTCTTGTTTAACAATTAAAAATATATATACTCTGAATTTAAACAAGAGAAACACGTACATCCTCATATGTATGTGTATGTTACTAGGGATGCACTGATATATTTATATTGGTAATAAGTTTTGAATCTTGGTTGAATTGTTTGAAAGAAAAAAAAAATGACTCTGATAGTTCAAAGGAAGTTTAAATCAAACTTAAAAGTGTAAATGAATGTCGGTGGACATCCAGACACATATAAATTGAATGTGCATATGCATGTACATAGAGATCAAATTTAGACGTCAGTCTTAATAATTTAGACGTCTGAGATTAAACTCAGACGTCAGTCATAATAATTTAGACGTCTGAGGTTAAATGTAGACGTCTGTCACAAAAAATTTAGATGTCTGAATTTAGTTCAAAATGTCTTTTTCTCTCTGTTTCAATTTTAGATCTCTGAGCCGTCTGTCATAATTAGTTAGACGTCTGGGATTAAGTTTAGACGCCTGTCATAAGAATTTAGACGTCTGAACTGCTGATTTTGCCTAATTTGCCTATTTAGAAAAGAAATAAGTGGCTATGTCAATAGCTTGTATGGCATTTTGATTTCTACTTGATTTAAATTCCCTTTGATGAAGAAAAAAAAAATCCTTATGAAATTAAGGTAGAAAGAGGAGGGTCATTTCAGTTGGTATCAGAGCACTTGGTTGCATTGATTGCTAAGTATTATAGAAATGTATTTTGTCTGTTTGTTTTGGATGAAATAATTTAGATAAGAAAATAGTAATTATAGAAGTACTCATAATATACTAATACCATTTGCCCAGAACGTAGTTAGCAGACCATGGTAGGAAGAGGATCTCATCACCATGCAGGATCAAGTGCACCACAAATGCTTGATATGCAAGACTTTATGAGGGCTTTAAGGGATGGAATTGGGCATAGGCCTGAGAACCCACATGAAGAACTTTCAAAACTACTGAAGACTTATTCCAATTTGGGAGGCAGGAGTTTTGAAGGAACTGAGAATGTGATGGAAATTCAAGCATGGTTGAGAACACTGGACAGAGTTTTCAATGACATGCAATTGGATGATCAAAGGAAGAGGCAAGTAGCTTCAAGACAACTGAAAGGGGTAGCTTTAAGCTGGTGGGAGGTGATCATAGCTGGAAGAAATGAAAATGAGATCACTTGGAATCAATTCAAGGAGATGTTGGAAGCTAGATTTGTTCCAGCATCAGCCAAAACTCTATTGCTTGAAGAATTCATCAGACTTAGACAGGGAACTTTTAATGTGACTGAATATACTCATAGGTTTGAGGACTTGTCTAAGTATGGAGCTATGCTTGTGGCTGATGAGGCATCAAAGAATGATAGGTATATTAAGGGTTTAAACCCAGGGCTTAGTAGGGCTATGTTGCCATATGCAGATAAAACTTTTGATCAAATAATTGATCTGGCCTTAAAATTTGAGCAACATGACAAGGAAAGGGAGAAGTATAAGAATTTTAAGAATAACAACAATAAGAAAAATAGGGGAAGGTATCATCCCTATGATAAAAAGAAGGAGGAGACAGAAGGCAAGAAAACCAATGATACTAAGACCACTGATACAAAGAGAAAAATAACATGTCATCATTGTGGAAAAGAGGGACATATCAAACCAAGGTGCCCAGAATTGAAGGGAGGAGCTTTCAAATGCTACCTATGTGGTAAGGTGGGACATATCAAGAGAAACTGCCCTGAGTATAAACAGCAAGGGAAGCTAGCAAGTTTGGAAAGCAGAAGCAAATCCACAGTAGAGGCTAATGCAGAAAACCATGGTCAAGTGGAAGGTACTTTATTTATTTGTACCCTACCCATATCAGTAGTGTATGATACAGGGGCAACACATTCTCTGATTTCCCATGAGTTAGTTGCATTGCTTAAATTAAATTGCATACTGGTTGAAACCCCTTTGTTAGTGCAAAGCCCATTGGGAAGTTCTAGAGTTTTAAACATGATGTGTGTGGATGTGGAATTAAACATAGGAGGAAATGTTTTTATTTCCAATTTATATGTTTTAAATTACCCAAATATAGGTGTTATATTGGGTGTAGACTGGTTAAGACAATACAAAGCAATAATTAATTTATACTCATCCACCATATCATTACAAAATTCTAGAGGTCAAAGAATCACAATTTTGTGTGAAATAACCAAGGAAAGAAAATTATATCACTTGATTGACTTAAGTAAGGATTCCAGTGAGCCTTCTATTGAAGAAATCCCCATAATTAACAAATACTTAGATGTGTTTGGAGAAGTTAAGGGTGTTCCACACCACAGACCAGTGGAATTTCAGATTAATCTGATACCAGGAGCAAGTCCAATTATTAAGAAATCCACTAGGATAGGGCCAAGTGAGTTGAAGGAATTAAAGAAACAGTTAGAAGAGTTGGAAAGCAAAGGATTTATAAGACCAAGTAATTCATGCTGGGGTGCTCCAGTAGTGTTTGTAAGGAAACATGATGGTACTTTAAGAATGTGCATAGATTACAGGGAGCTAAACAAAGTCACTATCAAAAACAAGTACCCCTTACCTAGAATTGATGATCTTTTTGATCAACTTAGTGGAGCAAAAATATTTTCTAGGTTAGACTTGGCATCTGGATTCCATCAGATGAAGGTTGAGGACTCAAGTGTTAAGTACACAGCCTTTAACACTAGGTATGGTTTATATGAGTTTCTTGTCATTCCATTTGGGTTGACAAATGCTCCATCATACTTTGTAGACTTGATGAATAGGATATTCAGGGATTATTTAGACAAGTTTGTTTTGATTTTTATTGATGATATTTTGATCTATTCTAAAACAGTAGAGGAACATGAAAATCACTTACACCTTGTTTTGTCTAGATTAAGAGAAAAAGATTTAAAAGCAAAATTTTCTAAGTGTGCATTTTGGAAAGAAGAAGTGCATTTCCTTGGGCATGTTATATCTGCCAAAGGCATTTCTGTAAATCCCAATAAAATTGTGGCAATCCAAGCATGGAAAAGGCCAAGCACAGTGGGAGAAGTTAGGTCATTTATGGGAATGGCAGGGTATTATAGGAGGTTTATAAAAGATTTTTCTAAGATGTCATCACCTCTTACCAACCTAACTAGAAAGAACCAACCCTTTATATGGACTGAGAAATGTGAACAAGCCTTTAGTAGAATCAAGGAGGCCTTAGTCAATGCACCAGTATTAAAAGTACCAGAAGGAAATGAGGATTTGATTGTGTATACTGATGCAAGTGGTTTTGGGCTAGGAGCTGTATTGATGCAGCAAGATCAAGTTATAGCCTATGCATCAAGACAATTGAAGCCACATGAATCAAAGTATGCAACCCATGATCTTGAGTTGGCAGCAGTGGTATATGCACTAAAGCTCTGGAGACATTATCTTCTAGGTGCTAAGTTTATTTTGTACACAGACCATAAGGCATTGAAATATCTCTTTTCACAAAAAGATTTGAATATGAGGCAACATAGATGGGTTGAGTTTCTAGCAGCATATGATTTAGACATACTTTATACTCCAGGAAAAGCTAATAAGGTTGCAGATGCTTTGAGCAGGCAGCATGCAAAAGTAGCCATGCTAATGATAGAAGAGTTTAGAAATTTATCTCTACTTACTGATTTGGAAATTGAGGAAAACAGTGAGGTAAACATGGAGATGATTGAAGAAGGGAGTAAAGGAAAATTAAGTTTGATAACTTTGCAATCAGATTTAATTTTGAAAGTGGGAAAAATGCAAGGGGGAGATCCAGATTTATTAGAAAAGAAGACTTTAATAGAAAAAGGAGAAGAAGTAGCAAACTACCACATTGATAAGAATGGTTACTTAAGGAATAAAGGTAGAATATGTGTTCCAAAGGATATAGAATTGAAGGAAGAGATACTCAATGAATATCATAGGAGCAAATATTCTATACACCCAGGCAGCACCAAGATGTACCAAAATTTGAAGAGGGATTATTGGTGGAGAGGGATGAAAACTGATGTGGCCAAACATGTTGCAAAATGCATGACTTGCCAACAAGTCAAAGCAGAAACCCAAAGACCCTCAGGCCTATTACAACCTCTAAGTATACCACAGTGGAAGTGGGAAGATACATCTATGGATTTCATAGATGGTCTGCCTAGGTCAAAAAGAGGAAACACAAGCATTTGGGTAATAGTTGATAGATTGACTAAAGTGGCACACTTTATACCAGTGAAGGCAGAAAGAAATGCACCTAAACTAGCTCAAATATTCATGAGAGAAATAGTAAGATTGCATGGAATCCCTAAGACTATAGTGAGTGATAGGGACACAATCTTTACATCCAGATTTTGGAAGAGCTTTCAAGAAGCCATGGGAAGTGAGTTATGCTTGAGTACTGCATACCACCCCCAATCAGATGGTCAAACTGAAGTGATAAATAAAGTTTTGGAGGATTTGTTGAGGGCATGTGCATTGGACTTTGGAGGTAATTGGGAAGATCACCTCCATTTGGCTGAATTTACATATAACAATAGTTATCAAAGCACCATAGGTATGGCACCATTTGAAGCCTTGTATGGCAAACCATGTTTGTCACCAATATGTTGGGTTGAAGCAGGAGAAAAGGCTGTCTTAGGGCCTGAGTATGTTAAAGAGACTACAGAGAAAATTGAATTGGTGAGGAGAAGAATGGCAGCAGCTCAAGATAGGCAAAAGAAGTTTGCAGATATGAGGAGGAAGCAGGTAGAATATGAAGTTGGTGATTATGTTTTCATCAAAGTTTCACCTATGAAGAAGGTGTTGAGGTTTGGCAAGCAGGGAAAACTTACCCCAAGATATGTTGGACCTTACAAGATTTTGGAAAAAATAGGTTCACTGGCATATAAGTTGGAGCTACCTGAAGAGATGAGTGCAATGCACAATGTATTTCATGTATCACAACTTAGGAGATGGGTGCATGATAAAGAGGAAATTCTAGAGAAACCAACTCAAGTTCAAATAAATCCTGACTTGGTCTATGAGAAAGAACCAGTGGGGATTTTAGCTAAAGAGGAAAAGAAGTTGAGGAGCAAAACTTTGAAATTCGTAAAGGTTCAATGGAGCCTAGACCCTAATGATTGTACATGGGAGTTAGAGGATAAGATAAAGATGGATTACCCTAAGCTTTTTGCAGTGGAAGGTAAAAATCTAAATCCCTAAAAAGTTTAATATGTACGGTTGTTTTGGCTGAATTGTTTGCTTATGCTATGTTTGATAGATTTTATAAAATCTGGAAATGTTTAAAGTCAAAATGAGAAAAATTGTGAGGACACAATTCCTAAAAAAGGTGGGGTGATTGTAATGCCCCAGAAATTCATGGAATCTTATTTTAGTTGAATTTTGAAAATATCTGAATTTATTTGTATAAGAATATATGGAATTAATTGTGTGCAAGTATGTGTGCATGTGTGCACGTGCACACTGATATGGCACAAGGAAGAACTCCAGATTTCTTGAATTTAAAACAAGGATTAAAAAGCATTACAAACATGATTTTGTGATATGGATATTTGATTTCTGGAATTATATGGATCATTCCAGAAAATAAGAGAAGTAAGTTTTATTTTAAAATCAGCAAACAGATTTTATTTAAAACCCAGAAAAAAAAATTTATACATATATATGTTATAAGGATTTGAAAACCTGTATACATATAGGTGCATATGTTTCTGAAATTAAAGAGGAATTAAATAAGCCTAGATAAGATATGTATACAAATATACATTTTTAAGTACTGAAAAGTATATACATATAAGCAAGTGGAACTATAACATTAAAATGACATGAAATGCAATACAAGTCAATATGCTTGTGTAGGCAAAAATAGCAAAGGGGATTCTCAGGAATAATTAAAATATAAAATAGGGTAGTCACACTTTTAACATGACTAGGTGAGTGGCCATTTTCTGAAAAAGTAAAGAAAAGAAAATGCAGCCTTTAATTGGTAATATGACCGGGGGTAATTAGGAATAAAAATGAGAAAATGCAAACACACAATGCATGATGCTAGCCAGGACAGAAATTGAATTTTTTCTTGAGTAAAACCCTAGTAAAAATATGTTTATAAATAAGTAGTTATGGCCAGAGAAATTGTTTTACCCGAGCTACTTATAATAGGAAAAGAAGAAAACATTTTAAAGGAAGAGAAAATACACTCAGGGATTTTCTGGATTTATAAGAAGAAATATTCAGGTGAGTAATCTCACTAAACCCATGGCATTAAGTCCTGTTATGAGGCAGCCAGATTTATGTTATTTTCTACATGTTTTTGATTCCATTACTATGGTTTTAATGGATGCTTCAATGGATGTTTTAATGGGTGTTTCTGGATGTTTTGATTGCTTTGATGTTTGAGTGTTTTGCTCTGTTTGGTTACACCCAGAAAGGTAAAAGTATGAAATCATGAAAGTAAATAGAGAATACTTGTAACTGGTATAGATATGGCATGGAAAACATAGAAACCAAAATGTATATGAGTTGCATTACACTTGTGTAAGTGCTGAGGCTCAAATGAAAGATTCAAGGTTGCAATGGAAATATCCAAAACTGCTGAACCCTTGATCAAATAGAAAATCCATGAGCCAGAAATCTTGTTTAAGCTAGATCTTGAATTTAGTTCAAACATGGTTGCTTATGAAACAATAATAACCCACATGCCTAGTCTTTATTCCCAGTTGTAAATATTCTTGTATTTTCTTTAAGCCAAAATACTTGAAAATATGATTTTCCCTGGACATGAATGTTAGATTGTTCTTGAGTTATGCTTGTAAACTCTATGTAATGTTTCATGTATAATGGGATTTAGTCACCTAGCTATCTCACGATAGTATTAAACATGAACACTTAGTAAATAAACTAAGGATTTTGAGCCAAGAAGACTGCTGGAATGCTTGTCATATTTGAAGTATGCAAGTTGGCACATGGTTTGTTTAAGCCCTGAGATCTTTGTGCAATATTGTGAATTATTTTATTGCAATGTGTCCCTGTGATTCCTTTATGGCAATGAGGCTAGGAATTAATTTGGTAAATGCAACCTTAAATTGATGAAGTAGGAACTTGAGTTATTCCTAAGATGGTTGGACTGGAGCTATGATGGTTCCTGAGTATTTCTATTTGAAACATATGTTTGCATGGTTGAATGTGTGTACATGATTAGTCTTAAATACTGATCATATATGCACAAGTATATCATAAACAAGTCAGGCAAATTGTTCAAAGAAGATATGCCCACTTGTACAAAATATTTATGTCTCACTCATTTACTTAATATCATGGAATTTTTGATTTTACTCATACCAGATCTTGTATCTGACCCTTGTTTGCTTATGGCATCTGGGGTGTCTCATCTAAAATGGGGCAGCCTATAATGTTCTTTCAGGGGATGCTGGATCCAAATAGGAAGCTGCTGTGGCTAATGAAAGTGATTATATAAGCATGCTAAATTAGAATTGAATAAGAACTTAGAATGAAATATTTGCATGTAATCTGGGGAGTTTTTATAGTTCTGTTTTGGTTGTTATGTAATGATCTTAAAAGTTTGGATTTATTGGTTGTTCTAAATGAATCTAGTGATGTACTAAGTTTGGGATTAATCTAAAGACTTGGTTGAATTTTTGCAAGAAAATATATATTTGAGTATTGTGGTGAAAATATGTAAATGATATGCCTGTATTTGAGAAATGGATATGTATATGTACATATATTGTATTAGTTAATTTCAAGTTACTTAAAACCTTAAGTTTGAAGGTTAAAAATCTGAGTTTAGCTATAAAAACCTGGAATTATTCTTGTGGATATTTTTAAGTTCATATAAATTAGATATGCATAGGATTTACTGACTTGTTACACATAATCAAAAGTATATAGTAATTAACTTTAGTCAGAACTGCTAGAATCCAAATCAAGCAGGATACTCTTGTTTAACAATTAAAAATATATATACTCTGAATTTAAACAAGAGAAACACGTACATCCTCATATGTATGTGTATGTTACTAGGGATGCACTAATATATTTATATTGGTAATAAGTTTTGAATCCTGGTTGAATTGTTTGAAAGAAAAAAAAACGACTCTGATAGTTCAAAGGAAGTTTAAATCAAACTTAAAAGTGTAAATGAATGTAGGTGGACATCCAGACACATATAAATTGAATGTGCATATGCATGTACATAGAGATCAAATTTAGACGTCAGTCTTAATAATTTAGACGTCTGAGATTAAACTCAGACGTCAGTCATAATAATTTAGACGTCTGAGGTTAAATGTAGACGTCTGTCACAAAAAATTTAGATGTCTGAATTTAGTTCAAAATGTCTTTTTCTCTCTGTTTCAATTTTAGATCTCTGAGCCGTCTGTCATAATTAGTTAGACGTCTGGGATTAAGTTTAGACGCCTGTCATAAGAATTTAGACGTCTGAACTGCTGATTTTGCCTAATTTGCCTATTTAGAAAAGAAATAAGTGGCTATGTCAATAGCTTGTATGGCATTTTGATTTCTACTTGATTTAAATTCCCTTTGATGAAGAAAAAAAAATCCTTATGAAATTAAGGTAGAAAGAGGAGGGTCATTTCAGATTTAGCCATGGCGACAAATTTTGTAGATCTAGTTTTTTATTTTGGGAAATTTTGTGAAGTCTGATTCATGAATGGTAGCTGGCAGCCTAGAAAAGGAAATGCACGATTAGGCTAGGGTTAGGGAATGGGTGGGCCGGGTTTCAAATACTGGACTGGATTTGCATAGTTGGATTAGAAAATAGTTTCGGTTAACGGTTAACCGATACGTGAAATTTGATTAATCGTTAACCAACCCAACTTTGGTCGGTTAACATCGGTCGGTTAACCGAAAGTACGGTTAACCGATTTTTTCTGTTAAAGCGGTTCGGTTAAGGTCGGTTAAGTCGGTTAGGTTGGTTAATTCGGTTAAATGCCCACCCCTAATGTAGTGTGACCAAACCGTGTTGCACAGATTGGGTTTTCCTCTCACTATCCAAACATCAAGAGTCATTCAGAGTACTAACACAAATGGTTCATATTTACGTCTGTATCTTATGCTTCCCTAACCAGTCCCCCTTTATTGCTACAGCCCTGGTGCAGTCCCCACTCAATTTCCAATTTAGTTCATCTTTTTAATTTAACTACTGTGCACCCTCCACATTACGCACTCAGTTCCCATTTTAGATTATTCTTTAATATAATATAATACACTATCGATGTTCGGTACTACGCCGCGTGCAGTTTCTTACCATTCGTAGTTATTTAATACTGTGCCGCGCACAGGTATTTCTCATCCTTCTTTAACTTTTTAATACCGTGTTTTGCACATATCTTACTTATTCTTCTTTAGTTACTTAATATTGCGCCCCGCGCATGTCATATCGTTCTTCTTAAAGTATTTAGTATTGTGCCCCGTGCAACTCTTACATATTATTATTATTTCCTTTGAAGTGATTAATACTGCACCCCATGTAGTTCTTACTGATTTAATACTGCGCCCCGTGTAGTTGAATGCCTTTCTTCACCTTCTCAAGGTGTATATCCGTGAATGCTTCTTCTCACCTTCCCAAAGTGTGCATTCACTGTAAATATTTGTTTAACTTATGGAACTGCCTAGCTGTCCTTGGAAGTTGAATGCCTCTCCTCACCTTCCCAATGTATGCATTCGAGTGAGCATCCCCACCCGTCGTCAATAGCCCTTCCAACCTTATTTCTAGCATAGAATCCCTTTCTCGTACTAACCTAGCCTCTCCCCGTGTCCCACCTACTTATATTTTATTAGGTTTTGTTTACTACTTTTCTTGGCGTAGTACTACCCTGCCCCAACATTGAGTGCTTCCCACTTCTCTTTAAGTATTCGCTTCCTAATTTGGCATAGCATGATCCCTTTATGCCATGCCCAGTTCTTACCTAATAAATATAGAGTCGCCGCCCCCACGCCGTTTCAGACAAACCCTGACATCTTTGACAACATCTTTATACGTGTCGTTATCTCATTCGTTTCTATTATTTAAAGCGTCATTTTTCTCTCTTTTCAGCAAATGATTTGGATCTAGTTTCCCTATTTCCCAACCCCTATTAATATATTTTCCCATATAATTTTATTTTCACGCATCTCTATAGTTCCTTCTGCCCCAGCGTGGTTCTTAGCCCATTTTGGTTTATTTTCCTTATAGTAAATTCTAATAAATTCCTAAAATATTTGCGAACACTGGTTCTAACATATTTAATCTTTATTTGGACTTTTAAAGGTAAATTCCTTATTTATTTTCTAGTTCTACACCTTCAATAAATCATATCAAATCATATAAGCTTAAGAAATTTCTCAAATTAAAAACCCATCTCTAGAATCATGATTAGAGCATCATATAAAATTTTCACTATATTTGAAATTGTTAAAGTAGGGAAAACACATCTAAACATCCCATGTTTATCTATTCTTCTCCAAATCGTTCATTGAGATTTTATGTTTATTAATACAAATCCGTATGAACTCTATCACACATAAAAACATACAAATCTAAACCGAGACCATATATTAGGGATCGGTGTAGATAGATTAAGTATCACTCACCTAGATTTTTAAGATGTCATACTTTAGTCTTCTTAGTCCCCTTTAGCTTGCGTTTTCTTTATCTTCTTCCTATTTTCCTTCTCTAAGCCACCATTTTTAAAGTTCTCCCTTAGCTTTTTATTTTATTTTAGGTAGGATAAAATGAATAAATAGAGAGGAGTAATGTTTATTGTCCCATTATAATTTGGGCTTAAGCCCTCATACCCCTTTCCATATTATTTATTTCCCTTTGCTTCTCTTATATAGGCTGCCTGGCCTTTTAATTAATTTATTTGATTGGATTCAAATTTAGGGTTGCTATAGTCTTCCCTCTTTAAAGGAATTTTGCCCTTGAAATTCAATTAAGGTTCAGTTGAGATTTGTCCTCTAGTTCATGCTTACACTAAGCATACCCATTGTTAACCCGCCTTTTGGCAAGGCAGTACACAGGCAGATTTAACCCAACAGACTTCAAGGTTATCAAGGCTGATAATTCTAGAGTGACGGTTCTAGGACCCGAAGGTAAAGTACAAATGGTTATACGAAGCCAGTGTTGGATGGAGTTGGTAGATAAACGATGCAGGATGCTTGAAATATGAATATTGGCTTGGATAAGTTAGGGATCGACATGATTTGGTGGAAGCCCAGGGATCGACATGATTTGGTGGAAGCCCAGGGATCAACATAGCATGGATCGGCATAGAATAGAAGTACCATAGGGCTCGGCATGGTTTTGTAGTATAGGAGGGATCAGCATACCTCCATGGCATAGGAGGGGTCGACATAGTTTCATGAAGTAGGAGGGATCGACGTAGCATTGTATAGTAGCATGGATCGGCATAGCTTGGTAATATCAAAGGGATCAGCATGATTGGTTATACAAGGGATCGGCATGATTGGTTATACAAGGGATCGGCATGGACGAAGTAAAGTGCGGATCGGCAAGATTGGTTATACAAGGGATCCGCATGGACGAAGTAAAGTGCGGATCGGCATGGTTGGTAGTGTATGGATCGGCATGGTCGAGGCAATGTGTGGATCGGCATGGTTGGTTCTAGAGGGATCGATATACTTCAATAGCTTAGCAAGATGAAGGGATCGACATTTCAGATGGATCAGCATGCTTCATTGGATAGAGGTCGGCGTTCATCAATGCCCAAGTACATTCTTGCATTCAGCAATCAATAACTCGAGCTCCTTTATTCCAAATGACTTGAAAATTGGGGATTAAACATATTTTATCATGAAGAATCCACCATAGGAATTGCTGCCCAAAAATCAACTAAGGAAGGGATCGGTACCGATCCCTCCTCATGAGGATTTGGGCCGAGCGACCCCTATGGTGGGCCAATATGGATAAGAAGGTCATGTAGCAGAAGTTTCAAAGGGATGGATGGTCATCTTCCCATATAAATACAGCAGGCATGGATTTAGAAAAAAAGGGGTTCTTTCTGCTTCTCTTCATCTTCTACTTAGGCTATACTCTGTCAGTTTTATTCTTGAATTCCACAAATTTATAACTGTAATTGGTAGTATAAACTAATAAAAGGAAAATCTTGGAGTGGACGTAGACCGGAGTTAGCCGAACCACTATAAATCTGTGTCTCTATTTACTTTTTTCCTGATTGTTTTAATTTTGTTCTTCATTTATTTTTCTTCATATTTCTGTGATTGGACTGGATATTGGTGCTTTCTTACAACTGGGTGTTGGTGGTCAATTTAAACGCCAACACCCATGAATTCCCAATTCATACATACATACATACATATATTTATATATATAATGTACTAGTGCTATCTACTAATGCGGTAAACAAGTATAATATCTACGCATACATATATGGTCTATTGCAAAATAACTCAAACATATCTCATGCGCTAATCTGAAACGAATAACTTCGGATAGGTCTTCTTAACCTTATCCTCTGTTTACCTCGTGCAGCCCTCCCGATCTGTGCTCCACTGGACACACACTAGCTTCACTACCATGTTCTGAAGCCGCTCATCCTGATCCACTATTCGAACCAGTCTACGCACATGTCAAATCTGGCTTTATGACCAGCTCTTCTACTGAATTTTGATTAACTATAGTGCCCGGATCTCTAATGCATTTCCTCAAACATGATACGTGGAACACATTATGAATTCTTGCAAAAACACTAGGCAGATCCACCTTATACGCCACCTTTCCGATCCTATCTACGATCGAAAACAGTCCTATATATCTTGGCTAACTTTCCGGCTTTCCCGAAGAACATTACACCCTTCATTAGAGAAACCTTCAGGAACACTTGATCACCTACTGCGAACTACAGTTCCTTCCACCTTGTGTCGGCATAGTTCTTCTTCTTAGATTGCGCTGTCCTCATTCTAACTCGGATCGGTTCCACCTTCTTAGTAACATCCTTCACCGCATCTGATCCCAATGCAATCCTATCCCCTGCCTCCAACCAACAAGCAGGCGACTTACATAGCCTTCCATACAGTACCTCAAATGGAACCATCCTAATACTGCTTTGATAACTATTGTTATGTGAGAACTCTACCAGATGTAAGTAATCCTTCCAAGATCCACCGAAGTCTAAAATGCAAGCTCTCAATTGGTCTTTCACGACCATGTTGATCCTCTCGGTCTGCCCACCTGTTTGAGGATGGTACGCAGTAGTCATGCATAGTTCTATACCCAATACCTTCTATAAATTCATCAAATCATGCTAGTGAACAACAAATCTTGGTCACTAATAATAGTACCAAGCACCCCGTGTAGTCTCACTATTACCTTCACATATATTTCTACTAACTTTGACGTTATCCTCCAAGCCTTCACTAGAATGAAATGGATGCACTTAGTCACTCTGTCAACTATGACCCATATGCCTTCATTCCCTACTCTTGTCCTTGGCAACCCATCTATGAAGTCCATAGATACAAAATCCCATTTCTATATAGTAACCTCTAAAGGCCGCAGGAGCCCACTTGGCATCTGATGTTTTGCCTTCACCTGCTAATATGCATGACATCTTCTCATGTATTCTCTCATGTCTTTCTTTATCCCTTCCCAAAAAAACTCCTCTTCATATCTTAGTACATCTTTGTACCTCTAGGGAGTATGGTAAGTGTTGAACGATGGCATTCGTCCAATACTTCCTTTCGCAATTTTTCTGTACTTGAAACATACAACATACCATTCTTCCACAGTCTTCCATCTTTATCAACACTGAATCTCTTCAGTTCTACTGCTCCGACTCCTGAGTCCAAATTCCTTACTTTGTCTGCGCAAAGCTCATCTCTCTTCTACAGTTCAACTATCCTTTTTACCAATGCAGGCCTGACTTCTAAGCATGATAACATTCTAGATGCACTACTCGAACTAGCACTAGACCAAAATTGCATATCACACGTAAAAATGTTTCTAAAACGGCTCATTACTCTATCATAGCCAAAATACAACTTATTGTTCTGGCTTAAGTCATCGGCTACTTTGTTGCCTTTTCCTGGGGGTATACTCTATCCTAAAATAATATGATGCTAGAAACTCTAACCACCACTACTGCCTCATTTTTAGCACCTTCCGAGAGAACAAATATCTCAAGAATTGGTAGTCAGTATACAACTCCAACCTCTCCCCCAAGAGATAATGTCTCTAAGTCTTCAATGCGAAGACAACTGTTACCAACTCCAAATCATGTGTTGGATACTGAACTTCATGGGGTCACAACCGCCTAGATGCATAATCAATTACTCTACCCTTCTCATCAAAACTATGTCTAACCCAACCTGACGCATCAGTGTATACAGCCATACCATATGCCCTTCAGGTATTACAAACACTGGTGCATTCGCCAATCTATGCTTCATTTCTTGGAATGCCTTCTCACACTCTTGGGCCCAAACAAACAGTTTACCTTTCTTGGTCAACTTCGTCATCGGTGCAGCTATACGGGAGAAGTCCTTAATGAATCTTTGATAACAGCCAGCTAATCCTAATAAACTTCTCACTTCAGTCACAGTCTCAGGTCTCTTCCACCCATTTATTGTGGCAACCTTTGTTGGACCTACTGCTAACCCTTC
Organism: Allium fistulosum; assembly: GCA_030737815.1. Taxonomy (NCBI): domain Eukaryota; kingdom Viridiplantae; phylum Streptophyta; class Magnoliopsida; order Asparagales; family Amaryllidaceae; genus Allium; species Allium fistulosum. The sequence continues at coordinate 184,225,292 of CM060905.1, read as the reverse complement.
TTCCAAAATCACATGGCCTAGGAATTTCACTTTAATCCTCCAAAATGACACTTAGAAAACTTCATCTTCAACTTATTCTATCTCAACGTCTCCAGCACAAGTCTTAGGTGAACTGCATTGTCCTCCTCTTCCTTGGAGTACACCAAGATGTCGTCTATGTACACCAATACATATCTATCCAACTTATCTTGGAAAATCTAGTTCATCAAGTCTACAAAGAATGCAGGCGCATTGGTTAGCCCAAATGGCATAACCACCCACTTATATGAACCGTACCTTATTTTGAATGCAGTCAAAGGAATGCTTTTCTCTGCAACTCTCAACTGTTGGAAACATATAGCCAAGTCCAACTGCAAAAACACCTTAGCTCCACTAAACTAATCAAACAGGTCATTAATTTTTGGATAAGGATACCTATTATTTACCATCTTTTCATTCCACTTCTGATAGTCAATTCATAGCCTTAAAGACCCATTGGACTTCCTCACAAACACTGTTGTTGCTCTCTAAGGCGAACTGCTTGGCGTTATGAAGCTCTTTCCTTCTGACTTTCCCAATTTCTTCCTAAACGCCTCCATCTCTTTTGGAGGCATTATACTTAGGGGTCGACTAAACGGTTTAGTCCCTGGCAGCAAGTCAATACAAAACTCTACCGCTCTCGGAGGCAGTAACCCCGAAATCGGTTCAAATACATCTCGGAACTCCTTCACCACACGTACTGCTCCAAGATCTTCTCCTTTCAAAGTTAAAGCAAATAAAACACTCCTGCATAGTTCTCTGCATTCTTCCAAGACCACATATACTCTATCTCCGTGGTTCGGATGACACAGAGTAATTATCCTTTCAGCGCAGTGCACACTTTCACTATACTTCTCTAATCAGTTCATTCCTAGAATAACTCTGAAGCCTATGATGTCAAACATGTAGGGATCATAAGAAAAATTACACCTACCTAACTCAATATCTAGGTTATTGCATCTTAATCCGAGAGTGGCATACCCTTTTATCGGATTTGCTACATGTATGGAGGTAACTAAATAGGTAACTCCTAACTCAAGTCTATCGACCAACTCTTTAACATAAAGGAATGTGTAGCTCTAGTATCAAATACTACTCTAATTGAAATACTAGAAATCAAAGCTATACCTTCCGAGACTTTCCCTTTGCCTTTTTCCTGGACAGATGGTCCTTCCCTTGGTCCCCCCAAAGCATTTAGGCATGCTCTTTAAGCTCTGGCCAGTCCTCCTTCAAATGTACTACTTTGTCACACTTGAAGCACTTTATCTTGCCAGATTCTTTGGGCATAAGGCACCTCAAAGAATAATGCCCCTTTTGTCTGTAGTTAAAGCATACAACCTCTGTTTTAGCAACTGCATAGATTCGAGGGTTGAGTAACCGGGACATTGAGTTGTACTTGGCCATGATGGGTTGTTTGAGTTATCACTTATCCAACACATTAAGTGAGTGAATGTAAGCATGGATGATGGATGTTATGTTTGTTTGACTATTTATCACCTTATGGATGTCACCCGATGTCAATATTATTGATGTATATCTAGACACCCTTAGCACTTTGATGTATAGTACACCCATGATGAGTCTGATGTAAAATAGCGTATATTTTGTATATGTGCTATCCCTACGGATGTACGGATAGGTCAGGTATGATCTCTCATACCATTGTCTTATTATAGTGGCATATTAGTATTTTGAGATTTATTACCGCTCACACCAGACTGTTGTCTGACCCGAGATTTTATGCTTTGCTTCCTATTACTCTAGGTACTTTCAAATGAGTAGATTAGGAATATCAAGTCTAGTGTGAACGCGAAGCTAAACCAGTGGCGAGCAGGAGGTTGTTCTCTCATATTATTATACTTACTCGTTTTCTATTTTGCTACATGGAATTATGGAGCTTGTTAGTGCCTTTATTGCTTAGAGATGGTTATTATAAGTTATTATTTGATGTATTACTCTATTCCTTATGTTGCATATTGTATGGATCTATTACTCTGATTTTGTGATTCACTTAGTTGTTTACTGTCTCGCCCGTTTATATCTAAGATGTTTATTATTATTATTATATATATTTTATTTGATGCGCTATGAGATATACGATAGGTTCAGTGATTGTTTTATTTACTTTACAACCTCTGACGGTCGTTCTACATCGACTGGGCATCACCATAGCGCACTGTGCATGTATATTGGGTGTCGACGGTGTAGGACAGTCGTCATACCACCCCACCATAGGAGGGTGGACAAACAAGTGATAGGTCCAATGATTATACTTGGAGAGACAAGCTTGGCATTAGAGTTTATTTTATATTACCCTCCGTGTACGTATTAAGCATCTTATCAGACTACTTGATGTATCTCTTTATACCATGGATTTGACTATGTACTATTTTGAAACAGTGTTTTCAATTCAATTTAGAACAATTCTAGATCAAAATATGGTATAATAAAATTAATTACATGTAAATTATCTTACTAATCATTGACTCACTCACCTCAAACAAAAGCTATTCTCTGTAATCCGTTTGTAATCTCCTTCGGTTGTTGTAGATATCCTCTTGATTTACTTTGATTCAATCTCTCTTTTAATTTCTACAATCTAATTTTTATTTGGTTTGAAGAAATTTGATTTGAGGAGAAAGAAATTTTTTGACAGAATTTGGATGTACTATAAATAAATTAGGGTTCTGACCATTAGCGCACGGTTATATTTATAGGGGTAGAAACTCATCTGAACCGGTAGCTTGAATAGCATAAATTATGGGCCGTTCGATCGCTCGAAACCCTAGTCGTAACACCCCATAATATCACCATAAATAAATAAGTAAATAATTAAATAAAATGAATAAATCAGATTAAATAAGATAGGACTAAAAATGGAAATTTGTAAAAGTTGGAATTTTGCCATGAAAGTTTTATCGTTGCGTTCGTCGCAAAATTCTGATGAATTTCCATATATAATATGTTGAAAACGCAGCTCAAACGAAGAAGTTATGAGCATTTGAAGTTTTCAGGTTTAAAATAATTTAATTCGAATTCAAATTCAAATAAATAAATAAATTTGAAATTTAAATTTCAAAAAGATAACTGAGATTAGACTTAGGGGTTAAGAAACGTCAAGGTTAACAATTAACGTTAAAACTAACTAAGGAATGAAACTAATTAAGAAAAGGTAAATAAAATAACGTTCCATATAAGGAGGGAGCGGTTGACCCTATTAGGCGACCGGTTGACCCCTAGCGATCGATCAGTCATAGGAGCGGTTGACCGCTACCTATTGTGGCGGCCGGGGTTTTGGTTGCTTTGTACGTACCATATTTTATTACTTTTAACCTATTTTTATCCTATGGTTCTGGTACGTTTCAACCTCTATAAATGAGACCCTAGACCCCTCACTTTTATTCACAGATATTTTAGGAACATAAGCGAAGCTCTATTAGTTCATCTCTTCTAAAATTCAGAAAACTCCATTAGAGTTTTAGGTAAGAAATCCTATATACCTATCTTTGTTTATTATTTAATTTCTAAACCTCTTCTCCTCCAACCTTTGACTTTCTGAATCTAATATATATACAAATCCCTTGTTGTATGTATTAAAAACAAGAGATCCGAAGGAGATTATAATTGGTGTTTCAAATCCAAAGAGAAGCAAAGTTAAGACCCAACTGTGAGTGGCAGTCTTAGCATTTTTATTTCAGTAATTGATTAGTGTATGATGGATTTGTATATGCCTTCGGAGTTTTTGGATTGCGAAAACAAAGCACTATAAAACCCTCCAAATCTCCTTTAATTAGAAATGTCAATTCTAGATGGAGATTCTCAATTGTTTATGTTGAATTGGTGGAATTATATAGTTTTTAAATTTTTTGATAATTTCAAAGTCTGTTGCAATCCTCCTTATTCCTCGATTGATTATGAAGTTTTGGTAATAAAATAAGGGTGTAAAGTATGAATCTTATTCGTAGTTTACACCACTTATTCCACAAAAATTAAATAGAAATTCCCTTGTTCATTTCTTTGTAAAAGAGGAGTTGAATAGAAGATGAAATTAGAATTGTAATTTCTATTATTAAGCTTATTCCATTGGTGATGTGATAGATTGAGTTTATAATTTTGTATACAAGTCTATTTATTGCAATTTGGATATGGGCATTAAACCCTTGTTATGAATATTAGAATTCTTTGTTATGGATATGAGAAATATTGCATTATTGATAATATCGAAAAAGGACTTGTATTATTGCTGTTAAAATGGAATTGGCATTTAACGTTAGTTGGGAAATAGCGTATAATTATAATGTATTAATTGTGTAGTTAATTAGGTAATAATTGTCATTAATTCCCCCTTGGAATAGTAATTGATTATTGTGGCAAGATAAGAAGGAATTCTTTTACAGCCTAAAAAATGACGCGATGAGATGTGTGATAATATATATTAAGAGGGTTGTAAATATGACTAAGTCATAGGGACAACTCTTATGATAAGTAACTATAGATGATGCTGGGTTAGTCCTAATTATGTAGGGTAAATCTGCCCAGCTAATCTGGCTACTAATTCCTACGATTAGTCAGACTAATGTAAGACGTCTCTATGGATTATAGGTCATAATACGAAGGACCTGCTTCGGGGATTAAAGGTATTAAGTGGTTTTTTGAGGGCTCGTCTCTTTCTTTATATGTAGTATTAAATGGTCGGGATTGGGTTTAGGTATGGTTAAGGATATCTCAGAAAGGTTCGCTTCAATAGGAAGTATTAAGTGTCCGAAGAGATTTCCATGCAATGTCAACTAGATAGATACTTGTATGGGGTCTGTCTTAGGAATGGGTATTAAATAATAGGGGGGCTACTTTAGTTGAGGTCTTCAATGGTCAGAGTCTGCCAATTTTCCATTAAAAAGGTATTAAGTGGCTTGGGTTCTATCTCTCGCATTGGTAGACATTAATAATGATTGTTATTGGTTATTTATTATAAGAAAAACCTGCTTCGAGGATTGAAGGTATTAAGTGGTTATTTAAGGCCCTATCTCTTTTCCTTATATGAATTATTAAATGGTTTTGAATATAGTTTAAAATGCGAGACATATCCTTATTTAAATTATATTGTCCAAGTACTAAAATAGTAAGGCTCGAGGTTTTATTCACCAAACACTTGTTGTTTTGACTCCCTCCTCATTACAACACAGGTTAGAGAAGGAGTCGATGGTGCTAGAAGATGGCGAGAGTGAAGTATGTAGCAGTCATTATCTATCTTTTCATGAAATTTTCTATTGTACCCATAAAATGTACTTTTGAACAAATTGACGTAATATTTGTTGTTACCATCATGATATTTTTGTGACATTTGAAATGGTTTGAAATAAATGGGTACTATTATTGCAATTATATTTTGTTCCTTCCGCTGTGAGTTTTGAAAAAATATATAAATAGCTCTATATTGTTTTCTTTTTACCAACCAACAGCTAACTTTAGAATAAGTCTAAATTTTGACGGGCTTCTAAAGGGTAGGAATTTAGGCCTGTTACGGGGCGGGTTGTTACACTAGTCCAGAAGCATCGACCGGTCGACCACTGTATCTTGAGTGGTAGACCACTAGGGTTCGACTAGTCGCGATCAGGGTGTCGATCGATGGAGCTTCCTCATTTAATATATATTTTTTCCCAAAATTTATTTATTTAATTATTTTTGGTTCCAATTCTTCGAACGCTAATACCTTTTTTGTGTTAGCTTCATTTTCAAAACGTTATATGAAAGTTGTCTAGAAAATCGCTACGAATGCAATGGAGCAAGTTTTGTAGCCAAATTCGGATGTTTATAAAAATTTTAATTTTACCATTTCTTATTTAAATTTAATTCTTTTATTAAATTTTTGGATAAATTTTCGAGGTGTTACATTTTCCTCCTTTAAAGGATTTAGTCCCCAATATCTCCAAGAACGGAAAAGTGCAACTTGTACGTACAATAATTAATACTAATCAATCTACTCATTCATCTACCACTGGAAATTATTGTCCTTAATTCAATATCTAATGCAATATGTACATATAGGCATGGAATGCATATGAACCTATAGTGATGCTAAATTTTGACGGTCTCTTGATCTAGTTGACCTCCTGAAATGCAAGTGCTTATGTCATGCTTTCAAAATGTATGCAACATCCTATGTAAATGTACTGGAAATTCTACTTGTATGTATGCTAACTCGAGAATATATTTGTCTAAGTGTGCAAAGATCAATTTAATACATATATCCATTAGCATCCATCATCCAAAACATGTTCTATCGACATGTTCGCAACCAATCTTAGCATCCAATTGTCCCTATGGGATATACCAAACAAGAATCTAAATACTTAAGTAGTCTATCCTCAGTTGACTAGAATGGAAACGTACCAAAAAAGTGTTCTGGATAGGTAGCTTGGTTTTCACCTTAGGTTCCCATGTACTCTCCGCTGGATCGTCTCCCCATCGGGCTTTAACAACCTCGATAACCTTATTACGGAGTTGCTTTGTACCATGCTCAAGAATACAAGTGGGTGTATGGCGAACAAGTGACTCCCTCTCTACTTCCACCTTCTCTAGCTGACTCGGCTCGACTACAGCTGTTATATCATGTAAACACTTCCACAAGTGTGACATATGGAAAACGTCGTGTACTTTCGCTAACTTCTCAGGAAGTTCACCCTATAAGCTAACTTCCCAACTCTATCAATCGTCGGAAAAGGCCCTACAGAGCTCATGCTAGCTTTCTTGAACTACCAAATCTCATAACATGCCTAAGCGGTGAGACCTTCAAAAAACCATGTTGCCTATTGCGAACTCCAACTCCATGCGTCTCCTGTCAGCGTAGGAATTTCTACCTATCCTGTACGGTTTCATCCTTCTACGGATCAAGTCTACCTTATTTGATGTCTCTGTCACCATATTTGGTCTAAGAATAATATTATTCGTAGTATCACACCAACAAGACGGTGATCTATAATGCCTCACGTACAATGCCTCAAATGGTACCATCCCAATACTCGCCTGATAGCTATTATTATAGGTAATCTCCACTAGCGGCAAGTGATCCTCCCAAGTGCCTTTGAAATCTAAGATACACATGTATAGTAAATCCTCTAATACTTGGTTCACCCTCTCCGTCCGTCCATCCGTTTATGGGTGATATGTGGTACTCAAACTCAACTTGGTGCCTAATGCCTCCTGAAGACTCCTCCAAAACTCGCGGGTGAAAAGTGGATCTCGATTGCTCACGATGCTAGAAGGAACTCCATGTAACCTACATATCTTCCTCACGTACAGTGTCATCAAAGATGCAGCAGTCCTCATACTCCTTACCAAAATAAAATGAGTGCATTTGGTTAGTCAGTCGACCATGATCCAAATACTCTCATTCCTCCTCCACAGCAAGGTAGTCCATCGAGGAAATCAATAGAAATACTCTCATTTCCATTATGGAATATCCAACAGCTGCAACAATATGCACTGTTTTTTCTGCTCCGCCTTTACCCTCTAACAAGTCATACATCGGGCCACATACTCTGTTACATGCTTCTTCATACCAGGCCAATAGAAGATTCTCTTCACGTCATGGTACATTTTGTCTCTGTTGGGATAAATGGTCATCCTAGAACGATGAGACTTGGCTAGTACCATGCCAATAAAATATATAATGAGAGGAGCATATAATCTACCATCTCTCCATAGCCACGCTTTCGAGTCAATGGTATAATGCCTTAAATGACTCGGCTGCTTCCCTCTGCTAAGCTCCTTAGAAATATCCAATAGCTCCTTATCTTGCTTTTGACTTGCCTTAATGCGGTCCATAAGTGTATGCTTCACATCCAAAGCTGCTAACTATCCCGGAGCAATGTCTGACGATGGTCCGAAATCGAACTTAGAAATGAACTCCAAGTGCTTCCACTCTAAGAACATAGGACTCAACACCACATGCTTCCTACTCAAGGCAACGACTACAACATTTCCCTTGCCTGGAGTATAAGAGATATCGAAGTCATACACTGCTAAAAACTCCATCCACCTTTGCTGCCTTAAATTCAAATCCTTCCGGGGGAATAAATACTTCAAAGACTTATGATCTTTATACAACTCAAACCACTCTTCTAAAAGATAGTGTCTCCATGACTTCAGTGCAAAGACAATGGACGCTAACTAAAGGTCATTGGTGAGATAGTTTCTCTTGTTGACTTTCAGCTTTTGACTAGCATAGCTCACCACTCTCCCTTCCTGCTTCAATACTACATCCAACCTCATACCGCAAGCGTCGGTATACATTGTGAATGCCTTTTCGGGTAATACTAGAATAAGTGCACTAGTCAATGCCTCCTCAACTTGATGAAAGCATCCTCACACTTTGAGTCAAACGAGAAAACTACATTCTTCTTAGTAAGATGGGTCAAAGGGCCGGAAATTTTAGCAAAGCCCTTAATTAACTTCCTATAGTAGCCCGACAAACTAAGGAAACTCCTCACTTCCGTGGCATTCTTTGGCCTATGCCAATCTTGTACTATTGCTACTTTACTAGAATCATTTGCCGACCTACTTTCAAAGACATCGTGTCCCAAAAGCGTACCTCCTTACGTCAAATGTGGCACTTGGAAAACTTCGCCTTGAACTTATGATCACAAAGTGTATTGAGAATTTCTTCTAAATGTAACCTGTGCTCCTCCTCACTTTTCAAACAGGCTAATATGTCATCCACAAATATTACCACGAACTTATTAAGCCACCCTCTAATAACTCGACTCACCAGATCAATGAAGTAGGTGGGTGGATTGGTTAGTCCAAAGGGCATGACTAACCACTCATGCAGGCCGTTAGGTGTGCTAAAAGAAGTCTTCTGAATACTATCCTCAGCCACACGCAACTGATGGAATCCGGTAGCCAACTCAAGCTGAGAGAACACCTTCGCTCCAACCAACTGATCAAAGAGATTGCCTAATTAGGGCAACGAGAAATGCCAATTTATTCAACTCTTGATAATAGACACAAAGCCTAAGGGAACCATTTTGGCAAAAAGAATTGGTGCTCCCCACTTTGAAATACTCCTCTTAATGAAGCCCTTCTCTAACAGCTCATTCACTTGCTTATTCAGCCCGCCTTTATTTTTCAGAGTCATATGCCTTAAGGGTAAAGCAACAAATCTGGTTTTCTCCACACGATAAATTTGGAACTCGATCTCTCTCTGGGGTGGAAGACCAGTAAACTCATAAAAGAAATGTGGATAGTTTGTAACTATAGGCACTGAATCTAAATCATCATGTGATATGTCTAATAAATATAGGTAACTTAACATAACTGAACCTCTGGGGTCACAATAAACCTCTAGACTGCATCCATTACAAGTACCCAGCTTAACAACCTTCCTATCATAATCTAGGATCGTCCCATACATTGTCATCCAATCCATGTCTAAATCAAACCAAACCCAAAAATTCCTAAGAAAAAAGCATCAAAATCGAACTCGACACCCAAAATAAAAAATTTCAAGCCCCTATATATCATAGATAAATAAGCTAATCCTTCAAACAGGATTTGATACAACTACAACATCTGTAACTATGCTAGTAGCTAAGTGCAACTCATATATAAATCTACTCGAGATAAAAGAGTGTGATGCCTTGGGGTTTGAACGGGTTAATCAGATAACGTTAACATACCTTCAATCATGACCTTCTTCCTCTTATCCAAAACTGAAGGTGCACCCGAGCTAGAAAAATCATCTGTGCGTAAGCTGAAACCACCTAGGTAGAGTCTTCTAAGGTGTTGGACACCACCGTCTCATGTGCCCGTATTGATTGCAGCTATAACACTTGATCTTTGAGTTGTCCGCCTTGTATTCCTTACCAAAATGCCCCTTCTTACTACATCTACTACACTACATCTCTTGCTTCTTACTCTTCCCTTTGGATCCCATTCCGCTCTTACGCTGATTCTACTGCGGTGTCCTTCATCCTGACTTCTTAGGCTCACTTTTCATTTCCTTCTTGGAAACAACATTTAGTATCTTCACCAAACCCTCGAAAGTCTCACCCATAGGAATACGACTAAGGGCCAAACCGTGAAGAGGTTGATTCATCCCCTTTGCAAACTTTAGAGCTTTTTATATGGGGTATTTATCAGCTCCAGTCCAAACCTAGCCAACTAATTGAGTTGATTCATATATTCCTTCACTGACATCTCTCCTTACTACAAATGTATAAACTTCTCCATCTGTACTCCCTCCTCTGCTCTGGAAAGAACTTCATCTCAAAATGCCTCCTAAACTCTCTCCAAGTAATCTATCCCTCATCAACCACCACAAACACCGCATCCCACCAATTCATAATCTCTCCCTGTAAATGCCTAGCAGTAAGCTAAATCCTCACGTTATCTCTAAGACCCATCAATCCAAAAATCCTCTCACAAGTGTGGATCCAAGCCTTTGAGTCCATATACGACTCGATCCCCACCTACGACATGCCTCCTAAACTCACAAAGTCCTTTCATAGCTTAGCAAAATCGACGGTAGATGGGTGGGTAGGAACTACACCTGACTCCTGCTCTATGGGTCCCCTATTAAGGTTAAGATCAGCTCATCCTTTTGCTTGCACATACCAATGGAACCAAATTGAGTCGTTCACATTCGGAATCTCGGCTGCATCACTTGAGCCGCAACCAGCAGAATCGCTCATCCTTTCTATCTGTGAATTAGGAATTTATTAGCAACTTTTCCATTGATAGTGTTGGTAAGAAAAAGGGAAAGCGTTGTTAATATTATATATATATATAATCCTTTAAAAAATATTTATATATATACACTTTTAGAAATCCATTTTGAAAAACTTATTGAAAACCTCTCTAGAAAAAATATTCATGTACATTTTCTCAACATGCACCTACTAAGGAATTTTAAACCTAGGCTCTGATACAAACTATGACAACCCACACCTCCCGACGCATCGATCCAAAGCCTATGTTGATTGTCAGACTCACTTTGATGCCAAGAAGTGTGGTTATTGGGTTATTAAACATTACATAGATTAAGAATACACGGATATGATCTAAGACATTCTACCCTTTTAGATCACATAGCGAAAGGCAACAAAACATAAATACGAAAAAATAACCATCTCAAAAAATTTCTCAGATAAAACAGTCTAAAAATAGTACGTAGTCATAATCCATAGTATATAGAAATATAGTATATAGTCTGATAAATACTAAATATGATTAATGGTTACATGGAGAGTGAAATAAAATATAAGAGCAACTTCGATGCCAAACTCGCCTCTTCATGTACTTATCGGTTGGCCTATCATCTGCTGCCTTGTCCTCTTGTGGTGGGGGAAAAAGAAAGGAAAGGAGTGGGTCAGACAAATATCTGGTGAATGAGTTAAATCAATAATATATGGTGATCACATGCAATTAATTTCATTAATACTCTATTTGACCTAGGATGTCCAACTAGTGTCCTGAGTTACTCACTTCGTTTATCTAAAGGGTATAGTTTTAAACACACCCACACCATAACTTGTGAAGGCTTATAATTAGGATCGAACAACTAATCGAACTTCCAAATAACTCATGATCGGCCAATAGCTATTGGAACTTTTTCAACATAGGATTACCCTACATTTTCAACCATGGGACTACGTTTCCTACAATACCACTACATGTACAATATTTACGCATTGAGTGGGGTCCGCAATGCTGACTCGTGCCAAAAATGTCAAAGCCTACCACATCAGTGTCCACCTCTCAATAGTAGCGTAGCACCTCTTATCGTACTACATTGGGATCCATCAATAAAACAATATCACGTTGCATCTATGAATACCAAGGAACTCCCATTAGTGTTGGGTCACACACTCCATCAAGCATTATCGTCAATGTTGCGCATCCACCATAGAACCTCCTATGAGTGCAATTTGTAGTAGATACACACCAGTCGAATATCAACTCCGCTGAATAAATAACATTAATCCAGTCCCATAACGTCCTAGAATCACCAACATAGGGAACAAACTTCCCTACTATTTCTAACATCCATATATATACCTGTAGTATATATACAACATAATTTAATTCATACTAGGGCCTTAAGTTGAGGTTCATGCTAGGCTCAGAAATGCTAACCAGTCGAGCACTAGTCATTGGAGCAATCGACCGGCTCCAATAAGCGGACAACCGGTTAATATGCTAATTATTTGTTAATTTTAATTATCGTCTTCGTTTACAGTAAACTTACAAATTTCATATTACAGTAACTTTAATTTTAATTTGACATACGGTAACCTTAATTATAGTAAACCCAAGTTTGTGAATCTCAATTTATAATTGTCTAAACTCATATTCAATTTCATATACAGTATTTTCAATTTCGGTAATCAATTTAACCCAGGTTTAGCATACAAAGGATTATACTAATTCATATTTAATTTGATAAAAAGGGTATATTCACTTTGAATCAATTCTTATTTAATAGATTTACATCAACTAGATCTAGATTAAAAGAAAGAGATCATATTCATCTAGGTCATAATTAATGTTAAATTTCCAATCCAAATAAATAGTGTTTTCAATTCAATTCAGAACAATTTTAGATCAAAATATGGTATAATAAAATTGATTACATATAAATCATCTTACTAATCGTGAACCCACTCACCTCAAACAAAAGCTATTCCATGCAATTCGTTTCATGTTGTTGTAAATCTCCTCTTGATTCGCTTTGATTCATTCTCTCTTTTAATTCCTCTAATTCAATTTTTATTTGGTTTTAGAAATGTTTGATTTGAGGAGAAAGACAGAGTTTGGACATATTATAAATAAATTAGGATTCTGACCATTAGCCTAGGGTTATATTTATAGGGGTAGAAACTCATCTGAACCGGTAGATTGAATAATACAAAATCTAGACCGTTGGTCCACTCGAACAGTCTAGAAGTGTCTACCGATCGATCGATTGACCTTAAGCTATCGACCACTAAGGGTCGACCAATCATGGTCGGGGCATCGACCTATGGAGCTTCATTATTCAATATATATTTCTTTTCAAATTTGTTTATTTAATTATTTTCGGTACCAATTCTTTAAATATTAATAACTATTTCATATTAGCTCCGATTTCAAAACGTAATATATGAAAGTTGTCCAGAATATCGCTACGAACATATCGGTGCAAGTTTCATAGCCAAATTCGGACATTTAAAAAAAATCCAATTTTACCCTTGTTATTTAAATTTAATTCTTTTACTAAATTTTTGGTTAAATTTTCGAGTGTTACAGCCTATTTGTGTTGTGTTTTGCTTATCTGGATAGACTAGTGTTCATCCTAATTGGCTGATCGTAGGGTCACGCCTTGTATCCATGACATCGCCTTATTATATGTGTTGTGTCTTCATATCTAGATTGCACGTTCGACATGCCCTGATGCAACACTAGCCAAACAGACTATTACCATTGGGTAGTAGGCTCATGACAATATCATGTAGATAGACATAAGGTCACGATGATTGGGAGTAACTTAAGACTGTAGGGTGTGTTATGTGTTGTAAGTGTTGTGTGTTGTCCCCTGGTGTAACAACCCACACCTTAGCAGGCCCGAATTTTGACTAAACCAAAATCTAAGTCCATCAGGGTATGGATCATTGGTTTTGGTAACCTGTAATAAATACAAGCATATTAGAGAGCGATTAATATAAACTCACAATGGAATTGAGAAATATAATTGACCATACATATTGACTAAGCCTGCTGTTAATGCCAAAAATAAATCAACACCCAAGAATAGGTTGTGAGACACCTATGAGACCCAGATCTAGCGGATAATAGTAATAGTAAAGGGAAATAAACAGCAATAAGAAAGAGAGGTATAAGATTTTATAGTGGTTCGGCAATCTTTGACCCACGTCCACTTTATAGCTTTATTGCTTATGGATTTGATTAAAATTACAAAGGGTTTGAGAGAGAATAAGTCACAAGTATAGGGGTCAGACTAATTCTAAGTCCTAGAATTACCTAAAGTAGATGCCTCGATGATTATTATGTAGAGGAAGAAGGTGAAGAAGAGATAGAGCTTCCATGAATTGATAGTAGAAACCAGATTATATTTTAGTTGCTCTATGGTTTGTATTTACTGAGGTAGCAATCACATTAGGCTAAAAGGAGAGTTGGAGTAGAGTCTAGATGTAGGCCCAAAAGAGTGTGTGAAGTCGTGAGGTCACATGGATTAACTACACATGTCTGTACCGAGCTCTCATGTCGGTGCTGACATTTGTAGTTAACTCCAATTGAGTCGGTTTCTTTTGCACACTTCATGCTACTTGATTTTAGGTTGTCCCATGTTGTTTCCATAGGTAGTTGGTTGATATTGGTGATAGTTTCTTCATCACTTAGTTTGTACTGATTGCTAACTCTTTAACTCTTGTAATTGGTTATTCAAAACCCTTGGAAATCTCTTGAGCAGGCATAGAAGAAGTAGAGAATGACTCCTATAAAATTTGAATGGAAAACATAAGGCTATGTGAAGTCCACACCGACATGATGAAGTCCGTACTGACCTCTGTGCTTGGCTTGTTTTGGGGTGAAATTTCTTCGAGCTATTCCTTTTCCTTATCTAGAAGTGCCTTTAAGATTTCAAGTCAAAATTTATCTTCATTTCAATGTTCTAGCTTCTATTGATTTCTGTAAGTTAAAAACTAGTTAACATTTGCTCCCAAAAGTATGCTTTCATCAAAAACAAAGTGTGCTCTGGACTGAAACTAGGTATGGACTATTATTTTGTAAATTCCAGTTAATCGTTCCAACGTTGGTTGGAGATATTGCTTTTATCTGGATTTAATTGATCTATTTCTATTCGTTGTCTGCTCTAATATAGACTAGAACTTCTCTTCTCGATGTCAGTGATATAATTTACATTCTGGAACTCACGGGCATCTTCACGTTGTTGAGTAGATTTGCTGTAGCAAATTTAGGAAGATATAACACGTCGGTACCGACTTCTCATTTCGGTACGAACATGAGGACTTAAAGAAAGTTTTCACTTTTCTTTACAAATTAGCTTTTACAGGCTACTCCTCTAATGCCTTCATATTCACCTACCTTCTACTACTGATTGCTTAAGCTTCCTACCCAAGATCTCTAAGTGCCGACTTGACTTTAACTTCCCACCATCGTCGCCGCTGACCTGTTTCCATGCCAACACCATATATTGATGCCTCTGTTGACTATTCACCATCGTCGAGAGCTTCCACCACCTTTAGATCCGCACCTTGAATTCTCGGACCCGATTACATTCAAACCCTAGGATGAGCTATGTTCAATTTGGATCTAAGGTGGGAACTAGTGGATGATGATGGTGGAGAGGATATTGGATTGGCCGATTTTAACTTGGTGGGGACAATCGAATCATAGTGCGTGCAATTGGGGATGAATCTAGGGTTTGCTCGAATTGAATGCATATGATTCTGGAGAAAGGTTTGATTTCTGGCTTCGATTGTCCTATCGGTGAGATTGGTCAATTTATGATCATAGGATATACTCCAATATAACGATTCGTTTTAAATACGGATGCATTAGACGATTCCATCGTATTTCCTTTTCTATTCCTACACTTCCAATGATCCTGAAAAGAAAGACTTTCTACATTGCTTCGGACAACAGATCTGTTACCGATTTCCATCGATAACGGGTAAGTTCAAGAAATAACAAATTTCAAGATGCGATGCGACCTATTTTTTGAACGTGAGCAAGCATATACACAGGATGGTTAGTTCATAGTGCTCAGGACACTGAACTCGCTCCATGTAGACA
The DNA here is from genome assembly GCA_030737815.1 of Allium fistulosum. NCBI lineage: Eukaryota > Viridiplantae > Streptophyta > Magnoliopsida > Asparagales > Amaryllidaceae > Allium > Allium fistulosum. Next base: position 184,209,461 of record CM060905.1, on the reverse strand, counting down.
ACACACTACGTTTGCCCCGGTCAACACTCAAGATCCAGTCGGTCAACATACGTTGATTTCTTTTGGATTCTGGGTGTTTGTCACATGGGTTTTTTATCCTAAGTTAAATTTACCTGACTGTGTTGAACGTCAAGTTCTCCTATTTAGAATGACTCGTCAATCGTCTCTCCACAAACCTAGCAAAGGATTATCTACTCCTTCCGAGCTGCATCCACTACTGCTCTAGTTTCATCATCCGGTCGGGACCAACCAACCTACAACCTTAGAATCTGAGGGCCAGATAGTGCCAGCCGGTCTTGTTCTATGTCTGTTGCCTCCAGTATTGTTTATAAATGATTCGCCGAAGTGGGGACCCACTATTTTGATAGTAAAAATTCTTAGGAACATCTGCATTCAATACGGCATTCCTAAAGAAGATGTTCATCTTCCAGTAGGGAATAAATTTTCTCATCATTCCCCACATGGCTTTATGGCTTTTCACTATTATATGTGTCTTAGCAGTTCCATCCCACCTTTCAATCTTTTCTTGAAGAAGTTCTTGGGAGAAATTGGGCTCGCACCGTTCTAGGTCAACCCGAATGGATGTGCCTTATTGAATTCGCTAGATGTCCTATTCATGCAAAGATTTGCCACCCTCTATGATTCAATGAGCTCATATATCTTCTCAAATTCAAAAAGAGATAGGAGTGCCCGTCTTCCATGATTATTGAGGCTTGGACAAGATGCAAGGTCAGTGAGAGCCTCCACAATAGGCGTTCCTACTTTAAAAATGAATATTTCTTCGTACAATGTCCAGAAAGATTCAATCGCTTTTTGTTAAAAGGAAGTAAGCTTATTTCTATCGATCTCTCCTATATTGGAATTTGTAAGTTCCTAATCTAACATATGCCCCTCATGGATATTTCGAAGCAGAACAAAAAGAGGTAGTACAAAAGAATGCTTGAAGAATTAAAGTCCATTAGAGCGAACCAATGTACCGTCAAGTTCCTTTTGACGAACGAAAACTTACAAGAGTATGAACTACTCTAGCTCGGAAGAATAGCCGACACGAAATCCAAAACACTTAGCAATTCTAGATCACGCACTCGTTCAACTGCCCCCACTTATGGCTCTGAGGAGGGTCCTCAAGAGGAAGAGGAAGAAAGCGGATCGGGCGATAAACATGAAGAGAGGACTACTGATACAAAGGCTGATAAGCCTACGGGGGATGATGAGGAACAAGCTATCAGAATAGGGGTTGATGAGCCTATAGGAGATGGTGCCCCCAGTGACGAGGGTGATGGTGTTAGAATGCCCACGATCCCAAAGGAGGACGTGGGATTCGTAAGGAGGTCAGGAAAAGAGCTGACTATCGGTGAAGAGAAGTACGAGTCTGATGATGATGATAGAAATTACCATGCCAGTGAAGAAGGGGAGGAGTCATTCGGTGAGTCACCAGCTATGAGCTCTACTCTCCCTCACTTACCGTCTCTAGAACTTCTAACTACCGAGGAGCTGAGTCCCGAGCTTCCCATTTCTTCTCAAGAACAACTAACCACTGAAATTATTCAATCAATTGGAGGTCAAGCTGCTAAAATCTATAATGGAGATACATTACATTTCGATTTTCTAAGAGACGTCTCCATTTACGTGAATGAATTCGGGGATTTCTTAATTAATGAAATGATAGGTGAGATTGGCTCACATATCGATATATCTTCTAGTACCTTTATAAGCAAAGGTGGCAGGACTTCGACTTTGAAACCATGTCGATACAGTTTATAGGATAAATAGGGGTCATCGACACTACACACTCCACTTTGTGATCTTGAACACACATTTCTGCATCAAGTTAGATTTTAGAATTCGAGAGTTAACTTCATTTTTCTTTTCATTTCGGGTTCCATGGGTCGTGGACTATAACATCAACTACGTCAAAATACTAGTTCTTACAGGGATCTAACTACGGACCCAACCCATCGCTTACAGTAATCAAACTCAAGACCCAACCCATCGCTCTTACTGCAAAACTAATGAGGAGATGAGGAAGAGAAAAGATGATTAGGCCTGCTACTTGGAGAGAGAGAGCGTGAGAGGGGAAAGAAGAGAAAAAGGGACTATGAAGGTGATGCCCCTAGCGATATGCACAAGCGCCACAAGGATTCTCACGATCGTCGCGGAACCTTGCTGTCAAGTGCTCCTCCCCATATCAAGGCTCAAACTACCATGATGCAGGAAATTCCACCCTCTTAGGTCGTAACTATTGCAGCTACTCTTGCTTCTTCTATTCAGGGCAAGAAGTTCACACTTCCACCAGGTCCGCCACAGCTTCAAGCTACATTCCCATATCTCTTCTTGCATGGGGTTAAATTTGATAAGAATATAAAGCCACCGCTAATAGAGCTACATCCCTCTGGAATATTGAGGCGGTCCACTAGAACTTGGAGGCTGGGTTTGAGTGGCAGAGTCTCATACGAGCCCTTTCCGACGTCAATCGTATTAACTACCAGGAGATTCTTTCGTTCGAGGCGGAAAGTGATGCTCACGATAGAGCAAAATAAGGATCACGATAATGAGATAGCTCAGTTTAAGATTCAGAGAGATGCTGCCTTGAAAGGAAAAACTGCCAGTGACAAGCTTTTAATTGAAGCAAGTCGAGCTCAAGATAGAGCACTTCTCGTGATCAATGATCGGCTCAAAGAAGCTCACAGGGAGTCCCGCAAATTGAAATAGTAAGTCACTGAAAGAGAGCAGGATGTCAAGGCTTGGGACCAAACTATTAGTGAATAAGCTGCCACCATTATTGTGCAGGCTGCCGAAGTCGCTCGACTCCATAAGGAGAATGCAAGACTGGCTAAGGAGAAAGAACATATCACATTCGATAAACTAGTGATCGAGATCAATCATTTGGTCACATGATTAGAGCTCTCAGACCTTCAAGAGGAGCATGATGAAGTGATGAGTCAGATGGATCCCAGCGTGCTACATCTCTATACTTGCAATGTTATGAACAAGGGCAGTTTAAAGTGGCTCGACAATGATTATCCCCTGACTCTCTCTATGCTTTAGGAAGAAGTATTAGTTCGGTCAGAACAAGCCAGGGATATGCAATCTAAAGAAGAGTTAATGGCGGCTTATCTCAATTCTAAGGACATAGACTTCCTAGCGCCTGGTTAGGAGATTCTACAAGAAGAGAGAAGGAAGGATGTTGTTGATGCCGTCGCTAAAGCTCTTGCTGGCACAAGCTCTTCGGGTCAGGGTGAAATATTTGCTTCTTAATCTTAAGGGCAAGCAACAACCATTATGGCATCCATAGCTGTCAGTTCTAAAGCCGCCCACACGCATCCATCTTCTGAAGCTCTGGGTGAACCATACTTTCCTCTGACTATCCAGCGACCCACCAAAATAGGGACCAGAGAAGGGGATTTCGATGTTCAAGTTCATGAAAAAACTCCTGGTTTAGGTATTTCCCTCCTTTTCTCCAGTACTCTGAAAGCTCTAGTTCACTCCGGAGTCCTTTACTAGACTATACAATTTCAATTCCCAACTTATTGGTCAACCGTCTCTCCCACCTCCTCCTCCAGCTACACAGCGCTTGTGAGCCCCTACCATCTTTATCACCGCTGTCTCTACAGTGGCTTCGGGTACAATTCCTATCTCAATTTTCAGACCTGGGCCCGACTCTGACAAAATAGTGGTGCTGTAGAACCTAGAGGATGTCTCCATGTCTCTAGAAGAAGAAGTGGTAGTGACTGGAGAGTCAGACCCGACTAATAAGGAGACGATGGTATAGAGACTTGAGAAGGAAAAGAAGAGGCTACAAGTGAAGAAAGGGAAGGAGAAAGCGAAGTGATAGACTCTGACTATAATCAAGCTCCAGATGTCAAAGGATGGAGATGCCGCTATGGGAGGTTCTGAGGGGTCTAGTCCTTCCATGGGAGGAGAGTCCGCTTCCTTAGAGGGTGTGATTGCCTTTGGCAAGGAGAGTAAGAGAAAGAAGGTTCTGACTCGTCCGGGCAAGGATGGTAAGGTAACCACGGTGTGAAGAAATGATGATGTGACTAAGTTCCAATGGAGGGGAGCATTTCTGATTTTCGAATATTTTTTGAGTCGATCGAATCAGTATAAGTATAGAGTCTATAATTTCAGTTTTGTTTGGTTTTTTGTTGTGTGATGTCTGAACCGGCCAGCTTTGTGCGGTAATGGCCCCTGCTGTTTGTTGAGTCTATACATAAAATGATATTACTAATAAAAGATTGTCATTTCTACTGTAATCTCTCCTTTGTACTTTTCCTGCATTCTATGTGATGTGCTTGTTCATAAATAACTACCTATGTATATAATACGACTGCTTATATTGTAATTTCCTATATCATATACTTCTATGTTTGTGCCATATCTTTATTTACCACAACTCTATGCATGTAAATGGTATTCCTGCACTTATCTAGCATATTATATTACTTAGCAATGTTATGATTTGCCAAAATAATCCGTTCGACATAACAGAATTGTGGTGTATCTTGGTTTAGCATGTGCCAACCATGCGTTGGTATATGTATGCCCCTTACTCCACATGGTTGGTTACTTGGAACTCATGGTTCAAGCAATTAATTAGAGATCAGTCATTCTAGGCAACTCATTCGGTTGCCCCTAGTCTGGTTCGCATGGTAGGTTCCTGTCTTTGGGAACGCGTGGTCCTGATGCTCGATTCCGAGCGTTTCATTTGTTGATTGTCACTGGATTCTTCCAAGTTCAATGTTGAGATCCTGTTCGCACATCAGTTTCTGTCTCTGAAAACTTTCGAACGGCTCAAGTACTTGGACTTTCCTTTGGTGTTACTGCTGATCCTACGATTTGGACTTTCAAGATATTGCTGGAGCAATGATGTGATAAGAAACTCTCCCGACGCTGCCGAAGTAATGTCGGTACTCAGAAAGTTTGGATGAGCTCTTGCTGTTACTAGGGTAACATCGATTATTAGAGAATAAAAGGATTTCCCAGTGTTTCCAAGGCGGCACTGGTAGCTAGGAAATTCCAAATCGATTTTTCCAATGATCCGGCAGTATGAGGGTCTATACCCCCATCCGAAGATTGGGAAGTATTTTCTCGTCCTATAGGACATATGATTGCTTGCAAGAACTTGGTTCTAGAAGTGACGTGCAGCTTATTGATGGTGCATGAGGGGTTTAGCGTACTTGGATGCGGTTCCATTGGTCCAAGCAGCACTGCGCGCCTTATTGGTGGCACATAAGGTGTGTTGTGTACTTGAAAATATTTCCATCGGTTCAAGCTGTGTCGTGTGGCTTATTGGTGGCGCACAGGGATTATTGCATACTTAAACATAGTTCCATCGGTTTAAGCAGTGTCGTGCAGCTTATTGGTGGCACATAAGAAGGCAGTTCCATTGGTTCAAGAAGCGAGATATATTATTAATAAATGGAGAGGCAAGACCTGCCTATTTACAATGCCCTAAGTGTCCCTGGATGGCTTATCTGCGAAAATAGAAAACACATAGATAAGTATTAAATATACTAGTGCCATAGCGAGTCGTTGTTCCAAGCATGGGAAATCAAAATTCCTTCGACCGTCGTCAGTTTGAATGTTCTGTCTCTAAGTTTTTGGCCGATCATGTAGGGTCCATCCCAATTTGAGCCAAGTACTCCCATACTCGGGAAGATCCATTTCAGGACGAGATCTCCCACTTCGAAGGTATGGTTTTGAACCTTGGGGTTGAAGTGTTATGCCATTCTTTTCTAGTGAGCAGTAGTTCCAAGCTCAGCTTCCTTCCTCTTCTCATAGATTTGGTCAAGTGATTCGAGCAGTAGTTGCTCATTTTATCTTTGATTGAAACGCCTTCTATAATGAGAGGAGACTTCCAGTTCCACTGGTATCATAGCTTCTGAACCATAAGCTAAAGTGAAGGAAGAGTATCCAGTCGTAGATTAGTGTGTCATCCTATAAACCCATAGTGCAAGCGAAAGCTCATCAACCTAGTTCCCTTTAGATTTTGTCAGCCGTTCTTTATGGTGGATTTGATGATTTCATTCCCTGCCTCCCCTTGCCTGTTTCCTGCGGGCACGCTACCATGGAAAAGCTCTTGTTGATCTGGTAATGCTTGTAGAAGTCTTTGAATTCAACACTCCCGAACTGAGTTCCATTATCTGTGATGATTTTTATGGTACTTCAAACCTGCAAATAATGTTTTTAGTTACAAAGTTAATTAATTTTTTAGTAGTTATCATAGCAAGCGGTTTCGCTTCGGCCCATTTTGTAAAGTAATCAACTGCAACGTTGGTGTATTTAGCTCTTCCATTTGCAATTGGTAACATGCCGATCTAATCAATTCCTCAGATTGCAAACCGCCATGGTCTAATAATTTTCGTAAGTTCTATAGATACAGTTCATAGAATCTTTGCAAATCACTAGCATTGATTGCATCATCTGGACTAGTTTGGCGCATCTTGGTTTATTATTGGCCAGATTTATCCATAGTGAAGAGCCTTTTTTCCAATGTTTGCCCCCTAATTTGGTCACCGCAACTGCCTTCGTGAATTTCCATGAGGATTTTCTTGGCTTCGTTTTTAGTCACACACCTGAGTAAGGGAGCAGTGAACCCTCTTTGGGACAGTACTCCATCTTACATTACGAATCATTTTGCCTTTTGAAGGAGCTTCATTCGTTTATTCCGGTCCCTTAGGAGTATTCCTTTGAGTAGGTAGTCTTTGATCGACGTCATTCATGACTCCTCCTCTTCTGCGGTTTCCAGAATCAGTTGACATCCATTTGATCTATACTGGGAGCCAACAATACTTCTACTGGCACCAGTGCTAGTGATTGTGTGTCTCCGGAGCTTGCTAGTTTAGCCAAGTGATCGGCCTGTACATTCTGTTCCCTAGGAATATGTGTTATCATGTAATGTTCAATATCATTGAGCAGTTCCCATGCCTTTGACAGGTAAGGAGTGAGGTTCAAACCCTTAGCCTGATACTCTCGTTTCACTTGACAAACGACTAACTAAGAGTCACTGTACATTGGAGAGCATTAATTGTGAGTTCCTTCGAAATCTTCAGCCCCGCTATAATGCTTCGTACTCGGCCTTATTATTAGTAGCAGGGAATTTTAACCTTACAGCATAACAGACCAATCATCCTTTAGGTGTGTTAAGAACAACTCCCACTCCTAAGAAGAATTCATTTAATGCACCGTCAATAAACAATATCCATTGTGATGCTACAACCGCTGTGTCCCTCCTCATTGTCATCCCGAATAATGAACTCGCAATTAAGTCCACTAACATATGTCTGTTAATTGCTCTTCTGGGATGATAAGTCATATTGTATTGGCTTAACTCAGAATTCCATTTCAGAAGTTGTCCTGAAGTTTGGGGTCGGTAAAGTACCTGTTTCAAAGTTAGATCCGTCAACACCTTGATGGGGTAAGCTTGGTAACTTGGTCGCAGCTTCCTTGATGCTATCAGCAAGCAGTACGCTAACTTTTCAAACATTAGGTAGTTTCGTTCAGCTCCGGTGAACTGTTTTCCAGATGTAATAGACGAGTCATTGAATCCTAGCCTCCTCACGCACAAGTGTTGCACTTAGTGCCAGTTTAGATAAGACCGACGGCGTCTCCATGTGCTGAACTAATTCCTCAAATGATGTCTGGAAGTCTTGATTCTGTTCGAAGTTCTTCTTACCCTTCTTTAACGCGTCTTAGAATGGTATACACTTATCCGTTGCTTTGGAGATGAAGCGACTCAGAACTACGATCTTCCCATTCAGACTCTGCAACTCCTTTTTTGTCGACAAAGCTTCGACATTTTGTAATGCGGCAATCTATTCTAGATTGGCCTTAATGCCCTTACGTTTACTACGAATCCGAGAAATTTTCCCGATGAAACACCAAACGAGCACTTCAATGGGTTCAATTTCATCCCATACTTCTAAATAATTTCAAACATCTCTGAGAGATTATTCATATGGTTCCCAGCTACTCGTGATTTCAAAAGCATATCACCCACATATACCTCCATCGCTCCTCCAGTCCAATTCTTGAACATTGCGTTTGCTAATCTTTGGTAAGTAGCACCAGCATTCTTCAAGCCAAACGGCATTACGCGATAACAGTAAAGTCCCAAGTCGGTAATGAAGTTGGTGTTCTCCTAATCAGGTCCATGCATCATAATTTGATTGTATTCTGAGTAGGCGTCCATAAACGAGAGCAGCACATGTTCCTAGGTTTTGTCAACTAGCTGGTCAATTCTAGGCATGGGAAAGATATCCTTTGGACAATATTTGTTCAAATCCGAGTAGTCAACACAAGTCCACCATTTCCCGTTCGATTTCTTGACTAGTATAGGGTTTGACACCCATTCAGGATATGTTGCATCATGGATAAAGCCATTAGCTAATAGCTTATCCACTTCTTCCTTCAATGCAGTGGATCGCTCCGGACCCAGACTGCGTCTCTTCTGCCTTATCGAAGTGAATTTAGGATCGATATCAAGTGCATGAAATGCTATCTCCGGCGATATCCCATGCATATTGGAATGTGTCTAAGCGAAAAAATTTAGATTTGCACGAAATTTTATCATCTCGTCCTACATCTTGACTTCAAACTGTGAACCTATCTTCCAGACTCGTGTTGGGTCATCTATGTCGATAGGGACAACAACCGTAAACTCTGCCGGTGTTGCCCATTCGTCTCATGCACTCTTCTTCCTAGATTCCATAGTCTTGTAGAAGAGACTATGATCCCCGAGCTAAGGGCCATTCTGTAATTGCTATGCTTGCGGGTCACGAATGTGGAGAGTCTTCCCTACATTCTTCCCTTTCTCAGGTCTCTTTGCTTCACGAAATTTGACGATGTAACATTCTCTTACCTTGCTTTGGTCTCCTCTTACCACTCTGATCCCATATTCCATTGGGAACTTCATTGTAAGGCACCATGGGACCAAACCTATTCTGAAAATGGCAAGGACCGGTTGGCCTAGGAAAGCATTGTAAGCTAAGAATTCATCAATTATCACGAAGGTCTAAATAAGAACCACCCTTCATTCTCCTTCTTCAAGTTCTACAAGTAAGTCAATTGTCTCAACTGCCTGTTTTGGTTTTCCCATAAATCATTGAATCTTCTTCCTACAAGAGGTCACATTCTTCATCGTGATCTTCATCTGATCGAACATTTGCCGCAAAAGGATGTTAAGAAAATTTCCACTGTCAACCAACACTCTACACACAACTGTCGGCCCGATTCCAAGTGTTACCACCATCAAGTCGAGAGTTGGCACCTCTATACCTTCAGTATCCCAGTTCCGGAATACAATATCATCAGTTATCAACTTCTGTTGTTTTGCTGTGGCATCATCTTCAGTGGCATAATAGGTTTCCTTAGGAGCATGTTTCAAAGAACTAGTGTATCGCTCCATTCACCCCAACTCTTCTACGTTGGGTGAGGTCGTCTAGTTATGGTACTTTTAACTAATCTTTGATCGGCCCGATGAGTTCCTTCCTCGCCAGGTCCGGCCCGATTTCCTTGATTGCTCAGAACTTGAGGTCCAACAAGTTGGTCAAAATTCTACGGTTTCTTCACGTACTGTGGAGCCTGTTGTCCCCTATTAGTTCCTCGATTAAGTCTTTTAGATGCCGACATTCATTTGTGTTATGCCCGTAAGTCTCGTGAAAGTGACAAAACTTCCTCGATTTCTTTTGTTATTCAGAAGCTTTCCGCTTAGGTGGTTTGCTGTATCACTCAGTTCCCTGATTGGCAAGGTAGATGTTTTCCAAGCTATCGTTCAACGGCGTATAATCTTAAGGTTTGAGATTCCTTAGACGTTTCCCGTTCCCATCGCGTCTACCACAGTTCCGATTCCGCTTCTTCTGATTCGAATTCTTTCCTGTTGTGGCTCCAAAAAATTTTCCATCCTTGTTAATCACGACATTGCTTTGCACCATTTCCTTTGGTTGCTCGCCAACAGATTTACCTTCGACTATAATAGCCTCTTCCAGTCTTAGAAAGTGGTTTGCCTTTCGATGGAATTCCTCCATGGTAGTGGGTTGTTTTAGTTTAATCCATCTACCAAAATCCATATCCAGGTGAGTGGCTCGGACCAAAGCCATAAAAATCATATCCGCTTTTGGATTGCTCGCCTCAGTAACTGCGATGTTGAACCAGTTCATGAAAGATTTCAGCGACTCATTGGGTCCTTGTAAAAAGATTGATAAGGAAATCGCATCTTTGGTCGTGCAGTATGGAGTCTAAATTGCTCTAGAATTTTTTTTGTTAATTTATTGAAAGTGGAAATAGACTTTGGTGCAAGTCTAGTAAACCACATGGAAGCAACTCCTTCCAAGAAGATAGGGAAGCATCTGTAGCACAAAACGTCTGTCGCCCTGGCTCCATCCATATGCCACTCATATTTGTATAAGTGTTGTTTAGGGTCCGTCTTCTATTATATGATGACATATTTGACACAGTGAACTTTTTACTATATTCTTCTCTTAGAACGTTTTCAGTGAATGGAGTTCGGCTTAGCGCGGAACCCCGATCTACATTCTTTCTGCCCCTACTCTCCTCCAGTAACCATCTAACCATATCGGCGATGTACTACTCGCTGGCACGGTGCACTAAAGGTTGGTAGTCATGGGCTACACTAAGTGTTTGACTCTGTAAATGGCCTCGGTTCGCCAGCTAAAGCCTAGGTTCTCCATTCTTCAGGAGAACCACTCCTGCAAGGTCCCGTTGGTGCACGGTTGGTCTTACCGGGGCAGTCTAAACTTCATTTCTGGCATTTTGACTGTTTACATCAGCTTTCGGTTCCAATCGATCACCATCAATTTGCATGTCATCTTAAAAGTCAATAATAAGCATTGCGTTGTTCACTAGACGGGTGTTCACTCAAAGATTTGGATTTGTAGCAGGCTGCTTTCCAATAGGAGGAGTACTTCTATTGCCTTCTATTACAATTCCTACAGCTCCACCAACAACTTCCTTCTACTTTTGTTTATAGTTTCTCTTGTTCAAGCCCAAAATAGAGGAATTCTCTTATTCCATAGCAACCACAATTTCTTATCTGGGTCTCGGAGCACTTGGTAGCCGCAGTGCTAGCAAAGCATCAATCTTATCCATGAGAGCCTTTTGGCCATCGGCCATTTTTAGGTTAAGTTCATTAACTATCTAGTTAAGCTCCTCCTCAGTCATAACATCCTATTGAGCGGAGGAAGCTGGTACTAGATTTTCAGTATTAACCTATGTTCAATGACTGTTAGCATTGTTCACTTCAATTTGTTGGGGGTTTGCATCATAACTACTAACTATTGCTACTAAGGATCTTCCAAAAGTAATCCTCTGTTTCTAAGTGCCACTGATCTCCAACAGCAAGGCTATAAACCTTCGAAGCAAATTCCCTGGATCTAACCACTGGATCTCTTCTAATCCAAAATACCAAGCTAGATCTATGTCTGAATTCAGATTTTCTCAGTGAAAGCACCAAATTGTTAATGCCAAAAATGGATCACACCCAAGAATAGGTTGTAGGACACTTGTGAAACCTAGATCTAGCACATAATAGTAATAGTAAAGGGAAATAAAAAGCAATAAGAAAGAGAGAGACAAGATTTTATAGTGGTTCGGCAATCTTTGGTCTATCTCCACTTTATAGCTTTGTTGCTTATAGATTCAATTGAGATAACAAAGGATTTAAGAAAGAATAAATCACAAGTACAGGGGTTAGACTGATTCTAAGTCCTAGAATTGCCTAAAGTAGCTGTCTCGGTGACTATTGTGTAGAGAAAGAAGAAGAAGAAGAGACAGAGCTTCCATGTAGCGATAACAGAAGCCAGATCATGTTTTACTTGCTCTATGGTTCGTATTTATAGGCATAACAATCGTATTAAGCCAGACGGAGAGTTTGTGCAGAGTCTAGATGAAGGCCCAAAAGAGTGTGTGAAGTCATAAGCTTGCTGGGATTAACTACACATGTCGGTACCGACCTCTCATGTCGATGCCGACATCTGTAGTTAACTCCAATTGAGTCAATTTCTTTTGTACACTTCATGCCACTTGATTTTAGGTTGTTCCATATTGTTTACATAGTAGTTGGTTGATAGTGGTGATAGTTCCTTTATCACTTAGTTTGTTCTGCTATTCTGACTGCTAACTCTTCAATTATTGTTATTGGTTGTTCAATAATCATTTGGAGATTACCAAATCTTCGCCATTGATGATCGTAAAGATACGCGGACGACTTGACCAAAACTGGGCACAAAGAACCAACTTGATTGACCCAGTCTCTAATCAAATCTACTAATAGAGAATCCTCGTACCTAATAATACATTCTCTTATTAACCCTTGGAAATCTCTTGAGTAGGTATAAACGAAATAGAGAATAACTCCTATAAAGTTTAAGCGGAAAACACGAGGCTATGTGAAGTCCCCACAGACAAGATGAAGTCGGTACCGACCTCTATGCCTGGCTTGTTTTGGGGTGAAACTTTTTCGAGCTATTCCTTTGCCTTATCTAAAGGTGCCTTCAAGATTTGAAGTTGTTTCGTCTTCGTTTCAACGTTCTAACTTCGATTGATTTCTGCTTGGTTAAAAACCCAGTTAACAGTTGCTACCTCGAAATACCATTCCTTGGATATTTAATTGCTTTGTCCGCACCGAGCATGAATAAGAAAACTTCACCATTTGTTTTCCCATCTTGCTCCAGTATTTATTCCTTCTAAATCTATCATGTGAGTGGTTATGAGGAGGGGGTCAGAACAACGTTCTGGTGATTGAAAAATTACATACTATACCCATCTCATTAATTTATGCTGATTAGTCTCCATTTAAGTGTTATGTCTATTATTTACGGCTAATCCGTTAAATTTTATGTGCATCTATGATATGTTAACCTAACCTTCTCCAAGATATAACTTTATAAGAATATGTCTATCCACATATATTTCTAACCGTTCCACTATCCAAAACCCCAGCCACTTAATACTTCTTAAATAGGCAGAAGACAGACCCCATAATGGCTACTTAATACCTCAGTCCCTGAAATGAGCCCTCCGCAACATAACCACTAGTCAATTGATTTAAACTACAAAGACCGATGACACCTAGATAAGGCTTTATAATAATTGCCATATTACTAATGCATCTCAACTCTACAACTTACCATCAATTATAGGCCAAAGGCTCATCCCAGTCTCATGCAACTACCGTCAATCATGTTCTAACAATGTAAGAGATAGTACCCAAACCACTTAATACCTTTTCAATGGAAACTAGGCAGAGCTTGACCATTTAATACCTACATTTTAAGCAGGTCCCCATCATTTAATACATATTCCTAGGTGGACCCCTCTTCGATACTATCTAGCTAACATCACAAGAATCTCATTAAGTCATTTAATACTTCTTTATAGGAGAGACGGACCCTATAATAGCTACTTAATACCTCAAACCCAAATCGGACCCTTCATTAGATATCCACTACCATGCCTTGCTAACCCCGACCATTTAATACTACCTAAATAGGGAGGAGGCAGACCATATAATAGTTAGTTAATACCTCTATCCTAGAAGTAGGTCCTACGTCCTATGTATATCACTTCCCTACGAGTCCTATGGTTGGAGATGTCCCACATCAGTAGTAAGTACACACAACTATTTATAGACTCTAGGTGAAGGGTGGACTTATGCTGTGTAACTCCACTGACCTCGCATCCCAACCCACTAAACCGAACCACTCACCCAAAGCCTAAGTGTTGGGCTAAGCCTACTAATTCATGCTTGATCTAAACGTATAATTGAAGCTATATAATTACATGCTATGAAAATTATATTGCTTTCTAGGTATATTTAATAGCATTAATACTTGTTCACCGTGTAATAACTCCTAATTTATACGCTTAGGCTTTGGTTTCCTTGTAATGTTTAATAAATGTCTATTACCCATGATAATTGTTCATTAGTGTCAAAATTGGACAATCTCTAATCAATCTTCATTTAATCCATTTACCAATTTTAAAATCCATCTATTATGCCTATTCAGTTTTCCCCTAAATGCCATTTAAATTCCCCAATTGGTCCCCATTTAATTCCTATTTAACTCTCTATCAATTACAAATTTATTGCCATTAAATCTGTAATTAATGTCCATAAATCCTAGTCTTATAATTATTACATTGTTAATAACTAATACGAATATCGTCGTAAATTACGCTATTTGTATATTTTTATTTTTGAATGTTAACCGCAGTTATACATGTTTATTTATTTATTAATAATTCTAACTATTAATTTCTAAACCAAAACATTCTTTTCCATGTTTTAATTTATCAGAGCTGCCTTTTTAAATAGGTTACTATTATAACTTCCCACAAATTAACCAAAAGAAAAATTTTCGCTTCGCTTGAAATTACAAGGAATCATTTTTTTCTTTTATTGAAATAGACAGTGTAAACTACAGAAAAGAATATCCATATCTTGGACATCTCTTTCAAATTTTTGGTATATCCATTATTAATTTAAATGACGCACTTTTATACATATTTTCTAATTGGATAATTTATGGCATGAAACTCGCTCCAAATAAATCAAAGCATAGAAATTCACATTCTAAATCAACTAGGGCAACCTAATTTACAATCTAATTATAGATTTGGAATAGAAAACATTCTACAATAATAAATATTTGGGACTAAGTTCAAATTTCCAGATTAGGTTGTACATACTATTCCTATTCCAATCACCCATTTTATTGAATATGTAAGCGATATTCCTATACATTTGATTTAAGCCTACAATTCATGAGATCTTATTTAGGCATAATAATTGAATAAAATCCAACGATATATATTTCAATGTTATAAATAAATTTATAATTTCCCACTCACCTTTTAAATCTTTCAAAATCTTCAAATCTGAACCCATTCCTTTACTTGACTCGTTTTCCTTTCTAATCCAAAAAAATATGTATAACAAGGCATATACATACTATTGGAATTAAAGATATAAGAAGAGATTTGAGGTTAAAGGGAATATAGACTTATAATTATAAAGATGACCTTTTTCGCAGTATTAATTCACTCCTTCTCTTCTTCTATTTTATTTTCTACCCATCCCCGATTATCTACTTATATATAATATTTTATATTTTTTAGAAGTAGTGGAGAAGAGAAAATGGTAGAGCTTCCCTTCTTGGATAAGAAAATATGAGAAGAGAAATAAGGGGTTAGGCCTTTATTTATAGGTGCACGATCAATCGTAGCTGTCAAATTAAAATAATTAAATCCGGGTCACCGGCCAAGATTCAAACCCTGGCCGCCACATTCGAAGCGGTCGACCACTAGCGGTCAACTGGCTAATGAAGTGGGTTGACCGATGGGGTCCCGTATTTAATGTTATTTATTTGCTTTTTCGTTTTTAATTATTTTGGTCTGAAAACTTCTATCCCTGCTAACTTTTCATTTGAGCTCTGATCATGAAATTCCAAATATAAAAGTTTCTCAGAAAATCTCCATGAACACAATGGTGCAAGTTTTGTAGCCAAATTTCAACGTTTGCTCAAATTTATTTTTAGAGCCTTATTAATTTTTTTTGATAACAAGAGTGATATTTGAAAGCTGAGCACTTGTTTTTGGAGCCTTATTAATTATTTATTAATTATCATTAATTTTACGAGGTGCTAAACCTGGAGAGGTGCTGTGTGCTCTAAGGATCCCATTGAAATATGTGATATTATATGGTTACATTATGTTATTTGATACTTCTTTTGGACATCTATTCAGGGGCGAGGACCTCTTAACCCATAGAACCTGCTGTGTGCTTATCCATATCTATGATAGTTTTTATGCCTTTGTATTATTGTGGCTTGATGTGTGCTTGCACGTTGTGTGTTAGATTGTATTTCTATGCCTTCTAATGAGTTTGCATATAATATTGGTTATATATCTCATAGGGTCATGCAGTCGAGAGGCTTCGTCTCTTATTAGAGCTGATGGTCAAGATATACATTATTGCATTTGGTTTTCACATAGTAGTTTATAGTTTAGATGATGTTTCACCAATATTACTCATGTTCCATTGATGAGATGATTGACTATTCTTTACTATGGGTGATATTAAATGCGCACGGTTTGGTATGGGATTGATACGTGTGGGATGTTATATTTTTCTTTGAGATACTTATTACTACACCATGCCAATTTCTATTATATATTGACATCTACATTCTAGACATAATCCGACCCGTGTGTTATTTATATAATACTCGATTAGTTCGGGACATTTCAGGTTCAAGAACAAAGTGACAAGCTTGAGACAGTAGGCATAGTTGGAAACCAGTTTATTAATTGATTAGTATATCATTATCTACCTTTGTACCCTCATGTATATTGTGATGTAGATGGGAGTACATTTTGGATATACAATGTGTATATTTGATTATAGTGGGAATATGACTCTTTTATAGTCCCACTTGGGTTATGTAACTCATTTATTGTATATTAACGCTGCGTTGTTGACTTTGTAATCTTTGATATTTATTTTATATTGGGTATTGTTCTATCCTAAAAGCGAACGAGCTTATTGCTTTATACCGATGCCGAAGACATATAGGTGAGCAGTATACGATTTTGTAACACGTACTAGTGTTAGCCCAAGGAAATATTCATGTATGATAGCCCAATATCACCTTATTTTTCATATTATTAGATAATATTACCTAGTAATATTCACTTATAGTATGGGTATAGAGCTGTGGAGTTACAATCGGTATCGGAGCTAGGTTTAGAACAGTACATAGTATAAGAGACACCAAGCCTTGGCCTTGGATGTGACTTAGTGTCCCTGACTCCATGGGTGTGTGATAGATTATTGTATATCTTTAAGCAATACTATGAATATAAGATTATTAGTGGGGTAATCATCTGGGGACATACTTGTATTTTTCTTACTATATAATATATAGTTCTTCTACCTCTTTTTAAGTGTAAGTCTCTGTATGAGATACATGGAGTTGATGGAGGTTGCGAAGGTAGTAGTGGTTTATCCGACAAGAAGTGTCAGTATTAATGATGAATATTAAACCTCTCTATGGCTTTGAATAAACTAGCTTTGGGTACACCACATAAATAAGTTATGATGAAGCGAGTTGAGAAGAAGGATGTAGTACTGATCGGAGTGGCATCGTGGAAGCTTATATATTGCTTTTCATCGAGCACGTGCTTTTGTTTTGATTGATGTGTATTATGTGTGTTTATAGTTAAATAAATAAATTTATTTATTTGGGCTCACTAATGCATGGTGTTGAATGGGAGTATTCGCTCAAAGCTGCGATTCCACAAAGTCTAGATGAAGCCAAAATCAATGAAGCCAGCCATATTTCCAAAATCGCAAGGAACAAGGAAACTCTTTTATAAAAGAAAACTACACACACATACATATAACTAAGGTATCAAATGAAAAAATACTTAGGTGAATGCTTACTTATCGATGTGATTGGATGGTCGATGTATGTTTGTTTGTGTCGTTATTGATGGGTGATTCATTGGTTATACTTATAAACATCTTGAGTATAAGTTACAATAAAAGTGAGCAAATGACTTTGACAAAGTAAAAAGGTTATTATAAACATCTTGATTAATGATTAGTTCGTGTTAATTTGTCCATTGAATGTTTTAAGGATTCTGTTCGATGCACCTGACCAATGTATTGATAGAGATTCTTAAACATGAGGACGAGACATTTCAATACACTATTTTGAAGAAAAAAGAATACAATGTTTTGAAAAGAATAAAATCTTTTGGGAAAAAATAATACTATGTGTTGAAAAGAAGAAAACGTTTTGAAAAGAATACAAGATTTTGTAAAAATGTAATATTTGGAAGAAGTACAATATTTTATAAATACCAAAGTGTTTTGAGAAAAGTTAACGATATTTTGAAAATAAATACAATGAATTGGAAGGAAAAAATATTTTCAGTAATATATCAATGTTTTGAAATCTTATTTCAAGGAATATTATAAATAATATACTGAAAAATATAATGTTTCAGGCAATATTTTGAAATGGGTATTATATATTGGTAAGTGATATTAATAATATTTTGAAAGGGTGATATTCTGAGAAAAATTATGAATTGGGAAATGCTTTGACTAGAAAATATATGGTATGTGATGATGTGAGTTGTACATGCGAATTGTTGAATGATTTTTTTATGATTGAACGAACGATATAAATATATTTTTAATAAAATGTATTAAGATATGAAATGCACAAATGAGTTTCCAATTTTAATCAATTAAAAAAATATGTTATTCAAATATTTGAATAATGATTGATTTTTAGAAAGGAAAAAAATAATATATATATATATATATTTGTAAAGTATGATTATGTTATTCAATATATAATAAGAAGAAAAAAATGTGTGGTTGCACTTTAACCAATGATTGTGGGTGTGCGTTTAAAAAAAAGAAAATAATTATTTTGGGTTATCATTTATGAAAATCTAGAATCATAGGTATTTTGAAAAGAAAAGATATTAAGAGAGAGTGAATAATATGAATTAGATTTTGTGAAATATTTTTGAAAAGAAACTTTTATAAGGAAAGGTATTATTGTTTTGCTTTTAAAGAAAAACACACAGAGACACACGCACGCATGTAAAACAGAATAATATTGTTCTTTAATAAGAAAAGCCTTTGGGTTAAATGCAAAATGAAATTATAATTTTTGTGGTTTTAATAATTAAAGTGAAGCAAACTTGAAGTTTTTATAAGTAAGTTGTCAATCTTTCAATTTTATATGTTCTACAATCATAGTCATTAAAATTTATTTTGTGAATGGGTTATGATGAATTTTCTTTCATTGGAAAGGTATTTTTATAAAGAACAACTTTGATATTTATCGCTTTAAAATTTTTTAGTTTTATTATGTCAAAATGTGTTTGAAGATGAACTAAAATTCTAGTCCATGCTTGAAATTTCAGCTCTAAAGCACTGTCGTGTTTTGATTGTAACTTTTGATCATCTCATCCGTTATCGACGATCTTGCACTTGTTTTAATGCTAAGATAATAAGGAACAATTTCCATTTGGGAAGCTTTGTAAAAACAATTCTAGGTAAAAATTGGATTATAAAAGAGTGGGCCTGCACTATAAAACTTATTTTAGAATTTGCATAGTTTATAAAAACCACCATAACTTTTGATGCGCTCCTTATTTTCTTGATTCGAAAGATGTTCAAAAAAGATAATGCACTATTTTAAAACTTCACTTTATAAAGAATCATTGAATTTTTTTTTGACACGTTAAACTTAGTTGCATAGTCGCCTAAATAAAAATGTAGAGTTGTTTTTTTGTTATATGAGTATCATACTACTTTATATTATAAAAATATGATCTCATATGTTTTCCATGAGCCAAGCATAGGTATATACACAAAGCCATTATAGGTTAGATTTCGGTGCATGCCCACTTTTGGTTGAATAAAATGATATAAATTCGCTTAAAAAGCAAAACTAAGACATGAATTTATGCGTATAATGATAAATGATAGTATTGTGTTGTTTTCCCGTATTTTTGAGATGCCCCATTGTTGGGATGTATGTATATATTATGCGATTTTTTATTTTATGAATTTTTGAAACGCTCTCCATAAGAAAGAGATTATGCTGAAATTTTTTAAAATTTCCAACACTAAGAAATTTTTTCACATATTTGTATCTTATGCGAAAATAGGAAGTCATTAGGTGAATCTATTAAATTCGTAGCATATGATAAGATGTTGAATGGAGTTTGGTCTTTGTTTTAGGAAAGCCACATAGAGTATCAAGTTAATTATAAATGACAAAAGAAGAGGCTTGTTCGAATGGGATGGAAGTGTGTAGAAAGTTAGTTTATGTATTGAGAAGTGAGAACATCGTTCTTCCTTGTAAGAAATTGCGAGCGAGGATGTAATGTTCTTAAGTTGGAGGTCTCTAACAACCATACTTTCTACGTCGTTGAAATGGATTATTTTAAATAAAATAAAACATTCGAGTTCAATTTTAATGATTTTCTTAAGTGGAAGGTCTGTAACACCCTACATCTGAGTGATTTTCAAGCAATTGTGAACCAATCAACGATTGTGAATTACAATATGGATGACGAGACATAAGTCTTGATGCTGATGATTTCATTAGCGAAAAGTTGGACGATTGCATTAAACAACTCAAAATAGGATAGAGTTATTTCAATGCGGTCAATGGTTATTAGCCTTCTTAATGAAGAGATGCGGAGGATGAACCTAATGGAAGAAAGGGCAAATGAAGATAGGAAAAAAAATCCAACTGAAGAAGTGCACCTTGCAAGGAGGGCAACCGTCCAAATAAGGAAATGCGGTCAAATAGATCAAACATGAAAATGGATTTCATTTGTTATCACTATCAAAAACCAGGTCATCAGCTAAGATTTTGTGACAAACTAAAAATGAAAAAAGAAAGATGAAAGCATTAGATAAAGGCAAAAACAAGCTTGAGGAAGGAAGAGATGATGGGACGAATTTTGGTATTAGCAATGATGTACTCTATGTTGATGGTAGGAAAGGAAATGAGTAGGTGCATGATCGGTTGTATGTTTTCATATATGCAACCAAAAGAGAGCATTCATTGACTATAACGAGCAAGAAAGCAAACTGGAATCTGCTAATGGTAGAGACTTGCACGTTAAAGTCATAAGTTCAGTTAGGCTGTAAATATAAGATGGAATGGAGATGAAGCTTACGGGAGTTAGACATGCTCCAAAAATTAAGAAGAATATTATTTTAGTAGGACGGTTAGAAGGAAAATGCTACTACTTTTCAACTCGAAGTGGAGTCATAATGATTTGGAATGGTAACAGGGAGATGCTGCATGCAAATTGGAGAAGCAATAACATATACAAATTGCTTGAAAAAACAGTAGAGAATGAATGAATTTCACAAAGTGGTGTTGGAGAGAATAATTTGTCGGAATCATGGTGGAGCCGGCAACAAAAAGCAACTAAGTCCACATGGAAGCCTTTTTGTTATTACAAGCATTTCTACTTCATTGGTGATGAACATGTTCGACTGACGGACATGCATAATTAGGGGTTTGATGGTTGGTTAAATTTTTTTGAATGGTTACATTTGTTTCCATGGTAATATTGAAGATTGTGGTATGATGATCTAAGTATAGTTTGTAGGCTTATATAGAAATATAGTATCAAGTTGGAGATTGTTAAATTTCGATGATACAATATTTTCAAATTGAAATAGATTTTGAAGTTATTTTCAGTCAAGATGGAATTGTGACTCAAATATATTGCATCTTTTGTAGATTTTGTAGATTTTAAAGAGTGGCTAAAAAATATTAATTGTCATATTTTAATTGCATTATAGAAAATACAAGCAATTATTTATATGTAAATGAATTATTTTAAGACTTTTTTTATAATCTTTTGGACGAATTAATAAAATTTGTCTGAAAGAAATTATTTGTGTTTTTTCTTTTTTTGAAACTTGGTTCAATTTCCACAAGATATGCAATCAGCAATGACTGAACCATTGACCTTGCATGTGAGTGTCGCATATCCTAACCGACTGCGCTACCCATGTGAGTAATTATTTGTGTATTTTTTTCTTCGCTTCTTATTATTCTTCAATTTAATTATGTAAGAATCCTTGAGATAAACTAAGAAGCATATTGCCCACCTTTCTCTCATGAAGTGCCTATCAAGGTTTTCTCCCTAAGTTTGAACAAGATATTGTCAATAATAACTTGATGGATCTGTTCCTCGAAAACCAATAAAAGAATTCTTTGTAGATTGAAAGACATCACTATAAGCATCACTAATAATATTTGGGTCGGTAAGTTAGTTTAGAGGATAAGAAAACGAAAGCTTAAATTTGGTAAGCAAAATCCAATATTTTATGTAGCATGTAGAGAGCTTTTTTTTAGGAAAAGACTCTATTAAGACTCTATTACATTTCTTTTGGTGTATCTAAAAAAAGGAGATGAGGGTAAACATAGAGGCTTAAACTTCTTAAAGGTGTTTGAAGATTTATTTTTAACTTGGGTATTTAGATGGTAGTACATATTAGTATTACGAGTTTTAAGTAGCATACGACATACTACATGACAATATATATTCGAATCATGCTACGCAAGTTTTGAATCTATGACTTCTCGCACCAAAGTCAAAGTGTCTAAACATCTTATTTATGAAAAAATAGGCAACATGTTAAGTTTGTAGTAAAAAATTTACTACATGTTTGGTTCACTATCTTATAGTAACAAAGTTGTTAATTTTATTTGTTACAAACATGGCTCATAAGTTCAAGTAAGCTGGTTAAGTTTGACACATAAAAACAGTAAATATAAACATGCCACTTGTGGTGGGCTTACTCAGGTAAGTGTCTAATTGCATTATTGTGAAATATCCCCATTTTTAGAAGCTAAGAAATCTACCTTATCAAATAATACATTGTTTAAGCCGAACATGAACATGATGTGAATGCAAACAACGCAAAATAGCGTCTACATAAAATCCATGAAAATGCACCATACCTTACGCCCTTGTATCTTTAATGAAAATAGATTCTACCCGAAACAAAACAAACTAATAAGAAATAAATGAGAGAGATGATGCATAAATGGGTAGCGTAGATTGCACATAACAATGGAGATACCTCAAGTTATAGATGTTTGTTACTTGGTACATGGTTTCCATATCCAAAACCATTTATTACACACATATCAATAAGTTAATACTCCTTTGTTATTTGTAAATCGAATCGACAACATTTTTAATTAGGAACCTATTAATTTATGCTTGCTTGTTATAACACAACTATTCTTCCATAAATTCAAATGTTCAGTGTCACATACCGGAATTTTCGACTTTCGAAAATTCGACATCGATACTCCCTTTATCGACTGTCGAGCAATCGAGTGCCGGAAACTCCAATAGTGAGGGTTTAAGAAAGAAGAAAAAGTAGAAGAAGAAGAAAACAGAAGAAGAAAGGAGAGAAGAAGAACAACAGAAAACACATCAGAACAGAAATCAATATCAGAATCTTACACATCGCAGCGGAACAATATACAATAGATAATTACTAGTCTTTTAAAACAAAGAACTATATCAGTTTATACATACATCAATCATCAGAGTCAATATACAACAATGGACAGTTATATAAACTTGTCCTCATACAGAATACACAGCGGAATAAATACTATCAGATACAAATACTACGTCTCGCCATCCAGCTTATCTCCAAAGCTCCAGAATATCCAGAATATCCTGATAATCTAACTCTAGACTGCCCGTGTGGAAATTGGTGGGCACCCAGAGTTTAGAAGGGAAACAATAAACTCCGAGTCAGTCATGGTGACTGGTGTGAGATCGTAAAACAGTTTATCTTTAAAGTAAACAACAGGAAAACTTTAATATCAATTCGCAATGCTTTTGGAAAATGAAACTACCATAAGACCTCCCACCACACACACAATGCAAACGCAGACTTGGAGGAGATTTCTTCTTATGTTAGTCAAAGATGCTTACTACGCAAAATCAAATCATTTTTGATATTATTATTAGTGCATAGTGGAAAATCATTTCGAAAGTAGAATATAAATCTTAGCCAGCATAGGTACCATTATATTATGCCTGCTATAGCTGCCTCCTGAGGAGACAGGTTATACAATTGAAATCGTAAAGGCTCGTATTGTTTCTTTGGATTTCCAACAAATGGTCAGGCTAAGGAACTTCCTATCCACGATGGGTACGTCCCTGGAATAGACGACCCGAGAACCTAACCGGATCTCTGCCAACACAAGGTCGGGTTACCTCTGCAAAAATAGGTAACTACTGACACGCGTATGCCATCCCCCGATCGTCACCGATCTTCCCGAGGATCCCCGATTCGCAACAAACCACATAGATAATAATAATGCAGTAACCACAGAGGTTAAGTATCTGGGCTCCATACCATGATACCACCTTTATCCAGAAGGAATGACATACACTAAGGGGCGCTACTCCCTAGAACCTTGCCGCATCCTTCCTGTTTCGACCATTTCTGGGGTGTGAGGCTCGATGAAGTCTCGTTCACAAAGCTACGCTTTCTACAAAGCCCTGCTTCGGGTCAAACAAAATGATCAACCTATGATCACAAAGATATAAGATCAAACAAATGATCATATCACAAATGATCAAACACTGATCATTTCACAGCAACACTCAGTATGCCACGTTACCAAATTGGGATATATCGCTGATAAATTTCAACTACATAACCTCTGAGCTCGTACGTCTCAGAGAAGGGTGTTAAGCTAAGAGAATAAATTCTCCGCCACCAACAGAAATGTATTTGAAAGGAATCAGCTTTATATCTCAAATTGTAACGTCAGACACACAATCCATACAAGTCTGTTCCGGGATCGAACAAAACCGAAGGCACTTCTCACGAAGCCCTTGCATTTCCGGATAATTTTCTAATCACGTCCGGACTTCCCGTCACTAAGGGTGATAAAACCTCTAAATCGAAGATCAGTCGATGTAGAGTAACTCGATGGTAATCCTTCCGTTTTCAAAAATATCCGGTCTTCAACATCGGTCTTCGAATGCAATTCATAACGACGTATCACATATTCGGAATGGGTTATACGACCCCATGGTCCTTTCCCGGCTAACCCGAATAGTGAGCGTTTATTTAAAAACAAGTGTGGCATTCAAATTCATCCAATTTACAACAAATACCATTCAAGGTAATTATTGATAGTCGGTTATTTAACTATCAATAAAGATGCGCAACATCATCAGATTCCAAATAATTTTCCAAATTATTTATTTTCCAAAAATATCTTTACTAGATATAAAATTTCCACACTTCAAAAATAAATCAACGTTTATTTTTCTAAACAGTTTCCCTTTCGTTTATAAATTCCATAGTGAATTTATATCCTTCAAAATATCTACTGATATACAGTTTTCAATCGATTTCACATATTCACTTTCGATTTATCTTTAAGAAGATAAATTCTCAAAAACATTTCATTTCATTTTGGAAAAGCAATTCCATTCTTATTAATAATAAGAAATTCACAAATCTTTTATTTTCAACACTTGGAAAATATTCGATATACTTAAATCAAATTAAGTATATATTTCATTCTTTTAAGGAAACCATTTACTATAACAACATTTATTTGAGTCAAAACGAATGTTACGTAAAACATCGTTACGACGACTCAAAATCACTAGTATAGGGATTCGAAATTAAGATAGATATATAATTCCCAATACTAGATAAAAATATTTCCTTTCGGAAATCATTTACTATAACAACAGTGTTATAGTCCATCATTTCCATATTTTTCGAAAACGTCTATTTCAACAATAAATGTTGAAATCTATGATTTCGATAGTCAATATATTTTAAAACATCTTTTAAATGTTTAACTTCATTTTCAATGTCACTTCTTCAAAAATAAATTTATTTTATTTAATAATATATTCACTGTCCAAAATCGTGAATATACTTCACTAACCAAATTTCAGTCTTTTCTACACATTCAATTTAAGGATAATTCGCTATCCAAAATCGCGAATATATCTTCTTTGATAATCTCCTATATTTACTTTATCAAATCCAATTGATTTCGAATTTATAAAACAACGTTTATAAATCCTATTTCTGTTTTATAACAACTTCGGTTTATAAATCTTCTTTATAATTCAATTCATTAAATATTCCAGTTAAAGGCAAAAATCCGATTTATAAGTAAATTTCTTATCAGCCTTTATTCTACAATTTCATTCATTTTATAACTTCATACTTTATAAATCTATAAACTTCAAATTTTATAAATCTATAAACTTCAAATCTTCACAATTTATACTTCTATAAATTTCCTATCTTTACAACTTATAATTCTATAAGTTTCATATCTTTACAATTTAACACTTATAAAAACTCGTTTTAAAATTCCAATAATTTTAATTGATAAATATCAATTCTATACATCTCTTATATACATCGTTTTTAATAATTCAAAAATTCAAATTTGAACTATCTTATAAATTACTTAACTATTTACTTCAAAAATCATCCTTTGGTTATATTTCACAAACATTATAATCTCCATAACTTTAAATTTATAACATTTATTTATTTAAAGTAAACCAATTCAAAGATTCAAATAAAACGTATACTTTCAAATAATCACTTTTAAAATCTCTTTTTAAAGTTAAAATCGTTATTTTTAAACTTCAAAATTTGAATCCGATGATGCAACGCATCAATTAGTCAATCACAACAGTCAATATCATATCTCAACATATGATGACAGAATACATCTCAATATCTGTAAATAAATAACTACTAGTGAGGAATCCAGTTGGATCCCTCCAACCTGTTTCCCTGCATCCACAGACGTTAGCACAATACCAATTCCGCTCCAGTACGGAATTATCGCGGTATATGGGTTTTATAAATATCCGCTTACTAACGGCGCAATAGGGTCTCATCCGCTATACGAGGCGGGAAAATCATCAATCCAATATATACATATGCCAATATGTATATATTGCTATATATATATAGATATATCCTATCATATCTAATAGCACATTCAAACAAATCAATCAATAACTGCAATTCAATTATAAATCTGAGTGAGAAGATCTCACCTCAGCTTTTATTTTGCAATCCATCCCAAATCCAGATTTATTTTTCTTCGTTGTATTCGACCTTGTATAAAAAATTATACAATTTTATTAATATTTGAATTAATCGAACTATTAGTTTTTCATTTGAAAATTTCCATTTTCCGATGATTTAAATTTTAAAATTAAAATTTGATTCGAAACAAGAATGTTTCTTTTTCTCTTGAAACCTTACTTAAATATAAAATAGCTTATTTAAACTTTCAAACACTCCCAAAATTCCTAATTTTTCCCCAAATCTCTTATATATATATATATATACATACTATTTCACCTATAAATATGTATTTATTTATTAAAACAGAATTACCTTTACTGTAATTATGTTATCTCTTATATATATATATATTTTTTTAAATCTTTAAATCACTTTTAAACTTACTGTTACTGTCTGAAAACTAAAAGAAAAACAAAGGAACTAATACCTTCACTGTTATGACCTTCCTTCTGCCATCGATTCGCCATCACGAGCACGCCATTAGTGCTCCCTCGCCTGAAAACTGCTATCGCGACCGCCCCCCCAAACTCAACATCGCCTCTATGCACCCTCGTCGACCTTGCCTTGCCGAAGATGCCAGAAGCCATCGCGACCAGTCGCCGCTGCCTTGAACTTGATTCGAGTGCGACTCGATCTCGTCGTCGTGGCCTCGATTGCCTGCTCCCACTTCGACTGTCGCGATGCTAGTGCCGCCGATCGAACGAGATAACTTCGTTCCCCATCTCGCAATACCCTAACTACTCGTGCCGCCAAGCTCCCACCGAGCTGAACCCAAATTTAACGGGTCGCGAACTCGATTTGTAGGCGAAGAACGAAGCGCGATTCAAATCTTTGGGTGAGAGGAAGAGCTCGAATTCGAACTGGAACGAGAAAAATGCGATCCTTCCTTTTAATTTGTAGTTT
Source organism: Allium fistulosum (assembly GCA_030737815.1). Lineage (NCBI taxonomy): Eukaryota > Viridiplantae > Streptophyta > Magnoliopsida > Asparagales > Amaryllidaceae > Allium > Allium fistulosum. Next base: position 184,181,854 of record CM060905.1, on the reverse strand, counting down.
CCACGCGAGATTCGTTCGATTGTTTAGAGGAGGAAAGGAAAATGAAGTTCGAAATTCACGGTGGCCATTTTTGTTTTCTTTGATTCGAACGAAGATTGAAATGAAGAAGCTCAGCTTGTTTTGATTTTTGACGAGATAAAAGGATGCTCGACCATACTTCGCACGATTTCTACATCGCGATTTTAGGCGTGATTTAAGCGCGTGATAAAAGGGACGATAACGTGCTAATGTTACCCAATTTAAATTTTAAATTTAAATTCAATTCAATTTGATTTCGACGCGTTTTTGTGTCGTGTACTCACATATTAACTCCGAAAAATACGAAAATTGAAATCCGGCAATAATACAACATTCCGGACCCAATGGAACTGGTTTCGTCGAATTCCGAGACTGTGCCCCGGAACACTATTTTCAAATATTGACTCGAACGATATAATTTCAAAACTGAACAAAACAGTTTGAAATTTGATTTTGAAGCTCCTGTTATCTTCAGTAATATCAACATAAATTTTACAAGCGTTCGAAATATTTTTCTTCAACTTTAAATTGAAGAATCAAATTTTTTATCCAGTTTTAATAGATTAAATTTTTATAATTTAATCACCAAATTCAAACTTATATCTGGGATTCAAATTAAATTATCGTTCAAATATTAAAATTAATTAAATATTTCCAATTTAATTTGGTCAAAATTCAGGGTCGTTACAGACTTCCCTCCTTAAAAGAATTTCGTCCCAAAATTACAAGTTAGGAAGAAAAGGTCCTTAACTCGTCTACTATTTTTCACAATCCAATAGTTTTATTAAATTTTCAAAACAAATCTTCCTACTAAAGATTCGTTATAAATTCAACTGACTTTCTAAACATTTTCATAATCTTCAAACAACATTGTTTAACTTCAAAATTCAAATTTAAATTCAAATTCAAATTTAAACTTTCAAAATTTTCTCAAAAATTTTCTAACGCCCTAAATTTTCGAAAAATTTCGCCAGCGTCTCCTTTGCGCGGCTAATACGGTACGACTACAAAACGTCCCTACGGACCCTCAGATTTCAAAAAGAAAAGAAAAAGCCAAGCAGCTGGACAAGAAATCATCAAAATCTCATATTTGAAATTCAAATACATACCTTTTTCGAGCAATTCAAATTTATCTTCGAAATTAAATTCCAATTCCTTTATACCTGTATATCCTACTAGCCATCATATCTAGTTACAGCATTCAATCCAATTTGCAAATTCTATTACAAAATTTCCAATATAAACTACTTATACCATCTTTACTTCACTGTTGAAATTATATATCTATTTCATTCAATTTGAACTCTCATTCCAATTCATTTGTTACTACTCCAATTTATTTATTCAAATTTGGTTTCAACTTCATTTACTACTAAATTCAAAAGAAGTTTAACATTCAGTTTTAATCTTATTCACTTCATTTAATAAGCTTCACTTACAAATTCAGATTTGCTTTCAACATTAAATTTCAATTCCAGTTTTATTCACTTTTGTTCGCTCCAAAAATTTATTTACAATTCACTATTTTGGTTTATAACCACTTATATTAAACTGGATTTCCAATAACATAAGAATTTTATCCATCTTTCAATTTACATTATTCAATTCAATTCATTTCTTACAAATTCGAAATGAATTTCAACTTTCAATTTCACTTTCATTTAATTGATTCACTTATACTTGCTTTAATTTTAACTTCATTCTTTAAGTTAAATTTATTCAATCTAATTCACAACAAATTGTATAAGTTATCAACTCATTTATTATTCTCATAAATATTTTTATATAGCATTCCAGAGTCTTAATAACATTTTCAAAACCATTTTTGAAAACAATTCAAATTATCTTTTGAATTTCAAAACAAAACCCAAATTTTTCAAAACAACTTCCTTTTAAAACAGTTTGGCAGCAATTTCCTCTTCTGGAAACCCGAAAATGAACATCAGTAATGCTGCAGTCATTACCGAAGTTATTTTCCAGCGACCGAAAAGAGTTTAGAGCTTTCATCTCTCTAAAATACTTTCCAAAACCTTCGAAATCCATTTTCAAAACAAAAAGATTTAAACTTTCAAATCTCCAAAATTTTCAAATCCTTTTCAAAACATTTCCAAATACTCCTCTGGAATTCCGTTTCAACTTTTAAGTTACATTTATAATTTACATTCTTAAATTTCATTCGTATGTGAATCCATTTCTTAACTTTGGAGTTACGATTTCAGTTTCTTATTCAGTTTCAATAGTAATGATAACATTTCAATATTATCACTTTCCTAACAACCATGCAACCATATACTATAATAATTCATAGAAAATGATTTCTTTTCTATACAAAAATAATTTTGGGTAAAATTATTTCATTTACCCTATTTAAAACAATACTGTGCCGAATTGTCCTATTCAAGTGTTTAGAGATCCCTATCAATGATCGTTAATTACTCGTATTGACCAGAATCCATATACCACTCAATAAATCAATCATCACAATATAAAACAATTTTTATATTCACTAACAAATACGCACTCGTATCTATTATTACACTCAACTCATTCTAGAGTACTACTGACTCTATCTCTAATGAGTAACACCCAACAGAGCAGGGTTGTCGCTTAACCATATGCTCTGATACCACTTTGTCACATACCGGAATTTTCGGCTTTCGAAAATTCGACATCGATACTCCCTTTATCGACTGTCGAGCAATCGAGTGTCGGAAACTCCAATAGTGAGGGTTTAAGAAAGAAGAAAAAGTAGAAGAAGAAGAAAACAGAAGAAGAAAGGAGAGAAGAAGAACAACAGAAAACACATCAGAACAGAAATCAATATCAGAATCTTACACATCGCAACGGAACAATATACAATAGATAATTACTAGTCTTTTAAAACAAAGAACTATATCAGTTTATACATACATCAATCATCAGAGTCAATATACAACAATGGACAGTTATATAAATTTGTCCTCATACAGAATACACAGCGGAATAAATACTATCAGATACAAATACTACGTCTCACCATCCAGCTTATCTCCAAAGCTCTAGAATATCCAGAATATACTGATAATCTAACTCTAGACTGCCCGTGTGGAAATTGGTGGGCACCCAGAGTTTAGAAGGGAAACAATAAACTCCGAGTCAGTCATGGTGACTGGTGTGAGATCGTAAAACAGTTTATCTTTAAAGTAAACAACAGGAAAACTTTAATATCAATTCGCAATGCTTTTGGAAAATGAAACTACCATAAGACCTCCCACCACACACACAATGCAAACGCAGACTTGGAGGAGATTTCTTCTTATGTTAGTCAAAGATGCTTACTATGCAAAATCAAATCATTTTTGATATTATTATTAGTGCATAGTGGAAAATCATTTCGAAAGTAGAATATAAATCTTAGCCAGCATAGGTACCATTATATTATGCCTGCTATAGCTGCCTCCTGAGGAGACAGGTTATACAATTGAAATCGTAAAGGCTCGTATTGTTTCTTTAGATTTCCAACAAATGGTCAGGCTAAGGAACTTCCTATCCACGATGGGTACGTCCCTGGAATAGACGACCCGAGAACCTAACCGGATCTCTGCCAACACAAGGCCGGGTTACCTCTGTAAAAATAGGTAACTACTGACACGCGTATGCCATCCCCCGATCGTCACCGATCTTCCCGAGGATCCCCGATTCGCAACAAACCACATAGATAATAATAATGCAGTAACCACAGAGGTTAAGTATCTGGGCTCCATACCATGATACCACCTTTATCCAGAAGGAATGACATACACTAAGGGGCGCTACTCCCTAGAACCTTGCCGCATCCTTCCTATTTCGACCATTTCTGGGGTGTGAGGCTCGATGAAGTCTCGTTCACAAAGCTACGCTTTCTACAAAGCCCTGCTTCGGGTCAAACAAAATGATCAACCTATGATCACAAAGATATAAGATCAAACAAATGATCATATCACAAATGATCAAACACTGATCATTTCACAGCAACACTCAGTATGCCACGTTACCAAATTGGGATATATCGCTGATAAATTTCAACTACATAACCTCTGAGCTCGTACGTCTCAGAGAAGGGTGTTAAGCTAAGAGAATAAATTCTCCGCCACCAACAGAAATGTATTTGAAAGGAATCAGCTTTATATCTCAAATTGTAACGTCAGACACACAATCCATACAAGTCTGTTCCGGGATCGAACAGAACCGAAGGCACTTCTCACGAAGCCCTTGCATTTCCGGATAATTTTCTAATCACGTCCGGACTTCCCGTCACTAAGGGTGATAAAACCTCTAAATCGAAGATCAGTCGATGTAGAGTAACTCGACGGTAATCCTTCCGTTTTCAAAAATATCCGGTCTTCAACACCGGTCTTCGAATGCAATTCATAACGACGTATCACATATTCGGAATGGGTTATACGACCCCATGGTCCTTTCCCGGCTAACCCGAATAGTGAGCGTTTATTTAAAAACAAGTGTGGCATTCAAATTCATCCAATTTACAACAAATACCATTCAAGGTAATTATTGATAGTCGGTTATTTAACTATCAATAAAGATGCGCAACATCATCAGATTCCAAATAATTTTCCAAATTATTTATTTTCCAAAAATATCTTTACTAGATATAAAATTTCCACACTTCAAAAATAAATCAACGTTTATTTTTCTAAACAGTTTCCCTTTCGTTTATAAATTCCATAGTGAATTTATATCCTTCAAAATATCTACTGATATACAGTTTTCAATCGATTTCACATATTCACTTTCGATTTATCTTTAAGAAGATAAATTCTCAAAAACATTTCATTTCATTTTGGAAAAGCAATTCCATTCTTATTAATAATAAGAAATTCACAAATCTTTTATTTTCAACACTTGGAAAATATTCGATATACTTAAATCAAATTAAGTATATATTTCATTCTTTTAAGGAAACCATTTACTATAACAACATTTATTTGAGTCAAAACGAATGTTACGTAAAACGTCGTTACGACGACTCAAAATCACTAGTATAGGGATTCGAAATTAAGATAGATATATAATTCCCAATACTAGATAAAAATATTTCCTTTCGGAAATCATTTACTATAACAACAATGTTATAGTCCATCATTTCCATATTTTTCGAAAACGTCTATTTCAACAATAAATGTTGAAATCTATGATTTCGATAGTCAATATATTTTAAAACATCTTTTAAATGTTTAACTTCATTTTCAATGTCACTTCTTCAAAAATAAATTTATTTTATTTAATAATATATTCACTGTCCAAAATCGTGAATATACTTCACTAACCAAATTTCAGTCTTTTCTACACATTCAATTTAAGGATAATTCGCTATCCAAAATCGCGAATATATCTTCTTTGATAATCTCCTATATTTACTTTATCAAATCCAATTGATTTCGAATTTATAAAACAACGTTTATAAATCCTATTTCTGTTTTATAACAACTTCGGTTTATAAATCTTCTTTATAATTCAATTCATTAAATATTCCAGTTAAAGGCAAAAATCCAATTTATAAGTAAATTTCTTATCAGCCTTTATTCTACAATTTCATTCATTTTATAACTTCATACTTTATAAATCTATAAACTTCAAATTTTATAAATCTATAAACTTCAAATCTTCATAATTTATACTCCTATAAATTTCCTATCTTTACAACTTATAATTCTATAAGTTTCATATCTTTACAATTTAACACTTATAAAAACTCGTTTTAAAATTCCAATAATTTTAACTGATAAATATCAATTCTATACATCTCTTATATACATCGTTTTTAATAATTCAAAAATTCAAATTTGAACTATCTTATAAATTACTTAACTATTTACTTCAAAAATCATCCTTTGGTTATATTTCACAAACATTATAATCTCCATAACTTTAAATTTATAACATTTATTTATTTAAAGTAAACCAATTCAAAGATTCAAATAAAACGTATACTTTCAAATAATCACTTTTAAAATCTCTTTTTAAAGTTAAAATCGTTATTTTTAAACTTCAAAATTTGAATCCGATGATGCAACGCATCAATTAGTCAATCACAACAGTCAATATCATATCTCAACATATGATGACAGAATACATCTCAATATCTGTAAATAAATAACTACTAGTGAGGAATCCAGTTGGATCCCGCCAACCTGTTTCCCTGCATCCACAGACGTTAGCACAATACCAATTCCGCTCCAGTACGGAATTATCGCGGTATATGGGTTTTATAAATATCCGCTTACTAACGGCGCAATAGGGTCTCATCCGCTATACGAGGCGGGAAAATCATCAATCCAATTTATACATATGCTAATATGTATATATTGCTATATATATAGATATATCCTATCATATCTAATAGCACATTCAAACAAATCAATCAATAACTGCAATTCAATTATAAATCTGAGTGAGAAGATCTCACCTCAGCTTTTATTTTGCAATCCATCCCAAATCCAGATTTATTTTTCTTCGTTGTATTCGACCTTGTATAAAAAATTATACAATTTTATTAATATTTGAATTAATCGAACTATTAGTTTTTCATTTGAAAATTTCCATTTTCCGATGATTTAAATTTTAAAATTAAAATTTGATTCGAAACAAGAATGTTTCTTTTTCTCTTGAAACCTTACTTAAATATAAAATAGCTTATTTAAACTTTCAAACACTCCCAAAATTCCTAATTTTTCCCCAAATCTCTTATATATATATATACATACTATTTCACTTATAAATATGTATTTATTTATTAAAATAGAATTACCTTTACTGTAATTATGTTATCTCTTATATATATATATATATTTTTAAATCTTTAAATCACTTTTAAACTTACTGTTACTGTTTGAAAACTAAAAGAAAAACATAGGAACTAATACCTTCACTGTTATGACCTTCCTTCTGCCATCGATTCGCCATCACGAGCACGCCATCAGTGCTCCCTCGCTTGAAAACTGCTATCGCGACCGCCCCCCCCCCCCAAAATCAACATCGCCTCTATGCACCCTCGTCGACCTTGCCTTGCCGAAGATGCCAGAAGCCATCGCGACCAGTCGCCGCTGCCTTGAACTTGATTCGAGTGCGACTCGAACTCGTCGCCGCTGCCTTGAACTTGATTCGAGTGCGACTCGAACTCGTCGCCGTGGCCTCGAGTGCCTGCTCCCACTTCGACTGTCGCGATGCTAGTGCCGCCGATCGAACGAGATAACTTCGTTCCCCATCTTGCAATACCCTAACTACTCGTGCCGCCAAGCTCCCACCGAGCTGAACCCAAATTTAACGGGTCGCGAACTCGATTTGTAGGCGAAGAACGAAGCGCGATTCAAATCTTTGGGTGAGAGGAAGAGCTCGAATTCAAACTGGAACGAGAAAAATGCGATCCTTCCTTTTAATTTGTAGTTTCCACGCGAGATTCGTTCGATTGTTTAGAGGAGGAAAGGAAAATGAAGTTCGAAATTCACGGTGGCCATTTTTGTTTTCTTTGATTCGAACGAAGATTGAAATGAAGAAGCTCAGATTGTTTTGATTTTTGACGAGATAAAAGGATGCTCGGCCATACTTCGCACGATTTCTACATCGCGATTTTAGGCGTGATTTAAGCGCGTGATAAAAGGGACGATAACGTGCTAATGTTACCCAATTTAAATTTTAAATTTAAATTCAATTCAATATGATTTCGACGCGTTTTTGTGTCGTGTACTCACATATTAACTCCGAAAAATACGAAAATTGAAATCCGGCAATAATACAACATTCCGGACCCAATGGAACTGGTTTCGTCGAATTCCGAGACTGTGCCCCGGAACACTATTTTCAAATATTGACTCGAACGATATAATTTCAAAACTGAACAAAACAGTTTGAAATTTGATTTTGAAGCTCCTGTTATCTTAAGTAATATCAACATAAATTTTACAAGCGTTCGAAATATTTTTCTTCAACTTTAAATTGAAGAATCAAATTTTTTATCCAGTTTCAATAGATTAAATTTTTATAATTTAATCACCAAATTCAAACTTATATCTAGGATTCAAATTAAATTATCGTTCAAATATTAAAATTAATTAAATATTTCCAATTTAATTTGGTCAAAATTCAGGGTCGTTACATTCAGTTTCATGGATTTAGTAACATTATTAACTTAAAATTAGTTCCACAATAAATATAAGTTCAACATAAGCAGTTGAGTAATAGTACGTATTCAAGAGTTTCTAATTGCTTTAGTGCAACTTATTGTCATGACATATGGAGCATAACCAATTTGAAGCTCTCCTTGCCTCCATTTGCTACGACTCATTTCGAAAGAAAAAATGTTTTTCCTTGTCTTGATTTGTTGGTTGAACGTGGGACTATTTTAGCACACTTGGGATGAGCACATAAATGGATTGTTCTAAACACTATACATGAAAATTATGATAGATACTGTATACAATAAATGATAATAAAATGTCCGCAGCTCTAGTCAAGTTGGCAGGGGTTTCCAACTTTCCAACAGAGGGGGAGGGTTTGAGCCCTGGCGGCTTCACTTTAACATCACTTTAGCAGTTTGTTACATGCGGGGGCATGTAATAATCTTTAAATTAGTGCAAACCCGTGCTACGCACAAGGCTTTCACCACATATGGTGAAATATTTCTACAATACATGAAAGTGAAAATGTATGTTCATGAATTGTAGTTTTTTCCCAGATTAGCTTTTTTTAAATGCTACTAACAAACATTTGATGATAAATATTCTTAAGAATATCGAACATAAAATGTATAACTAAATTTTTTTGGTAAATGACTATTTATAATATATGTTAACATCAGCTTTATACTATTCTTAACTTTGTAGGCATTATATACTATGCAAGTTTATTAATTTTCATGCCTATGCTACATAAATTCAATATGGATTTATCCTATGTTTAACATATAAATTTCATTATGTACATAGTTCGCTACGTCATAGCATTTTAAATCCAGAATGGAGAAATTATGCTTTGAGTGAAGTAGTTTTCCAAATTTGTTTCAACAAAACAAAATTCCAAGATTTGATTTATTATAAATTTTAACATACACAATAATAACTAAATTTGAGAAATATCGCAGTAGCTTGGAAAACACTTACAATAATACGTAAATTTCATTAAAGATAACAATTAGATAAAATAGTGTAAATAACCACAATAAATGAAATGAACTATTAAAAAAGATTATTATTATTGGAAAAAGTTATTGTAATTGCCTATATTATAATATAGAATAAAGTATGTTATAAAATAACAACCTACATATGCACAGAAGTAGCAAATACTAAAATGAAAGTAGGGGTGTTATTTAGTAAAATAATGATTTTTTTAAAATGCAAGAAATAGACAAAGTAAACTTGTCTTATTGTGAATTAAAATCTGTAGAAACTGTAGGAACTATGGTTTACTTAAAGAAATAGACTAAGATACATTTCTTCACAAAAATCATAGACAAAACTTGCATTTGAATTATGTGCATTAAACACCTTCATTATTTTCCATAAAAATCTTTGTGATAATTTACTTAATAAAATCACTTGTCATATCTCTCGTCCTTTATTAAACTAATATCACTTACTACCTAACTAGACATTCAAACATACTTTTCATTTTCATGTTATCTTTTTTTTGTTCATAGCTGCAAACATTGACTAAAAGTTTTCATTGGGAATCCAACCAGAAATCAACATGGATATTTTTTGAAGTATTAATCCAATATCAATACTAATGCTTTCAACATTATTCATTTGTACATCAAAATGTCGACAAGATTTGATATTTATAACGAAATCAAATTGATATTCATGTAAGGTGAAATATATTATCATGTCCCATAACATATAGAATGTACAATGTTGCTTTTCAAGCATAAACAAATATGTAGAATATAATATTGCTTATAAAATTATAAAAATATAAAAATATATTGCCCTTACAATAGTTATACTAGTTTGCTGCTAAAGAAATGAAAAATAGTAAATAAACATTTGTTGAATTTATAGACCAATAAATATTATATTTTTCCTCATGGAGCTAAAACTTAAAATGCTTCTGAAATATTTCTACAAAAAGAGTTACATAAAAGGAAATGATTGATTAAAATTAACTCTCTAATCAATTCGCATTAAAGTGGATTATTATGTATCCAATTCTTTCACCAAATTTAATTTCAATTAAAGATAATCAATTTCAACTAATTCTCTTATTTACTTAAGTTCAGATCAAATGGAGCCTATAATAATCAATTCATTTTTATCAATCACATGGCACTTTTATTTGATATGATCTTTCCTATTTGAAGTTGCTTTACTTTTAAACATTATCAATACTATTTAAGCACATTCAGCACATTTGTTTACATGTGTGAATGAACATGTGTAAACTTTTATTTTATTGTATATCATAAGACATGTATGTGCACATACAATACATGAACCAAAATATTAAAAGAAAAGTGAAAAAACATTTCATACGTACATTATATACAACCAACCATGCTTTGTATTCAATCATTAAGATAATAGTTCTACCGAGATTCATATTTATGCTTAGTTTTATAACATAAAATTTGAAGTGGTCACCCTTCTATAATAACAACTGTCAACTAAACCAAAAATATAAACATGTTAGGTAAATTGAATATATTCTCTAAAAAATACATAAAAATTAAAATTTTGAACTAAGCATATTTTCTGATAGTTTAAATATAGTTTAAAAAAGGAAGTATCATTAATTTGACATTCGTGCATTTTGATAAAGTAGCATCTAGGACATAAATAAAAATTAATTTATGAACAACTAATGAAAACAATGATGATTAAAGTGTTAAAAAATATCACGCCACCTACATGATCCCAGTAAATTAATATGTGAAAAATACCATGTGAGAATGAGTTTGTATTTAGTTTCATACAGAACTGAGATTAAAAGTGAATTAAGTTTGATAATCGATTACATATTGATTATAGAACAAGTTCTCCTTAATACTAGTTAAATGAATTAATTGCCTCTAATTTGGGATTAAATTACATAAAATTAACTGAATATTAAAAAATAGAAAAAAATATATGAAAATATACATCGCATTGAAACTTAGCTTAAAATCACTAATAATATCAATAATCAAATTCATCCAAAATAGCAAACATGTGAAAATTTAAATGAACCAAATTGCATAAATTATCTAGTATTTATACATTTTTTTATTAAAAAACCCAAGTGTACATTTCCATAGTTTTAAATTGACTAAAGTTGGAAGTAAGAGTTTTGAAAACTTAAAGCATTAAAAAAAATTCAAAACTAACATTATTCTTAAAACCGAAAGCATAGATAATTAATGCTTTCAACGATTCAACTTTATAGATATTGTATTAAATTCATTCTGTTAATACAAGGAAATAAACAATTATATAAAACTCATCACAAGTTGTAATTATAAAATCTTTTACAATGATTTCACATAAATAAAACTATAAAATTATAAAATATATATTATTACAAATAAATATAAATTGTATATAGAAATATATAAATATATTTTTATTTATATATGTAATAGAAAGTTAAAGTAATTACGATAAATACATTTACTACCATATATTTATGAAAAGAGAAATATTATTTGTATTTTAATATGTTTCCTTTTGTTTTGATTCAATTTTTAATTAAAGGATTAATTACACATTTGTATGGTCGAATTAACACTAGAAAGGGGGGTGAATAGGTTTATAAAAAATATTCACAAATAAATAAAAATTGCAGCGCAGAAAATAACAGAGTAAATGCTGAAATTAAAAGCGACACACAAATTTATCTAGCTTCGGGAAAACATCCCTACTGCTGCTTCCAAGGTTTGTACTAGAATTAAACAAACAACCGCTTACCGACCCCGTAAACTTGTGACCATCGCTTACATGTTTGTTTTAACCCTATGTTCAAAACTCTGCCACAATTCAGCCATTGAGTTGCGAATTCTCGAACTACGCCCTGTAGTTCATACATAGTTAAAAACTAGAGTCTTTACAAAGCTAAAAAGGAAATTACAATAAAATAAAAATTTAAACCCTAAATACAAATAGTTTAAGACTAAAAGAAAAATAACCAAATAGTGCGTCCCAAACTAAAATGGAAAAACTTTATCCCCTTTTGCTTATTCGGACTTTATTCATTTCATGGCCAACTTCCTTTTGCTTGCGATCTCGAATTAGGGTTCCTTGAACGAAGCCACTGATTGATCGATTGAAGAAATGTGAACGTCTTGATTACCTTGTCACTCGATCTTATTGCTTTGATTTGCACTTGCTTCGTCGTCGAGTTAATTTGATGTTTAAATGGTATGAACATTATTCCCTTTTGAATTTTGTATTCGAACTCGACTTACTCTTCTGCCAATGATGATGTTGATTTATATAAGGATTGATTTCCTATATTTCCATTTATGTTTTGCCTTTGAAATGTCAAACTTTGATTTATGGTTTTAACGTTGGCCGTGGACTTTTGATCGAACGATTTCTTACTTGTTCATCGTTCAAATATATTGGTATATATTCTTGACTGCTTTGTTGATAATTTGCCTTTTACCTTGACTTGTTCAATTCACTATTTTAACTGAATTTGCTAGTTCGATTAAAACTAGATACTTGCTAGCGTCCTCTTCAAAACATTTCGGGTGATACTTGTTTTTGATTCATACTTGCTGTGAAATCACCGCTACTATGTATGTTCATGCACGCATGTCCTTGTTTACACTTTGTAGTCTTGTACATATGCCTTCCCTATTAATGATCTGCATCATGATATTTGCTTGAGCTTGCACATTGTTGCTCTTGTCCATGTTGATCTATTGTAGCTTTGCCCATTGTATTTGATGCCATGACTGAATTTTGATGCATGTATAAATGTATACATATATATACATTTATGCGTATATATGTAAGTTTGTTTCCTGTCTTGAGTCTGGTTTGCTCTTATTAAAGTGCACTTATACTCCTTGCTATTTATTTTGTTGTTGCACCTTAATGCCTGCTTACATACATGTGTATGCATGTTGACTTGTGTAGCACCATTTTAGTCTTCTCTTGTTTCACTGCATTTGTATGTTTGAGTTTGTGAATGAGCATGTACTTGTATATGCATGTAATGTTGTTGTGTCTCTGGCCATCCTGAACCGTATGCATTCTTAAACTATTTCATATGTTCACTTAGTTCTAAATTGCCTTTATACTCACTATGTACTATATACATGTATATACGTATGTGTGTATATGTATATTAGTGTGCTTGTATATCCTTATGCTACCTTATTGCATTCCTATTTCCATACATATATGTACTTGTACTTGTTGTCTTGTGATCTGGTTATTTCTGATTTGGCTCGGCCATGACTGTTTATGTGTGTGCACACACTTTTACCTTGCTTGTTCACTAGTCATTCCTTTTGCCTGCACTTGTATATTTGTTTTATGATACGTGCACCTGAGTTGACCCTGTCTAAAATATGAAGAGAAAACAAACCCATAAACTGAGGCAATATTAAATCACAATTGTAATTTTTGCAATTTAGTTTCATTTCTTTTTCCAGTTTACTGCGTTGTTTATTTGACAGGTATAATAGATGACTGGATACAAGCTGAAGCAAGAAAATCAAGATCAACATCAACATCAAAAACAAACTCAAGTGAGTGTGAGTAAGAGAGATGTTGTATATGAAAGTGCATAGAAATGTTGTATATATGAAAGTGATAGTGAAAGTTGTATTGTATTTGAAAATTATAAATATGGTGGAAGAAAGTAATGTGTACTATTTGAAATTGAAATAAAATACTTATTTGAATAAATATTTGTTTAAACGATATTCTGATTTATTTATTTTATTCAGCAAATATTTATCTCATTCTGCGAAATCACAATAGTACTATGACAAACACATTTAAAGAATATATATATGTTTACTATCATCAAACAAAAATCATAAAGCATTGTATTCTACAATCTCCCCCTTTTGATGATAACAACCATATATTAAGATATTGAATTAAATAAATGTGTTTAGTGTGATGTGCTTAAGCTCCCCCTATTTAGATGCTCCCCCTACAAGTAAACCCCCTACACAGATGCATGCAATTGAAAATGAAAAATTGATTTTTCAAAAATAATTTCTAAACAACTTTTGAATAATAAAAACACTCTCAAATAATAGTAAGGTTATTACTCAATCAATAAAATCTTAATAAAATAATAGTAATTGAAATACTAATGAATTTTGATTAAAATTATAAAATCAAATCAAGAGGGAAATATACATCATAAATTCCAATTAATCAAACAAAAATCATAATATTTTATTTATTAGAAACAAATTCCTCTTTGGAGAAATGATAAAATTATGGTTTAGGAAATTTTTATACAGCGAAATCAGTTTGGCATTTTCAACAAAGAAGAAATTTGAGAATCTTCCTTTTAAATAGTATACAAAAAAATATTAAGCACTTTCTAATTATGCAAACTGTTATGACTTTTAAATTGATAGAGTTAGGGGTATGCCCTAGGGGGCAATTATGTAATTTGTTACATATATCTAACTCGTTGACCAATCTTGTTCGAAATAAAGGTGTTTTTTTCTATTATATACTTGGTATAATATTGTTATGTTAATCATTTAATTTAATTAAAGGTATATTTGATAGAAAATCCATAAATGGTATGTTTTGTGATAGTAGTTACAAAGTGTTGTAACCATGAGTAATTTATCACAATGAAACAAATATATCATTTTAAATGTTCCTAGTCAAGATGCATCGAGACTATATATCGATGAATCCGTTGAGACTAGAGTACGTAACGCTCTCCAAATGTTGGGCAGCGTATTAGTCATGACAGCTGGGGACACCTAGGAGTTACATACTAATAGTTATTGGATAACTATGAAATGACTCACTCGGTAGTTTTCTATTGGTTAATATAACTAAGGTCAAACAGAAAATATCGATGTGACCAATTTACATAGTTCTTTTGATTTGAGAATACCGTGAATCTTCAATATGAAAGCTCCGCTTTGATTATAGTCAAATTATGGCATAGCGTCCATCGAGTGACTATAGTTGGGTCGAGTGGAAGTATTGGAAGTGAAGCACTATTCAAGAGAGGATTCGTTTACTCAGTTATATGGGGTTAGTATCATTGTCAACTCACATCAACCCAAAGTCAAAATCTCTGACAAGAGAAGTTCGGTTGATAATAACTGTTGTTATTGAACCAAGGACTTTGTGTTTGGATTATAGAGTTGAATGTGGATGATGTTGGAATTTTGACCATTACCAAATTCAGTAAGTCCAAAGTGATATAGTTTTGACAAAGAGAATTGGTGTAAATAATTATCACAACTGGTTAACGTTTATCAAATTAAAATGAGATTTTTTCAAAATGAGTAAACGATTAATTTTGCCATAATATCACACCACCTACTAAGTGATGTGTGAACGTTAACGTTCGAATAGTTCAAGGTTAATCGCTGACCGAATTTATACCCAAGAGTCACACAACCAAAACGATGAATTCTCTTTAGACCAAACAATTTAATTAGTTTACAATATAAATAATTAATTAAATTAATATTTATGAAATATTAATTATGATTTTGAATGTGATTTGAGAAATAAAATTGTTGCATATATTTATAAAAGTTATGAATATATTGGTCGATATGAGATATCGATAACAAAATATATTAAATATGATTGTACGTATTTAATTTGGGTAAAATAGGCTCACAACCCATAAGATTTGGATAGGATAGATGTTGGTTTGGAGAAAGATAGGAGGTGGCTACAACATGTGTGTTAGCACCAAAATTGGTCACTAACCTCGTTCAGAAAGATTGTGTAGAGATATAAGTGATGAAAGTAAATTAAACAGAGAAGACAATGCTAATTTAAATGCAGAAAGTAAGAACACCAAATTTATAGTGGTTCAGCATAATTGCCTACGTCCACTTTGTTCAACTTTATTGATTTCCTTTATGGTTGATTACAAATACAATTCGTGAATCAAATGCTTAAGTGAAGTTGTTGAGTAGAGAAGATGAGTCTTGAAAATGGCAGAGTCTCCCCGGTGTTCTCTCTCCAAAAAAGGCTCCATTTCACTGTGACCCTGCCCCTCTATTTATAGGCAAATATGGGCTGGACTTCCCAAGTGGGCTGGATAGCCGAACGCTCTAGCCCCAGTACAGTGGTCGCTGTATGCCGAACTAGGTACGCCGAATGCTCGGATGCCGAACGATGTGGTTTGAGGTTTGGGAAGTGCAGGATGTTAGACAGTCGAAGCCGAACGCTCTGCTAGACGCCGAGTACTCTTGTTGCCGAGTACCACGCCTAGTACTCCTGTATGCCGAATGCTCTTGATGCCGAGCACCCTTGTATGCCGAGTAGTCTCAATGCCGAGCGCTCTTGTATGCCGAGCAGCCTTGATGCCGAGCACCCTTGTATACCGAGTAGTCTCGATGCCGAGCGCTCTTGTATGCCGAGCAGCCTTGATGCCGAGCACCCTGGTATGACGAGTTGTCTCGATGCCGAGCGCTCTTGTATGCCGAGCATCCTTGATGCCGAGCACCCTTGTATGCTGAACGCTAGCGCCGAGCATTGGTTGTCGCCGAGTGCCAGTTGACGCCGAGTTCCATTGGGATGCCGAGTGCTACGCCGAGTACTCCTGGATGTCAAGCGCTTCGCCGAACACTCCTGGATGCCGGTCACTCTCTGATGCCGGACACTCTCTGATGCCGGACACTCTCCGATGCTGGACACTCCCTGATGCCGGTCACTCTCTGATGCCGGACACTCTCTGATGCCGGACACTCCCTGATGCCGGTCACTCTCTGATGCCGAGTTGAACTGGATGCCGAGTACTAGTTGCCTGGTCAAATCTCCAGGAAACACTTGCCCCCCAAAGTGTATCGCGTGGCCGAACGTGGTACGCTTTGAACCGTGCAACCTTTTCGTCACGTCTTAAACCCTTGGCTAACCTCGAACAGAGACGCCCCTTTTGTGGGACCGATGTGTGCCGGACGTGTTCCAAATGTCGAACGAGACATTTGCGTTCGAACGGTGCTTCCTTGCCGAGTGATGCTTCAGTGCCGAACTGTTATGCGCCGAGGCCGAACGCTATGACCTTGACCGGTTCTACCGGTCATGGCCTTTTCGACTTCTACCTCCCTCTATATAACCAGGCGCCCTTCCACCATTTTCCCTTTACGCTTTCTCTTCTGTCATTCCCAGAGACTTGCAATTCTTACCACCCTATCAGATATAAAGTCTAGTTGATCCTTCCACAACTTCGATCGTCGAACTAGGTATCATTCCCTCCACGATTACATTACTTCAACTTTAGGTTCATCACATGGGAACGGGGTATTTCTACGGTTGTACAATGTGTGGCTAGTAGAAGTGGTTCGCACGTTCGGAGTCGTCGAACGGTGCATGGTAGTTAGACCTAGTTCCTTTGTGCTAATCAAGATTGGAAGAAAAAGGAAGATGGGGTGTCGAACGGCGTAACCTTCGCCGGACGATCTGTCTCTGTCGTTCGGCGTAAATGGAGAAAGAGCAGGGCGGAGTTATGATCGAGGGCGGAGCGCTACTTTAGCCGAACGAACTAAGGCCGAACACTAGCCTTATGCCGAATAGACATATATGCCGAATAGCATCTCGACCGAACGACATAATTGCCGAACAACTCTCACGCCGAACAGTTACATACCTGCCGAACAGAACTTAGACATGCCGAACGAACACACACATGCCGAACAGAACTTAGACATGCCGAACGAACACACACATGCCGAACAGAACTTTTAACTGGATGATGACTTAACCGAACGAGGCCTTTAGCCGATCAGAACTTAGACATGCCGAACGAACACACACATGCCGAACAGAACTTTTAACTGGACGATGACTTAACCGAACGAGGCCTTTAGCCGAACAGAACTTAGACATGCCGAACGAACACACACATGCCGAACAGAACTTTTAACTGGACGATGACTTAACCGAACGAGGCCTTTAGCCGAACATAGACTTAGCCGAACATTCCTTAGACCGAGCAAAACACAGCCGAACATTATACTTAGGCCGAACAATCTTGAATGCCGAACGGAATGCCTGCTGACCTATAATTAGGACGAACAATACAATTGCCGATCACTACTTAAATGCCGAACAGTATAAATGTCAAACTACACTTAGGCCGGTTACTTTAGAAATCATATGTCTTCTGAATCTGGAACTGTAATCACTACCAGGCGGGCTCTTCGAGACGGTCAGCGATGACGGTCTTCGAAGGCCACGATTCGAAACTCATTTTTATATCCTTGAAATCTTATTGCTTGTACACAATTGCTTGCACTAGTTCACACACCACGTGGGGGGAAAACTCGTGTTGCTAATTCTAACGTTCAACATTTTTTAAGTATAGTTTCCTCAAGCACTTAGCCAGGTTCATTATTTATTTGGGATGTCGAGAAAATCTAGCTCCGCCACTATATCCGACAGGCCTGGGCCGTCATCATGGCAAGGAGCTGCTGATACTTCTAACCCATCGACTTCTCCTGCTCATAACTTGGCGCCTGATGCTCTGGAGGCAACCATCTTACTAGACAACCCGATCGATTCTCAAGCCTCGAAGATCAACGAAGCTGCTCTACGACGGATATGCTCCATTCATGGGATTCCTTTTGCCGACGTGTTAGTTCCTTCGAGACACGATCGTCCTCATCTGCCCCCAGTCGGGTACACTACCTGCAACAAGTTCATGTGTTGGATGGGCAGCGTGCTTCCGTTCAATTTATTTCTCCGGGATGTTCTGTAGTACATAGACATGGCTCCATCGCAGCTGCACCCGAACGGCCATGCATTCCTATACGGGACTTACTTACTTTTCATGGCCGTCTTCTCCAGACCTCCAACCCCCGGTGATATCAGATACATTTATATGTTCAAGAGACGGAAAGACAGTCCTTCCTTTATGTTTCTCGAGCCATACCACAAATGCCAGATCTTGACAGGGGCATGTAGCAAATTCGCCCTGTACAAACAGGAATGGTTCTATGTGCGCTGCCCTTCTGGTTTCGCTAGGAGATGGGTTGAAGGCAGTAAGTCTCTCTGCTGAATCACTATTCATATTTAATCGGAGTCATGCTTTTCCTAACTCTTCATTTCATCTTTTCAGGTATCAACCCGCGTCCGGAAGGCCGAGGATATTCTGAGGCTGTTGAAGCCATTAGAGCTCTTCCTGCTGAGGATCGAGACATCCGGACTATCATTTCAAATGAATCGCTGTCGGGGTTTGGCTTGCTAGCCCCTGGTCGTCGGATCAAGCTTCCAGAAGGTGTTACCATTCCCAAACCTCCGTCCGATAAAGGGAAAAAACTTGCCGGATCGTCGTCGCGTCGCGCTCCCGACACGCACGAAGAAGGCGAGCGCAAAGAGGATGATGCCCCTGAAACTCAGGGCGAGAACGTGGGTCTCGCTTGGAATCCGGCAATCGAAGTTCAGGATATTGTGACATCATCCTCCCCTTCGAAGGGAAAGAAGAAGTTGAAATATACGGTTCAAAAGGAGAAAGTTGGTGGCACCTCAAAAGTTACGCCTATCCCTCCTGAGAAAGAGGCTTCTTCGCAGCACCTGGAAAGTTCTCTGAGGGGTCTGTCCAACCTGTCAATCCCCGATGATTTACTTAATTACGGGTTCGATGATCCTGAAGTTCTCAAATTCTCTTCGCCCGCTAGAGGCAATGTAGGAGTTCAACTCCCGGCTCAAGGAGACGACACTCCGATTAGCAAAGATAAACGAACGGGTCCGTCGGGGGGAACACTAGGACACACACGCACATGCGCATTCCATAATATACTTCAAGTCTTTTTAGCTCGTGAATTCTCCTTAACTCGTTGTTATATCCATTCTTTGCAGGTGATATGGGCCGCTCTCACGGACTTGATCGCCTTCAGGGGTCTTCTATATTCCATCACTCTGGATGGGATTCCGGTTCAGGCAGACGCAGGGACCGGGGTGATTATGAAGATAGGGACAATCGTGCTCGCGAGTCGTCTCACCGCAAGAAAGCACATTCTCAATCTTCCCAGTCCCGCGATCTTCCTCCTCCAACTGAGCCGGATAAAGAGAAGTCTTCGCAGAAGGGTTATCAGTCTGATGCTGCTCGAGAACAACACTCCAGTTCATCGAGTATGAGGCAAGTTCGAGAGCAACGTAAAAGAACGGAATTCTCAAAGCCTCCTCCTCCTACTCCTGCGGTGGACCCAACTGTTGCGGAAAAGATGGTCGATCTTAAGGCCAAGTTTCCAAAAATTTGCTTCGATGGTCTGAAGTTCCTCCCGGCCATTCATCATATTCCCAGGCATGTGAAGCAGAGTGTCATTGCCTGCAATAACGACGTCTATGTTCAACATGACGCGTTTGTGCACTTGGTGGAGAAGGTTTCAGAAGTATCTGTTGAGCGTCAACACGAGATTGACCGTCTGAATCTGGAGGCTGATAGCGATAAGAAAATCATCAAACTCCAAGGCGAAGAGCTCGCTTCGTATAAGTCAAAGCTAGAAGCCGCTGAACAAAGCGCAAAAAATACTGCCGAGGCAGTTACTCGTTTAGAGGCGGCTCACAAAAAAGAGCTTGACGAAGCAGTCCAGCGCAGCGGTGCCCTCGCCCTAGAAAAAGACTCTGTCCAAAAGGAAAGGGACGCACTTGCTACTCAAGTCAAGGAGCTGAAGAAATTACTTTCCAAGGAGAAGGAAGACAAAGTAGCCGCTCAAGAAGAATCGCAGCGATACTGCGATGAGATTGTTGCTACCCGACTCCTGAAGACAAAGCTCGATGACGAACTCGCCGGGGTCGAGAAAATGAAGGACGAGGCCCGTGAGGAGGGCAAAAGAATGGCTGTGGAAGAGCTTGATTCTCGCCTCGAGGCGGCCGCAGAAGCTGGCAGGGAAGAGGTCAAAAGTATGTTTGACCCGTTGATCGCCGAGTATGGAGCCCGCGTCCTTATGCACCGCGACTTAACATTTCTGGGTGACGGCTACCTCGAATCCCTGGCTGAGGCATGGGAAACTCTGATAAGGATCAGGAAGGTCGAGTCGGGCTCCAACGAGGTCGATGAGGATGTCTTGGTGAAGGAGTTCCTAAGGGGGAATGAGCCATCGGACTTATCCGCAGCATTGGCACTTTATGGCAAAGGCTCTTCCCCTCCGAAAGAGAAGAATGACGAAGCTGGCTTGTCTGGGGCCAATGCTACTACTCCTCACATTGCCGCTCCTTACGCTGCCAATCGGCCGGTCGGCCAACACTTGATCCATTCGAGCAGCATGCTAGTTATGATCCCAAAGATCCCGGGCTTGGTGTTCATGTGCTGTCACCTATCCTGGAGGGTGAAACCCTTCGTGCCACCGATAGCCAACCGGACCCTGGTAGGAAATTCTTCTTTCTCTAGAAATTGAAGAGATCCCGTCATTTTTCAGTAGTGGCTACTCGTTCTAATGCTCATTCCTTATGTTTTCGTGCAGGTTGCTTTGACGCCGAGCCAACTCCGAGGAGCGATGACGCTAAGGAGGAAGCAGAGAAAACAAGCGACGTTGCTCATGCAGGAGTAACTCCCGGTCCAGACGCTCAAGTGATCGAGGCGCTAGATGATGACAAACTTGATACTTCGTCTCCTGCCGAAGGAAGCGATGAAATTGAAATCACTGGTGCCTCTGAGCATACTTTAGAGATGAGCATGAAGGACCGTCTTGCCGACGAGGAGAAGAATAAAGTCAAAGTCAAAGTTGAGTCTGAAATACTGGAACTCACTGACCCACGGAACAGACCTTTGAAAATCATTCTCCCGGGCAGGTCCAAACCACTAGATGTTCCGTCTCCTACTCCCGACTCCGTTTCTCTAGCAAGCAAAAAGTCCAAGAAAAAGCGTGAGGGAGAGGAGTCGTCGGAAACAACGAAGGAAGACAAAAAGAAGAAGTCGAAGAAATAATCGATACACTCGTTCAACGAGTTTTTTGCTTATGTCTTGTAATTGCTATTATCTTCCACAACTTGCAGTTTGTATAGAGAGGTCTGAATTTTGTAGGAGTGATCATGTATCCCCATTTTGGACTTATCGAATAAAATTTAGTTTCTTTTTGTTTGAATGATTCTCTTGTCTTTATTTGGTTTGCTGACACTATGCTCCGGGGACTTGGAGACTTGAGACTGTTTATACTCTAGTCCGCACTCCGGGGGCTTGGAGTACTCCGATCCGCGCTTTGGGGATTCGGAGATTTGAAATCGTTTATACTCTAGTCCGCGCTCTGGGGACTTAGAGTACTCCGCTCCGCACTCTGGGAATTCAGAGATTCATATTCGTTTATACTCTAGTCCGCGCTCTGGGGATTAGAGTACTCCGCTCCGCACTCTGGGGATTCGGAGATTTGAAGTCGTTTATACTCTAGTCTGCGCTCTGGGGACTTAGAGTACTCCGCTCCGCACTCTGGGGATTCGGAGATTTGAAGTCGTTTATACTCTAGTCCGCGCTCTGGGGACTTAGAGTACTCCGCTCCGCACTCTGGGGATTCGGAGATTTGGAATTCGTTTATACACTAGTCCGCGCTCTGGGGACTTAGAGTACTCTGCTCCGCACTCTGGGGATTCGGAGATTCGTATTCGTTTATACTCTAGTCCGTTCTTTGGGGACTTAGAGTACTCCGCTCCGCACTCTGGGGATTCGGAGATTCGAAGTCGTTTATACTCTAGTCCGCGCTCTGGGGACTTAGAGTACTCCGCTCCGCACTCTGGGGATTCAGAGATTTGAAATCGTTTTATACTCTAGTCCGCACTCTGGGGACTTAGAGTACTCCGATCCGCGCTCTGGGGCTTCGGAGATTTGGAATCGTTCGTACGAGTCTGTATGTCGTGCAGGACAATGTAATTTATCATCCAATTAAGAGATATAGAAACTTCATAGAAAATATGGCTTCAAGCCTTTATTAATGAGAATCAACTAAATTGCTTGATTACAACTTTTAAAAAGGAAACTAAGTCATTATTGAATGGAAACATGCAGGAAATAACAGTGCCTACAACAAGAAAGGAAAACATGCTAAATGTAATAGTGCCGCAAATGTTCACTGTTCCATGCTCGGGGGAGTGTCGCGCCATCAACGGTCGCTAGCTTGAATGTTCCTTCTCCAAGCTTCCGTTCAATGGCGTATGGACCTTCCCAGCTGGGATTCATGCGTGATGGTACCGGGAAGACTCGTTTCAGAACGAGATCACCCACATCAAAGATTCTTGGGCGGACTCTACCGTCGTAGTAACGCTTGACTCGATGTATGTGCGCCGCCGCCCTTAATTCAGCTTCTTCACGCTTTTCGTCGATGCAGTCCAGTGATTCCAGCAAGAGGTTTTGGTTCGTCTTGGGATCATAGTATGTCACTCGGTGCGATGGAACTTCAAGTTCCACGGGTATAACGGCTTCAGAGCCGTATGCCAAGGCGAACGGAGTGTGGCCGGTCGCGGACTTGTGGGTAGTTCTATACGCCCATAATGCTGTCGGAAGTTCATCTACCCACTTGCCTCCAACCTTCTCCAGACGCTTCTTCAGTATGGACTTGATTATTTTGTTAACGGCCTCGACTTGTCCGTTAGCTTTTGGGTGTGCAACGGCGGCGAACTTTTTCTCGATGTCGTACTTTAAACAGAACTCTTTGAACTCTCTACTTTCGAATTGCGTTCTGTTGTTTGTAATGATGGTGCGTGGAAGGCCAAAGCGGCATATAATGTTTCGTACAATGAAGTTAATGACCTTCTTAGAGGTGATAGTGGCCAAAGGTTCTCCCTCAGCCCATTTCGTGAAATAGTCGACTGCAACTATTGCGTATTTCGCACCACCTTTGGATAGAGGCAAAGAGACGATTATGTCGATTCCCCAGATCGCAAATGGCCAAGGACTGATCATTTGTGTGAGTTCTGTTGATGGAGCCCTCGGGATTTTCGCATATCTTTGACACTTGTCGCATTTTCTTGCTTAGTCCGCGGCATCCCGGTTTACGGTGGGCCAGTAATATCCATAGCGGAGGATCTTCTTTGCTAGCGTTTGCCCCCTAGTATGGTCGCCACATTCCCCTTCGTGAACCTCTCTCAAGACTCGCTTTGTTTCATCATGAGCGATGCATCATAATAACGGGACTGAGAATCCTTTTCGATACATTGATCCATCCTGCATTATGTATCGCGCGGCCTTTCGAAGGACCTGCCGTCTTTCGCTTCTTTTTCCTGGTAAAGCCCCGGTCGTCAGGTACAGTTTGAATGGGGTTATCCACGATTCCTTCTCGATTTATGTTCCCAACACGCGATCGACTTTCATTTCGTCTATGCTCGGGGCATGCAAGACTTCGACGGGATACAATCCCATTTGTTGCGCATCGTCGGTACTCGCGAACTTAGCCAATAAGTCGGCTTCTTTGTTCTGTTCGCGCGGGATATGTGAGATGTCATAACGCTCAAGATTTGATAGTAGTTCTTGGACCTGAATGAGGTATGGAGCAAGCTTTCGTCCCTTTGCTTGGTAGTCTCCCCGTACTTGGTAAACCACCAATTGCGAGTCACAAAAGATTTCGACTGATTCGATCTCGAGTTCCCTGGCCAGCGATCAGTGCTTCATATTCGGCTTCGTTATTTGTAGCCGGGAAATCGAGCTTCAGGGCATAACAGATCGATCGGTTTTCCGGAGTTACAAGAACTACGCCCGTGCCGGAGCAACGGTCGTTTGATGCACCGTCAGTGTATAATTTCCATCGCACGGGGGGAATGATGTCGTGATCGTCCGGTTTGATGGGTATGGTAAACTCAGCGATGAAGTCTGCTAATGCTTGCCCTCGGATGGCTTTCCGTGGTAAGTACGCGATATCGAATTGGCTCAACTCGATGTTCCATCTTAGCAATCTTCCAGAAGTTTCCGGCCGTTGGAGTACCTGCCTCAGGGGTTGATCGAAATAAACACCGACTGAATGTGCTTGAAAGTACGGGCGAAGCTTTCGTGATGTAATCACCAAGCAATAAGCCAATTTCTCTATTTTAGGGTAATTCCTCTCGGCCCCTGTTAAATGTTTGCTAACATAATACACCGGCTTTTGGACTCGATCCTCCTCTCGTACCAAAGCCGCACTTATCGCATGTGGGGATACAGCCAAGTATACGTACAACATCTCATGGTCAACTGGTTTTGATAGCGTTGGTGGGCTCTCCAGATGCCTCACCAGATTCCGGAGTGCTTCCTCACAGCTAGACGTCCATTCAAAATTTATCTTTCCTTTCTTTATTATGTCAAAGAACGGGATGCACTTGTTAGTTGCCTTGGATATAAATCGACTCAGCGCAGCTACTTTTCCGTTCAAGCTCTATACCTGCTTTATAGTCCTGGGCGCTTGTACATCTCGAATAGCTTGGATCTTTTCTGGGTTGGCTTCGATTCCCCTAGCGTTGACGATGAATCCCAAAAACTTCCCTGATGCAACGCCGAAAGAACACTTCAACGGGTTGATCTTCATGCCATAAAAACTGAGTATGTCGAACATTTCAGCCAAGTCTTGAATGTGGTCGTTTGACCGTCGTGACTTCACGAGCATGTCATCCACATAGACTTCCATGGTTTTACCCAGCTGGTCTTTGAACATTCGATTCACCAGACGTTGGTAAGTTGCTCCAGCATTCTTCAATCCAAAGGGCATCACTACATAGCAATACAGTCCGACATTTGTAACGAAGCTGGTGTGTTCTTGGTCCGGAATATGCATTGGGATTTGGTTGTATCCTGAGTACGCATCCATGAATGACAGTAACTCGTGTCCTGCGGTGGAATCGACCAACTGATCGATCCTAGGCAACGGGCAACTGTCCTTAGGGCATGCTTTGTTCAAGTCGGAATAATCTACGCAAGTCCTCCATTTCCCATTCGCCTTCTTTACTAGCACGGGATTGGAGACCCATTCAGGGTAGAGGGCATCGCGGACGAACCCATTTGCTTTGAGTTTGTCCACCTCCTCTCCAAGAGCGGCGGATCTCTCCGGATCCATTCCTCTCCTTTTTTGCTTGACTGGGACGTATTTCGGGTCTATGTTCAACATATGACTCGTGATGGCGGGAGAAATCCCACACATATCAGAATGCGTCCAGGCGAAAACATCAAGGTTCGCCCGGAGGAAGTCGCTAAAGTCTTCAGTCATCGCGGGGCCAAGCTGTGACCCGATCTTTAGTATTCGCGAAGGGTCGTCTCGGCTAACTGAGATGTCAATCGTTAACTCGGCCGGTGATGCCTTCTCTTCCCTGGGTTTCTCATTGTCGTCTCTCGGATCTATGTCTCTGAAGTTCCGAGAACTGTGCCCGAGCCAGGGCTCGGGCACTACTTGTCAATTATCCGTATTAAGGATGCGGACGGGATTGTCCGCAACCTTTCCCTTCTCCCTCCGATGGGCCTCTCGGAGCTCAGCCACATAGCAGGAGCGACCAGCTGCTTGGTCGCCATGAACAATACCTACTCCTTTGTCAGTTGGGAACTTCAAAGTTAAACACCACGGGGCTAACGCTGTCCTAAACTGAGCCAGGGCCGGCCGGCCCAGGAAAACATTATATGGAGAATCCACATCCAAAACTACAAAGGGTAGAATTCGCACTCTCCGACGCTCACCTTGTCCCAGTTCAACTGGTAACTCGACATACCCCACTGCATCGGTCACAGCGCTGTTAAAGCCGTGAATACGAGCTTTGGATGGTTTCAAGTCTTTTGTTTCCATTTTCATTTGGTCGTAAGCCTTCTTGAAGATTATGTTGACAGAACTTCTGCAATCGATCAGAATTCTTTTCACATATGCTGGTCCGATCGTCGCAGATATGACCATCGGGTCGATAGTCGGAGCCTCTACCTGATCAGCGTCTCTGTTTCTGAACACTATATCGTCTGTCATTACGCACTGCTGCTTAGCGGGGGTCCCATCCTCCGCGTTCGAACAGCACTCAAAATCTACATGCTTCAGGGAACTTGCATATCGCTCCATCTCTTGCCAATTCTTATCTACGGGGTGAGGTCCGCCGATAATTGTATTTATGACTAGTCTACCTACGGGTCGGGTAGGCTCCTCGGGATGACGCGGGGCTGGTGCGCGACCTGGGTTGGACGTTCCCTGTCCTCCTTCCTGTGGATCCTTCACAAATTCTTATAACTTCTTTTGCCTGATCAATTTCTCGATAGCGTCGTGCAGGTGTCTGCACTCTTCCGTATTGTGCCCATAAGTCTCATGGAAGCGACAATATTTCCCGGTCCGCTTCTGTTCCTCGGTTGATTCTTTTGGACGTGGCTTTCTGTATTGAAAAGTATTGCAGGTGGATAGGTAAATGTTCTCAAGTGGCGCGTTCAGCGGAGTATACTCACTGTAGCTTGGAATTCTCGACTTCCACTTCCCCGCTTCTCTCTTCTTCCCTTGATTTCTTCCTCCGGACTCCTTTGGCTGCCCAGGCTTATTCTGGACATTGACTTGGACCTTTCCCGAGCTGCCTCCGGACTGCTTCACAGCAACGTTGCTTTTTATAGACTCTTGGACGGGTCCTGGCGCCTTATCTCGTCGTACCCACCTAGCTTCCTCTCTTCTTATGAACTGGTGTGCCTTAGAGTAGAAACGCTCTAGCGTAGCTGGAGGTTTTCCTACCAGCCAGTCTCCAAACTCAGAGTCTGGATCCACACCTCTCATTACAGCCATCAGAATTGCATGGTCATTGGGATTACTGACTTCAGTTGCTACTACGTGGAATCTTTGCAAATATTCCTTCAACGATTCCCCAGGATTTTGGATTACACTTGACAGAGACATCACGTCCTTTGGGCGCGTAGTGTGTATCCTGAACTGCTCAATAAACTTCTTTGCCAACTCCTCGAAATTTGATACGGATCGGGAGGAAGTCGGGTGAACCACATAGTAGCGATCCCAGATAGAGTAATCGAAAAGCACCTACACTTGGTGGCATCATTCGCTCTAGCTGAATCCATCATCCATTCGTACCTCATGACATGTTGTCTAGGGTCAGTCTTTCCTTCATATGCAGGAATAGTAGGCATACTAAACTTCCTGGGGTACGCCGCTTGCAACACAACATCCGTGAATGGAGTATGACTTCTTGACACTCCCCAGTCATCATTTGATAAGCCCTGATTCTCTTTCATCAGTTGCCTGATCATGGCTGTCAGATCGGGTGTCTGTATGGAAGGCGGAAGGTTAGAGTCTGTTCTACGTGCCTGTCCATGCTGATGCCTCCTCTCTTGGCGATCTGCCAATCGTGCGTCTTGAGGTTCGACATCGTTAGCATTTTGATGATCTGGGCCTCTATCTTCCATCTGTATCCCGGTCCTAAAGCTTCCAGCTCTTGCTTGGTCGCGGTCTCCAGCTGTTCGAACAGCAGCATCTGCTCGCGCAGCATCAGTCTTACGGCGTCTGCGCCTGGGAGGTTCATCAGAGGAAGTAGAGCTGTCAGATGAGGAGTAAGCAGCGGGATTGCCCCCAGCATTCTGTTGCTGCTGTTGAGTAAGTTGTGCCATCAGGTTGGCATTGGCTTGCATCTGCTCTCCTAGTTGTCTCCTACTTTCCCTGAGCTCTCTCATCAAGTCGTTGAACTCTATTCTGGTGACAACTGGAGTTTGGTCTTGAGTGGCAACTCCTGTATTTGGAATTGCTGGTTGATTGCTAGGCCCTGCTTGTTGCACGCTAGCTGTCTCGTGGGCATCCGCATTGTGAGAAGCTGACCTGGTACGTGGTCTTGCCATTGTAGAGTTATTGGTATGAACTCTGAGTAGAATCAACGGATGTCCTATCAGTGAGTCGGATCTTCTTTGGGGGATTTGTTCAATCTAGTAGCTTCAAAGCAGATCCTTGAGGTCTGAGAATTCAATTCTCAGTGAAAGCACCAAAGTGTTAGCACCAAAATTGGTCACTAACCTCGTTCAGAAAGATTGTGTAGAGATATAAGTGATGAAAGTAAATTAAACAGAGAAGACAATGCTAATTTAAATGCAGAAAGTAAGAACACCAAATTTATAGTGGTTCAGCGTAATTGCCTACGTCCACTTTGTTCAACTTTATTGATTTCCTTTATGGTTGATTACAAATACAATTCGTGAATCAAATGCTTAAGTGAAGTTGTTGAGTAGAGAAGATGAGTCTTGAAAATGGCAGAGTCTCCCCGGTGTTCTCTCTCCACAAAAGGCTCCATTTCACTGTTACCCTGCCCCTCTATTTATAGGCAAATATGGGCTGGACTTCCCAAGTGGGCTGGATAGCCGAACGCTCTAGCCCCAGTACAGTGGTCGCTGTATGCCGAACCAGGTACGCCGAACGCTCGGATGCCGAATGATGTGGTTTGAGGTTTGGGAAGTGCAGGATGTTAGACAGTCGAAGCCGAACGCTCTGCTAGACGCCGAGTACTCTTGTTGCCGAGTACCACGCCGAGTACTCCTGTATGCCGAATGCTCTTGATGCCGAGCACCCTTGTATGCCGAGTAGTCTCGATGCCGAGCGCTCTTGTATGCCGAGCAGCCTTGATGCCGAGCACCCTTGTATGCCGAGTAGTCTCGATGCCGAGCGCTCTTGTATGCCGAGCAGCCTTGATGCCGAACACCCTGGTATGACGAGTAGTCTCGATGCCGAGCGCTCTTGTATGCCGAGCAGCCTTGATGCCGAGCACCCTTGTATGCCGAACGCTAGCGCCGAGCATTAGTTGTCGCCGAGTGCCAGTTGACGCCGAGTTCCATTGGGATGCCGAGTGCTACGCCGAGTACTCCTGGATGTCAAGCGCTTCGCCGAACACTCCTGGATGCCGGTCACTCTCTGATGCCGGACACTCTCTGATGCCGGACACTCTCTGATGCCGGACACTCCCTGATGTCGGTCACTCTCTGATGCCGGACACTCTCTGATGCCGGACACTCCCCGATGCCGGTCACTCTCTGATGCCGAGTTGAACTGGATGCCGAGTACTAGTTGCCTGGTCAAATCTCCAGGAAACAATGTGTGATTAGGCTTTGAGATATGTATTTGAGATCATTGTTTGCTCTCTTGTCCTATCCATATAAAAGTAGATCTCAAAACCCTAATTACAAGCTAATTCATTTTTGAGCTGCCACTTCCTTCTTCCTCTTTCTCATTTTAATGGCAGCAAATTTCCTCTAAAATCATCTCTAAAATTCTCAAATCCAATTAAAAATTAAAAAAAATACTAATTTGTAGTAGTAGGTCTCCAATCTCGGATTAGCAACTTGACGGATTGTGAATTGTTCTTAGAAGAGAAATGGTTGTAACGTATACTCTGAGGCTTCATTAGGAGGTTCACTTTTATTTATTATCATTGTTTTGATTTTAAGTTTATCATATAAAAGTTGATTTACATCCAAATCCTCTTTTTGTATTCAGACTTGTCTATTATTTAGATTAGGTGAGATTTTTGTGGGTACATGTGTTTGTTACAATTAGATTGGTTATATGCTTATTATAATATTTTGTTTATTGATTCATTTTTGAATTAATTTTATGAAAATAGGGTTTGAATTTTGATTTATATATATATATATATATTAAATATGTAGAGGTCTGCAAATTATAAATATGTATAATTGTATATATGTTTATATATCATACATATTTAATCTTAAAATTTTCTTATGATGACTTTTACCTATTATGAATCATTAAATATAAAAATATTTTATTAAATATGTATATACATATTTTATTATCAGCCTGGCCTAGTTATCAGCCTAGCCTGAAAGGTAAGGGAGTCCAAAGGTTGCCTATAATAGAAAAGGCCCAATTTGAATCGAGCCTTGGGCTAGTTTTCAAAATTGTTTTGAAAATTAAAATAAAAACATGTTTATCACAAAAGTCATAATACAACATAAGTTTTCAAAATGTTTGAAACAACAATGATATTTTCAAAAATGTTTGAAAATATTTATATACTAATTTCAAATTTTAAGAGTTATTATAAGATTAATAAAATGAATTAATGAAATATGTTAATTAATTAATACATATATGCATACATTATAATGTTGATATATGTTATGTTATTTTAAAATGTTTAGGATAACATAAGTTTACTTGTATGTATGTAAGATAAATTTTGAAATTAATAAAATTTAATCAAAATTGTTTAATTGAATAAATTAATTAAAGGTCAATTAATTAAATAAAATACACATATATAAGATATATATGTGTGTTATACTATAAAGGTTATAGTGTGCACTATAAAGGTTATAATAGATATGTCCAATGTAAATGTTGTATTGGAATTATAATATAAAACCAATTAAAGAGTTAATTAGTTAAAATTAATTAAATAAGATTTACTTAATATAATATTATATATAAGACTATTATATAAGTTAATTAAGTTATAAAAGTTATATAATAATTTAGCTTATGTAATATGAATGTATAATAAAAGGTGGAACTTTAAAGAAATCCCAAATAGAATTAAGGAATAAATACATACGTAAATGTCTGTATACCATGATTTATGATGTATCCGATAGAGGGAATTAGGGAAAAAGACAAACTTTGACAAAAAATTAGTCTAAAGGACACCAAGTTTTATTTTTTGGCTGAAGGACAAACTTTGGAAAAAATTAGGTTGAAGGACAATGCTAGTTCTAACTAGCATTATATTCAGTTTTTACACTATACAAAATGCTAGATAGACTAGCATTATATTCAGTTTTTACACTATACAAAATGCTAGTTCTAACTAGCATTGTCCTTCAGCCTAATTTTTATCAAAGTTTGTCCTTCAGCCCAAAGATGAAACTTGATGTCCTTCAGCCATAATTTTTTTCAAAGTTTGTCCTTATGCCTATTTTCCACTATCCGATACTTGAATCATGAGAGTATTTCATAAGAAGTACATTATTCCGTAAGTCGTTATCACTCGATATAATATATATTGAAGATTATGAACCTTTAATATAAAGTTATCCTATATCATTTATATATTAAATAGATTGCTTGCATACTTCTTAGTTGTTGAGCTTTCCTCAGGCTAGGAATGTTATGTGTAGTACTATTAATATATTAATGGACGAGGTAAGATAATCGCACGTATTTATTGAGCTCTCCTCAAGGTACGTGCATTATACTTAGGCCATTGTGAAATGATAGGTCCGAGTGAATAGTCCCACTTGTTGCGCTTTCCTCAAGATAAAGGCGGGATTAGGACAAGGTGCCAAAGGTTACGAGTTATATGTGATACAACTGATAAACAGTTATCCATCGTATGCGGGCCTATGTTTGTTGAGCTTTCCTCAAGGTCAAAATCCCAAGGCGTACAAGTCCTAACACCCACTAGTGAAGTTGAAAGACTTCTATGTTTTGCTTAGGGCTTGGTGAAACATAAGATACTACTGGGAGCCTTATTAGAAAAATGAAATGGTAACATTTAACCTTTCTAATATTGTAAGAACATATGTTAAATAATGTTATAATTATCTACAATGATAAATTTGTGCATTTAATATGATTGATAATGTTTGCAACTAAATTAGTCACAAACACCCAAGAATAGTTTTTACAGAGAATTAAGTGAAGAAAGACAATATACTGAGTAAATGAATTAGTGAGAAATAGAGAATAAGCTATAATCAGAGACACGAAAATTTATAGTGGTTCGGCGATGTATGTCTACGTCCACTTTGAAGATTATCCTTTATTAATCACTTATAAATCGGATTGCAACAGTGGAAAATAGCAAGTACTTGTTTACAATGGAATCTTGAGTAACGAGCAGCATAAAGAGCCTCAGAATGAACCATCAGGCCAGTATTTATAGATGAAGAGGACCAAGTATCTCTCTAAAATTTTGGGTGAAGAGCCTTCTAAACTATATGGGCCCACAAGATGGATCGCTGGGCCTGATTGCCAAAGAAGATGGATCGGTATCGATCCCTTCTTTGGTCAAGTTTTGGGGAGTAATCCCTATGGTGGCTTCCTTATGCAAAAATATGTTTAGCCTCCAATTTTCATGTCATTTGGATCATTGAAACTCGAGTTATTGCTTGACCTTTGATTCAACATGAATTGCATGCTGCCTTTTGCCGACCCCTCCCAAGGGATGTATACCAGTCCCTCCAAACTTGTCCTTTCGATGTGCGATCCCTAGAGCGGGTTCTCTAGGGTCCTTATATCTTGCTCCCCAAATTTCATAGGGGTTGGATTTGTAGATCTTGAGATATTGATTGTTTTCTGCAAGAATGCTCTTGTACTTTGATGTTTGTTAATCCCTCTATTTGACGCCAAACTATGTCGATCCCTCCTATGCATTGAACCATATTCCATACTTTGAACATTCTACATTGCGCATCTATCAATTCCATTCAATCTTGACTTCGTATTACTGTCTATACTTGACTTATAGGCCCCATAATCATCACTCTGGAATCATCAGCCTTAACGACAGTCGAATTTAACTCATGCAATCAGTTCAATATAGCGGGCTAGAATGCTAGATAACACTTGCCCCCCTAAGTATCTCTTGTAATGAACATGACGTGCTTTGAATCATCGAGAAGAGATCCATCTAACTTCTTGAATGGTTGCCATTCCTTTGTCAAATTGTTTTTTCAAGTTGCTGAATTTCTCATTGATCGTCATGACGCTTGGTCGATTTCCCATAGTATAAATCCAGGACTATATTCCATCAATTGATATATAAATCCGATTCCACAAGAATAATAAGCTTTTACTGTCTGGTCCAGCCTCGAACTTGAAGGTTTCAGATTTGATTTCAATTTGTTTCGATTTCAAAAATAGAATTTTTAGGTCTTACACATGCATGCTTATATACATGTTTTTGTTGCGGGCTCCTAGACGTGTTCGTACACTCAACGATCATCGTCAATTTTCATGGTATTTTGTATTACATGCTTTCAATAATTTCTATGCCCATATTTATTTGCGTACATACTTATATCTAATCCCTATCATTCACTTTTTCAAAAAGTGTTTGTTGGGATCGGTATACGTTGAGCCAATCCCTCCTTTCCATTTCTTATATCTACAAGGATCGGCAAACCTTTAGTCGATCCCTCTCTGTCTTTATATTCCAATGCATTTGCTCATGGGGATCTGCATATGCATAGCCGACCCCTCCTCTTTATGCATTGTGCTCATAGGAATCGGTATATTGATAGTCATTCCCTTTTTTCTTGCTTACAACTATGGGCCGAACTCCTCTTCCTTTACACCATGTCGACCCCTCCTTTGTTTATATAAGCAATCACTCTACCTTTCCCACTTCACTTATCTAACTTTTCTAATTTCTAACTGTTCTCCATTCATATCCCCTACTCTGAACGCTCCTTTACTCCAAGAAACCCGAACCCTTCCTTCCTTATTCAAAAACTGCCTTCCTCTAATCATTTGTCTCTTGACTTAGCTTCTGTTATCTTGTCTTTTACTCGAACCATACTTTCCCTCGAATCACCCATCTTTAACGCATCTAGGTAGGTTATTCATCTCTAAATTTTATCTTTACGATGATATGTTGGATTTCAATGTCTACCGTCAATTTCCTGAATCCCTCTTTGCACTTTCTACTATTAGATTGATGACCGAGATTTCCAGGAAGAAGGGAGTAGTGGGATTTGGTAGGAATTGGTAGAGTAAAGGATAAAAGGAAGATGAAGGGAGTGCTCGGCACAAGATTCGATTGTATAGGAAGAGAAGATGACAGGTTAGATGGAGGAGGGATCAGTGGAAACTTGATGGGAAGCATGGATATACCGATCCCTCACTTGATGAAGTGGGAGAGGGATCAGTGTGGAAACTTAGTGGGAGGATCGGTATTGGAAGCTTAGTGGAAGATGGTGTAGTAGAGGGATCGGTTGGATTAGGGATCAGCATGCTTTGCCATAATAAAGGGATTGGTAGTTTTATTGTGAGAGAAGGATCAGTAGGATTCATAGAAGGGAAGGGATCGGTACCATTAGGTTAAGGAGAGGGATCAGTTGAAATGCTTTGAGATAAGGATCGGTATAAAGGGTTCGGCATATAGGGATCGACACACATGCTCTTTGAATTTGAAACTTAATCCAAACTGACTTGTTTGAGCAATTACTACCAATTCACCTCAACGAACTTTAAAATATGATGACAATGAACAACATAACTTGCATATTCACTATCGAACTTGAGATTCGAACAATCAAATCCTTGGAACTTTCAACATGAAATTAAACTTGCATATGGACTTGAATGACAGATCTCGCACTTTGATATGCCGATAGTCGATCCCAAAGCTTTCACAACTGATCAAGCTCCTTGCCAGTTGAGACGATCAGCGATGATGGTCACTCTAGTTGGAATCCAAAGTCTCATCGTTTAACTACATTTTCTTATTTAAATTTATTTATCTCTGTTATACACTACACTACGCCACACTAGTTCACACTTAGAATGGGGGGAATAGGTAATTTTTTCTAATCTTGATTGTCTACTAAGTATAGTTAATATGGATTTCAGATGCTCATAACGTTTATCTACAATGTCTTCTGAACCGGCCCCACAACATAGCCATCTTGAAGCAAAATCGAGCTCCGCAACTATATCTGGCAAGTTTTCTCCTGGTCATCAAGTCAAACAAATGGAAGTTTATGGCCCGTCAGTCAATCTTTTTTCTGATGTTCCCGTTCTCCCGACGAAAGATGTAAGACCTACGCCCATCGCAGTAGGATGCACCATTCTCTTAGATGACCTGATAGATTCTCAAGCCTCCCAGATTAGTGAGGTTGCCTTTCGTAGGCTATGTTCCATACACGGAATTCCATTCGAAGACGTCCTTGTTCTTTCAATAAATGACAGGCCTCACTTGCCTCAGAGAGGTATACAACATGCAACAAATCTATGTGTTAGGCCGGATGCATGCCACCCTTCAATTCGTTTATTTGAGAAATTCTAAGATATATTGGAATAGCTCCCACTCAACTTCATCCGAACAGCTACGACTTCCTCCATGGAACTTTTCTACTATTCATGATCATTCTGTTTCGCCCGCCAACTCCTGAGGACATAAGGTTCATTTATAACTTTAAACAACGGTCAGGAAGTCCTTCTTATGTTTCCCTCGTACCTTCACCCAACCAAGTCTTAATGGGTGCTTGGAATAAACTTTCTCTTTTCAAACATGAATTGTTCTATGTTTGGTGTCCCTCGGGCTTCGCAAGGTGATGGTTGGAAGGACGTAAGTGTTGGTTTCGCTTCATTCTTAAGTCCGTTAATTAAATTCATATTTTTTGAATCCACTAACATCCTATATTTCTACAGGTGTCCGCACACGTCCTAAGGGCATTAATTTTTCAAGAGCGATCTCTGCTATTCGCGCTACCCCTGACGAAGACAAGGACATCAAACTTCTCGTAACTAATGAGTTATTATCTTTATTTGGGCTGCTAGAAGAGGGTCTTAGCATCGGGCTCCCTGGAAGTGCAGCATTATCGAGAAATGTAATATAGCAAGGAAGGGATATCAACAATCCTATCATGCCCCAGTCGAGGGGACTCAGGATGATATTGAAGAAGGCCAGATTAGGGATGCCCAAACCAATGAGCCGGGCGACGTTGGTGTAGGCACAGGCAAGGTGTAACGACCCTAATTTTGATTAGCATTATTTAGGACATTTAATTAATTAAATTAAATGAGATAATGTAAATGGTTAAGGGAATTGATATTTTAATAATAGAAAGGTAGCCGTGCCAAATTAAATAATGAACAAGAGAGAATTAAAATGAAATAGTTAGGGTAATAGATAAGGGAAAAGGAATAAAATATATTCTTATACCTTAAACCTTCAAGCCACGTTCATTTTCACGTTCACAAACTAAAAACTAAATCTAAGCAAGGCCGGCCACCATTAGGAGAAGGTAAGAGGAAGATAAGATAAATCAAGGGTAAGAAGCTTAATTAATCTAACTCAAGAAGCAAATCTCAAACTCCTTAATCACAAGCTAAAGGTGAATAATAGGTTACATCTCATTTTATCATTTTCAATTTTAGCTAAGATTCGAATTTATTTTGCAAATAATTTGCCATGTTTTGATTGTCAAATGGATATATATGCTTGTTGATAATTTATGTTATTTCGTATAGATTTTATGATATGGTTTAACTTGAAAAACCTATTAAATGACATCCAAATGCCTTACGATTTTGATATAATGTCAAAAATATTATTTTAGAGATGGGTTTCAATTTTCATAATTTTCTGAATTAATGTGGATTTATTGTAAATTTTCTAGTGAAGAAAACGGTTAAATTGGGTTAAAATAAATTACGGCCAATATATGTTAGCTTTGGGTCAGAAATTTATATATGTTAGAAAACATATTAAAAGTGATTTATGAGATTTTTTGTAGGATTTTCCTAAGTGTTTTAATAAGTATATAAAATTATTTAAGGTATGAGGCTTAAATATTTTATATGTTTATAAAAGGAGAAGGGGCAATTTATAAATATTTTAAATTGTTTATTTTTGAAATTCAACAGCACTTTTAGAAAATATTTTGGAAAAGAAACTCACAACCAATTATATGATGACAAATAAGCAAGTTAGTTGGAAAGAAATTGCTTTTAAAGTTAAAAATCTTTTTTAAAAGGTTTCGCCACTTTCGGCAGCTACCTTTCGACTACAAACTTCCACCTCCAACCAGTTTGAAACCAATACACATGGTATCAAAGACTTGGTACGTAGTGGATTGGATATAGGTGAAAGGTATAGAGTCGAAACAGGGCTTTCGAAGGGGTCGAGACCTTGTTTTGCTTTTAAAAGGAAATGCCGCTTGCTTTTTCTTTCGAAAAGAATGCTTTTGAATGAGACAGCTTTCGACTCGGTTAAGTGTTTTAAAAGAAAAGAGCTTTCGAAAGTGGTTGCCGCTTTTGTTTTACGAAAATGCTTCCGAAAGGGTCGAAATCCCTACTGCCGCATTCTACCTTTTGAAGCAATGCTTTCGGAAAGGTTCATTCGCTTTAAAACCTAAGCCACTTCTCCAATGCTTTCGAAGGGATTGGTTTCGACACCATCCACTTCTTTTACTTAGGAAATTGCTTTCAAAACAGTTGCTTTCGACTTAGTTCTTTTAAGACCCTTTTGAGATTTTGAAAGTTAAACCCAAAGGTTTCGAAAGGAATGGTTTTAAATGGTTTTGAAACTATGTTCCATGTATTTTTACTTGAGCCCAATGCTTTTGGAAGGTTTGATTTATGTAAAAGACTTATTGTTTCGAAAGGTATATAATAAAGGTTTCGAAGGGGTGGTTCCCTAATGTTTTCGAGAGGTTTACCTTAGTGTTTAAATGGAGGGTTTCCAATGTTTTCGAAAGGCACGTTTAAAGTGTTTTGAAAAGGGGGATGTCTAAGGTTTTATAAAGCTTTCGAAAGGATACTTTCAATATTTTCGAAAGATCTATTGTAAATGGTTTCAAAAGGTATGTTTTGGCCTTTCGGCCTAAGGTTATAAAATAAAGTAGTTTACTTGTATCGAAAGGGGTACTTTCAATGGTTTCGAAAGGGGTACTTTCAAAGGATTCGAAAGAGATTGTTTAAAGGTTTTAAACAAAAGTTTCGAATGTTTTCATAAACAATGTTTTGTGTAAAGTACATATAACATGGCAAAGTTATTTGAGTAAAGCATTGAGTATATTTTCCTCGTTTAAGTATGATTTATATGGTTAAATCATTTTGAAAGAAATGTTTTCAAGGAAAAATTGATGGGGTAGATGACTCTAAGTAAATGACTCATACATTAGAATACCAGATGGGACTGTTATGGGGTCGCGCCCTATACTTTAGCTAGTAGCCCCTAGCTAATATACATCCAAAATTCCAGTGTGTAGGGCTTTGTCACAGGTAAGACTAAATGACGTTGCATACAGAAAGGAATATACAGAGTTAAGATAGGTTATTGGTGAGCCCACAAAACCATTAGGATCAGTTGACCTTGGGAGAAGTAAGTTAGGGACAAACCGTCCAGGAGTGCGTCAAACAGAAGTTAGATTATTTTTTATTTTGTCTGGTAGGCCCGAGTCAGCCAAAGGTTAGTAGTTAGCCAAACAAAACTATAGTGTTTAGACAGATAGTCCATCGATTATCTGATTTGTATGCATATATGATGTTGCTATTATTGCTTTAACCAGATTGGTTACAGGATTTTGATTTGCAAAAGATATGTTTTAAAAAGGGATATTAGTGAAGGGAACCCGTTCCCTAAGCAGCATGGTCTCACTTAATATCAGTAAACCGAGATTATTCACACCAGGCATTATGTCTGACTCGAAGTTTATATTTTCCCCTTAAACTCTCAGGTGCTCAAAATATGATTTGAGTAGGTTGAGAGTTGAGGATTTACAGGTTTTAGTAGGTTGATGAATAAAGCTTTCGAAGACGTGCAGGAGGCATGGATAGCTATTTAGGAGTTGTTATTTTTATTTCTATTTTCGCTGTGATGTATTAAGACAGTTTTTGTCTATTTAGTACTCTGATCATCCAATAGGGCATCTTCATATGTTGCTCTTGGCGTATTTTGTAAGAATTATATTTGATCAAAACTTGGGATACGTTTTGGGATTGTGTAATGGAATATGAAACATGTTGTGAAATGTAATTGGTAAAGTATGCTGTTTTTTGGAATCTGTGATTTTGTTTCATATTCATGTGCTTCTGATATTATGGATACAACTAACATTACCGTATTTTTTCACCAAAAGTTAATAATATAGATGACTGCAGCATCTGTAGCGCTTAGCTTCGGACCTCAAGATGGGGGATGTTACATAAGGCGCCTGTGGTCGAACCGTCACAAGGTGCATAATCCCAAACGCCAACCAAGAGAAGGAAAAAGCTGGCATATAAACTTCGTAGAAGAAAAACTGCTACAGATCCAAAATTTGCCTTCATTTCTGCCGACGAAGAATCATTTTACCAACATTTAGAAAGTTCACTAAAAGGATTTTCAAATCCCTAGATTCCCAATGACATTATGACCTATGACTTCCCAAATATCAATATCGAGGGGCTCAATTCTCCTATGAGGAGTGGTGAAGGCATTCTTCCTACCGACAGAGAAGAGAGAACATATGTTCTCGTTTGGTCTTTGCAAATGCAATGACTCGGTCTCGGTCTTTTGATCGCTTAAGGGGCTCTTCGACGCATTATAGATCTAGCCGCGGCTTAAAATTTAGCGGGCGTAGGGAAAGAGACGACGGACGGGAAAAAAGCTACCGTTCAAGGAAATCTTCTTCTTCCAAGTGTGAGTCCCAGTCTCTGTCATCCTACCAGGGAGTCCAGCCAAATCTTCTTGTTTATAGTGGAGATCAGACTTCCTTCCGTGGACCTCAAATTGCCATATCACATGAGCAACACTCTAGTTCTTCTAGGTCTGGGCAATCTTGAGACCATAGATCGAGCAAGTATGTAATTACCACTTTTGATCCATCCATGCCGACCGCTGCTCCTGACACTTATACCGCGGAGAAATTGGCTAAAATTAAAGCCACTTTCTCGAAAATCTGTTTTGACGGGCTTAAATTCCTTCCCACAATTCATATGATCCCGGGGCACACCAAAGAAAGCTCCCTCGCATGTGTTAACGATGTTTTCATGCAACAAGAGTCGTTCTAGCACTTAGCAGAAAAAATCTCTAAAGTGTCAATCGAGCAACAATATGAAATATATCATCTCAAGCTAGAGGCGATCCACGATAAAGACATAATCAAACATCATGATAAGGAGCTATCAGAATTGACAATAAGAATTACTGAGGCAAAAAAGAGTGCTCGGGAAACGTCAGAGGCAATGAGTCGGTTGGAAGCTGCCCATAAGAAAGAACTCGATGCTGCCCTCAATCACAGTGGTGCACTTGCTTTGGAAAAGGATTCCTTGCAAAAGGATAAAGATATCTTGGCCCACCGCATTGTGGAGCTTGAAGAGATTCTTAGGAAAGAAAGGGAAGAAAAGATTGAGGCTCAGGAAGAATCACAAAGGTACTGCGAAGAGGATGTTCAAGCCAGGAGCCTGAAAATCAAACTTGACGAGCAATTCGCCAAAATAGAAAACCCTTAAAATGGAGGCATGAGAAGAAGGCCGCAAGGAGATGATGGAACAAATTGAAACCTGAGTGGAAGATGCTAAAGAGTCCGGTCGGAATGAAATTAAGGACATGTTTGATCCACTGATCATCGAATACAACGCTAAAGTCCTCATCTACCACGACTTGAGTTTTCTTGGCGAAGGTTATCTTGAGTCACTTGCCGAAGCCTGGGAGTATATCGTCGAGATGAAAAGGAGGGAGCTGGGAGAAGCTGAGTTTGATAAAGAAAAATTGGTGCAGGAGATCCTCCGCGGAAATGAACCTCTTGACCTTGCTGCCGCGAGATCCAATATTTCGACATTTAGCGCCTTCTGGTAAAAGGAAAAAAATTGCTGAATCCTCAAAATCTGATCCTAAGGGACCCTCTTCTTTCCAAGTGGCTAGAGCATCGGTTTCTTTTGGCCCGGGGCAAGACTTGAGCTACGATCCAAATAAACCTAGTTGCCAATCCAAAGTGTTGACCCCTATTCTAGAAGGTGGCACTCCAGCGACAACCAAGAGCCAGCCAGATGTAGGTATTCCACTTTACTCCACTCTACGAGGGGTTTTTTCTTTATGCCCAATGGTTTTAGGCTTATCTCCTTGTTTTAACAAATCTGCATGTCTTCCGGGTCTCGGCCAAATTCCTAAAAGTGACGCTGCCATGGAGCAATAAGAGAAATCAACGTAGATTCTAGCGCCCACCGATGTTTCGGGGCCCGTTGCTCAAGTCGTCGGAGCACCCGACGATGATAAGGCCGAAGGGCCACTACTGGTGGATGAATCTGATGATGTTGTGATTACCGGCACCTCTAAATTCACCGATGAGTTCAGCCTGAAGGAGCACATTGAGAAGGAGGAGATGCTGAAGAAAAAAGCCAAGGCTGAGCCCACCGAGGTGGACATTAATGATCCACACCTTATCCTACTATAAGTCATTCCGCCCGATGGGTCGATTCCTAGAGAACTCCCTTCAAGCTTCGAAAGCTCTTTTGCTAAAGGCGGTAAGGGAAGAGAACAAGCAGAAGTGCAGACAGTACCACTCTCGAAAAATCCAAAAAGGAGAGAGG
Organism: Allium fistulosum; assembly: GCA_030737815.1. Lineage (NCBI taxonomy): Eukaryota > Viridiplantae > Streptophyta > Magnoliopsida > Asparagales > Amaryllidaceae > Allium > Allium fistulosum. The sequence continues at coordinate 184,139,553 of CM060905.1, read as the reverse complement.
ATCGAAGAAGTAGCTGTAGTTTCGGCTCGGTATGTACATAGTCTGCATAGCTACTTGTTCGTCATTTTTCTTTTATTAGTCGTGCTTGTACGGGTACGACCCTCGGTTTTTTGAATAAACTTCTACCACAATATTGAAACTTACTAAATGAATAAAAAAATTTGTTTTCTGTTGAGCTCTCGTGTGGACTATTATTTAAGTAATTGAACTATTACTTTCCATTCAATGTACTTGTAATTCGTTGTTCATTAATTTTGATAACAATCCACTAGCTCTTTCCCAAGGCCTCCATGTGGTTGTGGCCTTGAGTCGCATCAAACGCTAATCTCAAGCCTTAATGTTACGTCGTCGAATTCAATGGTTTGAGTAATTATACCCATGCCCTCAGTCTTAGGTTAGCGGGGTTAAATGTTGGATGGTAGAACTCCATCTTAACAAGTTTATACTCCTCCTGCTGGTTTCAGGCCAGAGTTCATGGAATAGTGAATCGTCGAACCGCACTCATCTATCTGTTTATACTCATGTTTGCACTTTGCGAATAAGAGTTAGTTAATGGGCAGTTGAATCGCACCCAATTTATGTTTATACTCTAGTCCGCACTCTGGGAACATAGATTTATTTTGCGGGTAGTTGATTCATACCTGATTTATGTCTGTACTCTAATCCGCACTCTGGGGCTTAGAGTTATTTCGAAGAGCAGTCTGTTCGTACTTTCCTTAATTGATTGATTTCCCCTCCCAAGGTCTAGGGTTTGATTTAGCAAGCGATCGGCCGTGTCACGATTGCTCTTATGTTATTTCAGTCCCATCATTCAATGGGATTTACATGTCACATCCATTCCTCATTATGTATCTCGTCCATTGGGTTATGAACGAGAGTTATTAGAGGAACGGTCGGACCATGCTATCTTGTTTAGTTCCATTGAGAACTACCGTGATTGATTAATTCCAGATTGGGAACTTGTTCGGACATATCGACATCAATTGGTTTCGTGATGTAATTAATACATAATGCTACAGCAAACATAAATATAAAGGAAGTTCGAAACTTTATTTGCTAAATGCTAAAGCCAATTCTGAAAGCAAATAAAACAGTGAAAAAGAAATAAAATAAGTGAAATAACGTCGTAAATGCTCGCTATTCCACGCCTTTGGGAGTGTGATGCCATCAATAGTCGCTAGGTTGAAGGTACCCTCTCCAAGCCTCTATTCAATGACATACGGTCCTTCCCGGATTGGATTTATGTGCGACGGGGCAAGAAAAACTTGTTTCAAGACAAGATCGCCAATTTCAAAGGTTCTAGGTCGGACTTTAATGTTATCGTATCGGGCGACTTAGTGTCGATGCGCAGCTGCCCTCAAATCGGCTTCCTTGCGCTTCTCATTTATAAAATTGAGAGATTCCAAGAGGAGATCTTTATTTTTTTAGGGTTGTAGTAAGTCACTCGATGAGAAGGAACCTCAAGATCAATAGGAATGATGGCTTCAGAACCGTAAGCAATGGCGAATGGAGTATGGCCAGTTGCGAACTTATGGGTGGTCCTATAAGCCCAAAGCGTTGTTGGGAGTTCATTGACCCACTTGCCTCTAGCCTTTTCCAAACACTTCTTCGGAATGGTCTTTATAATTTTGTTCACAGCTTCAACTTGTCCATTCGCTTGTGGATGAGCGACAGCTGCAAACCTCTTTTTAATATAATATATCCGACAGAAATCTTTGAATTCAGCACTGTCGAATTTAGCCTTGTTATCTGTTACAATGACTCGTGGGAGACCAAAACGACAGATGATGTTCCGGACAATGAAGTTGATTACTTTCTTGGTTGTGATCATGGCTAAAGGTTTTGCTTTGGCCCATTTGGTGAAGTAATCAACTGCGACGATAGCGTATTTGCACCCTCTTCAGAGGTCGGTAAGGAACCGATAATATATATACCCCACATGGAAAACGGCCATGGGTTGACCATTTGCGTGATTTCCATCGGTGGAGCTCTTGGAACTTTTGTATATATCTGGAACTTATCACATCATCTTAAGTAGTCAGCGGCGTCTCGATTGACAGTTGGCCAATAATACCCATAATGGAGTACTCTCTTTGCTAGAGTTTGCCCCCAATGTGATCGCCATATTCCCCTTCATGAACTTCCTTTAAGACATGTTTCATCTCATCATGAGCGATACACCGAAGCAAGGGAATAGAGAACACATTTTGTACATAATTCCTCCTTGCATGACATATCACGAAGCTTTATGAAGAACTTGTCGCTTTTCATTCCTTTGATCTGGTAGGACTCTATGTAGCAAATAGTCTTTGATCGGAGTCATCCACGATTCCCTCTCAGGCTCCACCTCTAGTAACCGATCGATTTCTATCAGGTTTATACTCGGGGAATTTAATACTTCAACCGAAACCAAGCCCATCTATTGTGCGTCGCCGGTGCTAGCAAACTTTGCCAATGAATCAGCCTCTCTGTTTTGATCCCGTGAAATAGCGTAATGTCATAGTACTCAAATTCAGTCAACAACTCTTGGACTAGGGTAAGGTATGGAGCAAGTCGTTGTCTTTTAGCTTGGTAATCTCCTCTGACTTAGCATACAACCAATTGTGAATCATAAAAGATTTCAAGAACCTTTATTCCCAGTTCCCTCGCGAGTTTAAGTCCAGCAACCAGAGCTTCATACTCAGCTTCGTTGTTTGTCGCTGGGAAATCAAGCTTTAAAGCATAACAGATCGACCGATCTTCGGGAGTTACAAGCACAATCCCATCTCCAGAACAATGATCATTGGATGCTCCATCAGCATACAATTTCCACCGTATGGTAGAGGTTTCATTGCTCTTCGGGGAATCATCATGCACAATGAATTCTGCTATAAAATCTGCCAGTGCCTAACCCTGGATAGCCCTCCAAGGAAGATAAGTGATATCGAATTGACTAAGCTCGATATTCCACTTGAGTAGTCTTCCAAATGTCTCAGGTTGCTACAGGACCTGTCGTAACGGCAGGTCGGTGTAAACATTGATCGGGTAAGCCTAGAATTGCAGGTGGAGCTTTCGTGATGCAATCAACAAGCAGTATGCCAGTTTTTCTATTTTTGGATAGTTCATTTCAGCTCCTATCAATTGCTTACCGACATAGTAAACTGGTCTCTGAATTCGATTCTCCTCACAAAGTAATGCGCACTTATAGCATGTACCGACACTACCAAATAGATGTATAAATCTTCATGATCCACCGGCTTTGAAAAGATGGGGGGTCTCTCCAAATGATTCACCAAAGCTTGAAATGCATCTTTACAATCCTGTGTCCATTTGAAGTTTCTTTCCTTTTCCTAATCAAGTCAAAGAAAGGAATGCATTTGTCAGTAGCTCTAGAAATGAATCGGCTTAAGGCAGCAACTTTCTCATTCAGACTCTGTACTTGTTTGATAGTCTTTAGTGCTTGGATGCTGCGGATAGCCTGAATCTTCTCAGGATTAGCTTCAATTTCACGGGCGTCAACAATAAAGGCCAAGAATTTCCCTGATACTACACCGAAAGAACACTTCAAAGGATTAATTTTCATCATGTAATGTCGGAGAATGCCGAACATTTCCGCCAAGTCTCTAATGTGGTCGCTTGATCATCGTGACTTCATGATCATATCATCCACATATACTTCCATTGTTTTTTCAATCTGATCTTTAAACATCCTGTTGTCTAGGCGCTGGTGAGTAGCTCCTGCATTCTTTAGTCCAAACGGCATCACCACATAGCAATATAATCCAACGTCGATAATAAAACTGGAGTGCTCTTGATCGGGAATGTGCATTAGGATTTGGTTATATCCTGAGTACGCATCCATGAAAGGTAGCAATTCATGTCCCACAGTTGAGTCCACCAGCTGGTCGATCCTCGAAAGGGGAAAACTGCCTTTTAGACACGCCTTTGTTCAAGTCTGAGTAATCGATGCATGTTCTTTATTTCCCATTCGCCTTTTTCACAAGTACAGGGTTAGATACCCACTTAGGGTAGAGTGCATCGCGGATAAACCCGTTGTATTTGAGTCTATCCACCTCCTCTATGAGAGCGGAAAATCTCTCTGGATCCATGCCGCATCCTTTTTGCTTCACCGGGACATGCCTCGGGTCGACATTCAATGCATGGCTCGCAATGGCAAGCGAGATTCCACACATGTCTGAATGAGTCCAAGCAAACACATCTAGATTCGCTCGGAGAAATCCAGCAAGTTCTTTCACCATCGGGGGGCTGAGTTGTGATCCGATCTTTAGGACCCGTGATGGGTCATCATTGCTGACTATGATATCAATCGTCAGCTCAGCCGGTGCATCCTTGGTCTCTTTGGGCTCCACCTCATCGTCTCTTAGATCTTTATCTCTATAGAACCGACTGTGGTGCCCGAGCCAAGGCTCAGGTGCTAGTTATCAATCTTCGATAGCTTGAATGCAGACAGTCTTGTCCACACCCTTACCTTTCTCTTTGCGTTGAGCATTCTCAACTCAGCTACATAACAGGCACGTCCAGTCGCCTGATCACCATGAACAACTCCAACACCATTATATGTCAGAAACTTCAAAGTCAAACACCATAGGGAAGGGTTGTTCGAAATTCAGCTAGGGCCAGTTGGCTCAGAAAAATGTTGTAGTAGAGTCAACATCTAAAACAACAAATGGCAAGATCCGCACTCTCCTATGGTCACCTTCTCCCAAATCTACAGGTAATTCAACATAACCAACGGCTTCAGTTGCAACACCGTTAAAACCATGTATGCGAGCTTTAGACGGCTTTAAGTCCTTAGCTGCCATTTTCATCTGATCATAAGCTTTTTTGAAAATTATATTCACTGAACTACCACAACCAATCAATATCCTTCTCACCAAAGTGGGGCCGATCATGACCGAAATGACCCTTGGGTCAATTATCGGAGCCTCCACCTTTTCCGTATCTCTATTTCTAAACACAATATAATCTGTTATCGTACGTTGCTATTTTGTCGGAGCTCCATCTTCTATATTCGAACAATATTCAAAATCTGCATGCCTAATCGCGCTAGCATAGCGCTGCATCTCTTACCAACTCTTATCTGCTGGGTGTGGTCCTCCGACTATCGTATTTATCACTAATCTTCCACCAGTTCGTGCAGGCTCCTTAGCCCTACGCGGTACTTGTCCTCGGTTGTGGTCGAATGTCCCATGTCTGCTATCCTGTGGGGTTTTTACAAATTGCTACAACTTCCTTTCTGGAATTAGCTTTTCGATAATGTCCTAGAGATGCATGCATTCATTCGTGCCATGTCCATAGCATTCGTGGAACTGACAATATTTTCCGATTTGTTTCTATGTCTCAATTGATTCTTTTTGAGGCGACTTCTTGTATTGCATGGTATTGCAAGTAGACAAATAGATATTCTCCAAGGACTTATTCAATGGTGTGTAAGTATCGTACATCAGAATCCTAGGCTTCCCTCTTCCAAAATCCCACTTTCGTTCTCGGCCCCTATCTCTTCCTTTCTTTTGCTAATTTGGCTTGTTTTGGACATTGACTTGGACTTTTCTTGAGATATCATCAGACTGCTTTACTGTGATGTTGCTTTGTACTCCCTCTCCGCTCGGTCCCGCAATGTAACATCCCCTATCTTGAGGCCCGAAGCTAAGTACTACAGATGTTGTAGTCATCTATAGTATTAACTTTCGGTGATAAAATACGGTAATGTTTATGGTATTCATAATATCAGAAGCACATGTATATGAAATAAAATCAAAACAGAATTAAAAAAACTTTTCTAATTACATTTCAAATCAATATTTCATATTCAGATACATAATCCCAAATCGATTCCTAGGTTTTGATCAAATATAATTATTACAAATTATGCCAAGAGCAACATATGAAGATGCCCTCTTGGATGATCAAAATACTAAATAGACATATTAGTCTTAGTACATCACAGTGGAAATAAAACAAAATAGCTCCTATATAGCTAGCTTTGCCTCCTACACGTCTTCGGAAGCTTATTCGTCCAACCTAATAAACCAGAAAAACCTAAAGTCTTAAACTACTAAAATTAAATTTTGAGCACCCGAGAGTTTAAGGGGAAAACATAAACTTCGAGTCAGACATAAAGCCTGATTATACATCTCGGTTTACTGATATTAAGTAAGACCATGCCGCTTAGCGGAATGAGTTTCCCTTCACTAATATCCCTTTTTAAAACATATCTTTTGCAAATCAAAATCCTGCAACCAATCTGGTTAAAGCAATAATAACAACATCATGTATGCATACAAATCAGGTAATCAATGGACTATCTGTCCGAACACTATAGTTTTGTTTGGCTAACTACTAACCTTTGGCTGACTCAGGCTTACCAGACAAAATAAACAAATAATCTAACTTCTATTAGACACACTCCTGGATGGTATGTCCATAACTTACTTCTCCCAAGGTCAACTGATCCTAATGGTTTTGCGGGCTCACCAATAACCTATCTTAACTCTATATATTCCTTTCCGTGTGTAACATCATTTTAGTCTTACCTGTGACAAAGCCCTACACACTGGAATTTTGGACTTATATTAGCTATGGGCTATAGCTAAACTATAGGGCGTGACCCTATACCAGTCTCATCTGGTATTCTAATATCTGAGTCATTTACTTAGGGTTAACTACCCCATCAATTTTTCCTTGAAAACATTTCTTTAAAATTGATTTAACCCTTTAAATCATATTTAAACAAGGAAAATATACTTTTTGCTTTACTCAAATGTCTTTACCATGGTATATGCTTTACACAAAACATTGTTGATGAAAACCTTCGAAACCCTTGTTTAAAAACTTTAAATAGTCCCTTTTGAATCCATTGAAAATACCCCTTTCAAAATAAGTTAACTACTTTACCTTGAAACCCTAGGCCAAAAGGCCAAAACATAACTTTCGAAACTGATCCCTATGGAGGGATCAGTACCGATCAATCCTAGTAGACCACGATGGTCTGCCGGTTGACGCCCCGAAGTTTCTGTGTGATATTCATTTGTTTTGCGACGCCTATGACTGTGATACTTGTCTGATGAGCTAGAACTGTCTGATGCCAAGTAAGGAGTGGGGTCTCTCTTAGCTTTCCCCCGCTGTTGCTGATTGAGTTGGTTCATCAAGTCGATATTGGTCTAAATCTGTTGGTTTAATTGTCGACGGCTCTCATCAGCTCTTTTATTAAATTATGAAATTCAACTCTTGTAATAGAATCAGTGGGATTCTAAACTTCAACCAGTTCAACATTCAGGTCCATTGGTTGATTGCTTGGGTCTCTTTGCTGGATACTAGTGTTCTCATTTACTTCCATTTTCTGAGAAGTAAATCTAGTATTCCTCACCATTATTGATAGCTTTGCTTAGATTTCTGCAAATCTGAGTAGTATGAGCAACTTCTTGAAGATAACAACAGATCTCCTTTGGGGGTTTTATCCAATCCAGTACAACAAAGGGATCCTAATAAACTGAGAATCAAGGTTATTAGTGAAAGCACCAAAATGTTTGCAACTAAATTGGTTGCAAACACCCAAGAATAGTTTTTGTGGAGAAGTAAGTAAAGAAAGACAAAATTATACCGAGTAAATGAATTAGTAAGCAATAGAGAATAAGCTATAATCAGAGATATAGAAATTTATAGTGGTTTGGCAATGTATGCATACGTCCACTTTGAAGATTATCCTTTATTAATCACTTATAAATCTGATTGCAGTATTAGAAAATAGCAAGTATTTGATTACAATGGAATCTAAAGTAACGAGAAGCGTAAAGATCCTCAGAATGACCCATCAGGCTAGTATTTATTGATAAAGACAACCAAGTATCTCTCTGAAATTTCGGCTGAAGGGCCTTCTAAACCATATGGGCCCATTAGAGGGATTGTTGGGCCTAATTTCCAAAGAGGAGGTATCGTTACCGATCTCTTTTTTGGTCGAATTTTGGGGAGCGATCCCTATGGTGGCTTCCTTATGCAAAAATATGGTTAGCCTCCAATTTTCATGTCATTTGGATCATTGGAACTCAAGTTGTTGCTTGATCTTTGATTCAACATGAATTGCATGTTACCTTCTGCCGACTCTTCCCAAGGGATGTATACCGATCCCTCTAAACTTGTCCTTTCGATATGTGATCCTTAGGGTAGGTTCTCTAGAGTCCTAATATTGTGCTCCCCAAATTTCATAGGGATTGGACCTGTAGATCTTGAGATATTAATTGTTTTCTACTAGAATGCTTTTGTACTTTGATGTATGCCGATCCCTCCTGTTGAAGCCAAACTATGCCAATACCTCCTATGCATTGAACCATATTCCATACTTTAAACATTCTACATTGTGCATCTATCAATTCCATTCAGTCCTGACTTCATATTACCATCTGCACTTGACTTCTGGGCCCCACAATCATCACTCTTGAATCATTGGCCTTAATGGTGGTCGAAACTAACTCATGCAATCAGTTTAATATAGCCATGCTAGAATGTCGGGTAACAGATAAAACATTTATCAATTAACATATACAAATGAACTAAATTGAAAGTTGACAAATGGAAATATAATACCTACTATTAAATGCCTATTACATGTTAATGTTTTCTATACCCATGCAAGGGCCTAATTTTTACAACTATTTAATACATTCGTAAAATGATCACTTATGTGTTTATTTGGTTTAGACTGTGTATTACATTTTATGAGTTTCGAACTCTAAAAGCAATACAAGACTATGGATGGATATTTGATCCATATACTATCACATATAAATGTTATATGGTGAACGGTCACAGTTTATAATGTACGATACTTCAATGAATATAGTTTATTCGAAATAAGCCAATAAACTGTACTATGAGATCGAGTCTTCAATTTGATCGATTACATAAAAGATCATATTGTGTTAATTGTAGCACAAGACCAAAACTACAAGATTGATCTAAGAACTCGAGTGCTGAAATGTTAGTTTAATTGGTCTATGCAAAGAGCAACATATTTGATATCCTTAAATGTTAAGGATAATCAAATGCGCTTTTGTAAAGAGTCTGTTATGATATTGTAGTAAGAGTTTTCTTTTGAATGGTTTAACTATTTGAAAAGGAAAATGAATGTATAAGAGTAAATGTGATTTAAGGTATAGCTGGGATGGACAGAGTGAATAGTCATTTCTTCTTTATAAAGAAACAATGGAAATGAGAATTGTAATAATAGTGATTGATACTTAACATTGGAATGAGAAATATGATTTCTATTCCAAAATGTATTTCAATATAGAAAATTGTTTTCTATGAGATACTCTCCATGGTAAACTAGTTGCAGTATATGAAATAAACAAATCTATATTAAGTGTGATGGACCTCCAAATTTAGTATGCTATAATAGTAATGGCAGAAATAGTAGGGCATGGCATATAGCACTTATTGATTGCATCAGATTATGAAAATTGTTTTCGTAAAACGTGTTGAATATTATTTATGAAATAATGACTAATTTTGGTTATCGACTGAAAAAATAGACATAGCTATATTTCTACGAATATTATGAATATTCGTTATGAAATAAAACTATAATGTGGTAACTATTTTCATAAAAAAGTGATGCATTGGAAAATACAGAAGTATCTATTATTATTTACATTTATTCTGGAATTATAAACTAAGCCATAGTTTTGAGAAAATAATTTTATTATATGATTTTGAATCATATGATACTTGTTAATTATGTCTCAAACAATAAAGGGCTATGCACCCATTTAGTGGGAGCAATATTGAGTTCGTGAGTCTTTAGATATAATCCAAGAAATGATACGAATGTATCATTTTATAGCATCAAGATTGAGTAAGTATTTTGATAGAAATCATATAGTTTGATTTTCAATCAAAGTGTAGAGGAAGCGTGTGTTCATAAGAAAGAACGTTAAAAGGTACATTGATATTTCTAAACTGTAAGTAAACAACACATTATTGATTTTAACAATGTACTTGTGTTGAAATCAACCTTAGTTGTTTTAATACTCAAATTTGGATTGTAAATGATGTCTTTTATAGTGAGTATAAAAGATACTGGGAATGTCCCAAATTGATATGTAAATACACCTTATTAAATTGTTTAATACATAACATGTGAGTTCCTTATGCATTGGAAATAGAAAATATCATACATGCTATGTTGGTTACGATATCATGATTTCTTTATGTATTTGATACATGAAGCAAATATCAAATCCAAATTGATATCACTAAAGGGTTGTTTGAAGTGTTCTCGTGTATTTATGAAATACTAGGGAATTGTTTATAGAAACAGAAACTCCTTATGAAGGAGTGTTCGGACTTAAACATCATAAGTGATATTGAGTATAATATGTCAATAATAAGTTCAAGCTAAGAATCTTTTAGTTGGAAATGTTCCAAATGAAACATCGTGGCCTGTTCAGTGAAAAAGGCTAAGTATATCATCTTGAACAATGCCGCAATAAAAACGATGTATACAAATATATAAGTGAATAAATTTATAACTAAGCCGATTTGAAATATCGAGAATCTCATAACATTGTTATATGATAACGATTCGCTCTATAGTTTGTGATAGAACTTAGAGCTTACCAGAAGTTGAGAGACATACTTCGAATTGTTCCAAAGGGTAAAACAGTTTATCACCGTCAGAGAGAGTTGATTGATAGTGTAGATAATTGAAACAAAATAGCATACCCGTTTACAAAGGGACTGATCCGATTGGTTTTGAATAACTGACTAGAGATGTTGGAATAGGATTCCATAATTGACCCCAAGTGCAAGTGGGAGATTGATAGAGTTAGGTGTATGCCCAAGGGGGCAATTATGTAATTTGTTACATATATCTAACTCGTTGACCAATCTTGTTCGAAATAAAGGTGTTTTCTTTCTATTATATATATACTTGATATAATGTGGTTATATTAATTAATTAATTTAATTAAAAGTATATTTAATAGAAAATCCATAGATGGTATGTTTTGTGATAGTAGTTACAAAGTTTTGTAACCGTGAGTAATTTATCACAATGAAACAAATATATCATTTTAAATTTTCCTAGTCAAAATGCATCGAGACTGGATATTGATATATCCATTAAGACTAAAGTACGTGATGCTCTCCAAATGTTGGGCAGTGTATTACTCATGACTACTGGGGGAACCTAGGGGTAATGTACTAATAGTTATTGAATAACTATGGAATGACTCACTTGGTAGTTTTCTATTGGTTAATATAACTAAGGTCAAACAGAAAATATTAATGTAACTAATTTACACAGCTCTTTCGACTTGAGAATATAGTGAATCTTCAATATGAAAGCTCCAGTTTGATTATAGTCAAATCATGGCATAGCGTCCATCGAGTGACTATAGTTGGGTTGAGTGGAAGTATTGGAAGTGTAGCACTATTCAAGAGAGAATTCGTCTCCTCAGTTTTATGGGTTTAGTATCACGGTCAACTTAAGTAAACCCAAAGTCAAAATCGTTGGCCAAAGTTGTTCGACTGATAATAATTCTTATTATTGAACCAAGGACCTTGTGTTTTGGATTATAGAGTTGAATGTGGATGATGTTAGAATTTTGACCATTACCAAATTCAGCAAATCCAAAGTGATATAGTTTTGACGAAGAGAATTGGTGTAAATAATTGCCACAACTGGGTAACACTTATTAAATTAAAATGTGCTTTTTTTGAAAATGAGTAAGCGACAAATTTGGCCATAATATCACACCACTTGTTAAGTGAAGTGTGAATGTTAACGTTCAAATAGTTCGACGTTAATCGCTGACCGAATTTACACTCAGGAGTCACAAAATAGAAACGATGAATTCTCTTTAGACCAAACAATTTAATTAGTTTATTATTGTTATAAATTAATTAAAAAATTTAATATTTATGAAATATTAATTATGAATTTTGAATGTGATTTGAGAAATAAAATTGTTGCATATATTTATAAAAGTTATGAATATATTGATCGATATGAGATATCGATAACAAAATATGTTAAATATGATTGTACATAATAGTTTGGGTTAAATGGGCTCACAAACCATGATATTTTAATAGAATAGGCATTGGTTTGGAGAAAGATAGGAGGTGGCTACAACATGTGTGATTAGGTTTTGAGATGTGTGGTTGAGATCATTGTTTGCTCCCTTGTCCTATCCATATAAAAGTCGATCTTAAAACTCTAATTACAAGCTAATTCATTTTTGAGCCGCCGCTTTATTCTTCCTCTTCCTCATTTTAATGGCAGCAACTTTCCTCTAAAATCGTCCTAAAATTCTCATATCCAATTCAAAATAAAAAAAATACTAATTTGTAGTAGAAGGTCTCCGATCCCATATTAGCAACATGACAGATTGTGAATTGTTCTTAGAAGAGAAATTATTGTTCAACTGAACACAAAGGCTTCATTAGGGGGTTCACTTTTATTTATTATCATTGTTTTGATTTTAAGTTTATCATATAAAAGTTGATTTACATCCAAATCCTCTGGTTGTATTCAGATCTTTTTATTGTTTAGATTAGATGAGATTTTTGTAGGTACATGTGTTTGTTGCAATTAGATTGGTTATGTGCTTTTTATAATATTGTATTTATTAATTTATTATTGAATTAATTTTCTAAAAAAAGGGTTTAAATTTTGATTTATATATATATATATATATATATCTAGATTAAATATATACAGATCTGCAATTTATGAATATGTATAATTGTATATGTGTTTATATATCACATATATTTAATCTTAAAATTTTCTTATAATTATTTGTACCTATTATGAATCATAAAATATAAAAATATTTAATAAAATATGTATATACATATTTTATTATTATTTAATGATTTTGCGAATTGTTTATTATGAATAAAATAATTAAAGGCTCAAAATTTCAATTTTATATTATTATTATTTATTGCACCATGTAATAAGATTACAGTAAAATTTTTGGATTTTTTAAACTTAATTTATTATTTTTTTAAATTAATTTACTTTTTTCCTGTAATCAATTATTTAACTAAAAATATAACTTCAATTGAGAAAATTCTTAAAATTTTTATTAAGGCTTAAATATGTATCAGGAACAATCAAAAAAAGTTTCAGATTTTAACACGAATACATTGTTAACAATCATAACTTTTTTGTTTACTTATAGTTTTAGAAGTACTTTAGCACCTATTAATAGTTTTCTTACAAACATGCGCTTCCTTTGCATTTTGACTGAAATTCAAACTATTTGATTTCTGTATTAAAATACTTGCTTGACTCTAATGCTTAATGAATAATATTTTTTTATCATTTATTGGATCATATTCATGGTCCTCAAACTTAGAATCGCTCTGACTTTAAGACATTTTTGTTATCAATCACAAACAACATATTCTAAATCATTATTTAGAATTTCTATTTTAACATATATACACCAAAAATCAAAACCTTATCAAAAGATAATTTTGAGAGTAAAATCTGAATTAACTTTAACATGTTGAATAATGAATCTGTTGTGTTAATTTCAAGAAATGAAATTTATGATGTTATTCCATCAACATAGCTTACATTACAATTTCTTTGGTTTTCTTCTCAAAGACACATGTACTTGGAATCTATTCCAGATTTGCACCTCATGAAATATGGTAGAATCGATACTCTTAATGGCTAATTGACAACTGGGGAAATTCATTTCTCGAGATGGTAAGAAAATCAAAGTTTCTATTTAGTGTGGGAGAGTTCATATTAAACATTCTAATTAGCTGTGTCTGTTTAGGCATAGTCAAGTTCATTCCATCCTTTGAAATCAATTTTATCTTTAGATCCTATCCAAATACATTTTACTATCTATAATTCTTGAAATAATTTCCTTCATCACGAAGTTGGCTTTTCTTGAATCAACAATTATGTAGCGATCCGGAAATTTGAACATCTCGTCTTCGAATTTCATAACGTTTTGAAATATAGTTAAGTGTTATAAATGTAGTTTTATAAACATATTAAACATATTTTAAATATTAAATAATGATAAGAAACATTTTTTAGAAATTTGTTTACAAAAATATATTCTTCGAAGAAATATCGATAATGTGACCGAAAATCAGTTTTCCGTTAAACAGCTTTTTAATCGATAAAAGTTGTCCGAACTCTTTTGCACTAAGCTAATGAACATATTATGAGTTAATTAACTCATTTCTCTTCATAAAGCAGATGGAACATTCTAGAAGCCTATAAATGGATAAGATATATTCATGTGTAAGGGGTATTAAGTTATTTGCAAATGGTAAGAGGTATAAAGGAGAAGTGATGGACATATAGAGGGGTGAGCCTTCAATGGCATGGTGGGGGGATGAGAGAAGCTTAAGGAACACCATTCTAAGCCTATAAAAGAAGAGGCATACCCACTGAATCCATTACAAAATTTTAATATAAAAGGTAAGCAGTCTTATCTCATTTCTCTACAAAATTTCCTAAACGTAAATAATTGCAAAAATAATCCAAATCAACTCAAACTTGGACTAGAGTCTTACTACAACATCACAACACCTTCCATCAAGTTAGATTTTAAAGAAGTGAAGCCAAGCTCCCCACTTAGAATTCGTGAGCAATGAGGGCTAAAATAGCCTTGGAAATCAAGTGCAAAAGTGAAAGAAGGTAGGAAGTTAGGTGGTTCAAGGTAGAGATTGGACTTAGGTTGCTTGGACTTGTTTGTTTGCTTGCTTAAGGGTGAGCTAACTCACAACCTCGAATGGAAATAAATATGTGTGTATATATATATACTTGTGTTTAAATATATATGATACATGAATGGATATTAATATATGCTGTAATATTGATAAATGTTTGTAATATTTTTTCGGTTCTCACTTTGAAAGGAAATAACATATGTAATCCATATGTCTGGACTTGAGTGGACTTGAGTGGACTTGTGGACCCGTAGCATAGCCTTGGAACAAAGCACATAAGTTGTAGTTAAACATAGGTTTGAATTGAGCTTGGATTTGGAAGTGCTCTTATAACGATAGTCGCTATCGATGCACTTAGGAATTGCCTTGTGTTCGGCAATTTCTATGGAAATTTATATAAAGAACCTTAGAGGTTTCTTTCCTTATTGGTGATGTTTTATATGTATTCTTTCTACTATAAAAAGTTTTAATGTTAAAAGGTTGAGTAACACATCGAAAAGTGGCCAAACTTACACTTGTTCAAAACTGTCACATTTTAGCCTTTGTTTCATTCTTTTTACAAGTGTTTGGTACTCTTATTAAAGTATTTTAAAAGTGGTTTAAGATTTTTATGGATTTTTAAGAATTAGTTATGAATTTTTAAAGAAGAGGGTTTAATATTAAATATATAGAAAATATGGTTTTTCCAAGTTTCAAAGTGTTTTATAAACTTGTTATTTTAAAGTAATATTTTGAGAAAATGTTTTAAAACCTATTATAAGTATTTTAAAGGCATTTTTCAAAGTATAAACAAAAAATTTCAAAACGGGTTGGGAATTGCTTAGTGGCTAAATTGTTTTTTGTTTACTTGTTTGAAAAGTAATTAACTATGCTTAACACTAAAAGCCAAGCGATGTAGACTTCTCTATTTGTGAGAGTTAAGATTGATGTTCGATTAGGTATAAAAGCAATAGTGCTTTAACCTACCGACTTCCCTCTTGGCTGTTTAAGTTAGTATGTCGAAAATGTGTTAATATTGATTATTACTTACTCGTTTATGGAAGTCATTAACACTATACTTAATACAAAAAGCTGACAAGATAGACTTATCTATCTATGAGAGTCAAGAATGAAGTGTCTAGGAAATGCTTTAATATGCAATCAATGCTCTAACTTACCCGACTTCACTCTTGACCAAGGGTAGTATAAGTTGGAATGTCGAAAAAGTGTTTAGTATACGAACATTGATTTGTATAAGCGATTGTTTTTGACCAGATAGTCGATTAGTCGACTATCGAACTTGACCTAATATAACTTAGGAAGTATCTAAAATCTTTATAGCTTCATACCCTGTGAGAACCCCTAGGGAGGTGCATTGGTATGAAATGTCGGTAGCATCAAGAACTTATATATATGAGATCCCCCGGGGAGGACTTTTCTTTATATTGTTCGCTTACTTCTAGAAGAACCAGAATAGAGTTTATCGGAAATTCATCTATTGATTTTGGAGTGTCCGATAAGCAAGGGATATATGAGATGACTCGAAACTGTATCCACTTCAAAACCATATGCACAATATCTATTTTGGAAGCTGTTGTGAAGTGAAATGTTATAGAGTTGAACTGTCTATCCTAAGGTCAAGTCCAAGGGAGAGGTCAGCATTAATATTTCGAATGATGTTATCGTGTAGGACTGTCTATCTTGAGGATTACTCCAAGGGAGAGGACAACGTTAGCATTCGTTGGAGGACTTATGCGGCAATCTATATGGAGATTCGAGATCTGTTCAAGATGATGGAATACATTTGAGATTTGTGTTTTGTTCGAGTTTTGAAGACTCGTGTAAGGGATGCCGAACGTAGCCTCGACATCGGCAGACGACTAAAACCAAAGATATGGTACATAGCCATGAAGGGTTTTGCGAGCTCAAATAGGGAATGTCAACTCTAAATCTAGAGATATTATTGATATTACTAGCGGGAGTTGATGATATTGGGTAAACATCTCAGTGCTGACCAGCTATGGCTTACCTCATGGTATATTTTATCTAGAGATATACGACGCTCGGAAGGATACCTCTGATCCTTATGCAGGAGGTCGGATTTGGCTTAACTAGAGAGATCTCTATGGTATATACGAACGTGCCTTAGCGTTATTGAGTGTATACCTATTATTATTGTGGCATATGCACAACAGCTATTTTCTGATTTATTTCTACACCCTAGACATTATCTTATATACCGATATATTCACTCATAGGATGGTTAGTTTCATTGGAGGGGAAAACCATTGTGGTGATCCACACGGTCTTAATAGTTACTGCTACATGTTACATGTATTTTAGGTTTTCTCATACCAGACTTATGCCGGATGCTTGGTTTTTGTTTCCTCTAAATTACTCGCGTATTCTTTCGAGTAGGCTGAGTAAAGAAGGTTTTACTTTAGATGCTTCAGAGTTCAAGAGACGAGCTGAAGGCTTCCGTTATCAATCTATATTCTATTTCTATTGCACCATGTTATGTATATATGTATCCAGATTGTGAGGACAGACAGTTATAACTATCCAAGCTAATGATAATACTTAGGTTTTGGTAACTCTGAAATTTCTATGTTCGAAGTAACCCTTTGTACTGTTCTTTTGATATTATATATTATCGTTCTGCTATGAGATTTTGATGTTGTGTTATTTCTTTTTCATTCTATTCATTTTTTATTTACGCTACTTTCTACCTTTTGACACTTGGGTAGGTGGCACACGAATACCGTGGAAGTATTTAGTGTCGACATTTGAGGGTCGAAAAGTCTGATCAATACATTTGGTATCAGAGTGTAAGGTTGAGCGAACACCTTGGCTTTGGTTAGGTATGACTCATTGAAGATAGGGTAAGTGACATCCTAGAATGAGTCAAGTGTATTAAACATATGAGAGCATATTTGTATTTTCAAAACTATAGTTTTAAAATTGTTTCTTAGTAATATCTCTTTAGTAACTCTTTCTTTGAAATAACTATATCCTTTATTTTCCCAAAGCAGTTTCACTTTGATTAGGTAGTAAGAACTATGAGTTCTAGAGTTTTTAATGCTAGAGTTGGTTAGGGTAGTGTTGCCACAAACGGTGGGACTCGTGCACCAAGGAATGTTGCTCATGTCAAGAGATCGAGAGTGGATATTGTAGAGGTCGTGCAGGTTAGGCCTCAAATGAATGTTGCTTCACTCTGCTGCGATTATGAAAGGCTGAGGGGGTAAGAAGTTTGGTGGTATGGAGACGATTATAGAAGTCTAGACTTGGATCAAACTGTGTGATCATATATTTGGGGGTATGGAACTAAATGACGCGATGAAGCGTCGGTTGGCGCCGCGACATCTGACGGACGCATCCATGGATTGATAGAGTTCTATCACCGTTGATGTCCCCGAGAACAACTTCTCTTAGGCTTAATTTAAGGAGGTTTTTGAGATGAAGTTTGTCTCGAAAGCCGGGAAGACTTTGTTGTTTAGGAGCTTCTTGAATTTGAAGCATAGAGCCATGACTGTGGCGGAGTATGAGAACTGGTTCATTGCATTATCTCGGTTTGGGTTGGGGTTAGTTGACACACGTTGAAGAAGAACGAGATGTTCATCACTGGCTTGCGTCCTGAGTTCCAACGGGATAACTAATCACACCATGGGATCTTTTGTAGGTTTGCTGAACATGGCTTTGAGGTTTGAGAGTTTGGCTCCGAAGATGTCTATTTCTACACTAGCTGGGGACAATAAGCAGAAGTTTCAACCGTCGAGGGATATTTCTAATTTCACCTTCCATAGGTGTGGACAGAAGGATCATTTGCTACAAATTGTAAGAAGACTGTTGGTAAGATTTTTTCGTCTTATAAAACCTCAACTAAAAATGAAGTAATTACCGAACTAATTACCTCAATGATTTTGAATTAGCAAAGTTAAGTAATATTTATTTTACCGTTAGGTAGTACTTGCATTGCTAGATGCTCACACAATTATGTAGTCGCACTTTAACTATTTGTTAAAATGTCAAATCGAGCTAGTATGTAGTTCTAATACAGAAAAGGTAAAATATGAAATTGAAAACTAGGTATGTGAATGACAAAATGCAGAAATAGTAAAGAACAAAAGAAATTTACATGGTTTGGATGTTAAGGAATTCTACGTCCATGAGAAAAATCTTTCTTCTTTTTTCTTTTATGGTATAGGTTTTCACGATAGAGAGTACATTAAAATCTTAAAAGTATTCAGAAAGCGAAAAAGGTAAAAGGTCACTTTCATGCTACAGTTTTTTTTCTATTTATAGTATGATGTTACACGCGGATCACCATCATTTGTTTCTCACTATTGTGTTTCAATCCTCGGATCTTGCCATGTGTCGTCTATCCACATTATATGTTTGATATACCTGGATTGCCGATGTGTTCTTGGCGGGAGGTTTGAGAGGAAAGTGGAAATTCTTGAAATTATGGTGGGATCATTTGAAATGGTAGCTGGAAACCTCAAATTTAAATTGACTCTGCATTCAGGTTCTTTGAAGGATAACAAAAGTTGCTTTGTTGGTTTTGGGGCATGGCTGACACGTTTAGAGTGAGGTTGTACTAATTGGTGTGCGGTTGTTCTAAGCTTTCTGTGATCTGAATTGCTCTTGTTGCATGGGTTATCAATAAAGGTGATCTCATATCTTTGCTTCTTTCTTGTAAGTGTAGATCTTCAGGGGAGCGTCACTCGAGTGGTCCTGTGTGTAGCCCTTTGGGATGCTTCTGACTTCGCGTTGTAACTTTCAGTATGTGCTGCGCTGTCAATGCAATTTTTGAACGATGATGGTGACCTGTGAAAGATTGTTTGTTTGTGCGCTTGACGCGGCCTGCCTCGTTTTTTTACAGGAACATTTACTGCAACTCAAATCGAATCATTATATGCACAGATCATGAAATGCGTAGTAATGAAAAAAGACCTTATTGTATGTCAAATTTTGGTTGTAAGACAAAATGTTTTACAAAGTACATGTTCAACAATTAAAAATCAACGGACGGCTCTACATGTCCGACTCAGACTCGGAAGAATCGGTGTGTGTAATCTTTCTACTGAGATTAAGTTTCAAAACTGCTAACACGGCAGTGGAGGCAGAATCGCTTCAGTAATCGCTACGATGTATTACTCATTTAATGGGGATAATATATCCAACCAGAAAGTCTCTTATGTGTGGTGGAGAGCACATGTGGTGGTTGTCGTAGTAATTATAAGGAAAATGACAAGAATATAGTAGTGATGATGGACAATAAGCAAGAGCAGAGAAAGTAAAAGCAAGAGTAAAAGTACACGCGAGTTTGTATCATGTGATGCGAATAATAATGAAATTTTCTATTTTACGTGTTTTATCATTCGCACCGGCGACACTGGAATCTTTATTCAATAAACTCATAACGTACCTTTATTTTGTTCTTTGTTTAGGTCAGCCTTCACTTCGTTTCTTCTGCTCTTATTTTAACAAATAAATTATGTTTGTGGTCCTTGTATAATCACAAGTCCGTATCATTAATTTATCATATATAATACGTACATGCTGTATGATTAGCATGAGAGCGGATCCATCTGATTAGCCATTTGGTCACGAACGTATGATTTTCCATTCACCCCGTTTGCAATGATATAAAGGAATTCTTTTTTAAGGACGGACAAATTGTGTTGGTAATACTTTACATAAAGGAATCAATCCTTTTCTTTTATGCTTTTATCATATCTTTATGAAGCTAGTAGTGAACTGCGAACAACGCAAATAGTATGATCTAAACGAGGTGATCCAAATCCAAATTTCCACAACGGTAAAAGTAGATATCGAAACCGAGTACTAATGCACCCATTTGACATAGGAAGCAATGTTGCATTGACTTAGGCATATGTCCCTCTTTCCGATAAGACCTTTGACTATTTTAATTAGCTTTTATTACGGAAGCAGAAAAAAGATCATATGACATCCTGCATATATAATTATCGCTCTAAATAATAATATTATTATTATTTTTAAATAAATTTAGCATATAGTTTTTATATAAGGTATTGCTTAGTTTATGTTAGCGCATATTTATATGTTTATAGTTTATGTTCCTGCTCTGTTCACATGCTTCTTGCATGTTTGCATACATTCACGCATACCATCACGCATGCATGGACACTGCAAATAAAATATTACAACACCATTAATATTAACACATGGGTGTTTGCTAGTAAAATAACAATAATAATAATAAATAAAATTAAATATTAGCATTAATTGCAGAATGAATGATAAACGGATCGAAAAGATGAGTACAAAGAATGACAAATCTGCCCTCATATACTAAGCACAGACTTAGAGGCAAGTGTTATACTTATTTTTCGATTGCTATATATAGACCACGCAAATTATGGACCATGTAAATTATGCCGCCTTCGTTTACTAAACAATGGATATATTTAAACTACATAGTACGTTATATAGTAAACTTTCGAATGAAAAGTTGGTTAGCGGTCATGGTTTCGCCACCTCGGGTCACCAACGATCAAACCAAACTCACCATTGCACTCAGCTATGTAATATGATCATACTGGTACATGTGTTTCAATCATAGAGCATCTGTAACAATAAAGATCCGGATATGATGGTGTCGTTTTTGCTCACCACGGCTTCGAAAACAAGACGAAAGTTAGTCGATTTGTTCGTCTCACTTTTCTCTATAATTTCTCTTTTGGCTGTATACTCAAATTCATCTTAGATCTTGAGATACGAATGGTTGAAGTTTTGAAGGACTGCGTAGTGTATATAAACATGCTCACATAATTTACATAGTTAAATAACAAATATCATTCTCAAAATTAATATATTGCAGGAATAATATTATACTTATTAGCATATGCGCCATCATATTCATGAGAATAGACAAATATGATACATATTCATATATATAAATATCATGCAACACGCACTTTAGGAGATAAAAGCCAATCATGCTTCGATGGATAAACTACATTCAGGCAAAAAGCCGCTCACTTCGACTCTGCCAAGCTTCAATTCACTTACTGCGCAAAGTATAAAATACCGCGTTATTCATAAACGCAGTTACTGCGCAAAGTATAGAATACTACGTTGTTCACAAGCACAAATAAAAAATTATAGCGGAGTATAATACTACAAACTGCGCTAAATAGTCCAAGTCTAATATCCATTGGAATCTCTATACAAACAAAAAAGGCTTACTACTTGACCCTAAATTTTAAACTAATTATGCATGATTATATCTACTTAGCACAATTTAATAATGCATATTGAAGGAATGAGATGGATCGATTATTATCAGTAGCTTATACCACTCACAAGGGTATAAATGTAATTGTATGTAACACAGCTGACACGAGTTGTAAATAGTTGAACAAGTAAATATAGGATACAAATAAATACGCCATCATATTGTATTGTATCACTATCTTTCTGAAATAAAATCAGTCTGCATTATTTCACTTTCAATATTTCTAACTTGGTATCAGATCCACCGGTGCCTAAAGGCCATCGACCACCACTTCAGTGATCAATTATTGTGCCATTACCTCATCTGTGTGTGACAGTTTTTTTGTATCTCCTCGGATAGATATCATCATTGGAGATAATTTTGGTTCTTTAACCAAGATTCATTATAACTCTGTTTAAGAATCATCTTTTGACCACAACTGATCAGTGTCGTGCCTGAAAGTGATCAGAGAGATCTCATCACATCACTTTGGCTACAACAGATCAAGATCATCAGAGAAAACCTCCTCATTTGATCAAGAAAATGGCTGGAACAACTAATAACACATCAGATGCATCATCAACTGCTCATGTTGCCAATCAAACCTCTGAACTGGAAGAAATATTCAAGAAAATTATCAATCCAAGAAGTGAGATCATTAGTATTCATTTGGATGAGAGCAATTTCTTGCTCTGGAAATATCAGATTTCAACTGCCATAAGGGGATATGGACTGGAAGAGTACATTTTTGGAACTGCACCTACCCCTGCAAAATACATCACCATCAATGAAGGGCACATAGCTGATAATAAAGAATATATAATACATCAACGACAAGACGTCTCTTAAGTACATGGTTACTATCTTCACTCAATGCAAATTTACTGCCTCAAATTATAGGCTGCAACACAGCACATGAAATCTGGAGTATGGTTGAACAGATATTCAACACACAATCATCAGCAAGAGTGATGCATTATAAAATACAGATGCAAAACTTAAGAAAAGATAATATGTCCATGAGAGAATATCTAACCAAGATGAAGTCACTATGTGATTTACTGAGTTCTGCAGGTTATAAGGTAGCAGAAACAGAGCAGATACTAGCAATTATCAATGGCTTAGATGAAGAGTATGAGTCAGTTGTAGCAATCATCTCATCAAAAGAAACACTTCCAAGTTTACTACATGTTCACTCTACTTTATTGTCACACGAGGGTAGATTATATCAAAGAAAAGCAACAACTTAGACTTCAGTGTTAACTATGTTTCAAATGAAGCAAATTTTAAAGGCAAAAGTCAATAAGAAATGTAAATTCAAGAAATGAACAAGGCAATCAAAGAAACAGTCAGACTTACAGAGGTAGGGGCAGAGGTAGATGGAGCAATAACAACAGAATTCGATGTCAGATCTGTGAAAAATATGGTCACACAGCAAGCAGATGCTACTTTAGATTTGATCAGAACTACAAATCAAATCAATAGAGCAACTCCAGTCAAAGAAATTACCATCCTAATGCCAATCTAGCAAATGCAAGTCAAGATTCCAAGAATCAAGGAAATGTGTCAAGAACTCAAAATGATGTTGAAATTCTAACTGGGCCAGAAGACATATGAATGAAGATTGGTACCCAGACTCAGGTGCAACTAATCATATTACTAATTATCTACAAAATCTGAATTTGGGCAACAAAGAATAGGCATGCACTCTATCTTTATGGGTACTGGTGAATCAATACAAATCACTCATACTGGAAAAGCAATTATCAAGGGCAAGAGAGAATTGCATCTCAATAATTATTAAGAGTTCCAGAAATAAAAAAGAATTTGATGAGTGTATCTCAGTTTGCTCTTGATAATCAAGTTTACTTTGAGTTTTACCCAAAATTTTGTACAGTTAGTGTAACGCCCCCGATTTTTCGCGTTCGAAAATCGACATCCATACTTTACATCATACTCGAATGCCGTAGATTCGACCGTTCAAATCCGAGTCGTCGGAGCTTATAACACAATTAAGTAAATAACACAGTGGAAGAAAAAGAATAATACATTGATATACAATATCTGATACAATATCTGATACAACAGAGTGATACAATGAATATCAATATACATCAGAGATATGATACAAGAAATAGCAGCGGAAAAGAAAATAGATAACACCAGCAGTGGATAGAATATCTCCAATAGAATGCTCCAATCCATAGCTAGCAGAAAACAAGGTCAGTCGTCCAAGGACTGACTAGTTCTAGATAATCTACTAAACCTGAATATCTAAAAACCCCAACTCTAGACTGCTCGTGTAGAAAATTATGAGCATCCAGAGTTTAGGAAAGAAACAATAAACTTCGGATCAGTCATGGGACTGGTGTGAGCAACAAAAACAGTTTATCTTTAAAAACGAACAACAAGAGAATTTTTAAAGTCAATTCACAATGCTTTTGAAAAATGAAACTACCATAAGACCTTCCGCCACACACACAATGCAAACGCAGAATTGGAGAAGATTTCTTCTTATGATAGTCAAACATGCTTGATACGCAGATTATTTTCAATATTATTTTTATAAGTGCAAAGTGCAGAAAACTTTTCGAAAGTATAATATAAATCTTAGCCAGCATAGACATTTCGAACTATGCCTACTATAGCTACCATCTAAACAGTGGGGCGCCACCATAAGTGAATGGCAGGTTCTACAACTAAAACCGTACAGGTTTTCGTATTGTTTTGTTTGGATTTCCAACAAATGGTCGGGCAAAGGAACTTCCCAAGTAAAATAGAACGCCTCTGGAGCGACGTTCCCGGATCCTAACCGGATCTCTACTACACAAGGCCGGGTTACCCCTAGCTGGGTAACTACTGACACGAGTATGCCACCTCCCGGTCGTTAGCGACCTTTATCCGAGGTACCTCTAATCCAACAACCACAAAGCAATCACAAAGTAATAGATTTACAGCAACCACAAAGTAAGTATCTGGGCTCCATACCATGATACCACTTATAATCCAGAAGAAAATGAACATACCCTCATAGGGCGCTACCCTCAAATAACCTTGCTGCCACGATTCCTGTTTCGACCATACCGAGTCGTGAGGTTCGTCGAAGTCTCGTCTACAAAGCTACACTTTGGCACAAAGCCATGCTTTGGGTCAATAGATGATCAAAGTAATGATCACAAAGATAAATGATCAAACAAATGATCATATTACAAATGATCAAACAATGATCATCACACATCAACACTCAGCATGTCACATTACCAAAATGGGAATATATCGCTGATAACCTTCAACTACATAACCTCTGAGCTCGTACGTCTCAGAGAAGGGTACTAAGCTAAGAGAATAAATTCTCCGCCACCAAACAGAAATGTATTTGAAAGAAATCGGCTTTATATCTCAAAGTGTAATGTCAGACATGTAACCATACAAGTCTGTTCCGGGTTCGAACAGAACCGAAGGCACTTCCAAAGAAGCCCTTGCAAATCCGGATAATTTTCTAATCACGTCCGGACTTCCCATCACAAAAAGAGTGATATAAATCTCTCTACTGGAGCAACTCGGTGCAGAGACATTCGACATCTTGTCCTTTCATTTTCGAAAATATCCAGTCTTCACCACCGGTCTTTAAATGCCATCCATATACGACGTATCACTATTCGGAATGGGTTATATGACACAAAGGTCTTTTCCCGGCTAACCCGAATAGTGAGCACAATATTTAAAAACATATGGATATGTGATTTCAATTAAGTCACAACTTAAAAATTCAACTTCCTTTTAAATGGTTTCAATCGATTACCATTTCAAATCTTTTAAACAAAAAGATTTATTTCACAAAGTTCACCCAATATTCACAAAAATCCATTCACAGATTTTAAAACATATTTCCGTTTCAATTGGATTGACTCGTTAAATCTTTATAACAAAGATTCAACTTATAGCTTTCAAAACAATTTCATTTCGAATGGTTTAAACAAATCATCATTTTAAATCTGTTAAAGATAAACAGATTCAATTCATAGCTTTCAAAAAGAATTCATTCATAACTTGGAAAACCATTTTTTCAATTCAATCTTGAAATTCCTTTAATTAAACTGGAATTTCTTTTCTTATCTGAAAGCTTTTATCATTTGAAAACAAACAGTTTTCATTTCGGAAAATCTGATTCATTTATACAAGTTAAGTCTTTGGGTTAAATTCCAATTCTCAAAACCATACTTTTAAAATGGTTTAAATTCATACAAACACATTTATATCATTTTTAACCAAAATTTCCAAGCATAGAATTTAATTCCAAATATTGCATTTAAATTCAAATTTAATTATTTAAATTGGAAATTTTACTAAGTTATTAAAAATAACTTTTATCTTTGAAAAACACCTTTTCAAAAGTTTTAACATTTAACCCAAACCCATTTTCAAAATCAATTGAAAATAAAATTTCAATTTCAAAAAAATATTAAATTTAAATCATTTGTGACTTAACCGATTTCCTCGTGAAATCCATATTTGTGTGTGTAAAGGTGTGGTCCAGGGGTTTTACACACAATAGTGCAACATCATACAATCATCACAGATCAGAATACAGAAATATAGTTGATAAGCGGTATTAACTATCACGCTTATCGTTCATTCACAGATCACAGATATATATATCACAGATAAGTAAATTACAGATCACAACATAATTCGGGATGTATCACAAAGCATCACAAATCAGGGATATCAAACAATTCACATCCAATAGATTCCAAACATCCATAAGTAAAATTAATTTATTATCTGATTAATTTAAATCAGATTAGTCACTCATCCTGGTTAATTAACATTAATAATTTAGAAATCATTTTGATTAATTATTCTTTAATCGTTTATTAATTAATTATCTTTTAAATAAATTTTCCCTAATTAATTACATTAATTAATTAATTCTCAATTAATTATCATTCCTTAACCACCTTCATTGATTGACCTTCAATAAATTAATCATCCTCAAATTTATTTCCCTAATTAGGTAATCATATAATTAATTATCCTTTAATTAATTTTTCCTTAATCACTTGGTTAATCAAACTTAAATCATTAATTTATTACTTATAATTAAGTAATTATCTTTTATCATTTTCATTAATTATTTCAACTCTTTAAGATTTATTTAATTAATTTAATAATTAATGAATTTTTTATCACTTATTTTCATTTCTTAAAGTATAACTCACTCATACTTATGACTTAATTATTATTTACAATGTGTTTGGAAACATTGTTTTCAAATTTCCCTTTTAAATTTCACATTTAATTTCCAAGCTTAAGGATCAATACCCATTTATCTTTAATAAAGTTTAAAATCCAATTCTTCCAAACTTTTAATTTCTTATATTAAAGTAATACTTTTATTATAAAATAAATTTAAAGAATTAAATTAAATTTCTTTTTAGATTTCACACTTTAAAATATCCTTTAACATTTTAATTCATTCTAAACATTTAAATTTATAAACTTCATTTTATCTCAAATTCTGAAGTTCAAGATTATTTTAAGATCTGGATTTAAATTTTGATTGAACTTTGTTCAATTCTTCCTTTCACAATTTGATTTTCTTTTTAAAATTCAAATTTCCTTTTTTTAAAACTTAAAGATTCAAAGTCCCATTTGAATCTAACTTAACTTGATTTAACCTTATTCACATCTAGCTTACAAATTCATTTAAATTTTGTTTACAATTTCAAACTGCAGACAGTTTTGAACAAACCTGTAACCCAGTTTAACCAAACCCGAGGCAACTCCCCTACATGCTTCGAGTCCAGCACCCAAAAACTTCGAGAGATACCTGAGTTTCCCACCAACTTTCCCGAGACCAACCCTTCTTCCCCAAAACGTCATTTTTCCCAGATACACGAACCCATCACGTGCACGTGTACACTCGATCGGAGCGACTCCGATCATCGCAAAGACCATCGACAAGTCACTGGTGATGCCCTCGACAACACCGACCAACTAACACCCTTACGTTCGCCGTGATTCGAAATCGAACTAGTCGAGTGAACCTGGAACAAAACTCTCGTCCATCATCTTCTTTGCCAACGATGAGTTCGACGCCGGAGCTTATGCCAACCCATCCAAACTTCATCACGAACCCCAGCATCATTTTCCCCCCATCGCGATCATCCCTGGCAAACAATCGACGTCGCGCAAAGCACTCAAAAACTTCGACCAGAACAAGCCTCCGAAACCTAGTTCACCGATGTCTGGCCACCATGGTCGTTAATAAAATCTTCTACTAATTTTCCCATGATCCTCGCTTCGCAAACCTCCTCCAGCCCCAACCACGACAACCTTCTCCTTCTTGATCGCCAGAAATTGCCAAGAAATCATTTTACGTTCAACTCCGAAATTCTCGTGATTCACTCAACTAAAAAATGTAATTTTTCTTTTAAAAATCATTATTTCCAAAAGTAAAACATATTATATAAGTAAATCAAGAATCTATGATGCTCAAGTTTTGACATTTATTTAAGTTTCACTGTAAATTTTATGCCCAAAAAAACATCTTCAATTTCATCTTAAAACTATTTTTAGAAGTTAAATTTTGATTTTATGAACGTAGTTGGTTTAGACCTTGAAGCCTAAAATGGATCAGAGAAAGAAGTATTGATTTTTTTGATCATATTTAAACCTGTGAAACTGGGACAGAGCTCTGTATATATATACAAACATACACACTGATATTAACATTCATATATGCATGCAATCATATCTAAACAAACATGCAATACATATATCACATCATAAATTCAAGGATTATTACTTGCATCTGATCATCAGACAAGTTTAGGCTAAAGAAAAAAAGTTTACTCACTCGGTCTGAGAAGAAGAACAGAGAAATTTGTCTGGAAACAATCTGTTTGAACTTAGATTTGAGTCTAGTACTTAATGCTGCATTTGCATTTGATTTCCAGATTTCTGAAATTGCTTGTTTACTGAGTTGCTTCTTTGTTTAAATTTTTAGATGATATTTACTTTAATTTTTTTCCTTAGCTTTTGAATGTCGAACTAATGAAACAAGGCTGATATTATAAAAGAAAGTGTACAGGTGATATATTGTTGTTTTTACAACCAGAGTAAGGCTGAAAATGCTTGCATTAAATGATAGAAGTATGTTGCATTTATTTCCTTAGTCCTTTATGTCTTCGGCTGATAGATATTGTGGTGGCTAAAGATACTTGTATTTATTACCTTGTTTGTTTATTTGTTTCATTCCATACTTATCCAAGATGTTCATTCTTTTTGTTTACATGCATTATCATCTTGCTTTTCCAGTTCACACTTGCTTCATTTGTTTTGTTGACTATGCTTCGTTTTGTTTATTTACTTACTTATATATATGTTTGTTTAACTTTAAATATCATTTGCTGTCTTGTTTTCAAAAGCTTATGCATTTTTTCCTTGTTTTTTTTATTTTATCACTTTGAAATATGTTGTTTGAATTTATCTAATTTATTTCTAGCTTAAATATTTATTTTATTTTGTTGTTAGATTTTATTTAAGTGTTACTTTTATTTTTTATAGTTCATCTCTTATTTATTTCTATTTATAACTCAATTATTTATTTTACTTTAATATTTATTGTCTTATGTTTAATTTATAAATTCAAATTATTATTAACCATAAATTCTAAATTTTAAATCTTTTATTTATCTGCTATCCAAAGTATATATATATATATATCCCTATATTTATTTTTAAAACCATTTATTTTAAGATTTTATTTCAAATCCAATATATACATATATATATATATAATTAAATTCAAATTTATTCATATATATCAATATACATATATATTCGCATATATACAAATTTTTACAATATTTAAATTTTTATGATTTATACAGAATTTATTCAAATTCGAGGAAAATCGCTTTCATTGATAATTAATTTTACAAATTTTTTATTCAAAAATTCATTTAATTATCAATTTAAATAAATTAAAATCCAGGGTCATTACAGTTAGAGATCTGCTAAGTAAGAAAATTTTACTACAGGGTAGAGTTCACAATGGCCTCTATATTTTCAACCTGATAAAGCATCATAAGAAAGCCGATGATAAGAAATGGTGTAATTACTCTGGTATTAAGGACAATGTAAACCATAAGAATATTTTTGATCTCTGGCGCTGTAAATTGGGACATCCAAGTGTCAATTTTTGTAAAACATGTATTGAGAAATAATAATATCAATTTCAAGGATTTATCATTGCCATATATATGTACTTACTGTCAAATGAGAAAAGGTCATAAATTACCATTCTCTAACTCTATAACTGAATATCATGAACCATTACAGTTGGTGGCTACCGATCTATGGGGACCAGCACCAATAAACTCAGATTATGGTTATAATTATTACTTGTCATTTATTGATGCATATTCTAGATTTACTTGGATTTATTTTCTTAAGTCAAAAGCAGAAACAGGGAAGGCAGTGTTACAGTTTATCAATGAGGCTGAAAAACAAGCCAATCAATAACTAAAGATTATAAAAACAGATGGTGGGGCTGAATTCAAGCCATTAAAGGAATATTTCATAAAGAAAGGAATAATTCATAGAGTTACCTGCCCACATACCTCAGAATAGAATGGGTTAATTGAGAGAAAGCACAGACATATTATTGAAATAGGTCTCACTCTTTTGGCACAAGCATATCTGCCACTCAAATTTTAGCCTGATGCTTTCTCTACCTCTGTATATCTCATCAACAAAATTCCAACAAAGGTTCTGACACTTAAAACCCCAAGTGAGATTCTGTTTAATGTCAAAACTGACTATTCACATTTAAAAACTTTTGGGTGCCTTTGTTTCCCATGGTTAAGACCATATAACACTCATAAATTAAGTTTCAAATATGCCCCATGTACTTTTTTGGTCTATGCATCTCATCAGAAAGGCTACACGTACCTAACCAGCAATGGTAAGATCATTATATCAAGGCATGTTGCTTTATATGAGAATGTTTTTCCTTTTGCAGTAAAAGATAGAAAAGTTAGTCAAAAGGTATATAATACTAAAGTATCAATATCTTCAATACCAATTACAATAAGGAAATCAAAGAAAGAGTCAATGATCAGATTGATACTACTATGCAACAAACTGAGTCTTTACCCAGAGTAGTTCATGAGCCAGCAAGTCATGATTCATCAAGATTATTCAGTCAATCTGAAAGGCATTCCCAAGACAATGGGCAACCATCAATCAGAGAATAGGAGCTTTATGAAGTACATATCAACATGAAGCCCCTCAATCTACAAAGCAACCACCAAAGAAACCTGGACATCACATGATAACCAAATCAAAAGGAGGAATATTCAAGCCCAAAGTATACACTGCTACAGCAGAATTAGAAGAACCAACTACATTTGAACAAGCAATTAAAGACAGGAATTGGAAGGCAGTAATGTATGAGGAATATCATGCCCTAATGAATAATAACACTTGGGGGCTTGTACAACAACCAAAGCACAAAAATATCATAGTTATAAGTGGACTTATAAACTAAAGAAAAACCCTAATGGAATAGTATCAAAGTATAAAGCAAGGTTAGTTGCAAAAGGCTACAGTCAACAATATGGATTTGATTTCAGTGAGACATTTTTACCAGTGGTCAAGCCAAGTACCATCAAAATTATACTGACCATAGCACTGCATCACAACTGGAAAATCAGACAACTAGATGTCAACAATGCATTTTAAAATGGAGAACTTCAAGAAGAAGTATATATGGAACAACCACAAGGTTACAAACTAGCAACAATGATCACAGAGTGTGTAGACTTCATAAAGCTATATATGGTCTAAAGTAGGAACCAAGAGTCTGGAATGATAAAGCAACACTAATTCAGCTGAAATACATGGCAACTAAATCAGATAATTCTTTATATGTTAAATTCAATAACAGTACAATAACTTATATACTTGTCTATGTGGATGATTTTATAATTACAGGAAATAGTGAAGTAAAAATTAACCAGGTGATTCAACATATAGATAAAGCATTTTCCATCAAAGATCTGGGAGATTTGAGTTACTTTTTAGGAATAGAGGTGTGCAGAAAATCTGACACAGAGCTTGTACTACGTCAGAAAAAGTATATTGCATAAATTTTAGTTAAAGAAAAAATGGATCAAGCCAAGGGACTACCTACACCAATGGTCAGTAATCTACACTTATCCAACGACAAGGGTGAACCTATTGACAATGTGAGGCAATACAGAAGCATAGTAGGTACACTACAATATGTCATAATAAAAAGACTAGACATAGCATTTAGCATGAACAAAGTATGTCAATTTATGCAAAAACTACTAAGTGATCACTGGAAGACCATAAAGCGCATCTTAAGATATCTAAAGCCAACAATAAATCAAGCCATAAGCTTAAAAGCATGTAAAACCATGGAAATTCAAGGATATTCAGATGCCGATTGGGCAACCGACATAGATGATCGAAGATCTACATCTGGATACTGCATATATTTAGGTGGAAATCCAGTATCATGGTGCTCCAAAAAGCAGCCAACTGTCTCCAGCTCAAGTACTGAAGCCGAGTACCGCAGTGTAGCAAGCACGACTGCAGAGGTTATATGGATTGAATCCCTCCTTAGCGAAATCAAAATTCAGACAAAGACCGGACCAATAATTTGGTGCAACAACCTCAGAACAGTTTCGTTAACTACCAATCCCATACTTTGCTCATGAACGAAGCACATCGAAATTGATCTATACTTCGTTCACGAGAAAGTGTTAGAAGGAAAACTTATCATCAATCATTTGCCAGTGTTTTATCAACGTGCCGACATACTTACAAAGCCATTATCAGCAAAGAATTTTTTGAGATTAAAATCAGATATAAGAATTGAAGACGGAGAAAGGAGTTAGAGAGAAACCCTAGCTCAAATTATGGGGGTATTGAAGGAATAAGATGGATCGATTATTATCGGCAGCTTATACCCTTCACAAGGTTATAAATGTAATTGTATGTAACATAGCTGGCACGAGTTATAAATAGTTGAACAAGTCAATATAGGATACAAACAAATATGCCAACATATTGTATTATATCACTATCTTTCTGAAATAAAATCAGTCTGCATTATTTCACTTTCAATATTTCTAACTATGCATGCATAAACATAGAACACGAAGGCATATGTGGACAAAAGGTGCATGCAAATAAATGAAAACTAGCATGCGATGTTGACACGCAAGATATGGGCATACGAGAGTACATGATTTGTATTCATATTTAGAGCGAAGGTAGCATGAAGAGTATATATATGAGAAAGTTGACATCAGTTTACATTTATTTTGTATATTCAATCTTCGCAAATTGACATCGATCCTATAAATAAAACTAGTATAACAGAATGTGCTGCACGTACAACGAATTATATAGTGGACTATGCTAAAATATTGCTAAAATATACAAAGGACCGCGTTAAAATACATACACAGCACTACACAACGGATTGCGCTAAAAACCACACAAAGAACTACGCCGGGTATAATTTTTGCTCTACCTGTAAAACAGTGTCTGTCTATCCTCTCGGTTGATTTAAATAATACAATTTATACAGAAAACAGTAGAGAACAACATGTACACATTTTCCATTTGCGTGTACTTCCCAGATACCGAGAAGCTCTCAAATCTGATTGCTTGAATTATAAGCAAGCCCTCAAATCTCACTTGTGTAATACCTACTCACTTAATGCACTTCAACACATGTTCTGCCTCTGTCTTCTCTTGCAGCCTTTTTTGTTCATGCATAAACACTATCTCTACTTTTAAACTACACAAGCCAATTTTGGCCTACAGTGCACTGCATACGTAAGTAGTAAGAATATATCTCTATTTTTTCATATTGATGGTTAAATATATTGCTGTTGATTCTACTACTTAATTTATAGCTTAGGCATCCATTCTGAATTCAAGAAGTTTCTTTTTCAATAAAAAGTGTTAAATGTTGGATGATGTGATGGCTAGCCATACTAACAAAATAATTCAAGTTTCTTTTACAGCAAGGAACACCGTTCCTTTATGATATATACTAAAATATCATCTATGTATTTAACGCTGGTCAAATCAACGATAAAACGAGGGAACCACGCTGCAATTTTAAAATAGAACTTATCAACAAAAAAGCTCAAAAGGCATGACACAAAAGCCAGGACAGTGTACCATTTCTTATAAAAAACAAAGCCTAAAAAGGAACTTCCAATACCACACCATAACAACGGCCTATCAAAAAAACAGACCTCCCGTCTCAGTTTCAAGTTTCTCGTCTCAAATTCAAGTTTTCCACCTTAATTTCAAGTTTACCGTCAAAGATCACATCAACAATCCTTACGCATACAAATGATCAACTAGATGAAGGACACTTGACAATATCCAACGAAGGGGAATAAACGAGGCACCATGACAGTTATCCAAAAGGAAAAGGCAGACTATAAAAACAAAGGAACTTTAGCCGAATTAAGGGAGTTTTTTTTAAAATAAAAGTAAATGTACTATTCTCTATAACAAGGCAGCAACGTAAAAATTTAAAATGATGAATAAAAGAATATAAGATGGAGTTTTTCATGGACGTAGGATTTCTTGAAATCCGAACTACATAAATTTTGGTGTTTTTATTTATTTACTGCATTTTCTATTATATTCTCTGTGTTCAATCTTGATTAAAGAATAAACTAAAAGAGCCAATTTAACAAATGGTTAAAATGCTACTAAAACTTATATGGGCATTCAACAATGTAATTTCTACTGGAAAAGAAGGCAAGATGAATATCATTTAAGCTTGCAAATCCTCAATTATGGGAGCATTCAGCCTCATAATTACTACTTAATCAGTTGACTGTTATGAGACAAAAAATCTCATAAACAAAGGCGAAATGAGGGTTTTATCCCACCTTTTAACTAGGCAGTATACAGACAGACTCGATGAATCAAACTTCGAAGTTGTCAAGGCACGACGCTCGGAGAGATGACCACGAAGCCCAAAAACCAAAAAACAACCAGGACCATAACTCAAACACAAATCCCCTACAGAATTACAAGGACCCAAGAACTTCAAGTGTGGGGTCGGTACCGACCTCTAATTACTCCACCATCACGGTCCATCTTCTGCCTATGGTCCCTTCTTGATGCTTGAAACCTACTTCCAATGTTGTTTTGCTGATTGCATGAAATGTTATATTAACTCCTGAATCAGCGACATTGTTCTTCTACAACTCCATCGTTTGGACTCCGACAAAAGCTATTATTGATGCAAACAACTATGGAATCACAAAGCTAACCATATGACAAACCAAAGCGAAGAGTTGAAGGTGACCGGTTTGGCCTTTTTAGGGGTCGGTATCGAACCCTAACCTTGGAGTCGTACCGACCTATAACAAAGAAATGACGTGGCACCCTATTTTCATAAAGAACTAGTCTATAGCAAGGAGAACGGCCCAGAGATCTTTTGCGCGAGAGTTTAGGCTCCCTACCTCTATAAATATAGGAAAATGGCTCATTTTTTAGGATCCTTTTGCTCTACTCTACTATATATTCTCGTGATTCTGAAAATCTAAGTGTCGAAGTTATATCGACCCCTAAGAACTTCTACCCCCAAGTCGAAAGTTAAGAAATAAAATTATTAAGCGGATGTAGGCCAGAGTTTTCCGAACCACTATAAAACTCCATGTGTTAATTTCTTACTCGTTTTAATTTATTTTCTTCACTTTTTATTCTCTTTTATTCTCAATTAGGTGTTTTTGCCATATTCGGTTCAAACATTTTGGTGCTTTCACTAAGAAACACTAGAAATCGCTGATTCAAGAATTGGAAAGATTCAAAATGGCTAGATAATCAGCTCGAAGGACTGTTGTTGGAGAATATCGACCAGGGGCAACCAAGAGGCGTCTTTAGGAGCAAACCCCCATCAATCTACATAATCATGGATGAGATAGGAGCTATGATGAATGGATTATTGGAAAGGATGATGGCACACTAGGAAGAGATGATGGAGAACTTCTTTAGAAGGATAGAAATAACCGGAGTTGCAGCAGATCAGAATCAGAGACCGGAAGCCGGAGCACAAGTAGTTGGAGTTTGAGTAGAACAACCTGGAGCAAACCCCGACTCAAACGTACAGGTCGATACCAACCCATCCCTATGGGTCTGTACCGACCCCCAAGGGTTTGGGGCATGGGTTGTCCTTGCCTTGGAAGGAATGATGTGCATCTCGAAGATGATGCAGAGCATATGAACTTGAATTAGAATGATGAAACGTGATCGGAGAATTACGTAATGGTATTTCTTTGTAGAGTCCAAGGACGGGCTATGAATACTAACCTTAGATTTCCTTTGAACGATGATAACAGACTTGTTGAGATGGTGAGGCAAGTTATAAGGGGCGGATTGCCTAATCAGAGCATGTATGATGTGAATATGAGTCCATTCATTCTAAACATTTGATACGCTAGGAATCCATCCGATTTCAAGTTACCAACGTTGGAAATGTATGATGGGAAGATCGATCCAACTGTTCATTTGATGAGGTACATCCGACATATGGAAGTATTGGGTGTGTCTGAAGAGGTAATGGGACGGTGTTTCTCTCTATATTTGATAGTTTGACAGCACAGTGGTTTAAACAGCTGGAGAGCGGTTCCATTAGCACGTAGATCGAGTTAGTAAATAGGTTTGTGAAGCAGTTTTGGATCCTTATCTTGCAACCCAAGAGTGCAATGACGTTAGCAAGTATGAAGTGGAGGGTCAGAGAGACCCTCAGGAGTTTTCTAGTAAGGTTCAATGCGATGGCAGCTAGAGTTGATAAGCCAGACCCTTCGATGGTTTTGATGGCGGTAGTTTCGGGGATAGCCATGAAGATAGATTTTAAGGTGGCTTTGGAATGGAATCCTCCCAGGGATCTCATAGAATTTTAACACAATGCCGAAAGGTTTCTGCACCAGGAGGACGCTGAAGCCGATGAGGAAGAGGTTAATGTTTTAGATAGCGGAGGATCGCTTGGAGCAAGATCAAGCAATGATAAAGGAAAAAAGAAAGGCACATGATAGCTTTGACAGATCAAAACGATAGAGGAGGGAATCAAAATTCATTTTTTACACGGACTAAAATGAAATACCGAAGCGGATTTATCTGGATACCAGGGGACAGATCCTTTATTGAAAACCGGCTAGAAGAGAGCCCACATAGTTGCAAAGGGCATCTAGAAAATACTACCTATTCCATGAGCAAGATGGGCATAACACAAATTATTGCAGAGACCTACGAGATCTGATCGAGGAACAGGTCAGAGATAACTGGTTACAACAATATGTAAGGAATCGAACTGCGTCGGTTAAACAAGAGCAGCCATCAACCGCGACAATTTGAAATGGCCCTGAATCGAGGTCAAGGATAATCATCTCTTGATCTGGATGGCAAGGAATCGGGTTTGGTTCTCACACTCTATCTTTCTCTTTCAATAAACAATGCAATAATGCAGTCTAGACACTTACTCGTGTGTGGGATCTCGAACGGTCCCTATGCATGCTCTAAGCTAGATGTTAGACTGTAATGCCCGATGAGGTAGTTATCTTGATGTTAGATTTTATGTTGTTTTTGATATTTGAATTTGATTATTTAAATCCACATTGAATGTGATGACTGATATTGATCACTTTAAAGTCCCTTTCAAAAAGTCAGGATCGGAACGCAAGGAGTATGTCCCCTCACCGGAGCATAAGTGGATGGGCTTACTTGTCGTTGAGTACCCTCGCCGAAGAGCAAGCGGATTGGGCTCAACAAGGGTCCAGAGAGACCAAGGACTTGAATCACTTTAAGTCCCATCTGGAAAGACGAAACCATTGTGCAAGAAGTAAGTCTCCCCACCGGAGCATGAGCAAATGGGCTTACTTATCATTGAGTTCTCCTGTCGGAGAGCGAGCAGATTGTGCTCAGCAAGGGTCCGAAGAGACCAAGGACTTTGGTCGTGTTAAGTCCTGACTGGAGAGTCAGGACCGAAGAGCAAAAGGTGGGTCACTTCGCCGAAGAGCGACTAGATGGGTTACTTTTCGTTGAGTCCCCTTACCAGAGAGTGAGCGAATTGGGGCTTATCAAGGGTCTGAAGAGACCATGGATTCAATTACCGGCCCTTAACGACCATTAATTTGTTTATCGGTCTCAAATGACCATTGATTTGATTATCGGTCTCGAACAACCATGGATTTAACTATCGGCCCTGAACAACCATAGATTTAATTAACGTTCTGGAGTCATGGATTTAACTATCGACCCTAAATGGCCACAGACTCAATTAACGATTCATAGGGATCGCACAATAAATTAATTATAAAACAATCCAAAGAGATTGCACGTTGAAAACTGGACATTAAACGTTTCGGAGAAATCGTACACTAAACTGAATATGAAATGATCCGGAGAGATCAATACTTAAAACATATATTTATTTTGATAAAATGATTTGAACTCCTTGAAATTAAAATGAAACAAATAAATCCCAAATGAACATGGAATGACTTTGATATGCAAAAACTTTGAATGAAATCAGAATGATGGTGATGTAA
This sequence comes from Allium fistulosum, assembly GCA_030737815.1. Lineage (NCBI taxonomy): Eukaryota > Viridiplantae > Streptophyta > Magnoliopsida > Asparagales > Amaryllidaceae > Allium > Allium fistulosum. The sequence goes on along the minus strand of CM060905.1, from coordinate 184,100,976 downwards.
ATCCTGGATGAACACGGGATGGTTCTGATATGTGATGTAATAACTCCAAATGAAATTGGAATTCTGATAATGTATAGACAAAACCTAGGAAGAGTCTAGTGTCTTAGGCCATGATTGGTCTAGAACGACCCGCAATCGACAAGAGAATCCAAAGGAACTGGATGATCCACCAAGATTGAAGTAGCTAGAGAGCTCAACTATTAAAGATTGACATTACATTTGTTCTTGAACAAAGCACACCTTCCATTCAAAAGGCAAGCTTTAGAGGGCTTGTCTTATCATGCCTTTTGACCAGCCAGTATACAGAAAGACTCGATGAATCAAACATCGAAGTTGTTAAGGCAAGACGCCCAAAGAGATGACCACGAAGCCCAAAAACCAAAGTACAACCAGGACCATAACTCAAACACAAACCCCCCACAAAATTACAAGGACCCAAGGACCACAAGTGTGGGGTCGGTCGGTACCGACCCCTAAACATTGGTCTGTACCAACCCCTAATTACTTCATAATCATGGCCCATCTTCATCACTTATATCTCTACATAATCTTTCTCTACGAGGTTAGTGACCAATTTTGGTGCTAACACTTTGGTGCTTTCACTGAGAGTTGAATTCTCAGACCTCAAGGATCTGCTTTGAAGCTACTGGATTGAACAAATCCTCCAAAGAAGATCCGACTCACTGATAGGACATCCGTTGATTCTACTCAGAGTTCATACCAATATCTCTACAATGGCAAGACCACGTACCAGGCCAGCTTCTCATAATGCGGATGCCCACGAGACTGCTAGCGTGCAAGTAGGACCTAGCAATCAGCCAGCAATTCCGGGTGTAGGAATTGCCACCCAGGACCAGACTCCAGTTGTCACCAGAATAGAGTTCAACGACTTGATGAGAGAACTCAGGGAAAGCAGGAGACAACTAGGAGAGCAGATGCAAGCTAACGCCAACCTGATGGCACAACTCACTCAACAGCAGCAACAGAATGCTAGGGGCAATCCCGCTCCTTATTCCTCATCTGACAGCTCAACTTCCTCTGATGAACTTCCCAGGCGCAGGCGTCGTAAGACTGAAGCTGTGTGGGCAGATGCTGCTGTTCAAACAACTGGAGACCGTGACCAAGAAGGAGCTGGAAACTTCGGAACCGGAGTGCGGATGGAGGCTGGAGGCCCAGACCATCAAAACGCTAACGATGTCGAACCTCAAGACGCACGTTTGGCAGATCGCCAGGAGAGGAGGCATCAGCATGGACAGTCGCGTAGAACGGACTCTAACCTTCCACCTTCCATACAGACACCAGATCTGACAGCCATGGTTAGGCAATTGATGAAAGAAAATCAGGGCTTATCAAATGATGATTGGGGAGTATCAAGAAGTCATACTCCATTCACAGATGTTGTGCTGCAGGCGGCGTACCCCAAGAAGTTTAGTATGCCTACTATCCCTACGTATGAGGGAAAGACTGACCCAAGACAGCATGTCATGAGGTACGAGTGGATGATGGATTCAGCTAGAGCAAATGATGCCACCAAGTGTAGATGCTTTCCAATTACTCTATCGAGGAGTTGGCCAAGAAGTTTGTTGAGCAGTTCAGGATACACACTACTCGTCCAAAGGACGTAATGTCTCTGTCAAGTGTAATCCAAAGTCCTGGGGAGTCATTGAAGGAATATTTACAAAGATTCCATGTTGCGGCAACGAAAGTCAGTAATCCCAATGATCATGCAATCCTAATGGCTGTGATGAGAGGTGTGGATCCGGATTCTGAGTTTGGAGACTGGTTGGCAGGAAAACCTCCGACTACGATAGAGCGTTTCTACTCAAAGGCACACTAGTTCATAAGAAGAGAGGAAGCTAGGTGGGTAAGACGAGATAAGGCACCAGGACCTGTCCAAGAGTCCATGAAAAGCAATGTTGTTGTGAAGCAGTCCGGGGACAACTCGGGAAAGGTCCAAGTCAATGTCTAGAACAAGCCTAGGCAGCCTAAGGAGTCCGGAGGAAGAAATCAAGGGAAGAAGAGAGAAGCGGGGAAGTGGAAATCGAGAGTTCCAAGCTACAATGAGTATACCCCGCTGAATGCGTCTCTTGAGAACATTTACCTATCAACCTGCAATACTTTTCAGTACAGAAAGCCACGTTCAAAAGAATCAACCGAGGAACAGAAGCGGACCGGGAAATATTGCCGCTTCCATGAGACTTATGGGCACAATACGGAAGAGTGCAGACACCTGCACGACGCTATCGTGAAGTTGATCAGGCAAAAGAAGTTGCGAGAATTTGTGAAGGATCCACAGGAAGGAGGACATGGAACATCCAACCCAGGTCGTGCACCAGCTCCGCATCATCCCGAGGAGCCTGCCCGAACTGTGGGTAGACTAGTCATAAATACAATCATCGGCGGACCTCACCCCGCGGATAAGAATTGGCAAGAGATGGAGCGGTATGCAAGTTCCCTGAAGCATGCAGATTTTGAGTGCTGTTCGAACGTGGAGGATGGGACCCCTGCTAAGCAGCAGCGCGTAATGACAGACGATATAGTGTTCAGAAACAGAGATGCTGACCAAGTAGAGGCTCCAACCATCGACCCGATGGTCATATCTGCGACGATCGGATCGTCCTATGTGAAAAGAATTCTGATTGATTGTGGAAGTTCTGTCAACATCATCTTCAAGAAGGCTTATGACCAAATGAAAATGGAAACAAAGGACTTGAAACCGTCCAAAGCTCGTATACACAGCTTTAATGGCACATCGACCGATGCAGTGGGGTATGTTGAGTTACCAGTTGAACTGGGATAAGGCGAGCGTCGGAGGGTGCGAATCCTACCCTTCGTAGTTTTGGATGTGGATTCTCCGTATAATGTTTTCTTGGGCCGACCGGCCCTGGCTGAGTTTAGGGCAGCATTAGCCCCGTGGTGCTTAACTTTGAAGTTCCCAACTAACAAAGGAGTAGGTATTGTTCATGGCGACCAAGCAGTTGGTCGTACCTGTTATGTGGCTGAGCTCCGAGAGGCCCATCGGAGGGAGAAAGGAAAGGTTGCGGACAATCCCGTCCGCATCCTTAATACGGATAATTGACAAGTAGTGCCCGAGCCCTGACTCGGGCATAATTCTCGGATCTTCAGAGACATGGATCCGAGAGACGACGATGAGAAACCCAAGGAAGAAAAGGCAGCGCCGGCTGAATTAACGATTGACATTTCAGTCAGACGAGACGACCCTTCGCGAATACTGAAGATCGGATCACAGTTTGGCCCCGCAATGACTGAAGACCTTAGTGACTTCCTCCGGGCGAATCTTGATGTTTTCGCCTGGACGCATTCTGATATGTGTGGGATTTCTCCAGCCATCACGAGTCATATGTTGAACATAGACCCGAAATACGTCCCGGTTAAACAAAAGAGGAGAGGAATGGAACCGGAGAGGTTCGCTGCTCTCAGAGAGGAGGTGGACAAACTCAAAGCCAATGGGTTCGTCCGCGACGCCCTCTACCCTGAATGGGTATCCAACCCCGTGCTGGTAAAAAAGGCGAATGAGAAATGGAGAACTTGCGTAGATTATTCCGACTTGAACAAAGCATGCCCCAAGGACAGTTTCCCATTACCTAGGATCGATCAGTTGGTCGACTCCACCGCAGGACATGAGCTGTTATCATTCATGGATGCATACTCGGGATACAACCAAATCCCGATGCATATTCCGGACCAAGAACACACCAGCTTTGTTACGGATGTCGGGCTATATTGCTATGTAATAATGCCCTTCGGACTGAAGAACGCAGGAGCGACTTATCAGCGTTTGGTGAATCGAATGTTCAAGGACCGACTTGGTAGGACGATGGAAGTCTATGTGGATGACATGCTCATGAAGTCACGACAGTCAAACGACCACATTCGAGACTTGGCTGAAATGTTCGACATACTCATGTATTACGGGATGAAGATCAACCCTCTGAAGTGTTCCTTCGGCATTACGTCGGGGAAGTTTTTGGGATTCATCGTCAACGCTAGGGGAATTGAAGCTAACCCAGAAAAGATCCAAGCTATTCGAGATGTGCAAGTGCCCAAGACTATAAAGCAGGTACAGAGCCTGAATGGAAAAGTAGCTGCGCTAAGTCAATTCATATCCAGGGCAACTGACAAGTGCATCCCTTTCTTCGATATAATAAAGAAAGGGAAGAGGAATTTCGAATGGACGTCTAGTTGTGAGGAAGCATTCCGGGATCTGGTGAGGCATCTGGAGAGTCCACCAGTGCTGTCAAAACCAGTAAACCACGAGATGCTGTACGTATACTTGGCTGTATCCCCGCATGCGATAAGTGCGGCTTTAGTTCGCGAGGAGGATCGAATCCAGAAGCCGGTGTATTATGTTAGCAAGCGTTTAACGGGGGCAGAAAGAAATTACCCTAAAATCGAGAAATTGGCCTATTGCTTGGTGATTGCATCACGTAAGCTACGCCCATATTTTCAAGCACACTCAATCAGTGTTTATACCGATCAGCCCCTGCGGCAGGTACTCCAACGACCAGAAACTTCTGGAAGATTGCTAAAATGGAACATCGAGTTGAGCCAGTTCGATATCGCCTACTTGCCACGGAGAGCCATACAAGGGCAAGCATTAGCAGATTTCATCGCTGAGTTTACCATACCCATAGAACCAGATATTCATGACGTCATTCCCCCCGTTCGATGGAAATTATACATTGATGGGGCATCAAACGACCGTTGCTCCGGCGCGGGCATAGTTCTTATAACTCCGGAAAATCGATCAATCTGTTATGCTTTGAAGCTTGATTTCCCAGCTACAAATAACGAAGCATAATATGAAGCACTGATTGCTGGCTTGAAGCTCATCGGAGAACTCGGGATCAAATCAGTTGAAATCTTTTGTGACTCACAGTTGGTGGTTTACCAAGTGCGGGGAGATTACCAAGCAAATGGACAAAAGCTTGCTCCGTACCTTGTTCAGGTCCAAGAACTACTGTCAAATCTTGAGCGTTATGACATTTCGCATGCCCCGCGCGAACAGAATAAAGAAGCCGACTTGTTGGCTAAGTTTGCAAGCATAGGCGATGCGCAGCAAATGGGATTATATCCCGTTGAGGCCTTGCACGCCCCGAGCATAGACGAGATGAAAGTTGATTATGTATTGGAAACGGAAATCGAGAAGGAATCGTGGATAACCCCATTCAAACTGTACCTGACGACCGGGACTTTACCAAAAAAAAGGAGCGAAAGACGGCAGGTCCTTCGAAAGGCCGCGCGATACGTGATACAGGATGGATTAATGCATCGAAAAGGGTTCTCAGTCCCATTATTACGATGCATCGCTCATGACGAGACAAAGAGGGTATTAAGAGAGGTTCACGAAGGGGAATGTGGTGACCATACTGGAGGGAAAACGCTAGCAAAAAAGATCCTCCGCTATGGATATTACTGGTCGACCGTAAATCGGGACGCTGCAGACTACGCAAGGAAATGTGACAAGTGTCAAAGATATGCGAAAATCCCGAGGACTCCATCAACGGAACTCACACAAATGGTTAGTCCTTGGCCATTTGCAATCTGGGGAATCGACATAATCGGCTCTTTGCCTATATCCAAAGGTGGTGCGAAATTCGCTATAGTTGCAGTCGACTATTTCACAAAATGGGCTGAGGCAGAACCTTTGGCCACAATCACCTCTAAGAAGGTCATTAACTTCGTTGTACGAAGCATTATATGCCGCTTTGGCCTTCCTCGCACCATCATTACGGACAACGGGACGCAATTTGAAAGCGGAGAGTTCAAAGAGTTTTGTTTAAAGTATGGCATCGAGAAGAAATTCGCCGCCGTTGCACACCCAAAAGCTAACGGACAAGTCGAGGCCGTTAACAAAATAATCAAGTCCATACTGAAGAAGCGTCTGGAGAAGGTTGGAGGCAAGTGGGTAGATGAACTCCCGACATCATTATGGGCTTATAGAACTACCCACAAGTCCGCGACCGGCCACACTCCATTCGCCTTGGCATACGGCTCGGAAGCGGTTATACCCGTGGAACTTGAAGTTCCATCACACCGAGTGACATACTATGATCCCAAGACGAATCAGGACCTCTTGTTGGAATTGCTGGACTACATCGATGAGAAGCGTGAAGAGGCCGAATTAAGGGCAGCAGCGCATAGACACCGAGTCAAGCGTTACTACGATGGCAGAGTCCGCCCAAGGAATTTTGATGTGGGTGATCTCGTTCTGAAATGAGTTTTCCCAGTACCATCACGTATGAATCCCAGCTGGGAAGGTCCGTACGTCGTTGAACGGAAGCTTGGAGAGGGAACATTCAAGCTAGCGACCGTTGATGGCACGACACTACCCCGAGCGTGGAACAGTGAACATTTGCGGCATTATTACATCTAGCATGTTTTCTTTCTTGTTTTAGGCACCGTTATTTCATGTATGTTTTCATTCAGTCGTAACTTACTTTCTTTTTAACTATGTAATCAAGCAGTTTAGTTGTTTTTCATTAATAAAGGCTTGAAGCCGTATTTTCCACGAACTACTAATGTTTCTATATCTCATAATCGGGTGACGAATTACTAGAACTACATTATCCTGTACGATGTACAAACTCGTATAAACGGTTTCAACCTCCGAGTCCCCAGAGGACGGACCAGAGTACTCTAGGTCCCCAGAGCGCGGACTAGAGTATAAACGATTTCAAATCTCCGAATCCCCAGAGCACGGACCGGAGTACTCTAAGTCCCCAGAGCGCGGACTAGAGTATAAACGATTTCAAATCTCCGAATCCCCAGAGCGCGGACCGGAGTACTCTAAGTCCCCAGAGCGCGGACTAGAGTATAAACGATTTCAAACCTCCGAATCCCCAGAGCGTGGACCAGAGTACTCTAAGTCCCCAGAGCGCAGACTAGAGTATAAACGATTCCAAATCTCCGAATCCCCAGAGCGCGGACCGGAGTACTCTAAGTCCCCGGAGCGCGGACTAGAGTATAAACGATTTCAAATCTCCGAATCCCCAGAGCGCGGATCAGAGTACTCTAAGTCCCCAGAGCGCGGACTAGGGTATAAGCAATTTCAAATCTCTGAATCCCCAGAGCGCGGATTAGGATATAAACGACTTCAACCTCCGAGTCCCCAGAGCACGGACCGGAGTGCTCTAAGTCCCCGGAGCGAGGACTAGAGTATAAACATTGCGAACCTCTGAATCCTTTGAACCCGGATCAACTTACTCTAAATCCCTGGAGCACGGATTTAGAAAAAAGTCCAAGTACTCAAGAAATGTGGGACAAGAAGTATGCCTCATCTGGAAATGTTCGAACAACACGAGAATGGACTAGGAAATAATGCAACTCATAAGAACTTGAGTTATGACCACGGTTAGTCAGCAAACCAAAGAAAAGTAAGAGAATTATTCAAGCGAAAAAGAAACTAAAACTTCATTCAATAGTTCAAAATGGGGTTACACAGTTATTCCTCCAAAACTTGGAGTCAAGAACCTATCTATACAAACTACAGAAACAAAAGATAAAAGTAATTACAAGACTTAAGCAAGGAACTCGTTGAACGAGTGTAGCGATTATTTCTTCGGTTTCTTCTTCTTGTCTTCTTTTGTTTTTTCCGACGACTCCTCTCGCTCACACTTTTTCTTGGATTTCTTGCTCACTAAAGAAGCGGAGTCAGGAGTAGGAGACGGAACATCCAGTGGTTTAGACCTGCCCGGGAGAATGATATTCAGAGGTCTGTTCCGCGGGTCGGTAAGTTCCAGTATTTCAGGTTCGACTTTGACCTCGACCTTTTTCTTCTCCTCTTTGGCGAGGCGTTCCTTCATGCTCATCTTTGAGGTATGCTCAGAGGCGCCACTGATTTCGATTTCATCACTCCCTTCGGCAGGAGATGAAGTGTCAAGCTTATCATCATCTAGCGCCCCGATCACTTGAGCGTCGGGGCCAGGAGTTACTCCCGCGTGAGCAACATCGCTTGTTTTCTCTGCCTCCTCCTTGACGTCATCGCTCCTCGGAGTTGGCTCGGGATCAGAGCAGCCTGCATGAAAACATAAAGAATGAACATTAGAACGAATAACCAATGCTGGAAAATAACAAGATCTTTCGACTTCTAGAAAAGAAGAGTTTCCTATCGGGTTCTGGTTGGCTATCGGTTGCGCAAGGGGTTTCACCCTCCAGAATAGGAGATAGCACGTGAACGCCAAGCCCAGGATCTTCAGGATCATAGCCGGCATGCTGCTCGAACGGGTCAAGTGTCGACCGACCGGCCGGCTGAGCAGCGGGAGGAGCAGCAATATGAGGAGCCGTAGTCTCAGCCCCAGACGAGCCAGCTTCATCACTTTTCTCTTTTGGAAGGGGAGAGCCTTTGCTATAAAGCGCCAAAGCTGCGGGTAAATCCGCTGGCTCATTCCCCTTAAGAAACTCCTTCACCAAGGCATCCTCATCGACCTCTTCAGAGCCCGACTCGATTTTCCTAATCTTCACTAAAGTTTCCCAGGCCTCAGCTAGGGATTCGAGATAGCCATCGCCCAAGAATGTCAAGTCACGGTGCATAAGGACACGGGCTCCATACTCAGCAATCAACAGGTCAAACATGCACTTGACCTCTTCCCTGCCGGCTTCTGCGGCCGCCTCGAGGCGAGAGTCAATCTCCTCCGCAGCTTTTCTTTTGCCCTCCTCACGGGCTTCGTCCTTCATTTTTTCAACCCCAGCAAGTTCGTCATCGAGCTTCGTTTTCAGGAGCCGAGTAGCAACGATTTCATCACAATATCGTTGTGATTCTTCTTGAGCAGCTACTTTATCCTCTTTCTCCTTGGAGAGTAATTCTTTCAGCTCTTTGACTTGTATGACGAGCGCGTCCCTTTCTTTTTGAATGGAATCTTTTTCTAGGGAAAGGGCACCGCTACGCTGGACTGCTTCATCAAGTTCCTTCTTGTGAGCCATCTCTAAACGAGTAACTGCCTCAGCAGTATCTTTTGCGCTTTGCTCAGCGGCTTCCAGCTTCGACTTATACTAAGCAAGCTCTTCGTCTTGATGCTTGATGATGTTCTTGTCACAGCCGGCCTCCAATTTCAGACGATCAATCTCATATTGACGCTCAACGGACACCTCCGAGATCTTTTCAACCAAGTGTACAAACGCGTCATGTTGAACATAGACGTCGTTATTACAGGCAATGGAACTCTGCTTCATGTGCCCAGGGATATGATGAATAGCTGGGAGGAACTTCAGACCATCGAAGCAAATTTTTTGAAATTTGGCCTTAAGATCGACCATCTTTTCCCATACAGTTGGGTCAACCGCGGGAGTAGGGGGAGGAGGCTTTGGAAGTTCTGCTCTTTTTCGTTGCTCCCGAATTTGCCTTGTACTCGATGAACCGGAGTGTTGTTCTCGAGGAGCATCGGGTTGGTACCCCTTCTGTGAAGACTTCTCTCTATCCGGCTCAGTTGGAGGAAGAGGATCACGGGATTGTGAAGATTGGGAATATGCCTTCTTACGATAAGATGAATCGCGGGGACGGTTGTCTCTATCTTCATAATCATCTATGTCCCTGTGTCTGCCTGAACCTGAATCCCGTCCGAGGTGATGAAATATGGAAGAACCATGAAGGCGATCGAGTCCGTGAGAGCGCCCCATGTCACCTACAAAGAATAGAGGGTAACAACAAGTTAAGAAATATCCGGGAAATAAGAAAAAACTTGAAGTGTATGATGGAATGCGAATGTGTGTGTGTGTCCTAGTGTTCCCCCCGACGAATCAGTTCTTTTGTCTTTACTAATCGGAGTATTGTCTCCCTGGACTGGGAGTTGAACTCCCGCATTGCCTCTAGCGGGCGAAGAAAACTTGAGGGCTTCAGGATCGTCAAACCCGTAATTAAGTATATCGTCGGGGATGGAGAGATTCGACAAACCCCTTAGAGAACTTTCCAGGTGCTGTGAGGAAGCCTCTTTCTCTGGTGGGATAGGCGTAACTTTTGAAGTTCCGCCAACTTTCTCCTTTCGAATCTTGTATTTTAACCTCTTTTTTCCCTTCGAAGGGGAGGATGACGTTTCAATGTCATGAACTTGTTGCAGGTGGTATATCCGACTGGGGGCAGGTGAGGACGATCGTGTCGCGAAGGGACTAACACATCGGCGAAAGGAATCCCATGGATGGAACATATTCGTCGAAGTGCGGCTTCATTGATCTTCGAAGCTTGTGAGTCGATCGGATTATCTAAGAGAATTGTTGCCTCCAGGGCATCAGGAGCTAAGTTATGGGCAGGGGAAGTCGATGGATTTGAAGTATCAGCGGCTTCTTGCCTTGATGACGGCCCAGGCCTATCAGATATAGTGGCGGAGCTAGACTTTTTAGACATCCCCAATAAATAATGAATCTGTTTAAGTCCCTGCGAAAACCATACTTGAAAAACGTTGAACGTTAGAATTAACAACACGAATATTCCCCCCATGTGGTGTGTGAACTAGTGCAAGAAATCGTGTAAAAGTGTTGAAAGTTTGAAGGTCGCAAAGTTGTTGATATAAAATTGAGCGTTAAGTCATCGCCTTCGAAGACCGTCATCGCTGACCGTCCCCAGAAGCCTGCCTTTTGGTGATTGCAATTCCAGATCCAGAAAACATATGATAATCTAAGTTCAGATATACGTTTACTGAAGCTAAGAAGTTAGTGATCCGGGTCGACTTCACATATGCTAGAATGTTTGGGCCCTGTTTCTTGTTTTGCTATACGAGTAGATATAGTTAATAAGTGTTCAGCATTTGTGACTGATCGGCTAAGTCATTGTTCGACTAAGTCATTGATTCGGCTAAGTCGTTGTTCGGTTAAGTCATTGTTCGGCTAAGTCATTGTTCGGCTAAGTCATTGTTCGGCTAAGTCATTGATCGGCTAAGTCATTGTTCGACGAAGTCATTGATTCGGCTAAGTCGTTGTTCGGTTAAGTCATTGTTCGGCTAAGTCATTGTTCGGCTAAGTCATTGATCGGCTAAGTCATTGTTCGGCTAAGTCTGTGTTCGGCTAAGTCTTTGTTCGGCTAAGTCTTTGTTCGGCTAAGTCGTTGTTCGGTTAAGTCATTGTTCGGCTAAGTCTTTGATCGGCTAAGTCATTGTTCGGCTAAGTCTGTGTTCGGTTAAATTTTGGTTCGGCTAAGTTGTTGTTCGGCATGTGAGTCATGTTCGGCCTCGTTTTGTCCGGCATGTTTTAGCCTAAGTATGGTACGGCGTTTGTGACTGTTTGGTTGAGATGACCATCAGCACGCTGTCCTTAACATTGGCCTCATCTCTTCCTCCATCCATACCGAACCACGAGGGCAAATCGTTCGGCTAGTCGTACCAGACCATACCGCTCGATGCCCCTAATCATCTCCTACTTCCTCCATGTGTCTCCTTCCACCAATCTGGTCCGGCATAAAATACTTATGCCGAACCACAGTGTGTCTACCAATGATTTCCTAGAAAACCCATCTCTATTTACTCTTCCTACCACCCTCGTCGCGTGACTCGACACTTTAGTCAAAGCTCGATTTATCCCATCAATTAAGGGAATTCGAGCGTAAAGGCTGTATTTAGGCGAAAGGATCGGTACCTAGTTGGTTAGGTGAAGGCTTGGGAAGAATCGGCGAGTTGTATGTTGGCTGGTAGCTTCGGTAGGTGCAAGGCAGAGGTGTTAGAAGTGTGAAAAGGGAAAGAAGGATAGTGGTGATGGCTTTTATAGGGAAAACAGAAGTAGTCGAAAAGGCTACATCCGGTGGAACCGGTCAAAGTCATATCGTTCGGCATCGGCATATAACGATGTCCGGCACTGAAGGATCGTTCGGCCAGAAAGCATCGTTCGGTCACGAATGTCTTGTTCGGCATTTAGAACACGCTCGGCACACACCTAAACCACTGGAATTCTCAAAAAGGCATCTCCGTTCGAGGTTAGTCAAGGATTTAAAACGAGACGAATAGGTTACATGACTCAAAGCGTACCACGTTCTGTCACGTGATACACTTTGGGAGGGCAAGTGTTTCCTGGAGATTTGACCAGGCAACTAGTACTCGGCATCCAGGAGTACTCGGCGTCTAGGAGTACTCGGGGTCTAGGAGCACTCGGCGTCTAGGAGTACTCGGCGTCTAGGAGCACTCGGCGTCCAGGAGCACTCGGCGTCTAGGAGTACTCGGCGTCTAGGAGCACTCGGCGTCCAGGAGCACTCGGCATCTAGGAGCACTCGGCATCCAGGAGCACTCGGCATCCAGGAGCACTCGGCATCCAGGAGCACTCGGCATCCAGGAGCACTCGGCATCCAGGAGCACTCGGCATCCAGGAGCGTTCGGCATCAGAAGGCATTCGGCATATACAACTGCTCGGCATGGTTGTATTGTTTGTCAAAAGTTATCGTTCGGCCAGAACCATCGTTCGGCCAGAGACACCGTTCGGCTAAAGGCAAACGTTCGGCCAGAGCCATCGTTCGGCAATAGACAACGTTCGATCAGAAGCATAGTTTGGTTAAAGCTATCGTTCGGCCAGCACCAACGATCGGCCATAGACAACGTTCGACCAGGCGCTTCGTTCGGCCAAAGGCACGATCGGCTTCGACTGACTTTCATTCCACTCTTCCCACGCATCAAACATACCGTTCGGCATAGAGAGGGTGGTTCGGCATCGTTAGCATTCGGCCTATTTTGTTCGGCATACGGCGACCACTGTATTTGGGCCAGAGTGTTCGGCTGCCGAGCCCACCTGGGAAGTCCAACCCATCTTTGTCTATAAATAGAGGGGCAGGGGCACAGTGAAAAGGACCTTTTTTGGGAGAACACTGGGGAGACTTTGCCATTTTTCAGATCCATCTTCTTTACTTAGGAACTTCATTCAAACATTTGATCTACAAATTGTATTTGTAATCAATCATTAAGAAGATCAATAAAGTTAAATCTCAAAGTGGACGTAGGCAATTACGCTGAACCACTATAAATCTAGTGTTCTTACTTTCGGCATTTAAATTAGCATTATCTTCTCTGTTTAATTTACCTTCATCACTTATATCTCTACATAATCTTTCTCTACGAGGTTAGTGACCAATTTTGGTACTAACAATAATCATGGCCCATCTTCTACCTATGATCCCTCCTTGATGGTAGAGCCCTAATTCCAATGTTGTTTTGTAGATTCCATGCAACATTCTATCAATCTCCACGAGCTCCTGAATCAGCAAGGTCGGGCCATTTTGTCGGGGATTGTCCGATACTTCAGGTAGGACAAAATCCTAGGGTATTTGCACTTGCTTCAGCACCTTCCACTTCTACAGCTACGAAGGGGAAATAGATTCTTAAGGGTACACTATCTGTTTATGGTTTTCCTATTCATGTTTGGTTTGATACTAGTGCCTCCCATAGTTTATGTCCTGTAACCTTGATGATTATTTAGTCATGCTCGGCATGTTATGAACATGGACTGTTGTATGTTGATTATTGATTTGTACTTGACCAGTTTATGAGCAGTTTTACCTTCTACATCATAAGTTGGGTATATAGAAATTATAGATGCATTGAAACGAACACTTTGTGAATTGAGTTTCACAGTTTGACTATAAGGCATTCAGTGACAATGTTGGGTTAAAAATTAAATTTAGTAAAAGATATTTACTATAATCAAAGGAAAGATAAGGTATTCAATGAATATACATTTGTCAAAAGATTTTATATAAGAAAGTAATTTTATATAAGTATGGTTTACAAAATATGGTTTATAAATGACTAGGATTTAAACTGAGAATTTAAGAACTTAAATCCAAGTGTCTTTGAAAATGTTTTTCAAGATTTTGGCGGAAGTAATAATGGTATTATTAGAAAGTAAATATTTGAGAAATTGATTTATGAAATTGAGGTCATGGTACTTATTACCATAATACAAAGCATGTAATACCGCTTTGAAATGATTTTGGTTAAGTGCCAAAAGTATGTTTTGGATGTACAAAACTCATTTATATCGCTTGAAAATAATTCTAGTGATGACTTCAGCATCATCTGCGTTCATTTTCCGGTCTCTAAATGGGGGAAGCTATAGATTTGTTTTGGTAAAACAAGTTTTGGTTTAATCCCAAAAGTATGATTTGATATACAAATGGTATATGTATATATTATTATTTCAAAAAAATTTGGAATGAAACCCGAATGTTAGTTCTAAAGTTTTCTTTAAAGAAATTGGAACTTTGTTAAGTTATTTTATGGACATAGGTAGCCTATACATTAGGATTGTATGGTAGGTGCATCATGTTATGATATGTTTGGTTGGTTTTTTTCATTTATTAAAATTAAACGAATTTTTCAACAATTTTGGACAGTTGAGAACTTTGGAATTGGTATAGACTTGGAACTAGTGTTTTGTGAAAATATAAAGATGAGTTTATATAACGCTTGAACTTAGAAGATAGTAGGATTTAAACAAGTTTTGAAACTGTTAAACATTAATGTTTAGTAAAACAAATTTAATGTTATAGTATATACTCTTAGGATGTTGTAGAGTATTGTACCAGTATGAACTTAAGTTATAAAAGGTTTATAAACTCGAAGTTGTATTTTTATGAAATGATTCATAAATGATTTTAGTATTGAATGACATACTATTTTGATAAATGAATTTTAAAAAAATTGGCGTAGTTAAGAAACAAATATGATAAGTACGTAAGTTATACGTAGATCGTTTTATCGCATGACTGTTCTTGATCCATTATTCGAGCACATGATTTCGAGGTGATCTACACCAGATCGAACTAGGTTTTTTCACTCGATTCTTGATGGCGAACACTTGATATGGATTCGTAATACGATCTCGATGTTTTCTATCATAGTATATGGCTTTGCCAAGAGAATGGAAATCAAGGAACCAAATCGGAGTCCGTCCTAGAGAGGTTAAATAATCTATACCAGTTTGGAAGTGAAATTTATGTGATCATGCAAGTGATTAGAATAGATATTGCATACGGATGGTCCATGTGCATCATGCGGGCTTTAGTACATTTGTATGAGATGTAATGTTGGCTTATAAATAGTTTGGGGAATGACTCTTTGATTTGTTATAAGGTAGTTGAACGATCATTTAAGTGATAACCTAAGACTGTTGAGCGTAAGGTATGCTTAGAACATTGTTTATCGTTCTTGGGTGATGGAAGAGTTCTAAACCTGAGCAAACAGTGAGCTTTGTTTGCTAGTAATTATGAACGCTATTGAGTATTGGCATATGCTTGTTCTTTGATAGGTTATTAAAGGGTATTGAAGCGTGGCTACTCGGGATTGTAAAAGGAAGATGAAGGACATTTTAGGTAATTCTATCCAGAGTTGCTTATAAACTAAGGGTTCCTTCTTATCTTAGTATCGTATAACTTTTGTAGTGTTCTCACCTCGTAAGGTGGAGTCACTTAGTTTGCATTTGGTTTGCAATTTAGTTTGTATATAATTTTAGTATAACTCTAGATGTATTTTGTTCTTCTATCTTCTTTGATCAATCGTTCTTGTTTGAATTTCGAGGATGAAATTTTCTAAGTGGAGGAGAATGTAGCGACCCGAAAATTTGAACACTTCATCTTCGAATATCGTAACGTTTTGAAATATACTTAAGTGCTATAAATATGGTTTTATAATGTTGTTATACATCTTTTAATTAGTAAATAATTATAAGAAACATGTTTTTGAATTTTGTTTACAAAAATATATTCTTTGAAGGAATATCAATAATGTGTCCAAAAATTGATTTATCGGTAAATAGCTTTTAAATCCATATAAGTCATTCGAACTTTTTTGCACTAAGCTAATGAACATATGAACGCATTAAGAGTTAATTAACTCACTGCTCTTCATAAAGAAAATCGAACATTCTAGAAGCTTCTAAATGGATAAGAGATATTTATGTGTAAGGGGTATTAAGGTAATTAGCTAATGGTAAGAGATGCAAAGGAGAAGTGATGGGCATGTAGAGGGGTGGCAGAAAGTTTAAGAAACACCATTCTAAGGCTATAAAAGAAGGAGCATACCCCTTGAATCAATTAGAAAATTTTAACATAAAAGTAAGCACTTTTATCTTTTTTCTCTACAAAATTTCCTAACCAAAAATAATTGCAAAATTCATCTAAATCAACTCAAACTTGGACCAGAGCCTTACTATAATATCACAGCACCTTCTATCAAGTTAGATTTTGAATAAGTGAAGCAAAGATCCCCCCACTTAGCATAGCCGTGAGCAACAAGCACTAAAATAGCCTTGGAAATCAAGTGCAAAAGTGAAAGAAGGTAGGAAGTTAGGTCTTATGAGGTCGAGGTTGGCCTTGTTTGTTTGCTTGCTTAAGGGTGAGCTAAATCACAACCTTGAATGGAAATAAATATATATATGTGCTTATGTTTAAATATATATGATATGTGAATGGATATTAATATATGTTGTAATATTGATAAATGTTGTAATATTTTTTTGATTCTTGCTTTGAAAGCAAATGGCAATTTGTGATGTTTTATATGCACTTAGGAATTGCCTTGTGTTCGGAAATTTCTATGGAACTTTATAGAGAGATCCTTAGGTGTTTCTCGCTATATTTTTGGTGTCATATGTATGTTTGATACCATAAATAGTTTTGAATGTTAAAAAGGTGAGTAACATATCAAAAATGGCCAAACTTACACTTGTGCAAACCAACCTCGTTTTACCCTTTGTTTTGGACTTCAAAGATTTGAAAAGATATTTAAATTTAAGTATTCCATTTCATTATTTTTACAAGGTAACCCTTATTAGAGTATTTTAAAAGTGTTTTGAGATTTTTGTGAATTTTAAAGAACTAGTTATGAATATTTAAAGAAGAGGGTTTAATATTAAATATATAGAAAACATGGTTTTTCCAAGTTTCAAAATGTTTTATAAACTTGTTATCTTAAAGTAATATTTTGAGAAAATGTTTTAAAACATATTATAATTATTTTAAAGTTTTTTAAAATCTTTTTAAAGTATAAACAAGTAATTTCAAAAGGGGTTAGGAATTGTGTGGCTAAATCGTGTTTTGTTTACTTGTTGAAAAGTAATTGACCATGCTTAACACTAAAAGCCCATCGAGGCAGTCTTCTCTATTTGTGAGAGTTAAGATTGATGTTCAAAGGTATAAAAGAAATAGTGTTTTAACCTACCAATTTCCCTCTTGGCCAAAGAATAATTAAGTTAGAATGTTGGAAACAAGTTAATCTTCTTGATTACTTACTCGTTTATGGAAGTCATTAATACTATACTTAACACTAAAATCCGACAAGGTAGATTTACCTATATTTGAGAGTCAAGAATGGAGTGTATAGGCAATGCTTTGATATGCAAGCAGTGTTATAAATTACCTGGCTTCACTCTTGATCGCAGGATAGTATAAGTTGGAATGTCGAAAACATGTTTAGTATACAAACATTGATTTGTATAAGTGATTCTTTTTTATTATATAATCGATTAGTCGACTATCGAACTTGATCTAATATAACTTAAGAAGTATCAAAAAGCTTCACAGCTTCATACTCTTTGAGAACGCTCAGGGAGGAGCATTGATATGAAATTTTTCTAGCTTTAAGAACTTATATAGACGAGATCACCCAGGGAGGAATCCTCTTTATATTGTTCGCTTACTTCAAAAAGAACAGAAATCGAGTTTACTGAAAATTCATCTATTGATTTTGGAGTGTCCAATAAGTAGGGGAGTGTACTTATATGAGGTGACTCAAAACTATAACCACTGCAAAAACATATACATGATTTATGTTTTAGGAGTTGTTGTGAAGTGAAATGTTATAAAGTTGAACTGTCTATTCTAAGGTTAAGTCCAAAGGAGAGGTCAGCATTAACATTTCGAACGATGCTATCATGCGGGACTGTCTATCTTGAGGAGTATTCCAAAGAAGAGGTCAGCGTTATCATTCATTGGAGTACTTGTGCAATAATCTATGTGGGGATTCGAGATCTGTTTCAGATGCTTGAATCCATTTAGCGATTCATGATCTTTTTGAGATGATGGAATATATTTGGGGATTCGTGTTTTTTTAGTGATGAAAACTCATTCGAGAGATGATGAATATAGCCTCGACATTGGTAAATGACTAAAACCAGAGATAGCATATATAGCTATAAAGGGTTTAGCGAGCCCAAATAGGTATATCAATACCAAAACTAGAGATATTATCGATATTGCTAGCGGGAGTTGATGTTATTCAGTTAACGTCTCGGCATTAACTAGTTATGGCTTACCTTATAGTATATTTTATCTAGAGATATACAACGCATGGAAGGATATCTATAATCCTTGTGCAGGAGGTCGGATTCGGCTTGACCGTAAAGATCTCCACAAAAATCCTTACACATATACAAACATGCCTTAGCAGTATTGAGTGTATGCCTATTATTGTTGTGGCATACACACAACAACTATTTTCGGATTTATGTTCTACACCCTAGACATTATCTCATATACCGATATATTCACTCATCAGATGATTGGTTTCATTTGATAGGAAATCCGTTACGATAATCCGTACGAACTCAGTAGTTAATATTACTTGTATCTTAAGTTTTGTCATACCAGACTTATGTCTGATGCTTGGTTTTTGTTTTCCCAAAATTCATCGTGTACTCTTTCGAGTAGGCTGAGTAAAGTAGGTTTTACTTTGGACGCTTTAGAGTTCAGGAGACGAGCTTGAGGCTTATGTTATCTATCTATATTCTATTTATGTTGCACCATATTATGTATGTATGTATCAGAATTATGAGGACAGGCAGTTATGACTATACATGCTGATGATAGTACTTAGGTTTTGGTAACTCTAAAATTTCCATATTCGAAGTAACCCTTTGTACTGTTCTTTTGATGTTATATATTATCATTCCACTGTAAGATTCTGATGTTGTGTTCTTTCTTTCTTATTCTATTCTTTTTTTATTTACCCTAACTTTTCGTCTTTCCACTACTTAGGCCCGCAGCACGTAAGTGCCATGGATGTATTTAGTGTCGACATTCGAGGCTCGAAAATTCGGGTCGTTACAAATTGTCTCTCAATGTAGCGGAAAATGTACTTATAGACATTTTAATGAGCTACCTTTATATAATTATTAAACTGACTTAGTTTATAGTTTACGAAATTAAAGTTCATAGCATAAATTGGTCAATCAATATTGATCAGTCCCAAACTCCATTGGGGTGGCCCACATAAGGTCCATAACGAATAAGGTTAGGTATAATCTCTCGATTCACATAATCTATCAACTCTCTAACCTAGGATATATGGAGTTTCATATAAACATTTATCTTTTATGATTTCATTAACTTTTTCTTTAATGAAATTAATTGTAACCTTATATGTGCAGTTAAAGCACTTTGTGGTTCTTTAGCAGTGGAAGTGTAAAAAGTTATAGCGGGGATAAAGCCATGATATAGAGGAAAATATAGGAGGTGAAAAAAGCTTCATTTTATAAAACCAAATATTTAAAGTTAATTTATTCTCATTCTCACACCATTTATGTAGGAAAAAGAATTATTTTTCAATCTTATATAACAAAACTAAAGAATATCATGATTTATGTACTAGATCTGGTTGTTACAGTAGACTTCTAACTTATATTAAGCACTTATGCCTTAAAACTATGTCTTTAAACTAACTTTGTTGATCTAGTTTCAAACCAAACCCCTCGAATCAACCTTTGTATATTAATGTTGCTAAAGCGGGTGCTAAAAACCTTGATTTAGTGGACGTAGCAAAAAATAGCGAGGTTTAAAGCGGATCTACTGTTTAATAGCGCTAAATTGAAATAGCGTAGTAGCTGGAGAGCGCTATGTGCTATAGTAGGGATTTTGCACGGCTTTAGTGAGGTTTTAACCGCACAGAACCTTATATACTTACTCATAGATACATGAACCTACAGAAAGTAGTTCAACTTCACTCATCATTAATCGTATCTAACAAAGCCAATTACTCCTTAATGATACATCATTATGCGTCATAGGGGGAAGTGACATATGAGGTCGAATCTTACTTGTTTCTAGGTACTTTTGGAACCCTTTCCAAAACACTTACCTATTCTATCAAATCGAATTACCTTTGCATGTTATGTTTTCTACTTCCATATTAAATTCTATGATGTTACCATAGACGTACTACTTGTGCATCAAATACACGTGTTCATTTCTATGATAATTTATGTGGAACCATTTTGGTATTTTTAGAATTTAAACTGCATACATCAATATGTATTTATTCGAGGAGTTCACTACCTCTTCTATCTCTTCCACAGAATGGGTGCTTCGCCCTTAATTTTCTGAATATAATTCATCAGTATCTTATGATTCATAGTTATACGATTCAAAGAATTATTCCTTAAAACTATGGATCAGTCCTTAATTCCAAAATTAATTGTTAAAATTTTAGATATTTCAATGTTATGTATCTCACGCAACAAATACCGTTATTCTACTAGATTTATTTCACAATGAATATTCAAAATATTCATAACAAGATAAAATTATATTTAATTTTAGTCACTACTGAAAATAGTCATTATTTCATTAATAATACTTGGTACACTTACAAAAACAATTTTCGTATCTTGATGCAGATATTGATATATATAATATGGCATGCTCGCACCATTCCCGCTATTACTATAATAGCGTGTGAAATATGAAGCTTCATTTAACTACTTATTATGGCTTATTTATTTCTTTTACTATGACTAGTTTACATTCGAGCGTTTTCGATCATATATCTCAAACTGATAAAAATAACTTGTATGGAAAACAATTTTATATATTATAACACAATTGGAATAGAAATCACATTTCTCATTCCACATCGCGTATCTTTTAGTATTTTGTGCAATTTTTGTTTTCGACGTTTCTTTATGAAGCAGAGGTGACCATTCACTCTCTTCATCTTAACTATGCCCAAGTTACATCCACTCTCATACTTTCCTTTCTAAAATGGTCAAACCATTCAAAGGAGATCCTTATTTTTATCAATCATACTGAATACATGACTTTGCATTATAGTTTATTTGCTTATTTCTAATGAAAAATTTTCATTAAAATTTTGCATATTACTAACCACAACCATTCACCATATAACATTTATATGCGATTGAATATGGATCATATATCCATATTCGTGTATTGTTATTAGAGTTCGACACTCATAGAAGACAACACACAGTCTTGTACAAATAAAAAGTTAAGCAACCGAGACACAAATGTTTTAGTGGTTGTACAAATTGGCTTTTTCATAGGTCTTGAGGTAATAACATGTCAAAATATTTTATAGGCAAAGATATTTTTATATTTCTATATCAATCTTAATTCGATTCATTTATATATATTGATTAATAAATATTTTATCAATTATAATGATTGCATAAATTTATCTAAGTAGACTGTTTTTAACTTGTATAGCATATATTCTCACAATATTAGAAAGGTTAAACATTCCCATTTTATTTTTGTAACATCCCGAAAATTTTCGACTTTCGAAAATTCAACATCGATACTCACTTTATCGACTGCTGAGCCATCGAATGCCGGAAACCCGAAAAGTTATGGTTTTAAGAAAGAAGAAAAAGGTAGAAGAAGAAGATAGAAGAACAACAAAACAACAACAGATACAGAACAGAGACAATATCAGAATCTCACATATCGCAGCGGAACAATATATAATAGATAAACACTAGCCTTTTAAAACAAAGAATTATATCAGTTTTTATACATACATCAATCAGAGTCAATATACAACTCAATACAATACATCACATCAATGGACAGTTATATAACTTGTCCTCATACAGAATACACAGCGGAATAAATACTATCAGATACAAATACTACGTCTCGCCATCCAGCTTGCTTCCAAGCTCCAGAATATCCAGAATATCCTGATAACCTAACTCTAGACTGCCCGTGTGGAAATTTGTGGGCACCCAGAGTTTAGAAGGGAACAATAAACTCCGAGTCAGTCATGGTGACTGGTGTGAGATCGTAAAACAGTTATTCTTTAAAATAAATAGCAGGAAGATTTTAAAGTCAATTCGCAATGCTTTTGGAAAATGAAACTACCATAAGACCTCCCACCACACACACAATGCAAACGCAGACTTGGAGGAGATTTCTTCTTATTATAGTCAAAGATGCTTACTACGCAAAAATCAAATTCTTTTTGATATTATTATTAGTGCATAGTGGAAAACATTTCGAAAGTAGAATATAAATCTTAGCCAGCATAGGTACCATTATATTATGCCTGCTATAGCTGCCTCCTGAGGAGACAGGTTATACAATTGAAATCGTAAAGGCTCGTATTGTTTCTTTGGATTTCCAACAAATGGTCAGGCTAAGGAACTTCCTTTTCCACGATGGGTACGTCCCTGGAATAGACGACCCGAGAACCTAACCGGATCTCTGCCAACACAAGGCCGGGTTACCTCTGCAAAAATAGGTAACTACTGACACGCGTATGCCATCCCCCGATCGTCACCGATCTTCCCGAGGATCCCCGATTCGCAACAAACCACATAGATAATAATAATGCAGTAACCACAGAGGTTAAGTATCTGGGCTCCATACCATGATACCACCTTTATCCAGAAGGAATGACATACACTAAGGGGCGCTACTCCCTAGAACCTTGCCGCATTCGTCCTGTTTCGACCATTTCCGGGGTGTGAGGCTCGACGAAGTCTCGTCCACAAAGCTACGCTTTCTCAAAAAGCCCTGCTTCGGGTCAAACAAAATGATCAACCTATGATCACAAAGATATAAGATCAAACAAATGATCATATCACAAATGATCAAACACTGATCATTCCACAGCAACACTCAGTATGCCACGTTACCAAATTGGGATATATCGCTGATAAATTTCAACTACATAACCTCTGAGCTCGTACGTCTCAGAGAAGGGTGTTAAGCTAAGAGAATAAATTCTCCGCCACCAACAGAAATGTATTTGAAAGAAATCAGCTTTATATCTCAAATTGTAACGTCAGACACACAATCCATACAAGTCTGTTCCGGGATCGAACAGAACCGAAGGCACTTCTCACGAAGCCCTTGCATTTCCGGATAATTTTCAATCACGTCAGGACTTCCCGTCACTAAGGGTGATAAAACCTCTAAACCGGAGATCAGCCGATGTAGAGTAACTCGACGGTAATCCTTCCGTTTTCAAAAACATCCGGTCTTCAACACCGGTCTTCAAATGCGATTCATAACGACGTATCACATATTCGGAATGGGTTATACGACCCCATGGTCCTTTCCCGGTTAACCCGAATAGTGAGCGCTTATTCAAAAATAAGTGTGGCATTCAAATTCATCCAATCACAACAAATACCTATCTAAAGGTAATTATTGATAGTCGGTTATTTAACTATCAATAAAGATGCGCAACATCATCAGATTCCAAATAATTCTCCAAATTATTTCATCTTCCAAAAATATCTTTACTAGATATAAAATTTCCACACTTAACCGTTTGAAAACAATTTCAAATCAATTTCCACATTTCATTTTATCTTTGAAGATAAAATCTCAAAACAGTTCATTTCATATTGGAAAAGCATTTCCATACTTATTTAAAAATAAGTAATTCACAAATCTATTTATTTTCAACACTTAGAAAATATTCGATATACTTAAATCAAAATTAAGTATAAATTCATTCTTTAAGGAAATCATTCTTTAAACACATTTTATTTGAGTCAAGAATGTTACGTAAAACATCGTTACGACGACTCAAAATCACTAGTATAGGGATTCGGAATTTAGATAGATATATGAATCCCAATACCATACAAAAATATTTCCTTTCGGAAACCATTTACTATAACAACAGTGTTATAGTCCACCATTTCCTTATTTCTCGAAAACGTCTATTTCAACAATAAATGTTGAAATCTATGATTTCGATAGTTCACACGTTTTAAAACATCTTTTAAAACAACTTCATTTAACCATATTCCTTTTCCCAAAACATATTGATTTTATTCGATAAGATATATTTACTGTCCAAATTCGTGAATATAATCACTATCCCAATTTTAACAATTTCTACACATTTAACTTAAAAGATAATTCGCTGTCCAAAATCACGAATATATCTTCTTTAATAACTTCAATGTTAAATTTATCAAATTCTATTGATTTTGAATTTATAAAACAATGTTTATAAATCCCATTTTCTATTTATAAAACTTCGATTTCTAAATTATCCAATTCAACTTATATAACTCAATTATATACCGGAAGTCTATATTATAAGTTAAGAACTTATAATTCATTTAATAACTTCACAATTTATAAATCTATAAATTTCTATCCACTTATGGAATCCATTTTTATTTGACTTTAACACTTAATAAAACTCATTTCAAAATTCCAATATTTTTAATTTATAAAAATATCAATTTTTATAAATCTTTTTATATGAATTGTTTAAAATACTTCAACAATTCCAATTTAAACTATTTCATAATCCTTATCAATTGTTTATTTCAAAAATAACATTTTTGTCGTATTTCACACAAATCACAATTTTACTAACATTTAAAATTTTAACATTTATTTATTTAAAATAAACCAATTCAAAAATTTCAATAAAACGTATATTTCTACAAATCACTTTAAAAAAAATCCTTTTAAATTAAAAGTCGTTATTTTTACATTTCAAAACTGAATCCGATGATGCAACAACATCGATTAGTCCATCACAACAGTCAATATCATATATCATCATATGATAGCAGAATATATCACAATATCTGTAAATAAGTAAATACAGTTGAGGAATCCAGTTGGATCCCTCCAACCTGTTTCCCTGCATCCAAAGATGTTAGCACAATACCAATTCCGCTCCAGTACGGAATTATCGCGGTATATAGGTTTTTATAAATCCGCTTACTAACGGCGCAATAGGGTCTCATCCGCTATACGAGGCGGGAAATCATCAATCCAATATATACATATGCCAATATGTATATATTGCTATATATATATATATCCTATTATATCTAATAGCACATCCAATAACAATCATCAATCAATAATAACTGTAAATTCAAATTTCCTTCGAGTGAGAAAATCTCACCTTAGCTTTTATTTTTGCCATCCAATTTCCACCTTGACTCGATTTCCTTGATTTATACCTTGTATAAATATTTATACAATTTATTACTATTCATACATACAATTTATTGCTATTCATACAGATCGAACAATTAAATTCCATTTTAACAAATTTAAATCAACTATTGATTTATTTTAACTTAATGATTAAATTTTAAATCAAAGGATTAAATTTTAAACAAATTTTCCCCTTTCAAAGAAAATATTTTCCTTCACGAATAAAAAGAAACTTTACTATAAATTTCTGAATTCTTCTTTTCCACCCTATACATATATACTTTCTTTAAACTGTGTATATATTTATTTATCTTAAATACTTTTGCCTATTAACCAAAAAAATTATTACAGTAACATTTTTTTTTCTTTCTAACTTTCTTTTCTATAAAATGTTTATATATATATAAATTTGAAACCACATACCTTACTGTAAATTTTCCCTAATATACATATATATGTATATTGCTGCATTTTAAATACTGAAATTTAAAAGCTAAAACTAAATTTATTTAACTCAAAGTTTATATTTAAAAACAAATTTCCTTTATATAATTTTTCTTCAATAATTTAAATAGTTTTAGAAAATCACTTAAACAATATTGTATATATCTCTATTTACAAAAATCATTCTTTATTTTATTGCAAAATCCTTTCTTTTACATATAACTATTTTTATACCATCTTTTTTTTTCTACTGCAAGTATATAATTGTATAAATAAATTTCAAAAGAAAAAATACCTCACAGTCGAATTCGAGATCAAAATCAACGCGGCCACAACCGCCTCGTCCTACGATCGCGAGCCTTTTGAACTCGACCCCGGCGACGATGTCGCGGCCACACACACTCACGAACGAGTTGCCCTTCGAACGCCTCCATCGCACTTGAACCCAAACCCTAGAACGCCTTCCCACGCTGTCGCGAATGCCAGTCACGCATCGCCGACCCTCCACACACACTCGAGCTCGAGTTCTTACATCGCCTGCCGATTTGCTTTCTTGTCTTCGAGCCTACGCCCACGTGCGCGCCCAAACCCCAGCGCCGAAGAAGTTGCCACTGCAAAGCCCTAGATCCCCCGATCGAACGCGAGCTGGGTCGCGACCTCCCATTTTTCACCGCGATAGGCGACGCCTCCCCTCGCGAATTCATTCGCGTCCTCCTCTCTCTGATTTGAAACGATCGAACCCCTAACTGATGATGCTCGGCCTCAACTTCAAGTTCAAGGATCGGCTCGAGATGTAGAGACGCCATTGATTTTAGTTTAGAACGAGATTTTCTTTTGTTTTGAACTGAATAGAGGGAGTGAAAATGAAGATACGGTTTGGATTTTAAAACGAAAAGAAAACGTGATTTTAGGCGTAATGTTCTGCGCGATTTTAGGAGGGGAACGTGTCGATGTTTTGACAAATATTTAAATTTAAATTTTAAGTTGAATTTGCTTTAAAAATTCTGACGCGTTTATACGCCGTACGCTCTCATATTAACTCCGAAAAATACGAAATTGGAAATCCAGTAATAATACAATATTTCAGACCCAATGGAACTGGTTTCTTCGAATTCCGAGACTGTGCCTCGGACGGCTATTTTTACATTTCGATACGAACGATACAAATTTCAAACTTGATCAATTCAATTCGAAATTGGATTCTGAAATTCCGTTATCTTCAGAATTATCAATATAAATTTTACAAGCGTTCAAAATATTTTCCTTCGGCTTTAAATCGAAGATTTAAATTTTATTCAACTTCCAATCGATTAAATTTTAAAGTTTAATCGTCAAATTCCAAGTTATATTCGAGATTCAAATTAAATCATCGTTTAAATATTTAAAATTAATTAAATATTCTCAATTTAATTTGTTCAAAATTCTGGGTCGTTACAGACTTCCCTCCTTAAAAGAATTTCGTCCTCGAAATTACAAGTTAGGGAAAATGGTCCTTAACTCGTCTACTATTTTTCACAATCCAATAATTTTATCTAATTTTATCAAAACAAATCTTCCTACTAAAGATTCGTTATTAGCTCAACTAGTTTTCCGATTTCAATTATAAGTTTCAAAACAACTTTGTTTTACTACTCTATTCAAATTTAAATTCAAATTCACATTCTAAACTTTCAAATTTTCTCAAAAATTTTCTAACGCCCTAAATTCCCGAAAAATTTCGCCAGCGTCTCCTTTGCGCGGCTAATACGACACGACTACAAAACGTCCCTACGGACTCTCAGATTTCAAAAAGAAAAAGAAAAAGCCAAACGGCTAGACAAGAAATCATCAAAAACTCATATTATAATTCAAATACGTACCTTTTGTCGAGCAATTCAAATTATCTGTGAAATCAAATTCAATTTCCTTTATACCTGTATATCTACTAGCCATAATATCTAGTTATTACATCCAACTATTTTGCAAATTTTATTACAAACTTCTAATATCAACTTCTTATACCATTACTAGTTTACTATTGAAGTTATATCCATTATCATTCAATTTCACATTTCACATTCATTTGAATTTAGTTTACCATTTCAACTAAATTTGGATTCAATTTACTTTCAATTCTGAAATATTGAATTTTATCAATTATCCATCATTTACAACTGCACTATCTTAAATTAGTTCCAATTACTAATTCATTTGATCAATATTCAATTAGCTTCACTTACTAATTTGAGTTTAATACTTCACTTCATTTTTTCACAAATCAAGTTCAATTCCCATTTTATTTACTTTCAAATTCAAAATGAATTTTAACTTTCAATTTCATTTTCTTGCACTTGCGATTTCAAATTTATTTATTCACACATTCATTCATTTCGATTTGAATCTCATTTTCAATTCAAAATTCAAATATTCTATAAGTTATCAACTTATTAATATTTCGTAAGTATTTTAAATAGGATTCCAGAGTCGTTTCAACTTTTTCAAAACCATTTGAAAACAATTCAAATTATCCTTTTAATTTCCAAAACAAAATCCAAATTTTCCAAACACTTCCATTTAAAAAAAAAAAAAATTGGCAGCAATCCCTCTTTTGGAAACCCGAAAATGAACACCAGTGATGCCGCGGTCATCATCGAAGTTATTTTCCAGCGACCGAAAAGAGTTTAGAGCTTTTATCTCTCTAAAATACTTTTCAAACCTTTGAAATTCATTTTCAAACCAAAAAGATTTTAAACTTTTCGAATCTCCAAAATTTACAAATTCCTTCCAAAACATTTCCAAAAACTTCTCTGGAATCTCATTTAAAATTACAAATTACATTTATAATTTACATTCTCAAATTTCATTTGCATGTGAATTTATTTCTTTAACTTTGGAGTTACGATTTGAATTTCTTATTCAATTTCATATAAAAATGATAACTTTCAATATTATCACTTTCCTAACATCCATGCAACCATATACTATAGTACTTCATAGAAAAACATTTCTTTTCTATACAAAAATAGTTTTGGGTAAAATTATTTCATTTACCCTATTTAAAATCAATACTGTGCCGAATTGTTCTATACAAGTGTTTAGAGATCCCTATCGATAGAGTTGTACGGACAATACCAATCAGAATCCATATACCACTCAACAAACCAATCATCACAATATAAAACAATTTTATATTAACTAACAAATACGCACTCATATCTATTATTACACTCAACTCATTCTAGAGTACTACTGACTCTATCTCTAATGAGTAACACCCAACAGAGCAGGGTTGTCGCTTAACCATATGCTCTGATACCAAATGTAACATCCCGAAAATTTTCGACTTTCGAAAATTCAACATCGAGACTCACTTTATCGACTGCTGAGCCATCGAATGCCGGAAACCCGAAAAGTTATGGTTTTAAGAAAGAAGAAAAAGGTAGAAGAAGAAGATAGAAGAACAACAAAACAACAACAGATACAGAACAGAGACAATATCAGAATCTCACATCGCAGCGGAACAATATATAATAGATAAACACTAGCCTTTTAAAACAAAGAATTATATCAGTTTTTATACATACATCAATCAGAGTCAATATACAACTCAATACAATACATCACATCAATGGACAGTTATATAACTTGTCCTCATACAGAATACACAGCGGAATAAATACTATCAGATACAAATACTACGTCTCGCCATCCAGCTTGCTTCCAAGCTCCAGAATATCCAGAATATCCTGATAACCTAACTCTAGACTGCCCGTGTGGAAATTTGTGGGCACCCAGAGTTTAGAAGGGAACAATAAACTCTGAGTCAGTCATGGTGACTGGTGTGAGATCGTAAAACAGTTATTCTTTAAAATAAATAGCAGGAAGATTTTAAAGTCAATTCGCAATGCTTTTGGAAAATGAAACTACCATAAGACCTCCCACCACACACACAATGCAAACGCAGACTTGGAGGAGATTTCTTCTTATGATAGTCAAAGATGCTTACTACGCAAAAATCAAATTCTTTTTGATATTATTATTAGTGCATAGTGGAAAACATTTCGAAAGTAGAATATAAATCTTAGCCAGCATAGGTACCATTATATTATGCCTGCTATAGCTGCCTCCTGAGGAGACAGGTTATACAATTGAAATCGTAAAGGCTCGTATTGTTTCTTTGGATTTCCAACAAATGGTCAGGCTAAGGAACTTCCTTTTCCACGATGGGTACGTCCCTGGAATAGACGACCCGAGAACCTAACCGGATCTCTGCCAACACAAGGCCGGGTTACCTCTGCAAAAATAGGTAACTACTGACACGCGTATGCCATCCCCCGATCGTCACCGATCTTCCCGAGGATCCCCGATTCGCAACAAACCACATAGATAATAATAATGCAGTAACCACAGAGGTTAAGTATCTGGGCTCCATACCATGATACCACCTTTATCCAGAAGGAATGACATACACTAAGGGGCGCTACTCCCTAGAACCTTGCCGCATTCGTCCTGTTTCGACCATTTCCGGGGTGTGAGGCTCAACGAAGTCTCGTCCACAAAGCTACGCTTTCTCAAAAAGCCCTGCTTCGGGTCAAACAAATGATCAACCTATGATCACAAAGATATAAGATCAAACAAATGATCATATCACAAATGATCAAACACTGATCATTCCACAGCAACACTCAGTATGCCACGTTACCAAATTGGGATATATCGCTGATAAATTTCAACTACATAACCTCTGAGCTCGTACGTCTCAGAGAAGGGTGTTAAGCTAAGAGAATAAATTCTCCGCCACCAACAGAAATGTATTTGAAAGAAATCAGCTTTATATCTCAAATTGTAACGTCAGACACACAATCCATACAAGTCTGTTCCGGGATCGAACAGAACCGAAGGCACTTCTCACGAAGCCCTTGCATTTTCGGATAATTTTCAATCACGTCAGGACTTCCCGTCACTAAGGGTGATAAAACCTCTAAACCGGAGATCAGCCGATGTAGAGTAACTCGACGGTAATCCTTCCGTTTTCAAAAACATCCGGTCTTCAACACCGGTCTTCAAATGCGATTCATAACGACGTATCACATATTCGGAATGGGTTATACGACCCCATGGTCCTTTCCCGGTTAACCCGAATAGTGAGCGCTTATTCAAAAATAAGTGTGGCATTCAAATTCATCCAATCACAACAAATACCTATCTAAAGGTAATTATTGATAGTCGGTTATTTAACTATCAATAAAGATGCGCAACATCATCAGATTCCAAATAATTCTCCAAATTATTTCATCTTCCAAAAATATCTTTACTAGATATAAAATTTCCACACTTAACCGTTTGAAAACAATTTCAAATCAATTTCCACATTTCATTTTATCTTTGAAGATAAAATCTCAAAACAGTTCATTTCATATTGGAAAAGCATTTCCATACTTATTTAAAAATAAGTAATTCACAAATCTATTTATTTTCAACACTTAGAAAATATTCGATATACTTAAATCAAAATTAAGTATAAATTCATTCTTTAAGGAAATCATTCTTTAAACACATTTTATTTGAGTCAAAACGAATGTTACGTAAAACATCGTTACGACGACTCAAAATCACTAGTATAGGGATTCGGAATTTAGATAGATATATGAATCCCAATACCATACAAAAATATTTCCTTTCGGAAACCATTTACTATAACAACAGTGTTATAGTCCACCATTTCCTTATTTCTCGAAAACGTCTATTTCAACAATAAATGTTGAAATCTATGATTTCGATAGTTCACACGTTTTAAAACATCTTTTAAAACAACTTCATTTAACCATATTCCTTTTCCCAAAACATATTGATTTTATTCAATAAGATATATTTACTGTCCAAATTCGTGAATATAATCACTATCCCAATTTTAACAATTTCTACACATTTAACTTAAAAGATAATTCGCTGTCCAAAATCACGAATATATCTTCTTTAATAACTTCAATGTTAAATTTATCAAATTCTATTGATTTTGAATTTATAAAACAATGTTTATAAATCCCATTTTCTATTTATAAAACTTCGATTTCTAAATTATCCAATTCAACTTATATAACTCAATTATATACCGGAAGTCTATATTATAAGTTAAGAACTTATAATTCATTTAATAACTTCACAATTTATAAATCTATAAATTTCTATCCACTTATGGAATCCATTTTTATTTGACTTTAACACTTAATAAAACTCATTTCAAAATTCCAATATTTTTAATTTATAAAAATATCAATTTTTATAAATCTTTTTATATGAATTGTTTAAAATACTTCAACAATTCCAATTTAAACTATTTCATAATCCTTATCAATTGTTTATTTCAAAAATAACATTTTTGTTGTATTTCACACAAATCACAATTTTACTAACATTTAAAATTTTAACATTTATTTATTTAAAATAAACCAATTCAAAAATTTCAATAAAACGTATATTTCTACAAATCACTTTAAAAAAAATCCTTTTAAATTAAAAGTCGTTATTTTTACATTTCAAAACTGAATCCGATGATGCAACAGCATCGATTAGTCCATCACAACAGTCAATATCATATATCATCATATGATAGCAGAATATATCACAATATCTGTAAATAAGTAAATACAGTTGAGGAATCCAGTTGGATCCCTCCAACCTGTTTCCCTGCATCCAAAGATGTTAGCACAATACCAATTCCACTCCAGTACGGAATTATCGCGGTATATAGGTTTTTATAAATCCGCTTACTAACGGCGCAATAGGGTCTCATCCTCTATACGAGGCGGGAAATCATCAATCCAATATATACATATGCCAATATGTATATATTGCTATATATATATATATCCTATTATATCTAATAGCACATCCAATAACAATCATCAATCAATAATAACTGTAAATTCAAATTTCCTTCGAGTGAGAAAATCTCACCTTAGCTTTTATTTTTGCCATCCAATTTCCACCTTGACTCGATTTCCTTGATTTATACCTTGTATAAATATTTATACAATTTATTACTATTCATACATACAATTTATTACTATTCATACAGATCGAACAATTAAATTCCATTTTAACAAATTTAAATCAACTATTGATTTATTTTAACTTAATGATTAAATTTTAAATCAAAGGATTAAATTTTAAACAAATTTTCCCCTTTCAAAGAAAATATTTTCCTTCACGAATAAAAAGAAACTTTACTATAAATTTCTGAATTCTTCTTTTCCACCCTATACATATATACTTTCTTTAAACTGTGTATATATTTATTTATCTTAAATACTTTTGCCTATTAACCAAAAAAATTATTACAGTAACATTTTTTTTTCTTTCTAACTTTCTTTTCTATAAAATGTTTATATATATATAAATTTGAAACCACATACCTTACTGTAAATTTTCCCTAATATACATATATATGTATATTGCTGCATTTTAAATACTGAAATTTAAAAGCTAAAACTAAATTTATTTAACTCAAAGTTTATATTTAAAAACAAATTTCCTTTATATAATTTTTCTTCAATAATTTAAATAGTTTTAGAAAATCACTTAAACAATATTGTATATATCTCTATTTACAAAAATCATTCTTTATTTTATTGCAAAATCCTTTCTTTTACATATAACTATTTTTATACCATCTTTTTTTTTCTACTGCAAGTATATAATTGTATAAATAAATTTCAAAAGAAAAAATACATCACAGTCGAATTCGAGATCAAAATCAACGCGGCCACAACCGCCTCGTCCTACGATCGCGAGCCTTTTGAACTCGACCCCGGCGACGATGTCGCGGCCACACACACTCACGAACGAGTTGCCCTTCGAACGCCTCCATCGCACTTGAACCCAAACCCTAGAACGCCTTCCCACGCTGTCGCGAATGCCAGTCACGCATCGCCGACCCTCCACACACACTCGAGCTCGAGTTCCTACATCGCCTGCCGATTTGCTTTCTTGTCTTCGAGCCTACGCCCACGTGCGCGCCCAAACCCCAGCGCCGAAGAAGTTGCCACTGCAAAGCCCTAGATCCCCCGATCGAACGCGAGCTGGGTCGCGACCTCCCATTTTTCGCCGCGATAGGCGACGCCTCCCCTCGCGAATTCATTCGCGTCCTCCTCTCTCTGATTTGAAACGATCGAACCCCTAACTGATGATGCTCGGCCTCAACTTCAAGTTCAAGGATCGGCTCGAGATGTAGAGACGCCATTGATTTTAGTTTAGAACGAGATTTTCTTTTGTTTTGAACTGAATAGAGGGAGTGAAAATGAAGATACGGTTTGGATTTTAAAACGAAAAGAAAACGTGATTTTAGGCGTAATGTTCTGCGCGATTTTAGGAGGGGAACGTGTCGATGTTTTGACAAATATTTAAATTTAAATTTTAAGTTGAATTTGCTTTAAAAATTCTGACGCGTTTATACGCCGTACGCTCTCATATTAACTCCGAAAAATACGAAATTGGAAATCCAGTAATAATACAATATTTCAGACCCAATGGAACTGGTTTCTTCGAATTCCGAGACTGTGCCTCGGACGGCTATTTTTACATTTCGATACGAACGATACAAATTTCAAACTTGATCAATTCAATTCGAAATTGTATTCTGAAATTCCGTTATCTTCAGAATTATCAATATAAATTTTACAAGCGTTCAAAATATTTTCCTTCGGCTTTAAATCGAAGATTTAAATTTTATTCAACTTCCAATCGATTAAATTTTAAAGTTTAATCGTCAAATTCCAAGTTATATTCGAGATTCAAATTAAATCATCGTTTAAATATTTAAAATTAATTAAATATTCTCAATTTAATTTGTTCAAAATTCTGGGTCGTTACAATTTTTCTAATAAGGCTCCCACTATATATTTACATTTCTCAAAACCCTAAAAGAAAACATAGAAATCTTTCAATTTCTCTAGTGGGTGTTAGGACTTGCTTGCCTTGGGATTCTGGCCTTAAGGAAAGCTCAACAAATCATGGGCACATAAGCGATGGATAACGCCTTATTAGTTGTATCGTATATAATTCCTAACCTATGGTCTTTGTCCTAACCTCATCTTGACGTTGAGTAAGCTCAACAAATAAAGAGATATTATTCACTCGCACCCACCATTTCGCAATGACCAAAGTATAATGTATGCGCCTTGAGGTAAGCTCATCAAATATGCGCATGTATTTAACTCGTATAGTTAATATATTAATATTACTACATATAAGATCTCTAACTTAAGGAAAGCTCAACAATTTAAGAGTATGCAAGTAATATATTAATATATAAATTGTAGAGGACAACTTATATTAAAGATTCATAATCGTTAATATATTTTTTGGGTGATATCAATTTAGGGAGCAGTGTATCTCTTATGAAATACTCTCGCTATTTAAGTGTCAAACACACCTAAAATCATGGTATACACATGATACATATGTACTTGTTCCTTAAACCTCAATTGGGTTTCTTACAGTTTCACTTGTATTATACATTCATATTATACAAGTTTAATTCATTCATAACGTTTTATAACTTAATTAACTTATATATTATTCTTACATATTTTATTAATTAAATCTTATTTAAATTTTTTAATTTAATTCTTATTAATCTAATCATATTTAATTTATTTAATCTATTTTATTCAAAAGTTCGAAAATTTTATATTATTTATCTTAAATTATTTAAGATAGTTAATCAACTACAACATTTATAGTTTGTTTATGTGTACATATCAATATATTCATATATTTTAATTAATTAACTTAATGAATTTTATTTAAACAATTTAATTAAATATTTTAGTTAATTTGAAATTTTAATTTAGTTTATCATAAACAATTTTAAGACAAATAAATAACTACTAAAATTATGGTTATATGCATATATCAATATATATATATATATATATTAATCGATTAACTTTTAATTTAATATTTTATTTTATTTAACTAATCATATTAATTTAAATTTAAATTTCAAATGTCTAAAATTAACTATTTAATTTCTCAAAATAATTTTGAAATTTTTTACTGCATTTTATAACTTTTATATTTTAAACTTAACATTTAAATTTAAAATATCTTTTAAATTTTCAAATAGACTTTGAGAATTATCCCAAGATACAAAATCTGTTTGGGCCTTTATATTGGGGATAACCTTTGGGCCTTACTTTATCCTTCAGGTTAGGATAGTAGCTATGTAGGGCAGAGTACTTGTTACCCAAACCCAAACGGTAGCACTACCTTTCTAGACATCCTACTAAATGAGTTGGTTTTAATTAGTTAGCCCTAACCTTACTAATTTTAGAATGCATAGAGTTTTGGGCATTGATAACATTATTGGAATTGGGTCAGTCGGAAGCGGGTGAAGTAGGTAGACATAAAAAAAATCCTATCTTGGACCTATTGGGCCTATGAAGTCTAAATAAATTTTAGATCCAATCTAATAAAATTTTAGCTAAAATCTTATTTTATTTAATTTAGTTGAAAGAAAGTTTAGATTTAATTTGAATTGAAATAATGATAATGGATGTACCAAATACATTCATATGTTCAAAACTTGAGTGCAACATATAAGCTACGTACGTTAATATTACGTATAAAGGAGTTGGGATTTACACGGGAACAGATGCATTTGCCATTTATATATGCCACTGTTTTCCATACTTTTATTTTGAAAACATGTAAATAATAATAGCATATGTATATACAAAATTCGTTTCAACTTATACATGATATGTAAAACATATTTTAGTAATAGCCGAAGAATAACTTATACTTATAACGAGACAATTAATGAATTAAAGTAGGCATTTATGAAGAAGAAAAGATGGAGGACTTTCCTTCTTCCATTACTCATTCATGAGAAAAACCATGTAGTGCAAGTTATACCAGTGTAGACGGATCTTAAGGCTACTATAACACCAGATAGGGGGTGAATAGTGTTTTATAATTAGTATAGAAATTTCTAAATAGTTTCTAGATTTAAATTAAAACACAAGTAATCAAAAAAAAATTATATTAACAGGAAGTCGCAGATATATATAAATGTTGTAAAACTAAAGTAAAAGTAAGAGAGATGTCACCAGGAGTTTTATGGATTGACCAATCCTACATCCAGTCCTGTACAGTGTCAGTATAGGTTTCCTTTCTATTGCTACTTTAATCAGGTAGCAAGCAAACCATAATACAATCTTGATTTCAAGGAAACAAGATACACCCTCCCAACTTTCCAAGCTCAGGGTAGACTCTCTTGATTTACCGGCCAACGGGATCACCCACTTGATTTGAACGGACAACAAACACAACCACTTGATTTGAATGGGCAAGAAGCACACACATAAAAAGGCAGTAGAGAGTTGTTGATTCCAAACACAAATAGTTATAACTTGAATACAAAATATCCTATAACCCTTTTATAGCACTTTTATCTTTGATGAAAGAAAAGTTTTGAACAACAAGAGAATGATTTGAATACTTGCAAAACAATGAGTAGATTACAGAGAATGAATGTAGTGAAGTAGAGATTGAATTTAAGTGGATTTAAAGAGTATAGAAAGTGGATTTTATGAAATATACAATGAGAATTTAGAGTAAGAAGAATGGAATGAATAATTGGTAAAACATTCATTTTCCAGTCCCTTTTATACAGTGTTTGAAAAAACTTGTCCATTCACAAAAAGATGGAGACAAAGAAACCCTAACTCTTCAAATTTTAGAAAACTGTCTAACGGTACATATGTCGACAAAGTTATATAGGATATGTCGACATATCATTGTATGCTGGGAAAAACAACAATATTTTTAGTATTATATAATTCTGAAATTTTGTAAGATCGTTTAAAAATATTTTTAACTACTTTAATATATAAAAATTTTATAAAATATTTACATTAATATATTTTGAAAATAATATAGATTTTTGATGAGAGAGTATTTCAAAGGAAGGAATGTTGCTATTGAAGGAATTTAATAAATTTATCTAATATCTATTAACTATAATCTATAGTCCTGAACTCTTCATGTCTTTTTCTTCAAACTTAAGAGTCTTCAATTATCTTGATCATCTTTGAATCTTGATCTTTAGTCTCTTTACTGATCAATCTTCAAACTTGATTATCTTGTACTTTTATAAACCTATGTAACATCCTTCAAAATATTCAAAAAAACTTAAAAAAACATTGGTATCTATATTTATATGGTTGTTGTCTTCAAAATCAATATATATGGTAGTAACAAGTCATTCAATGTCATTTCAAATCAATAATTAAAATCTTAACCATTTATGCATATAAACTTAATTTCAACCATTTTCATATTTTGAAATCTAAAATTAACAAGTATGAATCAAGTTTAAACTTAGGAAGGATTTTAAAGTGAATTATACGATTTTAAACAGAAATCCATTTTATAGCCTTTGAATTAAAATAACATACACACATATATACACATATATAATTAATTGCAAACCATGTTTTAAAATTAAAATAACGTATGTATATGTAAAGTTTGTAATTTGATATATGTATTAAGATTTAAAGTTAACAAATTAAAAGGATAACATTAAATTAGGAAGGATTCAAAATTTTATGATATTTTACATAAAAACCCATCATTCTTTTAAACAAACTTCAAACAAAAGCATACAGTAATCAAAAGAACTATATTCAAACAATGGTCATATAAAAACCTTTATTCAATTTCCAAATGATTCCAAATAGACAACATATGAAGTTTATTCAAGTTTATATATATAACAAATAATAAAATCATATAAATTATTTTACAATTAGGTTTCAATCAAAATTATTGTTTTATTTATTAAACAATAGCTTTCAAAACAAGAGAAAAAGGACAACGTATAAATTCATTGTTAAATTTCAGATCTAAACTATAAGAATAAAATGGACAACTAATTAAATAAGATACAATAAGTGATAGCTCCAATGCTAACAAGACAAACATGTAATCAAAAAGGGGTATAACATAAAATGGATCCAAATCAAATTAACAGACATGCATTGCTAAAGGAGATGTGAAAAAAGGGATTTAATTCATGTTAAATAGATAAGCTTAAATTCAAATGTGGTATGGAAATATCTAAATCATATGAACAAGATGAATAAAATTATAAATAAAATTAGAATTTTACCGTAAGATGTTGCCAAAAGAACACACCTTGAATAATGAAAAAAAGCTCCTAGATTCGTGATTCAACCTTCAGATTCTACAAAGATGAAGAGATATAAACCAGCTTTATCATCTGATTTTATTTTACTTTGATTTTGGAAGTTTGCTAAGCTATAGAGGCCATGAATTTCGGCTGCAATAAGGAAGAGAGAGCGGAGAAAGAAAAGTAAATGGCCTGTTGAGAAAAAGAAATGAATAAAAGAGAATTTGTTTTAAAGGAAACATTAAAATCTTTCAATTTCCTCCTTTAAAACTTTCCCTATTTAATTGCTCATAAAATCTCAACAAATCCTCTTCCTTCATTATGTGTGCCTAGCCATAAAAGATGCCACACTACCCTCAAAAAGTACTAAAATTACTTAGCATTAAATCTATTTAAATCCAATTTAAATAATCTTTCGATATCATATATTGATATGTGCGTTTATAACTTATATACACACTTTATTAACTACTAATAGTATTCAAACAAATCCAATAAAATTTAATAATTGATGTTTCATACATATTAATTAATCTAATTAACTTACACTTATTATAAATTAATTAAATCATATGGTTCTTAAGAATATTCATCATTAAGTTGTGCGACTTAAAAGTGAAATTCAGTTAACAATTAATATAAAACAATTCAAATACTAATGTTCACACATCACATTAGCTGATGGTGTGATATTTTGGCTGAATTTATTGGTTACACATCTTTTTGGTAAAATTCTAATTTACTTATTATAAGTGGTAATTGATAATAACCATTATCTACACCAATTCTCTTCGTTGACACTATATTACATTAGGACCACTGGAATTTTCTTTCGGCTAAAATTGCAACATCATCTATATTCCAATTGATTGGACCAAACTTTAAAATCCTTGGTTCAATAATAGCAATTATTACTAATCATACTACTCTGGCCAGAGACTTGACTTTTAGTTGACTACAGTTGACCATTTTATTAATCCTATATAACTGAGGAGATGAATTCTCTATTGAGCAGTGTTTCACTTTCAATGCTTCAACTTAGACCCAACTATAGTTGTTTAATGGAGCCATGCCATGATTTTAACTATAATCAAAGCAAAGTGTCCTTATTGAAGTTCAATAGTATTTTCAAGTTTACATACTAGTGTAATATCGTCACTTCAATGTTCTCTATTCGACCTTAGTTATATTAACCAACAAGAAACTCTCGAGTGAGTCATTCTATGGTTATCCAATAACTATCAGTACATAATCCCTTGGTGCCCTAGTAACCATAAGTAATACAGTGCCCAACATTTGTAGAGCATTACACATTGTAGTCTCAACAGATGTATCGATATTCCATCTCAAAACATCTTGACTAGGAATATTTAAAATAACATGTTTTTTATAATATGATAAATTTCTCATGATTACAACACATTGTAATTACTAACACATAACATATCATTTAAGAATTTTCGATTTAATATACTTCAATTTAATTACTTAATTAATTATATCACAACATAATAAGTATATAATAGAAAGAAAACGTCTTTTATTTTGAACAAGGTAAGTTATCGAGTTAGATATAAGTAACGAATTACATAATTGCCCAAAGACATACCTTAAACTCTATCATTTAATATAGTTTATAAGTATATCACTGTATTATTTTTTGAGGAATATAGGGCATCTTCTTTAAGAGGAGAGCACTCATATAATTTTATCCCACACTTTAAAAGGAGCCGCCAACAGGCCTGACAGATAGCAAACACTCCTTCCCCATTTACATAGAAAAGGAAAAGAATTCCCCTATACTAATATCTAAATATCAAGTTAAGTTACTAAGTGGAAGAATCGAAACTTAAAAATACATTGAATAAAGAGAGATGATAAAATTATACCCCAAAAATCTCACAGATGGAATGTCGAAAAGTCCATGGTGAGTCTTCAATAAAAATTATAACAAATGTTCAGCAGTCACATTCTAGTCCACGGTAATGCCTTAGCATAAGTAGTCTAATCCAAGGAAGTCCCTAGTACATGAAAACCCAAACATTTGTACACAATATGTCTATTTCTTCGCCTCATTCTCTTCGGGTATGTTAGCTACTGAAGTAAATAGTATCATTTGCTTCAATTTCACCTTAACAACCGAAGTAATAGACCCTTGCAAACTAATAGGTCATTCATTTATTTCAGTTGTATTAAGAACCGAAGCAATATACTACTCATTTGCTTCGGTTGTTAACATAATCGAAGCAATACATTACCCTGCCCTATACAATTATTCCCTTCGTTTCTCTTATTTTCACCCAATGCAATCTTTCGCAAATCGAAATCTCAAACCCAAATTGAAACCTTCTCAACATCTGCGTGATTTATGGTGATATTGATGTAAGTCCTTGGCATCTTCATCAAACCCAAATCGAAACTCGCCGTCTCTAGAAACCCACGTATCTCCAGATACCCAAATAAAAATATCTATGTATTAAAACCTTTTGAAATAAAAGTATCTCATAAGACCACGCTGCACATAAACATGGATGAGTTTTTACCTTATGATAACCAAACCATTTTTATTTAAAATCTAGTGATATTATAATAATGTCTAGGGTAAAATAAATATTAATCATAGCCTAAAATTTTACATGAATTAAATTCTAGCATAACGGGTATACAACTAAATTCGTAAAGGCACGTATTGGAGATTGGATTCCAACATGACAAGGTAATGGACTATCATCCGTACAGTACATCTCTAGATAAAATGTACCCGAGGCCAACAAGAACTTCTTGCACCCCTACAACATAAAGCCGACTGCCCCTTTAACATGACATACCGGATTACATCATTCCCCGGGGCCAAGGCCCAAACAAATGTGCACCCTCCTTGGCCCCATTGCATGCGCGCATACCAAATCCGAAAATCCCACTCTAGATCAGAGGAATGATGCTCCTAATGGTAGCGAACCACATAACTTTACTGCATCTACCATGTTTTAGCCATTTACCGGGTTGTGAGGCTTGTGAGGTCATGTTTTACCATTTTCATCTCTTAGCAATTCCTACTGGGAATGCTAACACTACCCTTCAGACAGCAATGCAGTGTCAGCATTCGTCCATACAAGTTGTTCAGGATAAGAACAAACCGAAGGCACTACTTCAACTACATCCATTTTGGAATGACCCTGTAACATCCCCTATCTTGGGGCCCGAAGCTAAGCGCTACAGATGCCTTAGTCATCTATAGTATTAACTTCCGGCGACAAAATACCGTAATGTTAATGGTATCCATAATATCAGAAGCACATGAATATGAAACAAAATCACAGATTCAAAAGAACAACTTTCCTGATTACATTGTAAAACCATGTTTCATATTCCATTACATAATCCTAAATGATTCCTAGGTTTTGATCAAATATAATTATTACAAATTACGACAAGGGAGACATATGAAGATGCCCCTTGGATGACCAGAATACTAAATAGACATATCAGTCTTAATACAACACAACGGAAATAAAACTAAATAGCTCCTATATAGCTAGCTTTTCCTCCTATACGTCTTCGGAAGCTTTATTCGTCCAACGTACTAAACCTGAAAAACCTTAACTCTCAATCTACTCAAATTAAACTTTGAGCACACGAGAGTTTAAAGGGAAAAACATAAACTTCAAGTCAGACATAAAGCCTGGTGTGAATAATACTATTACATCTCGGATTCTTGATATTAAGTGAGACCATGCCGCTTAGTGGAACGGGTTTCCCATCACTAATATCCCTTTAACACGTATCTTTTTGCAACTCAGAATCCTAAAATCAAACCGATTAAAACAATAATAGCAATATCATTTATGCTCATAAATAAGGTAATAAATGGACTATCTATCCGAACAATATAGTTTGTTTGGCTAACTACATCCATTGGCTGACTCGGACCTACCAGACAAAATAAATAATCTAACATTTGTTAGACACATACCTGGACGGTTTGTCCTTAACTTACTTCTCCCAGGGTCAACTGATCCTAATGGTTTTCGGGATCACCAATAACCTATACTCCTTCTCTATATATTCCTTTCTGTGTGTAACAACATTTAAGTCTTACCTGTGACTAAGCCCTATACATTGGGATTTTGGACTAAATTAGCTAGGGGCTATAGCTAATGTATAGGGAGCGACCCTATAACAGTCTCATCGGGTATTCAAATATCTGAGTCATTTACTTAGGGTTAACTACCCATCAAATTTTCCTTGAAAACATCTTTCAAATTGATTTAATCCTTTAAATCATACTTAAACAAGGAAAATATACTTTTTGCTATACTCAAATCTCTTTGCCATGATACATGCTTTACACAAAATATTTTTGACGAAAACCTTCGAAACCTTTGCTTAAAAGATTTAAACAATCTCTTTCGAAACCTTTGAAAGTACCCTTTTTGAAACCATTTAAATATTTTACCTTAAACTCAAGGCCGAAAGGCCAAAACATACCTTTCGAAATCATTTATAATAGACCTTTTGAAACCTTTGAAATTTTCCTTTCGAAAGCTTTATAAAACCTTAGACATCCCCTTTTCGAAACATTTCAACGTGCCTTTCGAAAACATTAGGGTCTCACCCGTTCGAAACCTTTATTAGTTACCTATCAAAAGCTTTAAAGTCCTTTACTTAATACAAACCTTTTGAAAGCATTGGGTACAAGTAAAAGTTTGTGGAACATAGTTTCAAAACCAATTAAAATCATTCCTTTCAAAACCTTTTGGTTTATCTATCAATAGAATAAGGGTCTTAAAAGAACTAGGTCGAAAGCAACTCTTTCAAAGGTAATTTCCTAAGTAAAAGAAAGTAGATGGTTTCGACACCAACCCTTCCGAAAGAATGAAGAAGCGGCTTCTTATTTAAAAGCGGAAGCACCATTTCGAAACCAATGTTTAAAGGCAAAGCGGCCTCAACTAAGTCGAAAGTTAGAATGCTGCAACTAGTGCTTCGATTCTGTCGAAAGCTTGTTTAAAAACAAAAGGCGGCAACCTCTGTTGAATGATATCTTTAAACCCTTTCGAAAGCCCTTATTATATATACAATAGCAACTAAGTCGAAAGATAATTTGATCCCTTCGAAAGCATCCTCTATAAGCAAAAATAGTTCAAAGGCTACTCTTACCCCTTCGAAAGAACGTTTCGACTCTATACCTTTCGCCTATCTCCAATCCACTATGTACCAAAGCATTGATACCATGTGTACTGTTTTCGACTTAGATGAAGGCAACAGTAAAGGGTCGAAAGCTCCCTGGGAAGTGGCGAAGTATGTACTTTTTTACAAAACTGTTTTGTTACTATCTAAAGTAATTACTTTTCAACTAAGTTCACATATTTTTCAATTTACTATTGGTTGCCAATTTTTTTTCCAAAATCTTTTCTAAAAATGCTGCCGAATTCAGAAATTAATAATTTAAA
This sequence comes from Allium fistulosum, assembly GCA_030737815.1. Lineage (NCBI taxonomy): Eukaryota > Viridiplantae > Streptophyta > Magnoliopsida > Asparagales > Amaryllidaceae > Allium > Allium fistulosum. Next base: position 184,056,761 of record CM060905.1, on the reverse strand, counting down.
ACACTTAGCAAATTGCCCTTTCTGTTATTATATAAATATAAAACATTTATGTCTCATACCTTAAATAATTTTATATCCTTAATAAAACACTTAGAAAATTTCTCCAAAAATTCCCATAAATTGCTTGTAATACATTTTCTAACATATTTAAATTTCTAACCAAAGCCAATATAAAATAGCTGTAATTAATTTTAAACCCAATATAACCATTTTCTTCACTAGAAAATTCATAATAAACTATAATAATTCAGAAAATTATGAAACATGAAACCCATCTACAAAATAATATTTTTGACCTTATATCAAAATCAATTTGGATGTCATTTGGTAGGTTTTCAAATCATAACTTATCATAAAATCTATACGAACCAACAAAATTCATCAACAAGCATATATAACTATTTAACATTCAAAACATGGCGTAATACTTTACAAAACATATTCGGATATGATCTAGAACTGATAATAAGAAATATGAGATGTAATCTTTTATTCACCTTAGCTTGTTGTTAAGGAGTTTGAGATTTGCTCTTGAATGAATTTGATTAAGCTTCTTCCTTTCGATTCTTGCTTATCTTCTCCTTTATCTTCTTCCAATGGTGGTCGGCCTTAAGTTTAATTTTTGTTTGTAAACGTGGAAAATGAAAGTGGCATGAGGATTTAGGGTATAAAAATATATCATATTCCTATTTTCCCTTATCTATTACCCTTCCTTATTTTATGTTAATTCCTTTTTGTTCATTAGTTAATTAGGCGCAGCTAATTTAAAGTTTTCAAATCTCAATTCCCTTAACCATTTACATTATTTCATTTAATTTATCTAATTAAATGTCCTAAATAATGTTAATCAAAATTTAGGGTCATTACGGACTCCCTTCCTTAAGGAATTTCATCCTCGAAATTACGATAAGGTACTTATCAAAATCAATCATAAAGGTAAAACATACCATGAAACAAGTCAGGATTTGTATCTCGAATCCTGCTCTCAGTTTTCCAAGTACAGTCTCTCTCATCGTCACTCCACTGGACTTTGACCAATCTGATTGTCTTGCTCCTTAGCCTCTTCTCATCTCTCGCGACTACACGAACTGGATTTCTAACTATAGTCATATCTGGTTCCACTAATAAATCATCTAACACAGTCGGTGCAATAGTAGTTTCTAGATCTCAAATGCACTTCCTTAGATGAGAAACATGAAAAACATCGTAGACTCCTGCCAAACTGTTTGGTAATTCTACTCTATATGCGAGTTTCCCAATCCTTTCTACAATAGGAAATGGTCCAACGAATTTTGGTTCCAACTTTCCCGATTTCTTGAATCTGATCACCCCTTTCATTGGTGATACCTTGACGAAAACATTATCTCCGACTGAGAACTCTAATTCTTTCCATCGCTTATCAGCATAATTTTTCTGCTAGACTGAGCTTCCTTCATTCTAGCTCGAATTAACTCAATCTTTTATGTGGCTTCCCTTACCAAATTTGGACCAAGAACTAACCTATCCCCGGTCTCTAACCAACAAATGAGAGATTTTCATGGCCTTCCATACATAGCTTCAAACGGTGCCATCCCTATACTAATCTGATAACTGTCTTATACGAAAACTCGACTAAGTGTAAATGGCCTTCCCATGATCCCCCAAAGTCTAACACACAAGCTATTAACAAATCTTCTAAGACTTTGTTTAACTCTTTCCGTTTGCCCATCTATCTGCGGATGGTAAGAGGTACTCATCTTGAGATTGGTACCTAAAGTATCCTGTAGACTCTTCCAGAACTCGCTAATGAATAAGGAACCTCTATCTCTTACTATACTACTATGAATTCCATGAAGTCTAATTATATTCTTCATGAATAACTTAGCCAAAACAGGCGTCGTTCTAGCTAACTTAACTAGAATGAAAATGGCACTCTTGGTCAATCTGTCCACTATGACCCATATACTTAATTCCCTCGGTTTGATCTTGGCAACCCGTCTTTAAAATCCATTGAGATAGAATCCCATTTCCAAACTAGAATATCTAAAGGCTGAAGTAGTCCACTTGGTTTCTGATGTTCAGCTTTTACCTGTTGACAGTTCAAACACCGTTTTACCCATAAGCCTGCATCCCTCTTCATACCTTCCCAGAAGAAACTCCTTTTCATATCCTGATACATCTTAGTTCCTCCCTGATGAACAGTGAACTTCGAACGATGGAATTCTTCTAGAACTTCCTTCCTATTGTTTCCCATATTCGGAACACATAGTCGTCCTTTCTTCCTCAACCACCCATTCTGGTCAAGACTGGAATCTTTCAAGTCCTCGCTCTCCATTCCTTTTCTTAACTTTCCGATCCGTTCAGCTAATAGTGGATCCTCTCCTTGTTTAGAAGCAATCCTTTCGATCATCACCGGTCGAACTTCTAAACATGAAAACACTGCAGTTTCCGTACCAATACCACTCTGGGATCTCCATTGTACTGTACATGTAGTCAATGGTTCCAAATCTTTCAACTTAGTTATTATTGCCAACTGCATTCTGATGTTTTCTGCTAAGTGCATCTGCAACCTTGTTACCTTTTCCTGGTGTGTACTCAATACCAAAGTCATAAGCGGCTAAAAACTCTAACCACCTCTGTTGTCTTATATTCAACTCCTTCTGAGAGAATAAATACCTCAGAGACTTATGATCTGTATACAACTCGAATCTTTCTCCCAACTAGTAATGTCTCCATACCTTCAATGCAAAAATTACTGTAGCTAATTCCAAATCATATGTTGGATATCTAACTTCATGCGGTCTAAGCTGTCGAGATGCATAGGCTATCTAACTTCATGCAATCTAAGCTGTCGAGATGCATAGACAATCACTTTACCCATTTGCATTAACACAGCTCCTAATCCTTTTGCACATGCATCCGTGTGTACCACCAAGTCCTGATTCCCCTTTGGAACAACTAACACAGGTGCATCGGTCAATAAGTGTTTCAATCTCTGGAATGCTTCCTCACACATATCGGTCCAAATGAACTTCACATCCTTTTGGGTTAGCTTGGTCATCGGTGCCGCTATCCGTGAAAAATCCTTAATGAATCTCCAATAATACCCAGCTAATCCAAGAAAACTCTTTATCTCAGTCACTATCTCGGGTCTCTTCCAATTATTCACCACCTCAATATTAGTCAGATCTACAGATAACCCTTTCTCTGAGACTACATAACCAAGAAACTTCACTTCCTTCTTCCAGAAATGACACTTAGAAAATTTCGCCTTAAGTTGATGCTACCATAATGCCTCAAGCACCACTCTAAGATGAACCTCATGCTTTCTTTCATCTTTAGAGTATATTAAAATATCATCTATGAAAACCAATATGAACCTATCCAAGTGCTGTCGGAAAACTCGGTTCATCAAATCTACAAAGAATGTTGGCGTATTAGTTAGTCCGAACAGTATTACTAACCATTCGTATGACCCATATCTGGTCCTAAACGCCGTCAAAGGATTACTATCCTCTGCCACTCTAAGCTGATGGAACCCCATTGCTAAATCCAACTAGGAAAATACTTTGGCTCCACTCAACTGGTCGAATAAATCGTCAATTCTAGGTAACGGATATTGATTCTTTATCGCCTTCTCATTCAACTTACGATAATCAATACATAACCTTAGTGATCCGTCTGGCTTTATTGCAAACAATGCGGCTGCTCCCCAAGGCAACCTACTTGGTCTAGTAAAATTATTGCCTTCTAAGTCCACCAACTGCACCTTTAGCTCCCTCATCTCGGTAGGTATCATTCTGCTTGGCGGTCTACACACCGGTTCTGCTCCTCATACTAAATCTATCCGAAACTTAATAGCTCGTTTCGACGGTAGTCCTACTACGGGTTCAAAGACATCCACGAATTTTCTAACAATGAAAACTTGATTCAAATCATCTTCTACCTCCATAGCATCCAACAAAGCATTAACCCCAAAACTAGGGTTTTCTATGGAGTATATAATCCGATCACTAAAATCGGGGTGTCTAAGTGATATTTTCCTATCATGGCAATATATCCTAGCATCGTATTTACTTAACCAATCCATACCCAAAATAATTCTGAACCCTACGATATCAAACACAAGCAAACTGCAAACAAATGTATGACCTAAAAATTCAAACTCTAGGTGGTCACATCTCCTTCCACCCCTTAAGGAAGTAACTATGTATGACGGTTCTAGGTTAGCTTATCTACCAAATGACGAGTATAAAATAATGTGATGCACCAGTATCAAATAAAAATCTAACTGATGCACCATGAATCAAAAGCGTACCTCCCAACACAGCTTTTCCCTTCTCCTTTACTGTTGGTCTCGAGGTGGCTGGTTCCAATGCAAACATCTTGCCTTTCTATCCTTGGCTGGCTCCTTGCACTGGTTCTTATAGTGTCCAATCTGATCATAATTGAAACATCTCACTCCTTTCTTCTCAGCAGTTTTCTTTCCTTTGCCTGTCCGGTATTCATGAGCATAGTGTTCTTTCTTATCACACTTATAACAGACAACTTTCGCCTTCCCCTACTTAGCAGCTCCACTCTTCTGAGCTCCTTTCTTATGGAAAAACTTCCTTTTATGGTTCTTCCCTCCTTGAGCCTCCTTTGCCTTGTCTCCTTCAAGATAAGCAAGCATCTCTTCCTGCCTTAAAGCCATCTCCACAACTACATCGCACAGATCTCTAATATGCGATAACGTGGCCTTAGCAAGCTCAGGCTTCAACCCGTGAATGAACTTCTCAATCCTTTTGATGATTGTATCAACCGTAGCGTATCCGTATCTTTCTAACTCCTCAAATCTGGTTGCATACTCAAGCACTATTATATCTCCCTGCTCCAATTCAACAACTTTCCTGAGCGGAGTAGACTTAGCAATCTCCGACATAAATCTTTCTTCAAACCTCCTCCTGAACTTAGCCCAAGTCATAGTCTCCTCATTGACTCCAACAGTAACACTGTTTCACCAATACAGTGCTGCCCCTTGTAGCTGTCTAGAAACGAGTCTCCTTTTCTGCTTATCATTGAGTCCTAAGTCGGCAAAAATCCTCTCGTAATGGAGTAACCAATTCTCCACTTCGATTGCATGTTCAATACCAATAAAGGACTTTCCTCCTAACCGAACATAATCTCTACTCAAAACAGCATAGTTATTAACCATTGGAGCTCATTGATTCCCTCCTTCAACATTTCCTCCTGCTAACCCCACAGCAACTCCTGCTTGCATCATGTTAACGAAGAACTGATACATAGCTCCCATATCGACTTATGGGACTCCAGCACCCACATTAGCAGCTTGTGCCTGACCTGTGTTCTTCCTGGTATTTGGTCTGGTATTTCGATTAGTTGTGGTACTTCCTCCACCAATGTTAACTCTTCCCACTCTAGCATCAATCTCTTACGTTCATAAAATCTGCATTCGATTCTTTGTAAGATACAAAAGAATAGCCTAATCGAGATGGGAGAATAGAGATAAAGCATATACTTATATATAGAAACTACAAGTACATTACTATAGAGTTATCCCATACCCCAATCTTTTCTCTAATTCCTTAGGACTATTTTTTAAAAATCATTTTAAGTTTGAAATTTCTTTTAAGTTTTTCCTAAACCTATGCTTTGATACTAAGTTATGACATCCTCTATCTTCGGGCCTGAAGCTAAGCAATACAGATGTTATAGTCATCTATAATATTAACTTCCGGCGACAAAATACGGTAATGTTAATGGTATCCATAATATTAGAAGCACATGAATATGAAACAAAATCACATATTCAAAAGAACAACTTTACCGATTACATTGTAAAACCATGTTTCATGTTCCATTACATAATCCCAAACGATTCCAGGGTTTTGATCAAATATAATTGTTCGACGATGGAAATTCTATAGGTTTAGAAAACCGTCGAGCGAATTTAAAATTAAAATAAACCGCAAGCACACGGTGTACACTTTGTAGTACATGGCGAATATGGGTCAATCCATAGGGAATTGTTAGAGTTTAAAAAGGGGCATTTCACTAGAAGGACAAACTTTGCAGTCCAATTAGTTTTTAGGACACACATCCGCAAAAATTAATTTCAAGGCCAAAGTCAGCAGAATAATTACTTTTAAGGACAAAGTCAGTAGTCCAATTACTTTCAAGGACATAATTTTATAGATTTTTAGGCCTTAGAAACTAATTATTTTACATTTTGTCCTTGAAAGTAATTATTTCAGTTGTGCATCCTAGAAACTAATTGCACTAGCTAAAGAGGCCCTTGTGGCTAATTTCCACGTTTAAAAATCTATTCAATCAAATCAGACCAAATGTAGGAGAAATTGTTAACTAGAGATAAAATGAAGCTAAACTAGAATAAAATTTTGATTTAAAAACTATTGAACTAGAGAACAATTTAGAGGCAAATCCACTCTCATATTTTTGTAAATCAACAAACAAACAGTTTGTGATCTCTAGTTTTGATATTAAGTGAAATATTGTTGTATTTATCATAAGTATGGTTTGTTTATGTTATTAATTAACATAACTCAAACCATCAAACTATGATACAACAACTTAACCACTTATAATTCTCATGAAAATGAAGCCAAAGCAAAAGCTATTTTAAGTATGATCTATTTACTATTGTAACTAGTAACATAGATCATCAAATTTCATTTTTACTTTAATTTCACAATCAAAAATGGATTAGAAAATGATGATGCAAATTGTGTTTATGTTGAATATGAATAGCTCATTTGCATAAGCAATATAAGCTATCAAACCCAATTGTATAAACTTGCATCAAAATTCACTTCATTATGCATAAACCAAATGAGATCATAAATCATAAAATGTTGAAATTACATAATATTTGAGAGCTTCATTACCCCTAAATTGAAGGGGTTTAGCTACTCAATTGTGGTATTGAAGCATCACAAGTAACTTTCAACTTTAAAAAGAGAAGAAAATAGAGAATAAGCAAAGAAGAGAATGTAATTAAACTACTTACAACAAAAGAAATTAAGCTACACCACTTGCATGAATGTAAAACTATTCTACTAACAAAGAAAAGAAAAGAACATAAATAAAAGCATTAACATAAAAACAAAGAAAAGCATGTAGAAAAAGGAGAAGAAAGAGGCTTGGAAGCCATTTTTATTTCATAGAACATTGAGCTTACAATTTGATCTCTTAATTTCCTAAGTAAAATGAAAGAGTAGAAGATAGTTTCATGTACATAAGAGGGCTATATATACATGCATAAAACCCTAATTCTATTTTTAGGGGGCTTCCTAAAATGCCCTTTAGGAAGTGTGGCCACTAAGTAACCATTAGCCACTAATTAAACCATCATTTGTTGTGCATGAAGCTTTAACCTCCACTTAGTTGTCCATTAGCTCATATTGTACATTTAGGTAAGTGGGTAAGGTCCTCCATGATCTTGAACTTGAATTATTTCCTCTTCATTCCTTTGTATTTCATTTGTGCATGCATGTATCTACATATAAGCCTCTTCCATATGCATCCAAATTCCTATAAAAATTATCAAAAAATGTCCAAGTAAAAATTCTTAAATTGACACAAGCACAAAAATGACCATTTTGCCCCTGAATGAAGATGAAAATATGATGGTTTGAAAATAATTGAATTTTGGTTTTAAACATGTTAAAATGCCCAAATATAATGTTTATTTAAATAAAAAAGAGATAAAATATGGATGTAAATTATGCACATTTACGTGCACATCAAATACCCCCACACTTATCTTTTTATTCGTCCTCGAATAAAGGAAAACTAAGATAAATCCGTTTTCATAGGGAGCATGATTGAATTGAGCGTATGCAACAAGCCGTTAAACCTTTGGGTGTCCCCAGTAGGACGAGTGTTGTCTCGTGAGGGTTTTCAGCGGATACTACCCACAAAATCCAGATGCAAAGTGAAAATATTTACAAAATGCAAGATTTATTTACAATGGGATGAATGCAAGTTCTTAAAAATATTTACAAATGACGGATTTACTCTTAAATCGACACAAAGAAGTTAAATATAAGTCTTGGTAATTATCTTGAAAATTTTAGGTCATTTACTCGTCAAAATTTCCAACAAAAATCAAGTCATCATAGACAATAGTTTAACTCGTTGTTTCGGTTGATAACAAAGTGTAACTATGAAATAAATCCTTAGTTGATTATCAAAGTTTGTCAAAGTGGTATTCTCGTTTCTTTTCAATAACAAGTTAAATTAAAAAAATTAAAATGATGCTTGGATTTCAATTGCTAACTCTCTCTTACTTGAAAATTTCATTGATATTGACAATATTTACATATGCCTAACTCAAGTAAACTGAGGCCAGATATATTACCCGTGCACTGCCTTGCGGACTGATGTGAGGGGAATACAGAGCGTGGCGAGTGAACACACAAGTGTGAACACTTATCGACTATAGGCGTAATTAAAAAGAATTTTTACCTATATATGCCTAACTCAGATAAACTGAGGCCATATATATTACCCGTGCACTGCCTTGCGGACTGATGTGAGGGGAATACAGAGCGTGGCGAGTGAACACACAAGCGTGAACAATTATCGACTATAGGTGTTATTAAAAAGAATTTTTATCTATATACACCTAACTCAGATAAACTGAGGCCATATATACCGATCATGCACTGCCTTTCGGGCTTACGTGAGAAGGGTACAGAGTATGGAGAGTGAACACACGAGTGTGAACACATGACTCTAGGTGTTAAATAAATAAATAAATATATATATATATATATGTTTTTTTAGAAAAAGAGAGTTTTGCAAAATCATCTTAGCACCATTTAACTTAGAAGATAAAAATGTTATATCCTTTACTTTAAATTTACCATTTTTTTAAACAAAGATTTTTCAATTAGAACATACTTCATAATTAACACACATGAACCTTCCAATATACTAATTAAACCATTGTTATTTGTAATCAAACTTCATTTTTATTTTTGTTAAGACAAATAAATTTTCAAAAATTTCAATTTATTAACCAAAACTTATACTTATCCCATAGCGTTTCCTCAAAAATAAATCAAAATCCTAAAAAGAAAATGTTTTTGAGATTTTGAAATTTTGAGATTTTTTTTAAGTTAAAAGAAAAATGAAAGTTCAGAAATGCCATGAAACTAAAAAATAATAATGAAAATGAGACTCCCCCCACACTTAATTTTGACTGTGTCCCCACAGTCAATGCATGATATAATGAGTGTAACGGGGAAAACTATGTACATATTTACAAAAGAGGGTTAACATTCTTACTAGACGTAGCTTGGTTCATGAAGGATCATGAGCTTCTCCTCTTGGTTATTTGGCAATTCCAAGAAAGGTTTCAGAAGATGACCGTTGACTTTGAAAATCGATCCATCCCTGGGGTTTTCTATTTCTACGGCACCATGTGGAAAAACAGTTCGTACCACAAATGGTGCGGTCCATCTCGATTTAAGTTTCCCAGAGAATAAATGAAGTCTTGAGTCATATAAAAGAACTTTTTGGTTAGGCGAAAACGTTTTCCTTAGGATTGACTTGTCATGAAAAACTTTGGTTTTTTCTTTGTAAATTTTATCGTTTTCATACGCGGCGTTCCTAAGTTCTTCTAGTTCGTTAAGTTGTAGTTTTCGGTTTTCGCCAGCTTTCTCAAGATCAAAGTTTAAGTTCTTAATTGCCCACAGCACTTTGTGTTCGATTTCAACGGGTAAATGGCAAGCTTTACCGTAAACTAAACGAAATGGGGACATCCTAAGGTTAGTTTTAAAAGCAGTACGGTAAGCCCAAAGCGCGTCGGTCAATTTCTGAGACCAATCTTTTCGATTTTTATTGACAGTTTTCTCCAAGATTTGTTTTATTTGTCGATTTGAAACTTCAACTTGGCCACAAGTTTAAGGATGATACAGAGTGGATAACTTGTCGGTTATCGAGTATTTTTTTATTAAAGTTTCAAAGGAACAGTTGCAAAAATGGGTCCCGTTATCACTGATTATTGTGCGAGGTGTGCCGAACCTCGAAAAGATGTTTTCTTTGAGAAATTTCACAACAATTTTATGGTCGTTGGTTTTGCAAGGAACGGCGTTGACCCATTTTGAAACGTAATCGACAGTGAGAAGGATATACAAGTTTCCAAAAGAATTGGGAAAAGGTCCTGTAAAGTCTATACCCCATACATCAAAGATTTCGATCGTAAGAATGGGGTTTAGAGGAATCATATCTCGTTGAGAAATTCATCCAAGCATTTGACATCGATCGCAAGTTTTACAAAATTCAAACGAATCTTTGAAAAGAGAAGGCCAATATAAACCCCACTGAAGCACTTTTTCTACAGTTCTTCGAGGACCGAAATGTCCATCACACGCTTGATCGTGGCAAAATGAAAGAACACTCCTAATCTCATTATCTGGAATGCAACGTCGGATGATTTGGTCGGGACAATATTTGAACAAGTATGGATCGTCCCAATAGAAATACTTCACTTGGGACATGAATTTGCATTTGTCCTGTTTGGACCACGATGAGTGAGTTTCTTTATTGACTAAGTAGTTCACTATATCAGCTTACCATGGGTCGATAGAAATTGAAAGGAGTTGTTCATCGGGGAAGTTTTCATTGATTGGAAAAGAAGATGGTGCGTTCGGAAGACGAGACAAGTGATCGGCTATGACGTTATCAGATCCTTTTTTGTCTTTAATTGTAAGGTCAAATTCTTGAAGTAAAAGGATCCAACGAATCAAGCGGGATTTGGCATCCTTTTTAGCTAAGAGATATCGAAGCGCAGAGTGGTCCGTGTACACAGTAATGTGTGACCCTATCAAGTATTGTCGGAATTTTTTGAGAGCAAAAACGACAGCTAGAAGCTCTTTTTCGGTTGTTGTGTAGTTGAGTTGAGCGTCGTTCAAAGTCATACTCGCGTAGTAAATCATGTGAAGGATCTTGTTGATGCGTTGTCCTAAGACAACACTAACGGCAAAGTTTGAAGCATCACACATTATTTCGAAAGGAAGAACCCAATTGGGCGTACAAATGATTGGAGCAGAAATGAGTTCGTTCTTAAGACGTTCAAAAGAAGAGATACAATCAGAGTTAAAATCGAAAAGAACGTCTTTTCCAAGAAGAGTCGTCAAAGGACGAGCAGTTTTGCTAAAGTCTTTCACAAAGCGTCGGTAAAAGCCAGCGTGTCCAAGAAATGATCGAATGTCCTTAACAGTTTTGGGAATGGGTAGATTTGCAATAACATCGATTTTCGCTTTATCTACCTCAATGCCTTTATTTGAGATGATATGTCCAAGGACTATGCCTTATTTGACAATAAAGTGGCATTTTTCCCAATTCAAAGTCAAATGTTTTTCTTTACATCGATTTATAACCAATTCGAGAAGATGTAAACATTGGGAAAAAGAATCACCAAAGATTGAGAAATCGTCCATAAAAACTTTTAGAAAGCGTTCAATCATGTCGGAAAAGATTCCAACCATGCAGCCTTGGAAAGTTGCAGCAGCGTTACAAAGTCTGAATGGCATACGTCGATAAGCAAAGGTACCGAATGGACATGTGAAAGTCATTTTCTCTTGATCTTCGGGAGCGATTGGAATTTGGTTATAGCTGGAATAACCATCAAGGAAGCAGTAAAATTCTTGGCCGGCTAAACGTTCGAGCATTTGGTCAATGAAAGGAAGGGGGAAGTGATCTTTTCGTGTTGCGGCATTTAGTTTTCGGTAGTCAATGCAAACACGCCAACCCGTTTGAGTACGAGTTGGAATAAGTTCGTTTGAATCATTCTTGACAACGGTTAGCCCAGACTTTTTCGGTACAACGTGAATTGGGCTAACCCATGAACTATCAGAGATTGGGTAAATGATTCTGTTGTCAAGAAGTTTAAGAATTTCATCATGCACCGCATCTTTCATTTTTGGATTAAGCCTTCGTTGCGCGTCATGAACAGGCTTGGCATCGTCGGTTAAATGGATGCGATGTTGGACAAGGGCGGGACTAATTCCCTTTATATCGGAGATCGACCATCCCATCGCTTCCTTGTTTTTCGAAAGAATAGAGAGAAGAGAAGCTTCTTGATCAAGAGAGAGTGTTGTAGAAATTATGACGGGCAACGTTTTGTTATCACCTAAGTATGCGTACTTAAGGTGATCGGGAAGTGGTTTGAGGTCCAACTTCAGGAGTTTTTCGATCAAAGAGTTGGGTTGAGATTCGGTCTCAACTGGAAGCGATTCAAAGGGAAGAGTGTATTCAATTACGTTGGGAATTTCGTGAAACAATTTTTCATACTCGGCCTCGTGTTCGTCGTTAAGGTCAAGTGTCTCGTTTTTGAAGTTTTCGTGAATCGCACTAACTTCGAATGTTTGGTCACGAGGGTCCTTCGATTGTCTTTCAAGATTGAAAATATTAAGGTCCAAAGTCATGTTTCCAAAAGAAATTTTCATCGATCCGTTACGACAATTGATTAAGGCATTTGAGGTGGCTAAGAATGGTCATCCTAAAATCAATGGAATTTGACTTGCGGGATTTGACACTGGTTGTGTTTCAAGAACGATAAAATCAACGGGGAATATGAATTGCCCTACTCAAATGAGCACTTCCTCGATTTCTCCCACGGGTTTCTTAATCGAGCTATCGGCAAATTGAAGCGTGACTTTTGTGGGTTTGAGCTCACCTAAGCCTAATTGTTCGTACACAGAGTATGGAATCAAATTGACACTCGCGCCTAAGTCTATCAGACATTTGTTAATCATCTTGTCTCCAATTGTACATGAAATCGGAGGGCAGCCAGGATCTTTGTATTTTATGGGCATGGATTGGGACAAGACTTCACTCAAACTGCCGACTAAGAAGACTTTTGGGGCACTTGAATGTGTCGCTTTTGGGTACACAAGTCCTTAAGGAATTTTGCATATGTTGGGACTTGCTGAACGATGTCAAGAAGCGGAATGTTAACTTTGACTTGTTTAAAAATTTCCTACATCTTTTCCAATTGGTCTGAGTGTTTCTTTGGTCGAAGAAGATGTGGAAATGGGACACGATACTCGGTAGGCGGGTCTACTCGAGTAGAAGAAGAAGAGTTTTGATTGGCATTCGATTCAACATTTGGCTCCACGTTCTGTTCAGATTCATTCGTTGTTTTAGAAGTATCGAGAGAAGTTTCCGGTAAATCATTTGGATTAACGACTTGATTATCGATTTGTTTCCCGGAACGAAGAGTTGTGATAGCATTCAATTGGGTGACGTTGCTATCTTGAACAACATAGGCTTGATTTGAATTTGTGTTTTGATTTCTGGGATTTGGAAGTGGCTGGCTTGGGAATGTTCCTCGTTCGCATTCACTTACAGATGTGGCTAATTGACTCATTTGCATTTCGAGTATTGCAATCGATTGGTTTGTATTTTGCATATATGAAGTGAATAAATTTTGCAAATTGCTGTTTGGTTGAAGGCTTTGAGTAGTTGCTTTAGCCAACATTTCAAGAGTTTTCTCAGGAGAAGTTAAACGTTTATCGTCTTGGGGAGGATGAGCCGAATTTGGTTCAAAATTTGATTGTTGCGATTGATTATGAGACGGACCCGCAAAGTTCGGTTGAAAATTGTTGGGTTGAAAGGGAGGATTCGAAGCATTATTCAGAAATGCTTGAAAATTAGGACGAATCGTATTCGCATTGGGATTGTTTTGGTTCCACGCAAAATTCGGATGGTTTCTCCAACCAGGGTTGTACGTTGGAGAAAACGGGTCATTTTTGGCTTTGTTGAAAGCATTGATTTGTTCGACGGAATTGGGACACTGATCAGCTATATGATTAGGATCGTTGCATTTATAACACATCGGTTGGGAAGCTTGGTTCATTTGATTCAATGAGAAAACGTTATCGAATTTTTTAATCATTGCGTCGATCTTAGCTTCCAAATCAACAGAAGATCCTATCGAGTGTGCACTCGATCGTGAGTAGATTGATTTTTCATTCGAACGTTCCCATTGGGATGATTTTTCGGCGAGGTTTTCAAGAAATTGCCAAGCATCGTCGTGATGTTGGGCAAGAAAGTTGCCTTGGCTCATTGATTCGAGCATGGTACGTGTCCATCATATAAAATTTAGCAAATCGTCCATTTTTCGTAATTATGGTGTGGACATTTTATCAAAAGCTCTTTGAATCTTTCAAAATATTTTCCGAATGGTTCTCCCTTGAATTGATGAAAATTTACAATTTCATTTCGAATTCTACTCGTTTTTTCCAAGGGGTAGAACTTTTTTAAGAAAGCTTTTACGAATTCTTCCCACGTTTTAATCGAGTTCGATGGTAAGCTGTACAACCATTTTTCAGCATAATCCGTAAGAGCGAATGGGATTAATCGAAGTTTGATTCCGTCATCGAAAAGTTGTTGGAGTTTTATGGTTGCACAAACTTGTTCGAATTTAGTCAAAAAGATGTATGGATCATCGTGTTCGAAATTGCCAAATTTCGGAAGAGTGGCAATATGGTTTGAGTGGATTTCGAAATGGTTACCCGTAGGGGCGGGTAACGTGATGCAAGATGGAATAGAAACTCTATCGGGAAAGATTCTATCCATAAGAGTTCGAGGGGCATTTTCGTTCGCCATTTCGGGAGGATCGTCTATTTGAGTTAACCGATTAGTAGAAGGGTCGCGAGTCCAACGATTTGTTGTTGTGTCACGAGTCCAAGTACTCATGCACAAGTGAAAGTTGAGAAGAGAAAGAAGATTTGAAAAACGAAGTGAAAAATTGTTTTGTTTTTGTTTTCTTTTTTTTAGAGGAAGAAAAATATTTACCAAGTGAAATTATTTTCAGAAGAGAAGTTTGATTTTTGTTTTGTTTTTTTGGTTTTTCAAATTTTTTTGTTGTTGAATTTTCAAATATTTACCAAAAGGATTTTTTTAGAAAATGGAAATTTGATTTTTGTTTTTTTTTTGAATTTTCAAGATTTTTTTTTTTGAATTTTTGAATTTTAATTTTTTTTCTTTTTGAAAAGGTTTTATATTTTTTTTTGGATTTTTGTTTTTGATTGAAAATTTTCAAAGGAAAGGAAAAAAACGATTTTTTTTTAGTTTAAAAACTAAGTTAAGAAAAATTTACAATTTTTTGGATTTTTTATTTTTGATTTTTTTTATATATGCATGAACTAATGCAACTAAATGAATGCACAGAACTTAATTACAAATTTTCTGTCCTTAGTAGCCCCTAACCCAAAATTGTATAATCTCGCTTTGTTTTAATTCAACAAAACTATTTCTCAGCCTGGTAACGGGCAGGGGTTATCGTTGCACCACAAATCACCATAGCAATGCAGCCGAAGGTTTAAGTACCTTCAGAGGAACAACCAGTATAATATTTACGTATCACCGTAATTTTTATAACTGGTTATTACTCTGTCATAGCCTAGACACCAAGAAATAAAATTGTTCAAAGAAAACAATTGTGAAGATACAATTAAGCCCTAGATGAGCTTGTGACACCCTTAAGTCGAATGTATAACCTTTATTATTAGTCTAATTCTACGATGAAATGCGTTTGTGGGCTAAGGAAGGGGTGATGAAATCCCTCACCTCATGTGAATTGGGGTATTGCCCTTAGAAAAGAAAATAAGATGAGATGAATGCAAAACAAAAATTAAACGTGAATTTACAATGCAACTAAAATGAAGTTTATTTTTATTTTTGGGTTTTGAATTTTTATTTTTGTATATATAAATGCAAATGCAAGCAACCAACAATGCACTAGAGATGAAAGCACAATACCAGAGCGTGCAGATTATTAGCAATTATTTTTTTTAGCGGCAATTATTTTTTATAAGCAAGGCAAAGCAGTTTATTTGGGCAAGCACTTCTTCCTTTTAATATGCTTTGGCAACTTGAAATGAAAAACAAGTTATATTCAACAATTTTTATTATTATTATTTTTTAGTATGTTTATCAAAGATGAAAAACAAAATAAGCGAAAAACAAAACATTTGAAAATAAAATAAATGAAAACTAAAACAAGTGAAAACAAATGAAAAATGAAAATAAAACAAAGTTGAACTTGTTTTTTTTTGGATTTTTCAAAAAATAATTTTTTTTTGGAGTGGAAACTTAAAAGTGCAGTTTTACTTAAAAATAAAATTTGTATATGGTTGGAACTTAAAACAAATTTAATTTTTTTTCAAGAATAAAACAAAACAAAACTAAAAAAAATCTAACTTAACCCAAATAACCTTTTTTTTAAGAAGGAAGACTAGACAAAACAACTTGTTTTTTTTTCTTTTTATTATTATTAACAATCAGGGTCTGGCCCAAAAACAAACAAATCAACCTAAAAATCTATATCGTTCCAAAAGCAAACCAATCAACTGAAAAATCAAACACATCACAAACACAATCTTTCCCAATATCTTTCTCAATACATCACGAACTCCAGAATCCCTTTCCCAACATCGATTCTTTTTTTAACAAAACGTGAACTGGAATTGAAGCAGAATACTGTTTGAAGTTGGCAATTTGCAGGTTGGTGGTCACATGATGAGGAAGACAAAGGCGAAATGGAATTCTGTGGTTGGCGATTGCGGGTTTGGAGAATTTTGGTTCCGGTTTGGTCGATGTGGTGTATAAGAATTGGAATTTGGGGATAGTCAAGTGATGGCGAGGGGAGGTTTTTCATCTCTTAATAAATTACAATATTAAGTTTATCTAAATTTCTTTTTAAAACCTGGTACTTAAACAAAACCCGAGCCTATTTTATATTTTTCCCGAGCCAAACTCGAGTATCTCGTGTTTGGCTCGGGAAAAATATAAAATAGGCTCGGGTTTTGTTTAAGTACCAGGTTTTAAAAAGAAATTTAGATAAACTTAATATTGTAATTTATTAAGAGATGAAAAACATTATTAACTTAAAACTTTTAAAGCTAAGATGTTTAAGTTAAACAATTTAATTTATATTTAGGATATCATATTCACATAGCAATTCTATCATAGATAGATAACTACATTATCACAATTCATCCAAAGCATCACAGAGCATCACAATCACATATCAGATATATCAAATAATCCAAGGCATTCAATATTACTCTAATTAAATTAATTACATTAAGAAATTAACCTTTAATTAAATCATAATTATTAATCACTCTTGATTAATCACATTTAGTAATTAACTACCCTTAATTACTTTATCAAATAAATTAATTACTCCTTAATTAATTATCTTTAATTAATCCCTTCTGCAGATTTGGGGATTCGAGTGGTTCCAAAGTGCAAATGTCTGGGTGGCTGATGGTAGTATTTAAGGGTACACGCAAGTGTATGATGGTATTGGCAGTGATTAGGATGTGTAGTGAGCAGCTGACAGCAGTTGTAAAATTTGTTTTGATGGTGGGGATTGTAGTGCAGTAGTGAAGGTAGGTATATGTGGTTGGAGCAGAACACTGTGGTGACTGTGGCTTGTCTGGGTGGTGAGAATGGGTGATATTGATGACTGCAGTAGTGGTTTGGAGATGGTCGTAGAAGCGGTAGTGGTTTTGCTTTGGAAGTGTTAGGTTGTGGGGTGGTTGAAGGTAAGTAGAAGGCATTGAAATGTGAAGGGGAGTTGTACTGAAATACTGTTGATAGTTAGTGGTTGTTGAAGTAAAGTTGCAGAGGTTGTTGGAGCAGTGTGGGGGCCTGTTGATATGGCAGTGGATGATTGGATTGACAGAGGCAAGGGGAGAAGTTGAATGGCAATATGGATGTGGTAGTGATGAATGGTTAATGCTTGTTTTGTAGAGGTGATGTGCTGTTGTGTGGCCAGAGCAGTTGAATTGTTTGTGACAGTGGTCAGCAGATGGACAAGAGGGTGTAGGCAGTGAACAAGTGGACAGGCTGTAGCGCAGAGCAGAGAAGAAATAAAAAGGGCAGTGGTATGTTTGAGGATGGTGGTGTGTACTTGATCAAAAATGACAGTTTGATGTGGTGTGGTTTTGTTGCTGGGTTGGCAAGTATTCACAGTTTTGTGATATATAAGGCTGTTCAGTGGCTTGTGAAGTGGATAAGCCGAAGGAGGATGTGGAAGTTGTTTTCTGTTTGTATGTTAACAAGTTGGTAGGAAAATTGTAAGTGCAAGATGATGAGAAGACGACGTTGGTAGGGCGTTTTTAGTAGAGAAATGGTTTGAAGTTGCAATGATGTGAGATGCAACTGTATGATTAGGGGGACTGGAGTGGGAATGCAACAGTTTCTTGACCTTTTTTTTGTGAGGTAGTTTGTAATGAAGATTGGATGGCAGGAGAAGGGCAGTCTGTTCTATGGTCGCAGTCCGATGGTAGTAGGTGGTAGAAGGATATAGCAGTGCAGTGGGAAGTTTGGTGTGGTTGAAATATCAAAAGTGGAAATAACAACAGTTTTGAGGGTGGTTGGGGCTGAAATTATAGAAGAGTGGAAAGGCAGAGGTATATTGTGCAGTGTGCACAATTTGACAGTGGTAAATGAATGTGCAGGGTTTTTTGGTTAATGATAGTGCTTGTATGACAGTGGTTGAATGATGTTCAGGGGATGGCAATGTTTTGACTGTGAAGTGAAGTATATGGCTATGATGGAGGAGGTGTGGTAGAGGCAGCTTGAACTGAAGTGAATGTAGGAGGTGATATGGTTGTGGTTGTTGATGTTAGTGGAGTGTAATGGTGGGAAGGTGATGCTGTAAGAAATGTGATAGAGAGGGGGTTTGTGTGCAGGTTGATGTGCATAGTTTTGAAATTGTATATGTAAAATGTAAAGGCAAATGTAAAATGTGAATGTAAAAGCAAATGCAAATAAAAAGAAATATTTTGTTATTTGAAATTGTGTGTTTGTTTTAAAATATGGAAATGCAAAACAAACAAGAACACAAACAAAATGCACACAAAATCAAACAAACACACACAATTTTTTATTTTAATTTTTTTTAAACACAACACACACAAAACAAACACACACTAAAATCAAACACAAATAATTCGAAGAATAGGAAATTGAAATCAAAACAACTCCCCGGCAACGGCCCCAAAAACTTGTTCGACGACGGAAATTCTATCGGTTTAGAAAACCGTCGAACGAATTTAAAATTAAAATAAACCGCAAGCGCATGGCGTACACTTTGTAGTACGTGGCGAATACGGGTCGATCCACAGGGAATTGTTAGAGTTTAAAAATCTATTCAATCAAATTTGACCAAATGTAGGAGAAATTGGTAACTAGAGATAAAATGAAGCTAAACTAGAATAAAATTTTGATTTAAAAACTATTGAACTAGAGAACAATTTAGAGGCAAATCCACTCTCATATTTTTGTAAATCAACAAACAAACAATTTGTGATCTCTAGTTTTGATATTAAGTGAAATATTGTTGTATTTATCATAAGTATGGATTGTTTATGTTATTAATTAACATAACTCAAACCATCAAACTATGATACAACAACTTAACCACTTATAATTCTCATGAAAATGAAGCCAAAGCAAAAGCTATTTTAAGTATGATCTATTTACTATTGTAACTAGTAACATAGATCATCAAATTTCATTTTTACTTTAATTTCACAATCAAAAATGGATTAGCAAATGATGATGCAAATTGTGTTTATGTTGAATAAGAATAGCTCATTTGCATAAGCAATATAAGCTATCAAACCTACTTGTATAAACTTGCATCAAAATTCACTTCATTAAGCATAAACCAAATGAGATCATAAATCATAAAATGTTGAAATTACATAATATTGGAGAGCTTCATTACCCCTAAATTGAAGGGGTTTAGCTACTCATTTGTGGCATTGAAGCAACACAAGTAACTTTCAACATTAAAAAGAGAAGAAAATAGAGAATAAGCAAAGAAGAATATGTAATTAAACTACTTACAACAAAAGAAATTAAGCTACACTACTTGCATGAATGTAAAACTATTCTACTAACAAAGGAAAGAAAAGAACATAAATAAAAGCATTAACATAAAAACAAAGAAAAACATGTAGAAAAAGGAAAAGAAAGAGGCTTGGAAGCCATTTTTATTTCATAGAACATTGAGCTTACAATTTGATCTCTTAATTTCCTAAGTAAAATGAAAGAGTAGAAGATAGTTTCATGTACATAAGATGGCTATATATACATGCATAAAACCCTAATTCTATTTTTAGGGGGCTTCCTAAAATGCCATTTAGGAAGTGTGGCCACCAGGTAACCATTAGCCACTAATTAAACCATCATTTGTTGTGCATGAAGCTTTAACCTCCACTTAGTTGTCCATTAGCTCATAATTGTACATTTAGGTAAGTGGGTGGGGTCCTCCATGATCTTGAACTTGAATTATTTCCTCTTTATTCCTTTGTATTTCATTTGTGCATGCATGTATCTTCATATAAGCCTCTTCCATATGCATCCAAATTCCTGTAAAAATTATCAAAAAATGTCCAAGTAAAAATTCTTAAATCGACACAAGATTAAAAATGACCATTTTGCCCCTGAATGAAGATGAAAATATGATGGTTTGAAAATAATTGAATTTTGGTTTTAAACATGTTAAAATGCCCAAATATGTTGTTTATTTAAATAAAAAGAGATAAAATATGGATGTAAATATATGCACATTTACGTGCACATCAATAATTAATACAAATTATGCCAAGAGCGACATATAAAATGCCCCCTTAGATGACTAGAGTACTATCTAGACATATCAGTCTTAATACAACACAGCGGAAATAAAACTAAATAGCTCCTATATAGCTAGCTTTGCCTCCTGTACATCTTCGGAATCTTTATTC
The DNA here is from genome assembly GCA_030737815.1 of Allium fistulosum. Lineage (NCBI taxonomy): Eukaryota > Viridiplantae > Streptophyta > Magnoliopsida > Asparagales > Amaryllidaceae > Allium > Allium fistulosum. The sequence continues at coordinate 184,035,978 of CM060905.1, read as the reverse complement.
GTCCAACCTACTAAACCTGAAAAACCTTAACTCTCAAACTACTCAAATTTAATTTTGAGCACCCGAGAGTTTAAGGGAAAAAACATAAACTTCGAGTCGGACATAAAGCGTGGTGTGAATAATACTATTACATCTCGGATTTTTGATATTAAGTGAGACCATGCCACTTAGCGGAACGGGTTTCCCCTCACTAATATCCCTTTAAAACATATTTTGCAAATCAGAATCCTGTAATCAAACTAATTAAAACAATAATAGCAATATCATATATGCTCATTAATCAGGTAATAAATGGACTATCTGTCCGAACAATATAGTTTTGTTTGGTTAAAAAACTAACCATTGGCTGACTCGGGCCTACCAGACAAAATAAGTAATCTAACATCTATTAGACACACTCCTGGATGGTCTATCCTTAACTTACTTCTCCCAGGGCCAACTGATCCTAATGGTTTTTCGGACTCACCAATAACCTATCCTCCTTCTCTGTATATTCCTTTCTGTGTGTAACATCATTTAAGTCTTACCCGTGACTAAACCCTACAAACTAGAATTTTGGACTAAATTAGCTAGGGGCTATAGCTAATGTATAGGGCGCGACCCTATACCAATCCCATCTAGTATTCAAATATATGAGTCATTTACTTAGGGTTAACTACCCATCAAATTTTCCTTGAAAACATCTTTCAAATTGATTTAACTCTTTAAATCATACTTAAAAAAGGAAAATATACTTTTTGCTTTACTCAAATCTCTTTTCCATGATATATGATTTACACGAAACATTATTGATGAAAACCTTCGAAATCTTTGCTTAAAAGCTCGAAACAATCTCTTTTGAAACATTTGAAAGTACCCCTTTAGAAACCATTTAAATACTTTGCCTTTAACTCTAGGCCGAAAGGCCAAAACTTACCTTTCGAAATCATTTATAATAGACCTTTCGAAACCATTGAAAGTATCCTTTTGAAAGCTTTATAAAACCTTAGACATCCTCTTTTCAAAACATTTCAACTTGCCTTTCAAAAACATTGGGGTATCACCCCTTCGAAACCTTTATTAGTTACCTTTCTAAAACTTTAAAGTCCTTTACTTAATACAAACCTTTCGAAAGCATTGGGTTCAAGTAGAAGTTTGTGGAACATAGTTTCGAAACCAATTAAAATCATTCCTTTCGAAACCTTTGGGTTTATCTTTCAATAGAACAAGTGTCTTAAAAGAACTAGGTCGAAAGCAACTCTTTCGAAAGCAATTTCTTAAGTAAAAGAAAGTAGATTGTTTAGACATCAACCCTTTTGAAAGCATGGAGAAGCAGCTTCTTATTTAAAAGTGAACACCCTTTTGAAACCAATGTTTAAAGGCAAAGCGGCCTCAACTAGGTCGAAAGGTAGAATGCGACAACTAGTGCTTCGACTCTGTCGAAAGCTTGTTTAAAAACAAAAGGCAGCAACCTCAGTCAAAAGCTATCTTTGAACCCTTTCGAAAGCCCTAATTATATATATGAAAGCAACTAAGTCAAAAGCTAGTTTGATCCCTTCGAAAGCATCCTCTATAAGCAGAAATAGTTCAAAGGCTACTCTTACCCCTTCGAAAGCACGTTTCGACTCTATACCTTTCGCCTATCTCCAATCCACTATGTACCAAAGCATTGATACCATGCGTATTGGTTCGACTTAGATGAAGGTGGCAGTATAGGATCGAAAGCTCCTTGGGAAGTGGCGAAGTAGTAATTTTTTACAAAACTGTTTTATTACTATCTAAAGTAATTGATTTTCAACTAACTTCCCATATTTGTCAAAATACTACTAGCTGTCATTTCCTTTTCCAAAATCTTTTCTAAAAATGCTGCCGAATTTAGAGATTGATAATTTAAAACATTTAGCAAATTGCCTCTTCTCCTATTATAAAAATATAAAATATTTAAGTTTCATACCTTAAATAATTTTATATCCTTACTAAAAGACTTAGGAAAATTCTCCAAAAATTCCCATAAATCGCTTTTAATATGTTTTCTAACATATTTAAATTTCTAACCCAAAGCCAATATAATATAGCCGTAATTAATTTTAAACCCAATATAACCATTTTCTTCACTAGAAAATTCATAATAAATCCACAATAATTCAGAAAATTATGAAACTTGAAACCCATCTATAAAATAATATTTCTGACCTTATATCAAAATCGCAGGGCATTTGGATGTCATTTGTTAGGTTTTTCAAATCATAACTTATCATAAAATCTATATGAAGCAAAAGTGGGTCATTTGCTTCGGTTGTCATGAAACAACAAAAGCAAATGGCTCGATCAATTGCTTTGGTTGTTTAAAGAAACGAAGCAAATGACCCATGTTGCTTCGGTTCAACAATCGAAGTAACAGATTTTGGCTCGTTGCTTTTTCTTTATTTGCTTCGGTTGTTGAACCGAAGCAAAAGGGAGTCAACAACCAAAGCAAATGCATGTTTTGTAGTAGTGAAAAAAATCGTGAAACCCTTATCTATGTATGCATATTAAAAGTTTATATACATATATGTGTGAGAATGCTAAAATGAAATCGAAAAGCGAAGCAAAACGACTTTAGTTTTCAATTAAAATTAGTACTTTAAAAGAGTTATCATTAAAAGCATCAACTATGTTTGTGCTTAGTGTCGAATTATTTCTCCTATTTTGGTGAACAATATGTACCTTTAAGATGTCTATGGGACTTTAGTATGTCACATTATACTTATTTGTGTATAACATGTATGTGCAATATAGCATAGTGTGCACATGGTTACATTGAATGCTAGGATTTACATTAACTATGTATATACTTAACTTGCTATATATATGTGTGTGTGTTTGTGTGTGTATAAATTTCCTGAATAAATATTTTATAAACCCTTATACAATGGCGTCTTCTTCTGCCCTCTTACTGTCCCGCCTCATCCTATCGCCCTTTCTAAAACTCCAGATCCTCCCTTTCCACCTTCTCCAGTGCCATCAGATTCTTTGTCAATACCCGATCCTCCCTCTCCTTCAATCGACCGGCCTCCTCTTCTACCCTTCTTCCACTACCTCCCACTATCCCAGTTGTTTCCTCCTCGTCCATCCCTTCTTCCTCTTTTTCTTCTACTTCAGCTTCTTCTTCATCCTCCACTTGGAGCTCCCTATTTAAGAAACTTCCTAAGACGCTGGTTCTTATAGCCTTAAGTCCTTTTCTTTGCAATACAATGATGTTTGTGATCTTATTCTACCACCCGATGTTCTTTCTATTGGCATGAAATTCTAGGGAAACAACCTTGTCGGGTTTTTTCTGGACAAATACCTCTCTTACACTATCGTTATTCGACACCTGTAGTTGATATGGTGTGGTCTTGATGGTAGCAAAATAAGTTCTGATGGCAACTTGCTATTCTTTGAATTTAAAGATGAAGAAAGGAGACAAAAGTCCTTGAAGCTGACCCTGTGATAATTAGAGGTAAAGTTTTCATTGTTACGAAATGACATCCCACCATTGACTATGTAAAGAAGGATATAAAATTTATACCACTGTGGCTTCACTTCTACAACATTCCATTAGCTTCATGGTCACTGTATGGCATTGATTATCTGGAAAACCATACTGGTAGGATGATTTGCTTTGATGAATCTACTGAAAGATTGAATAGATTTGGTTTTGCAAAGGTCTTGGTTGAAATTGAACTAACAAGATTGTTGTCAGATCAAATTTCAATTCAACTAGCTCCTGGGAAAATTGCGCATGTTAATGTCAAGTACAATTGGAAGCCAGACATCTGTTCGCATTGCAAAGTTCTTGGGCATACTATTGGTGGGTGTGCTAAAGTGTCACATACTAGCGGTGAGAACGTTTAAGGCAAATTAGTTAAAGGAACTTAGGTAAAGGAAAAGGGAAAGGTTGGAGTTGTAGAAGGTAAACAAAGAAATAAACAGAAGCAGTGGAATTTGGTCAGGAAAAATAAAAGAAAAGTGTTAAATAAGACTGTGACTATGTCAGCTGGTAAAGGTGTTGTTGATGCATAGGCTGGTGTGAATGTGTTAGTTGGTCCACATGTTAGTGATGTTGCCGCACAACTTGGTTCTACTGATGTGAATGTTTTGAGCTCTGGCTTTAATTCTAAATCTGACATAATAAATAATGATGCTCAAGGTGATGATATTGTGATATCAATATCTAACGCTAGTGTGGATGGTAATGAAAACATTCTGACCAGTGTGGAAGATGTTTGTGCTGATTTGATGGTGGTAATGAAATTCCTCTTGAACAATCTAAAACCAGTGTGCAAGTTGATGTGCACAATGATGTGTGCCATTTACATGAGCAAGCCTATGCTAGAAAGAATGCCAAACCAAAACCATCGACCACACCAACCACTTTCACTACCCAATCTGAACTTTCAAACAATCCCTTAATATTGCAAGTTGCTATGAATAAGCAAAATGATGAAACTGTGCATCTTGTACATGATGATATGCAAATGATCTACATCCTATTATTTTAATCCCTAACACCTTCTCTATGCCAATTGATCTCAACCACTCTATGCCAAATATCCATCCTATCTCATGTGCAATCCACCAATTACCCGAACAAGTTGGCAACTCCTCTGGTACCCACAATTCAATAACTCAACATCCCAATCCCTTTGAACCCCTGTTCAACCTTGATCTTTCTGATCCATCTTCTCTATTCACCAATCTATCTTCTACTTCTATTCTTCCTTCCTCATTAGCTATCACTCCCACTAAACCTATTACTCCTTCAATTCCTCTCACCAGAAGCAAGACAGAATAATTGGAAAAGAAGAAAAGCCTAGCTCAATTCTCCATCAATGACATACATCCTACTTATAAACCTCCATTTATGGCTGCTTAAGATAGTCTAAAGGACTGTTCCATCACTCAAGCTCACTTATCATCCAACATTACCACTTGTCCTTCTAATGATTGACAACATAGGATGTTGGAATATAAGGGGTGCAAATGACATTGCTAAACAATCGAGATTTGTGATTTCATTGATAATAACAAGCTTCATATGGTTGCCATTCTTGAAAACAAACTTAGTTCTTAAAACATCATGCATGTTGCTTTTAACATCAATCCATATTGGAATTTTCACCATAACTTACAACATGCTACTTTTGGCAAAATCATGGTTATATTCAATCCTCACACCTTTAGTTTATCTGAAATACACTGCTCCTATCAAATTTGCCATTATTCAGTAACTAACTTACTTGACAACTCCACCTTTAACTATTCTTTTTTTTACGCCCACAACTCTCTCATTCCTTGTAATGCATTTCTCTTTGAAATTCATTATCTTAAAATAAACAATCCATGGATCATTCTTGGTGACTGGAGTTGTATGCTCCCTTGCTCTGATAGAATGGGTGGGAAACCTCTTGTGAATTATGATGTGATCCCACTTCAACAAGCTATCTAACTTGCGGAATTATCTAAGACTTCCTCCAGTGGGTTGTACTTCACGTGGAACAATAAGTCTAGAAGTGGTATAAGAACTTGCAGTAGAATTGATTGTGCATTTTACAATGTTTTAGCTTTGAACATCTGGCCTAATCTATATGACAACTCGCTGCTTCCTAATATCTCTAATCACTCTCCTCTTGTTATAAACTTTGGCTCCCCTTCCCTTTCTCTTCCTTTTAGCTTCAAGTATTTCAATATTTGGGCTGACCACCCTGACTACAATCATGTTGTCTCCAATGCATGGGCTTCCAATGTCTATGGTAATCCCATGTCAATCCTCCATCGAAAAATCAAATCATCAATGTTATCTCGCCTTTTGGCAAGGCCGTGATACCAAGGAATTGGTCAGAAAATAAAGACGGTCTATTCTGGAAATCGATTGTACATGGGTCCACTATAGATGCTGGTAAATTTTGTCCGAGTCCGGATCAAGCTACAATTGATATGACACGACAAGCAAAGCCATGAAAGCCAACGTTCCGAATTTTAAGTCAATCGGCGTTGGTATGCTCAAGATATGATCAATGCAAATCAAGCAATAATCCTGTTCGTATCCATCAAGCAATCAGAGAAAAACCTCCTTCGTACCGATCTTGTTCAAATCCATCAGATGCGCATGGCTTCGTATCAATCAGGCGAGCACAAGTTCGTGTCCATCAAGTGCATGCCGCCTCGTACCCATCATGTGCACTTCAGTTCGTATCCAGCATGTCTGTTCCATTTCATATCCATCGTACCAGTTCCACTTCGTGTCCATCACGCCTGCTTTGTTTCGTATCCATCATCTGAAGATGTTTTGTATCGTTTCCACTTATGCACAATTTGTATCGATCATTTACACTGTTCGTATCGATCAATCAACGATCGATACGAAATGTGCCACCGATGATATATACAAAACCAACTACTCAGTGATCGATACAAAAGGCATCAGGTTACATCGATACGAAATGGCTCTAAACATCGATACGAAGTAACTACACATTATCGATACGAAGTAGAGCACGGAACATCGATACGAAATGAAGTGCAAAAGAGCGATACGAAGGGAATATCCTAGGTCGATACGAACAAGGCACATCCAAGTGGAAGACTCGGTCACTCGGCATAAAAAGTGGGTCGATCCAAAAAGTTAGCGCCACGTCATCGTGCATCACGTGCCCAGAAGCGATACGAACAGATTGACGTGAACCGAAGCGATGCGAACTCAGCAGCCTTCGAAAAATCCAAACTTGCATCGATCGTAACTCAAAACCTACAAGTCCAAATGCCACCAAATTTTCATAGGAGCTTTCGTGCGACCTCAAGAATGTTCATGATCGATCTCGACTCGATTGGACCAAATCTTGATCGATGCGAAATCCATTCGTATCGATCACGGATCGAGTTCAAACGACCGGGAATCAATCCCGTGGGCCCACCCACATGAGAGAAGAGGTCTTCCAAGATCTGAGCGAGATATTTTCTGCCTACGCCTATAAATAGCAGCTCAGGGCCTACTGAAAAAGGACTTTTAGCTCTTCCACATCCAGACTCTACCGAAATCACGATTGTACTCGATTTTTACTGTTGCAACTCATTGTAACCAGCAAGCAAAAATCAATAAAAGTCAGTCATTTCATAGTGGACGTAGACCATACCCCGAACCACTCTAAATCTATGTGTTTCTGTGCGTTTTTCTTGTTTATCATTGGTGTGTTTGTTATATTTTCCTCATTTTCCATTTATATTCTTTATTTTATCTCTTCAAACACATCTGAAGAGTGTTGTGCCCAATTTTGATACAAACAATCAAAACTGCTTGATGGTATGGAGTAGTATGTCTTTGGGAAAGGAAATAAAAAATCAAATTTTCTAAAGCAAAAACTTATAGATATTCAAACAAAATTATTTAATGATCCTTTAAATACTGATATTTCATTACAGGAGCATATCACTACTTCTGATCTAATGTCAGCCCATAGAGATGAAGCTATGATGCAAAGGCAGAAGACAAGAGATAAATGGGATATTCTTGCTAACAAAAATACTGCATATTGCCACCAATATCTCAAATCCAAGCACATCAAATCCACTACTCACTCCATTCAGGATGATACTGGAACCACTCGCAATAATCAAAGCTCTATTGGTGATGCTTTTGTTGATTACTACAAGAAGATCTTTGGCACATGTCCTGACAACAACATTGACATCAACTATCTTCAATCCTTGCATTCAGCATGCTTACTGATGAGCAAGCCAACCTTGTTAGCACTAAGTTCTTTCATGTTGAGATTAAATATGCTTTATTCTCAATTGATACTAAGTCCTCTAGAGGTGTAGATGGGTTTAACTTTCACTTTTTCATATCTATTTGGGACATAGTACAACATGACTTCTTCAAAGGGCTATTGATAATTTCTTCACAACCAATTGAATTCTCTCTGCCATCAATACTGTTGTCATTTGTCTCATTCCAAAGGTAAATGCTCCTAATCTTTTTTCTGATTACAGGCCTATTAGTTGCTGCTCCATAATATGCAAATGTATCTCCAAACTTCTTGCTTCTAGGATCAAACTGTGATACCTTCTCTCATCTCCATAACTCAGTCTACATTGTTGAAGCACGTAGCATAGTTGTGAACATTCATTTGTCTCACAATCTTATATCTGGGTACAATAGGAAGCATATCAGTCAGAGTGTTGCATTAAATGTGACATAAGAAAAGCTTTTAATATGACTAGATGGGAATCAGTAATTTGCATTTTGAAGCTCATGAACTTCCTTAACTAATTTATTCAATATATATATATATACACTTGCATCTCCACCACCTCATTCTCGGTTAATGTAAATGGTCATGCTCATGGTTTTTTTAAAGGAAGGCAGGGGTTGAGGCAAGGAGACCCAATCAGTTCATATCTCTTTATCACAATTATGGAAGCTCTTACTCTAACCCTTGTGAATTATTGAAGAATGCCCGAATTGAGATACACCTTAAATGTCGTGATCCCATAGTCATCAGTCTATGCTTTGCTGATGATATTCTGGTGTTCACTAGACCAACCACTAAATCTTTAACAAATGTTGAAGTTGTCCTAACTTCCTTCTATAATGCTACTAGGTTGAATGTCAACTACAACAAATCTGCCATTATGATCACAGGCATGAATAAAGTTCAAAAGTCTATGGTTGCTTCTTCACATGACCTGTAGCATATGAATTAGGGAATAGCCTATCTGGGTATTCCTCCTACTATTACTAGAATTAAAAAAAACCCATTGTCGGCCCCTCTTTGAAAAGATCACCATGAAACTTGGTCAATGACATGGTAGATTTCCCGCAGCTACTGATAAGCTAACCATTGTGAATTCCATCATTTTTTCAATGTAGGTCTATTACTCCAGAATCTTTGTCCTTCCTAAGATGCATCTTCGCATGATAGAGAGAGCCTGCTCTCATTTTTATGGCATGGAAGTCCATTTTCTATTAAACCAAACCCCACTGCTTATCTCAAACTCAAAAGACCTTTGAATGAAGGTGGCCTGACCATTAAGTGCCTGGATTCCTAGAACGTTGCTGCCACATCCAGGCATATTGACACTCTATTCTCATGCAACACTAGCCTTTGGAAGAAGTGGACTTGGAAGTACTTAATTGGTGCCAAAGATTCTGGACTATGAGTAAGCCACTTATCCAATTGGATATGGAATTCGATTCTCACATGCAGGAGCATTGGTATTCATCTTGTAACCACTAAAATTTGCAATAACTCTTTTGTTATCTTTTGGAATAGTCCATGGTCTAGACCAGGAATCATTCAAAGCAAAATATTAACGTATCAATAGATAGTGCAATCTGGAATTCCTATCAAGGGAAAACTTGGTGGCTATATCCATGACGGTGTGGTTAGCCTACCGCATAATAGTAATCCCTCTATAAATGCTATATGGAATAATCTTATATCCATGAAGTTTGTAATGGCAGATAAGGATGGCTTTTGCATGGAGCTTGAAGAAGAAGAGGCATTCCATTAGATTATTTTGTGAGAGCTAGACTAATACTGGGGTGCTATGTCCTTAGTTCTCCAGAATTTGAAATAAGATGCAATGTTATGATGATTATTTCGTGCTCTGGCGTGTAATAAAGAATGCTATATTAACTAAGAATCACCTCTGTCATATGGGTTCTATTTGTTCTCCTCTCCGCATTTTTTGCGACTCTGGTGAGGAAACCAACACGCATCTGTTCTTTGAGTGTCCATTCATCTTTAAGATTTGGAATGATCTGCTCTTTGCTGCTGGACTCCATGGAAGTTGCATGATTACCAAACTTGAATGGCATCGATTATATCTCAACACTTGTCACAATGACCTTAAAGCGCATGTGTACCACTCCTTTATCAGGAAATTTATATTAGTGGTTTGGAAAGAAAGAAATAATAGGGTATTCTCTTCCAAGTTGAGAACTTCATCTGATTTCCTATGGGAAGTAATATGAGCAAATCAGAATACCATTCGCCCGCATATGCAATGCTTTCCTTTCGAGCCTGATGATCAGTTGACACGTGAACATTGGGGCATTCCTTTATTGATTGCTATGTCGATTGTGGGTACTTGTCTTCTTTGCTTGCCTAGTTTTATCTTCAGTGTCTTCTGGTTGTTGTTCATGCTGTGTTGTTGGTTTGGTCTTTTGTTTTTTGTTTGGTTGGGTCTTGGTTGTTGCGTGTATGTTTACGTTGTTGGTGTGTGTTTGAGTTTGTAATGTGGCTGGTCTTTAGTTGTTCTTTTAAATAAAGAGAGGAATTGGTCCTCTTTAAAAACCTAGCTTGTTTTGCAAAAAATATATTTTGTAATAAAGCACATGCATATATATATATATATATATATATATTTTTAGAAAAAAACTATATAATGGTATATATATATAGCTGGTGTCACATATTTTGGACCATCCATCAAAATTTAGTAAATAGTTTTCTTTCAGTGATAAAAAAATAAGAATAACATAACTAAATTAACTCAATTTGAACATAAATTATATCACCTAAAAAAATTCAAGTCAATAAAATAATGGTCACTTAAACTTTACACTCGGAGAATAAAGAAATTAAATGTTACAGAGAAATTTGAAAAGACAAATCAGTTTTTTCTTTGACATGGTATTAGTTGTATAAATCAAAGTCTTATATTTTTAAGGTTTTATTACTACCTGAACTTTTCCATTCAACACCATTTCATTATTTTATTACCACATGGTCCAAATTCAGAAAAATGACTCTAAACTTAAGCTCCATTTTATTTTTAAATACATTTGAATATTTTCCTTGAGATTAATGGGATGTATTTACGCATCTGTAACATTAGCATTGAAGCTAATTACAGTAACTTTTTATTACATTGATCTTTGATGCTAAGTTTAGTAACTATAATGACTATTTTATTACAGAAAAATTTATGTCGAATAGATTTGCTTTAAACTAAGTTGTTAACTATTACTAAGTTTAGTTTTATGCTTAAATGCTGATAGTAAGACATTAATATTTGCAATTAGCTTCAGTTATACTAATAATCAGTAGTGTAGAAATAATCATACTACTCAAAGTTAACATAATTTAAAAAGCAGAAAATACCTTAATGCTAATTAATAGCATTCAAATAAGTGAAAATTTGGGTCACATCCCTAAAACCAAACGTAATACACAAAAACTCCTTCCGTTCGAAACTTTATAAATTCGGTCCCTATTTTTGTTTCAGCTTAATTCTTTTCCATAAATACCCTCGTTTATTTGTCGCAGTTTTGTGATTGCAGCCAATATTTGAAATCTATGTTTCCATTTATCGATCTATTTTGTGAAATCATATTTTGCTGATAATTACATGAATAATTGTCGTAGTTTTCTTTTTTTATCAATTACATGAATAATTGCTGATAAGAATGCAACTATTTTGAATATTTGCAGAAATAAATGCAATATTTGAGAATAGTTGTAGAAATTGTACGAAATAGTTGCAGAAATGTCTACAGCTATATGCAATAGTTGCAGACATTTCTGCAACTATTTGCAATAGGTGCATTTCAGCAACTATACCATATAGTTGCAGAAATGTCTGCAACTATATGCAATAGTTGCAGACATTTCTGCAACAATTTGCAATAGTTGTAGAAATATCTGCGATTATTTGCAAATTTTGTAAATTTGAAAAAAAAATCAAAAATGTTCAATATTTGCTGAATTGTCTGCAAATATTTGAAATAATTGCACCTTTAATACACATATAAATTTTTGGTATCAACAATGGATCTCATTTTAAATATCATAAAATTTGTGATTTTTTGGTGAAAACGGTATGTTGATCCGATTTTTCTAAATAAAGTTATACACGTTTGAAAAATTAAAAACATAAAGGGTATTTGGGTCTTTTTGCGTGCGCGAATTTGAAAATAGGGAGCGAAAACGTAAGTGTTGGTTGTGAAGGATGTTTATTTTAAAATTTATTGGGGATGTGAGCCAAACTTACCCTTCAAATAAATATAGGCTCAAGCAAAATTTCATTAAAGCTTCTCTTACCATTGATTTTGTTAATATACCTCCAAGAAAACACATAAAACCATTAAATGAAGACCAACTATCACTTTTTTGTCACAAAGACAAAAAAGATGTATTAGTATGGTAAGAACATAGTTGAATATTACACCCCCTTGTGAGCTTTACTAAATTGTGAGGTAATTAATTAATAGAAATATCCAACATAAAATGACAAAACCAATATATCAAAGTGAACTTGCACTGAAGGGAAAAAAGGCAAACCTATTTTCTGGCATTATGTTATCAAAAGTCAAGCAAAGCTGATAAGAAATCCTTCCAGATGCACCTCTATACTTCTCATGAAAGAAGCACAGAGTTGATTTCTACCTAGAGTTATTATCCTGCTTTCCACTCATCTGCCATCACAATCAACCATGCACTTGATCAGCAAATAACTATTTTGGATAATATTGTTCAGGAAAGTTAATGTTTCTCAAAAATAGTGTAGTTAAGTCTCTTTCTCTCTCATTACATCATGCATTAATCTTAGGGTATCGTGCATTTTTTTAAAGATTAATATGTAAAATATCTGTAAATGGATAAGTTTTGGTTGATTAATATATATACATATAGTACTCTCCTCATGTCTTACCGCTTATCATATTGTACACTTATAACTTCCTACGTCTACAGATACAAATGAAGTAATATGTATTGTACTTTAAACCATTGCACACCCAGTTTACAACATATTATTGTAATTTTAAGCCCTACAATTACATGCATATATTGGTAAATTACCAAAAAAAATGTCGAATACTATCATTTGCAGTAATAGTTATTATATTGTACTTTAATTTCTGACTATTCCCAAAATGAAAGTGCTAAATGCACAATGTAAAGATTTTTCTTACTCTTCCTACATCTCTTTAGAGATTTCCATGCATGACCTTCCATGTCATTGCTAGAAACCCTGTAAACCTGTAAAATATGGTTAAAATAGTGAAAATATTCATCTTCCTGAAGGAAATAAATGGAAGTGTGTGTACAATTGTTCCTAGTGATAGCTATAATAATTAAATAATCTTATATATAATGCACATAACAAACAAAATTCAGTGCTAGTAATGTCAACTCAATGCGCGGATATTGATATTCATTTATCACTAAAGCAATCACTATATTAAAACACACATGTTTTGCATAACACATATTATAAATATAACATAGGTATGCAATACTCTAACTAAAAAATGGTACTAAATCTAAAGAATGGGAGAATATTTACATATATGTAGCAATAAAAGAAATTCCAAAATGAATACACAAATAATAAGAATAATGGATAACTTCCTAAATTTGGATTTTTTTTGTGATAGAAAGACAAAGAAGAAACAAACCTGCGGTTAGTTCTCTAAAATTAAAAATTGGAAGAGAGCAAAATGATCTAAAGGAGTCAATTTACACATAATTATCCAAATATAAAATCGACAAAGTAAAATCGATCCGAAGAGAATTAAAACAAAGCCCTAGAAAGAAAATAGTTAAAGTAAGTTGAAGATCTTATGGTTGAAAAATACCTCAAAGCGCTATTGCAATTTTCCCAATATTTTCCGCCATTGAATTCACCATACGGTTATTACATTGGGGGGAGAAAGCAGTGTGTATTATGGATAAGAACGTGAAAGCAGATTGTGTCCACTACCCAGTTTTAGAATTTACATAAATACCCTAACGTAACCAGTTGTCTCAAAGAATTAATATGGTCAGTTTAGGAAATCCGAAAAAGGCTTCACTTTGACCCATTGACCAAGATATTTGCTTTATATATAAGATATATATAATTTTGAAAATGTTAAACAATATTATTTCAATATAACATAAATTTGACCAAGTGTTTTATTCTAAGTTCTTAGTTTATCTAAATTTGATTTAATAAACAAGATTATAGTCTAAAACTAGATGTGAGATATAAAATTCAAATTTTAAATAACACAACTTTATCTTTGCAATATTTTAAGTAATATAAATTTAAATTTAAACAAAATATTTTAAAATATTTATATAAACACTTAAATTGATTTGATAATATATACATAAAGTAGATGTTTATATATATATAAATATGTATACTTATATATATATATATATAAAAGAAAACACACACACGGATATATGTAGAGCATATGTTTCGGCCAAACTGGAAAAAAACCTTTTTCAATTTAAAAAAAAATTGTTTATAAAATATGTATTTTAAAGAAAGCATTAATCTAATAAACACATATAAGATACACACACATTTAAAATAAAACAGTCGGTCAATTTTTTTTAATTTCGAGAAACAAACTGAAGGATAAAATTATTCACATAATATTTGATTTAATTTCTAATTCACAAATAGGCTATTTAAAAATAAATAAGCTTTAAAATAAATAAATAATTTTATATATATGCACATGTAAATTTTAGTTTAAAAGAAATGAATTTTTATGTTTGTTGGGCCAAAAATAAATATGTAAAATATATACATTAAAAACTTTTTAATAGCATATCATGACAATAAAAAAACCATATAGATCAAGGCAAAAATCAAACATAACTAATTTAACCATGTGTGCGTGCGTGTTTGTGTTTGTGCGCACGCGTTTATGCATGTATATGTATGTATGTAAGGTTATATATGACATACAATACATTAATATTAATATGTAAATAAGAAGCTTTGCCTCTGATTCATGCCTAGATCTATAAAGCCTCCTTGATCTCTTAGATCTGCATCCTTCTTTGCAAGAGACAGAAGTGCAAACACTAATTGAATAATATTTATTGAATGGTTATGTTTGAAATAAAAATGGAGAGGAGGGAAGAAGAGCTTACGGCTATTATAGTGAAGAGGGAAGCCTAAAAATAAAAAGAATGTGGAGGTTAATGATATGAATATATAGTGAGATCTAGTAGCAAATATCTCCTTAAAGCCTTCTTACTAATCCAAAACCAATGACATTCTCTTACCCATTTATCTTGGCCGACCAAATCAAAGTCCTATAGGGACCTAAATCCCACTTAACCCATTTCGCATTTTATTTAATTTAAATCCAATATAAATCCTTATTGATATCATGAATCGATACACACACATATAACTTTTATGTACAGACCAAATAAATTGCTAACAATACCCCGAACAAATCTAGAGGCAACTCCATTTTTACTAAACACAACCTATGCAATAAATATTAAAAGAATTAATTTTTAAATATTAATTAATTTAATTAATTTATAACTATTATAAATCAAATAAATCATGTGGTGTTTCGAAGACTAAATAGATCCGGTTGTGCGGCCCACATGTGTGAATTTAGCCAGCTATTAATATTTAAACAATTCAAATACTAATGTTCACATGTCACCTTAGCTGGTAGTGTGACAGTTTGACTTAATCATCACTTCGAAATCTCATCGGTAAAACCAATTTTGCAAATTCAAGCGGTACTTTTAGTAACGTCCAACTCCCTTCGTCAACATTATATTACTTTAGGACTTATGGAATTAGGTTTTAGTTAAAATTCTAATATCATCCACATTCAACTCGATCAGTCCATAAAAAGGTCTTTGGTTGAATAATAACATTTATTATTAACCGCACTACTATGGCCAGAGATTTTGACTTTGAGTTGACCATAGTTGACCGTGTTATTAACCTCAAACAACTAAGAAGATGAATTCTCTATTGAATAATGTTTCAATTCCAATGCTTCCACTCAAACCAAACTATAGTCATTCGATGAATGTCATCCCATGGTTTAACTATAATCAAAGTGGAGTTTCCACATTAAAGTTCCATAATATTTTGAAGTCTGGAGAACTGTGTAACATTGTCACATGTGATTTCTTGTTTGACCTAGTCGTAATTAATCAATAGGAAACTCTTGGATGAGTTATTACATTATTATTCATAAATATCAGTAAGTAACCTCGGTGCCCTCAGTAACCATGAGTAATACTCTACCCAACATTTGGAGCGTATTATATACACTGATCCAACAGGTGTATAAATATCCTTTCTCCAAACACCTTGACCAGAAATATTTAAAACAATATGTTATTATACAATGCAATAAATTTCTCTTGATTACAATATTTTGTAACCACTATCACATAACATATTATTTAAAGATTTTCTAACTAATATACCTTAAATTAATAACTTAATTATTTATATTACTATATTATTATTTTACACATGTAAGCCGGTTTTATAGTGGTTGTACCACGTTATAAAATTTGTAGGTGTAAGGAAAAATCACCTCAGCAACTATAAAAAACCAAGCATTATTGCATGATACAATCACTCACATACAATATGATATACATTATCACAAAATAACCACTTTGACATACATTATGAGCTGAGAAAACCACATAATAACCCCAGAATGCACCCACGAATTCCATAGAGAGGGTCATATAACAGTGAGCTAAAGACGCAATTTTTCGAGCTATCTCCATAATTTCATAACAAGAAAGAAGCAAATATCACATATGATAGTTTTTGTGGCAAGTATCCACAAAAGTCAACCAAGATTACCAAGGACGCATTTATAATACAAGCCCAAGAAAATAGAACCATCGAGCACAAAATCAACCTTAATAAGCTATATCCACAACCAAGTCCAAAAAAGTACAACACTCAACTTCAACGTAGAGACACTCTTGCTGCCAAAGCAGTCATTGTGGTGTAGTTAAAGGGAGGAAAGAAGACAACCTATGGTTTAAATGGGAACAGCATTAAAAAACATCATGTAGTTATGGCTACAGGACCAAATGAACATAAAAATGGTTCGAGCAAAAAGATAGAACATTAAAACAATTATAGCATAAAAGCCAAAAGGCAAGGCTGCAGATTACATGCTTTATGCCACCATGCACCAAAGAGAATGCCACATGAACACCAACAATGACAACCCTAGATATCCAATAATGCAAGGCCCAAAACCTCATGTAAAAACCATAGCAAAATCTTCCAAGCACAACATCAGGGCCAAATACTTCCTACATGCAATTTAAACCTAAATACCTCAAACGAACACCTAGTCGATCACCAAGTACGACGAGCATAACTCGTTCCAATAACCAACACGAATCTCAAAATATTTCACCAAGGAAAGGTAAATATTATGGAGATTATTGATGTATTAGCCTCACTTCAAAGCTGAGAAAATAGTGGACGAAGAGGAACCTCAAGAGGATCTAGGCAGAGAAGGGGATGTGTTAAGTGTCGAGAAGGAAGAGAGCACACCGGAGGAATAAAGGAAGCTTGTAGGCGAAAAGCAAAGGTTAAACTCGAAAGGGCATTCATGGGCAAAGGAAAATAGGCGACAATAGGCATGGTGAAAACAATAGTGGAAGAAAATGAGAGCAAGGAAAGACATAAAATATGAAAAATAATAATAAATAAATTAGGAAGAGGGGAATGATGATGTTAGAGTAGTAGAGGGCAATTTTTAAGCAAAAAAGGAAGAGCTGAAGAAACGATGTTTTAGATCTAGTAAGAGAGAAAGGAATTGGAAACTCTTATCTCCATTAATGATCTACATTTCATACGGAGTTAAATAATATACTTTTATATTCAAAATCAAATAATTTTATTACCAACAAGATTGGTTATCGAGTTAGATGTATGTAATAAATTATATAATTTCTCTTAGGACATACTCCTAACTCTATGAAATGCAAAATAAATAAAACAAATGATAAAGGACCAAAACCAATCTTTAAAAACCATCTCTATATGTTCCATTTCGACTTCCTCTTTCTCTTCGATAAAATTCTAGTTCTCCGATAACCATTTTTTGTAGAAAAAGCTTGCTAAGTTCGTAGATGATAAGTTTAACCTATTCCTCTCTATGTTCCTAGCTTCCTTTTGTGCTTCGGCATTTTGCTTTACCTGACGATCTTGAGTGGGCATTTATTGAAATTCATTCCTTGACCGAAGCCGACTTTCCTGGAAAATTTGCCTGCTTTTCTAAGAAACGTTTTTCCTACGCCTTAAGAATCTTGCAAACTTGGAATTTCGTTGCTCCATTTGAATTTATTTCAACTAAGAGGATGACCATCAAAGCATCCAAATAATTGGTATCATTTATAGGAGGTATGCTAACTACTTGGACTAGAATTAGAGTAGTTCCTTCTCCTTGGCTTGTTCTACTACTCTGGATGAAATTGTTTGGGTTCTTCCTCTTTGGAAGAGATGAGAACAATTCAAAACACACTTGAAACTTGAACAGTGACAATATCGAGCATAGTAAACCTTTCGAGCATCTTCTATCTATTACAAAACCAAAATATACAAATAAACTAACTATCTTAAAACTTTAGATGAAAATGGTAAGCAAATATACAATGTCAGAAGAGGCAACACCATTTTTTGCCTTTCTTCTAGCTTAGATAATATTGCCAAATAATTTTGGCATGCAGGGTTCAGACTCGATATCCTCCTTTAAATGAAGCCCAAGTCGTTTTTACCAGTTCCAACGTATTGTGGAAGTTAGCAACTTTTGCCAAAACTTCTTGCCTTTCATGTTATCCCCTATAATACTGAAATTATATCCAAGATTTAGCAAGTGTTACATATTGTTCAGGAGTAAATTTTACTTGTTTTTCTTGATTTGATCGGTTTTTCTTCATCTTCACTATCCTCAACTTCTTCAATGTCTTCAATTCCAGTTGAACCCCTATGAAATTCTCCAAACATACCTTTTAAAAAAATTTGATCTCCTTTTCTTCTTGTTGTACTCCAGGATTTGAGTAACTTGTGTTTCCTCCACTACTCCTTCATTATCATCTTTAACATTTTCATTCTTTGCTTCTGTTGCTTCCATTTCTACATCTTCTTTTTCTTCATTAATACTTCCATCCTTCGCATCATCATTAGTGGTTGGTACGTTACGTGCGTAAGAGAACTGCCATGCTAAGTTCTTCATAAAGTCTCAATCACAAGAATTTAGTTGTTGAACACTAAGATGATGTTGTAGGTTATCACTTGCATCATTAACAACACGGTTGTGTATTAGAGAAAATTGAGTGGTAGAAGAATAAAGTGTCGAAGAATTTTATTATGGTGAATAAAAGAGTTGGAATGGTATAACACATAGTGTAGGGATAAATGAACTACCCGTTTTCTGAATGTTAGAGCGGTGGTATAAAACGCAAAGACTTTATCATTTCATATGTAAAACGGCAAAGTCTTTGCCATTTTATTAAAACCGCAAAGACTTTGATGTTTTATTTAAAATGGCTAACTCTTTGCCTATTTAAAAGCACAACCAAAATTGGCTTTTTCAATGGAAAACTCAACCGAACTAGCCACAATGCAACCAAATGTGACTTGTTCACTTGCCTATGCCTAGTTCAATTTTATTACGTGATTAGTGAACTGAATAGAAGACTAAGGGATAAAATGATAAATAGTTAATTGTTTTATTGCAAACCGAATATAAAGGCATAGAATTTTCCGTTGTACTTAATTTTTACAATAAAAAGGCAAAGTCTTCGCCATTTTATTTGTTTGTGATTTTTTTTAAAATGGGTTCTATAGTACATATTTGCTATTCTGGGTGGATAGCTCATTCGTTCAATGAAAAGTAGTTTAAATTTATGATTGAACAAGTCGATTGTTGTTAATAGCTTAATAACCATTCCTTCTTTTCAGCTCACCAGCCATAGAATTCCTTTGAACAAACCATGGACAAGTGAACAAGCCATTCCTAGTTGAGTTGTTGTTAGTTCAGTATAAACTTTTTACTGAATAAGCTAGTGTTGGTTGTGCTATTACTAATAAACTTGTTGTTCTACAAAAATATATATTGATTACATCATGAATCAAAATAAGGAAAAACTTCACAAAAAATACACCAATTTCATCGTGAACCATTACACCAATTTCATTAATAATTGCTAATTTTTCTTTCTTGCTTTCAATAGATGATCTTTCATAGATTGCTTCTCTCGTTTGTTTCCTCACGGTTGTTCATTGCTTCAATTAACATGTCCACATCTTCTCTAAGAAGCATTAATTTTAATATATTTTCGGCAAGCAAATTTTGATGCACTACGCCATAAATGGCCTTCTGCAACACAAAAAAAATGTTGGCTCAGGACCGAAAAATGTTGCCATAGGTCTATGGCAACACTTTTAGGGTGATGCAATTTTTGCCGTTGCCTTAGACCTCAAAGGCAACATTTTGACTATCTAAGGCAACATAAGTAATATTGTTGTAATAGAACCCTATTTGGGTCTATGGCAACACCCATAGGTATCTGTAGCAACATTCCAAAAATGTTGCTATAGGGTATTAAATTTCTGAAGTTGTGGGGCCCGCATATTGTGGGGCCCACAATGTGGGTCCCACGACCCAACTGGGTCCATCCCTATGGCAACACCTTGAATGACTATTGCAACATTATTTTAAGCAACATTTATAACCCGGTGGCAACACTATTATGAAGCTACTGCAACACTATTCAGAAGCCTACTACAACACTATTCTGAAGCTACTGCAACACTATACTGAAGCTACTGCAACACTATACTGAAGAGACACTAAGAGCTCATAGAACAGTACAATATCACATAGAACACTTGCATAATACACAGTACAATATCACATAAAACACTTGCATAATACACAGCATAATACACAGTACAGATAACAATTCATACAGCAGTACACATCACAATTCATGTCAGTTACCCCAAAATACTACAAAGCTACCCCAAAATACTACAAAGCTACCCCAAAATATCCAGTACACATAACAATTCATAAATGAGACTTAAGAGCTGGTGCCTCCAGTCAGATTATCAGTCTCACTGGACATGATTGCGGAAGTTAGATCCTCTACATTGATGTTCATCTCTGGGTTGGCATCACCTAATTTCTTAAGCACCCTAGCCAAATTCTCTTGTACCTTCTGATTTACCTTGGATTCTAGCTGTGCTTCAATTTCTTCGACAAGCCTTTGCCTTAAGTCATGTACGTAAGCATTTGTTAGAGCCTCGGTTGATTGTTATGCACACTTTGCACGCCTCCCTATAAGCAAAGGACGACCCTGTGATTTTCCATTCGAAATTACTGTTTCGACAGTATTTCCTCCTTCTCCACCGGCCATTGCCTTTTGAACTAAGTCCTACAAAATAAAACCACATCAAAATTACCCTACAGTAAATGCAGAGAATGCAGCAAATGCTTATATATGGATTGTGTACAGCAAATGCAGAGAAAGCCACATTTTGGAAAACAATTTGTTTATGTGCATGTAATTAGAAAACAATTTGTAACATATATACTAGTAAAAACTGGAAAACAATTCCGTCGACAGCCAGCTATGGCTTCGTCATCTGGATTCTGAGGCTTCAAACGGCCATTCATTTTATTTATGCACATATGTGTATTACTATAGACATATATTTTTATATAAACCAAGTTAGTAATCCCTTTAACCAAATTCATTTCTTCGTTTCCAGTTTTTGTGTCATTTCTAGCCAAACGCAAAAGCAAGTCCTCTTCATTCGACTAGAAAAGGGAAAAAATGGCTGAGGGTTCAAAATTCTTAATCTCACAATATACTCAATTACAATTTCCAAAGCAAACATCTATGCCATTAGTACGTTTGCGAAACTCTGGTTCAACAAGTGTTTCAAGGACAGTTTCAAGGACATGAGCATACATGCACATGAGCAAGACATAAACAATGTGCAGCATGTGCAAAACAGAACAAAATTATTACAAAACAGAATTATTACTTACAAGTTTGTACTTCATTACTTGAGGATTAGACACGTACTCACGCCCATCTGTTCTCTTACGACTTTTAAGAAAAAGTGCTGCATCGGATGGTGTCTCCTGATACAAGTTCAATAGATAGTTTAGCATACACTCTCTTCAGTCAAAAATGTAAAGTATCACATACCATCTTATGACGAAGCTGGGCGAACGACTTTGGACCAGCGGTGTGTGTGTCTTGATACGACTTACGACTATCAGAATTTTTCAGTGCTTTTTGCTAAAAAATACACAAAAAACAAAGTACTCGTTTATCTCACAAAAAAAGTACTCGTTTATCTTGCGAAATAAATAATATGTACGTATACCTGAATCTCATCATCTGCCCAATACCTCAAGAGCACTTTAAAATCCTCCACTGGGATGTTGTCCGGCTTGTTTTCTAGCCTCTCCTCATCAGTCTTATAAGCTTTATAATGAGCAGTTTTTATGCGACTCTTGTACCCCCTCCAACAGTCACGAATAGACTTCAACACCCAGTTTTCACATTCATCCGGAATAATATACCGTTGCTTAAATATAAATCAAATATAAAAAAGAATAAATAAATCAAAATTCAGCTACATTATAGTTAATAGATCAATATTACTTATTAAAGTAAAATTCAGCAACATTATAGTTAATAATAGATTACCTTAACATAATCCCATAGAGATTTCTTCAACTTTTCAGGAACATCCGACCAAGATTTATACGTAAGTGGCACGGACCTTTTCAATGTTCCTAAAAAGTTGCTCAGTTCAGATATTACTTTGTCATCATCTGAAATAGGTTGGAACTACTGGTTCATCATAATTACAACTCTTTTGTCATTCGCCCTTGTATGAACATTAAACATCTTTGTGTGACCTCTGAGTCTTTTAGGAACTTTACCTTTAATTAAAATGAAAAGTCCCGTCAAATAATAACATAAATCATAATGTAAATTCGGTACTTAAATATTAATCCTACTGTAATATTAAATATTATTATCACATCAATTCAGTACCTGCTTCAACTTCTTCATTTTCAATGTCTGGCAAGACATTCTCCGCAACATACTTATTTGCCATACCACTTGCACTAGCTTTTGCAGCATTTTTCTTTTGTCGTTCCCGCAGAGCCAAATAATCAGCCATTGTTCCTTTTCCTTCAGCATCCTTCTCAGTTGAACTTACTACCAGGCTTGGGCTTGGGCTTGTGCTTCTCAACTTTTCCTTTTCCTTTGCGATACCACTAGCTGAACGAGTTTGTGGTCCACTAACAGGCTTGGGCTTCTCAACTTTTTTAGTTCTCTAAATTGTATATATAAGTAGGAAATAAGATTGGATTTTATAGTTATTATCTTCATAAGCAGAAAAAATAAGATATGTAGCTATCACACACCTTTCTTGGACTTTGTGAAGTATCATTTTCACTATGCTCCTCATGGTCCGGATTATATTCCTGATCACTATCCACATCCTCTTGCATCTTTTCTTTTCCTTTAACTTTTTTTTGGTTTGCATTTCTCAGTTCAGCTGAAATTGCAGGCACACCTAGAGAAGCAAGAACTTCGTTGTTCCTCATCACATTAACAGCTCTATGTACTTCATAATCTTTTAGGTTCACCATCAACTTAGCAGCTCTCTGTACTTCATAATCTTGTAGAGATAGTGGAGGTGTAGAATACTCATTTAGAGGTGGTGGAGGTGGTAGATGAACATCCTGCAAGTATATAATAAACAGGAACATCATAGTAAGTATGCTGCAAGAGTGGTACAAAATATTCAAATTACAATAAGATCATCATAATAAGAATTCTTCAAACCTGCATGCCATTTTCATCCATATCTTCTTCTTCCGATGTTGGTAAACGTGATTCCAACTTCCTCTTAACACTTGATGAGTTCAGATTCACTGTTGAATCGCTGATTTTTGGTTTTTTTTCTGTGTCATCTTCTGAGGATTTACCTGATCAGCTAACTTTAGATTCTCGGTTGCATTGCTGGGTTCTGGATTATTCAGCCGTGCCGACTTCCGAGGACTTTTCACCTCAGCTAACTTTAGATTCACGGTTGCATCGTTGGGTTCTGGATTAATCAGCCGTGTCGACTGCCGAGGACTGTTCACCTCACCTAACTTTAGATTCACAGTTGCATTGCTATTCAGCCGTGCTGACTTCCGAGGACTATTGACTTCAGCTAACTTCTTGTTTTTTTGGTTCTGTTTTAGTTGATGAGCCGTCACGTACTGTCGTTTCACTGGTTTTGTAGCTGCAACAATACAATGATATTATAATCATAATCTTTAAATGTTATAATCAAAATATCACAATAATTTTTTTTTTGCTATATCAAAATATCACAATCTGTAAATGATATTAACTATCCATTTATATATACCTGTAACCAGATTCTGCCTTGGCCGCATGATTACATGCGGCTGCATTTGCTTCAATGGCTCAATTGCAGTATCGACAACGTTGTCGATATAAAAATCCAAGTTGCCACCAGTGTTAACTCCTTTGACTAATTCGGAGAGGTCCGCATCATTCGTCACTAACTTCCACCCACCCTTCTCACCATTTCTCATATAAATTCCTCCTATTTCGGTGTATTGAAGTTCATCCTTCACAAACTCCATGAGCACTGTGTACGAGAAGTAGTCAGGATTAACCCTCTTTACCACAGTATCGGTTCCACCAACATATTGTGCCTTCTGAAATGCACCCTTGTGATGAAATGTGAGCAGCATGAGTTCCCCCATCCTATACAAAATGGATACAGAATGGTGAGTTTACATTGGAAGCAAGATATGAAATAATAAAATGGGTAGGTATATTAAGTACATATGTGTATGCAGGTATATAAAGCACTAGAAACAACAAGGGAACACATAAAATCAGAATAACTTACAAGCAGTCAAGTAATTAAAAAGTAGTAAATTAATTATGAAAATCAATAGATACAGAAGTCGTCCCTTAATTAAGAACCAATACATAAATAGAAGTCACTTGATATTGCTACATAGAAATCAAGAGGAAGTTTCCTCTATGCTAGGCGGAATGAGGATTTGTGTTGCCGGGACGTCATCTCTATACCACCTAACATCACTAACTTGATTTCCTATTCCATTACCACATTGAATATCATGTAAAACTGGATCATCTTCATTTCCATTTTCATTTTCGACATCACACCAGTCCCTCGGCAATTTCTTGACAACGTTATAAAGTGCCATATCAGTTGGATCTTGTATATAAAATACTTGTTGTACTTGTGAAGCCATAACATACGGATCAGATTTCTGGCACAATCTATTAAAATTAACTCGAGTCATCCCATACAAATCTTTCTCTTCTTGGTACCAGCAACACTTAAATAAAACCACTGAAATTTCTCCCCAATAATCAATTTCTAGTATTTCTTCAATTGCTCCGTAGTAACTAACATTACCAACCAATGGATTTTGATCTTTTGAACTTGCAAAGCTAGTGGTCAAGGCAGTCAAGAATACACCACTATTCTGTGTTTTACACTTAGCATCTCTATATTTTGTATGGAATCTGTATCCATTAATAACATATCCACTAAATTTCCTAGCTGTCCGATTAGGGCCCATTGCAAGCACTTCTAGCTCTTTCGAAATGTCCTCTTTCTTCCCAACCTCATCCTTCAGCCATTTCCAGAATTCTTCAGTATGTGCTCTCTCTCTTTTATATCTTCTCGATATTGCATGACCATCAATTAAAGCTCGATGTTCCCTATAATAATTATGATGGTATTAATATCAATAAAGAAATATTCTAATTCTTTTGTACTTGCTAGAATAAAATTAGAACATAAAAACTTACTCTTTTAAATTATCTATTTCCTCGTTACCACAATTGAATAGAATGTACCGATGACATGCCATCCACTCAAATTCTTTTAGATGAATAGCTTTTCCGTCTTTATTTCCTCTTGTACCAATAGCATATTCCATATTTTGTGGACAACTTTCAAATTTAGGTACTGCATCACCATCGCTTAAGAATCTTGAGCAGAATGTCAAGCATTCTTCTGCCAAGTAACCTTCGGCGATGGAACCCTCCGGTTTAGATCTGTTGCGCACATAAGATTTGAGTTTAGCTAGATAACGCTCAATCGGAAACATACATCGAACGTGCACAGGTCCACCGTATTCAACTTCCTTGCACAAGTGAACCGTCAAGTGAACCATTATGTCAAAGAAAGCCGGTGGAAATATCATTTCAAATTGACAAAGAATTTCGACAATTTCTTGTTGTTGCCTCTTCACATCTTCCAAATCAATTACTTTGCTCCAAAGACCTCTTAAGAATGCACCAAATCTTATCAGAGGCAATGCAACCTCAGGCTTCAGTGTTTTTTTCACAGCAAATTGCAACAAGTAGTGAAGTAGAAAATGAGCATCATGCGTCTTGTACCCTGAGATTTTCCTTTCCTTCGTGTGAACATACCGACTGATATTGGCTGCACAACCGTATGGCAATTTAACATTCTCCAGTACTGAGCAAAATATTTCTTTTTCTTTATTCGTCATGTCAAATATGGAAGCCCTAATTTCAAAGTGTTTGCCGTCATTTGATAAAACGGGATGCAGGACCTTCCTGATGCCCATTTCCTGTAAATCAAAACGAGCATTCAAATGGTCTTTTGACTTGCCACTAATATTTAGCAAAGTACCGAGTATGTTGTCGCATATGTTTTTCTCTATATGCATAACATCAAGGTTATGTCGCAATAAATTGTGGCTCCAATACGGTAAATTGAAAAATATTGACTTCTTTTTGAAAGGGGAATCCTTTTTCTTCCCAAAATTATTTTCAAAGTCACGCAACAGTTCTTCAATGTTAATACGGTAAATTGAAAAATATTGTGGCTGTCCATCACTACAATTATGAATATGAGTATTTTAACATAAAAAGATAAAATTTGTGTGTGTGTCCAACAAGAGGAAACCTAGACAAGTCGAATTGTTAATTCCGGCCGAATTAAGAATTTATAAGTAGTTTAAATCGAAACCCTAAAGTGATGGGAGAGAGTGTTATACCTCAAAATCAAAATTGAAGCCCTAAAGTGATGTGAACAATGCTTGAACCCCCAAATCGAAGCGAAATCACTGAACAAAGCTTGAACCCCCAAATCGAAGCCCTAATCGAACCGAAATCGCTTGAAACTTTGTAAGAAGACAGAGAAGAATGAAAATAAAAAGTTATTTGCAGGGACTTTTTTTCTTCGCGGCTCTAAAAGATCAAGGAGTGGTGTTCGGATTGCTGAGGTGTCACGTTCTCCAACGTAGGATTTGCCTTGGTAGATTGGCGCGGATCGGTGCGAAAGATATGCAAAGGTCTGCTATAGCAACACTATAAAAAAATGTTGCATCAATTACACTTGTTTAGCTAGAGCAACACATTTTTATGGCTAAGGCAACATCAAAAATTCAACGTTGCAGTAGGACCAAAATTGTATAGCTATCGCAACATTTTACCTGGCAACACCTTGCAAAAATGTTGCAGAAGGCCATTTATGGCGTAGTGATGGTATGTAGCTTACTTTTCTCAGTAACCTTTGATATACAATATAGCATTTTTATTATATAAACTAAATTTTTTTATAAACTACGGAATGAAACTGATGGACATGACTACCAAGTAACTTTCATGTTCTTTAACAATAAACTTCGTACAAGAATTTTAGTGCAAGCACTTGGCATGCACTTGG
Organism: Allium fistulosum; assembly: GCA_030737815.1. NCBI lineage: Eukaryota > Viridiplantae > Streptophyta > Magnoliopsida > Asparagales > Amaryllidaceae > Allium > Allium fistulosum. The sequence continues at coordinate 184,008,423 of CM060905.1, read as the reverse complement.
ATTTTATACAAAGTTTGCATAAATAGTACAAATCATATTGTTGACACGGATTCATTTGTAATTGTGTAAAAATCGTTGATCTATATTTCTATAACTCTCTTATATAAATTATTTTTAATAAACCATTCTCTACCAATTTTACTAGCCCAACCCAACCCAATTAAAACCCTTCAAATAAAGAAAACAGAGTCTGCTTCATTCTCTTACTTGGTCGTTTTCATGCTTCATTCAACTTATGCCGTAAGTTCGAACCCATGTCCTAAGTTCGAACCTATGCCCTAACTTCAATCAGGTACGACATTAGTTTGAATTTTGACAGGGAATAGAAAATACGAAGGATTATCGAAATCGACTAAGGGAGAAACACAATTCAAATTTTGATTCGTTGCTCGAAATTGATGATCCCACCAAGGTAATTTTAAATTTTCATTCATTTCTAAGTAATTTAGACATGGTATGCTATTTTATTGATTTTCTTCTTCGTTATATCCTAAAATCGGATTTTGATAACATTCCATCCTAGTCCATGCTGGAACCAGAATAGAAATGCTGGTATGCCGACATGCCGGATGAAATTTAGAACCTTTAATTTAAACTGATAAATAGAATTACCTATTAATCTATATCTAATTAAAGCACAATCATTTAAGCATCTTCAACAATATAGTTTCATTGGGTATCTTACTGATGTGGTGGTATTAATACTCTCTACTATCCTAATGGTGGAGTATACTACAACGGCTAATTGGGAATCGTATGTGTATACCCTCCACTATTTCCCACGTTCGCTAATCTTTATTCCTCTTAGATAACTCTTCTTAATGTTTCTATATATAATTTCAGCGGTATCATTGTCGTCAAACTCCCACCTTCAAGGAAGACTGACTTATCTAGTCCTTGTTATGGCCAAGCAAACCCAAATTTGACAAGATCAACGTGTTTCTTAAGATCCTCGTTAAGACATGAATTTAAATCCAACTAAAAATTTAACATCCATGTTCACTCTACTGCCAAGTAAAAAACATGTTATGATCAGGTTCGTGATATCCAATTTCGTGGAGCTTTTGTCCAGGTTATTCTTGTGTAGGAAAAAAATATTATCACCCTCATTAAGAGCTAACTGAGATGCTTGATATGATCGATTTCTACTAATATTTTTCAAATTTTTTGGTTGACGAATGATATCAGTTGTGTTTAGCCGTAGTTGAGGGTTGGTGGAAAACAACACACATATTTCATTGTAATATTAGTAAGTTAGCTTCCACTCTGCTTGATTTTTATAAGCTAATGGGAATATATGTTTGGTGATCCTCGTTTGTTGTATTTTACACAAAAGCATTCTACTGTAAGTTTTTTCTAAGCATGGCTAAATTTCAAAATATATAGCAAATCTTGAATCCTTTTTAGATTGCTAAAATTTTACCAACTTCATGAACATTGCCTAATCACATAAACAATAACTTAGAATTATAGATTCAGGACTTAAATGCAGATATCGATGTTGTATATATTGAGACGTTAGAAGGTTTGGATATGAAATATAATCGGGGTAAGCTTATTATGGCTTACTTATATAATTATTTTGCCAAACAATGTGTCAATAAGGAAGATACACTTAGATTCAACTCATTGAAAAGTACGAGTTTTTTTTATGAAAATTAATTTTTTATAGTTTTATCTGATAACTAATCTTTGTTAATTCGTAGGAAATAGGAACATGAAAGGTGCAAGAATGTTTGTTTTTCGAGTATACCCGCACAATGTACTACATTGTTGGACTAATGCAATGAGCAAGTCTTGCCAAATATCTATAAATGATATTTTTCTGGCATTACCCAAAGTTGTGCAAGGAAAACGAGTAATTACGTCATCACTACGATAAAACGGTCCAGATTTTGTTTCAATTTTTGTTAATACATACAAAACATCGTCTGTCTATCAACCTTATTTAGCTTTAAGGAAATTCGGTTGCTTTTTATAGAGGAAGTTTGATAGAAAAAATGAGAATATAGTTCTGTATATTCTGATCTATCTATTTATTTCCTTTTATAGATAGAACTTACAACGAGCAAAACAGTTTAATGTGAAGGAGAGAAGGCCACATTCAGAATAAAATCAAGGAAAGAAAATAGGGATGACTGATTCAATCTCTCTCGATTTACTGCATAACATAATATACATGTTGGATTTTTGAAAAAATATTGTTTCAAAATATATATCAATTTTATCATATAATTTTTGTTCAGAAAATAAAGTATCAAACCACACCTAACACTCAACCTAGCCTGGACCAGCTCAGCTCGATTGGTCGGACGACTCAACGACTCATGCATGTTATAAAGCATGGCTTCCCACCTCTAACACAAGAGAAAATCAATAGGCTTAATATGACTCATGACATATCTATATTTAAATAGGATTTAAATATCCAAAGTCATGGGACTATTCACATAGGAGGCTCCAAGACATTTCCCCAAATATTAAATAATTCAGTTTTCTTTTTCAAAATTCCAACATCCCTGTACGTGGCTATTATAAAAAAACTTATATCCTTGAGCAATATCCAAATATAAAATGCACTATGCATAAACAACGGTATCAATTTAAACTTTTACATAGTTAGCAAGATTCAAATTATACTAGAGTGATACATAGTTTAGCATTTTGTCTCTTGTTGGATCAGATACACTTTCAACGGATTCAAAAGGGTAAATTTTAAAAAATCCACCTTCAATTAAATTGCACCAGGTCTTTATTTGTTATTGTGTAAATAATACTTTGTTTGTGCTAAATCAAATTTAGTATTTTATTAATAAAAGTGATTTGAAATATTTTAATTTATTTAAAATATTTATTTATTGTTAATGTTTAATATAAATTAATTAATAATTTAAATTCAGTTTATTTTAATTTATATGTTTTTTATAGCAAGAATGATACTTTATTCAAGTAGATTATTCATTATGATGTCTTAGGGGCTCCAATTCATGACCTTTGTAATCTTTGTCTAAAGCGTCGTATCTCCAACTATTTAAGCTGTAGGTCCTTGACTTTAATTTATATTTTAATATGTTATGATATTTATATTCACAATATGAATACCACAAATATATATTCTAGGATCCATCAAATCTACAATTATTTGCAATTTTGACATGTTTTTCCTCCTAGCATCTCAGATCCGACTGTTCGATAAATTCTAACTAAATCTAGCGATACTTTAGTACTAATCCATGATTTGATCCAAACTTCATAATTCCTAAAATTGCACAAGCCTTGAAGATTTAGTCTTTGGGGGAAAAATTATCCTTTTGATGAATCGGTACTGATCCATCATATATCTTCAAAACTTGTCTCTTTCATCGAAATAACTTGTAGATCCATAATACAAGTCATTTAGAGCATAATTGGCAAATTGAAGGATCAGTATCGATCCATCCATGGATCGGTATGATCTATGGAATTGGCAAAAAATGCTATATTTTCCTTGAACTCTCCATAATTGGTCTTCTCCAAATTAGAAATTACTTCCTTTATCATTTTGTAGTTCAATTCCATTGAAATGTCATTTTGGTCAAATATCGGATAACATTTTCCCTCAAAGCATGCTTTGAATTGAGACAAGCGATCGAATCCAAGACACTTTAGTTGCTCGATACAATTTTGTAGAATGCTAAAAATTTACATAGAATATCGACATTTCATTCTAAATGATAATTAAGTCACGTCTTCTCGGCAAATATAAATGTCAAAGTCCATTATCTGAAGACTTCATTCATCATTGAGAGATTTTTGAAAGTTGCTCCGTTTCATGGGCAAGTAAAATTTCCATGTTCTCTTTCATTTTTCCATATTATTTCAAAAAACAATACCGTAATTTGATGGATCGACATCGATCCGTCGATCCATTAAGCCCAAAACATGTATAAAGTTTAGACCTAGAATTTTTTCCCTTCACTTTCTAACTTTAGCGTATACACTTTGCCTTCAAACTTCTTGCATCCAACCGCCTCCTTCAAACTCAGCATCTCCAATCCAAATCTCGTCATTGACTTTAGATTCAGATCAATCTTCGACCACCCGATCCATCCAAAAATAATAGCCTGATTAACCCATTCCTTCAGTAATCGATCTAGTTTGCAATCGAAACAAGGTAAGGCTTATCGTCGATTCCATTCGTGTCGCCTCACCATAGCCACCGCTCGTCTTCACCTCTGACATCGATAGCTATGTCAGTCCCTTGTCGATCCATAAATACACCACAGTAGATTGGTCTTGCCAACTCAAGTCTGACCATGGAAATGGTGAATTGGTGGAGGGACTAATGGTTGGTGGTGATATGAAAGAGGGTAATTCTTTGAAGAAACATAGCTATGGATCGACTTTAGTTGATTCTTCGGATGCTTCATCGAGTCACTTTAAAATTGGTATAGTTTCCAATGAATTCGAGCATTGATATGTCCTAGGATGCTAATTCCGTCAACTTTTAAATTTGTCCATCAAAGATCCTTCATTCGGCAAAGATGGCGTTGTCTCTCCAAGATTCCCTAACCGAGAGATATAGTTTCATACCACATCGAGTTCTATCCGGGTCTGCTAACGTAAATCCTACATTAATGGGTAATATTTGAAACACCGTTCCATCGAGCGTCGGAGCTCATTTGCCAACAAAAGCAGGCTTTCTACACAAAGTGCTTCCATACAGCATGTCAAGGACACATGATATACACACTGCATAGGAAACCACACTGCCCCCAATCGATGTGTAGAACCCGACCGGTCAACACTCTTCAATAATCGTTGGACGCTATACATCGATTACACAATGGGTATGGACATTATTTCAAGTAAATATATTAATTTAATATTACCTGACCATGCTCGCCCTCTAAGCTTTCAATATCTAATGGAATCTCATGGACGCTCCCAATGGATCTATGCGGCGCCAGCGGTTACTTCTACATAAACTTCTCCGACGGCGGCTTCCAACTCTACAGTGGATTCTACTCATATTCTTGTTAGAACTCACATACCTCATCGTCGTGACATACTCCCTACCGATGTAGATCCGTTGATGATAGTCGAAGAGCCACATAATGAAGTCGCTCTTGACGCCTACCTTACTGGAATCATGGTCATAGACAATCCTTTGGAATCTCCGGCTTTAAAACTGACTTCTATTAAACTCCAAAGGATATGCACTAGACATAAAATTCCATTTGATGAAGTAATGTTGCATCAACCTTACCACTATGTGATGCAGTAGCGGAAAACAAAAATGAATGATGCGGTGAAAGTAGAAATCGGTGGATTGAAAAATACCAAAGGCCCAAATCCGTTGATCCAAAGATACTGGATTCAAGCTATCTTCGTCACGTTGATCGCGCACGATACCGTGAAAGAAGATCTACAATTCTTCAGACGTTGATCAAACGCACTTGATACCGTGAATCGGCTTCTACAATCGTTGATCCAAGCGCACTCGAATGCCGAATGAGGAGATAAGAGATTACACTCAACTACCAATTTAAGAAGTGGCACAGAGCACACAAACAAGTTTTTATTCAAAATCAACTAAAAAGTTACAAATGATACCACCCGCCTATTTATAGGCTTACAACTCACACAACTCAAATCTGGACAACACATAGGTCATGAACGACCTAACACACTTCCACGACTTACAACTTACGACTTACGACTTAAAACAATGCAACCTAACAGTCGCGACCTAAAAAGAAACAACAAACAACAAATACAATACAATACATCAATACACGACCTAAGTACAACGCACACGACCTAAGAAATAAATGCGGCTTTAGGACTCTTCACGCGACCTATCTTCACAGCGGCATAAGGTCGAGCGACCTATCTTCCCACGACTTATGGTAGGTCGTTCGCGACCTAAAAAAAGCGGCATAAGATCGAGCGACCTAAGAACATCGCTTCTGGAAATCTTCGAGCGACCTAAGTCCTCGCGACCTAAGCAAACATTACTGCTTAGCGACCTATAGCTGAGCGACTTATCGTAGGTCGCCGGCTCCCCTTTCCTTGCATAACTCGCCGTATTTCCTTCCAATGCTTGATCTATCTCGTTAGCTCGTTCATCGTTAGGTCGCACGCGACTTAACAGCTCGTTAGGTCGTTCGCGACCTAAGACTTCAACATGCTGGGCTGCATCATCCTCCCCAGGTTGAGAAAAATTAGTCCTCGAATTTAAAAGTTCTTTCCCATCGGATTGTTCACCTTCATAACAAGGTATAAGATGTTTAACATTAAATACGTCAGAAGTGTACACATCCTCCGGTAGCTTCAACCTGTAAGCGTTTTCATTGATCCGTTTCACAATCTTTACAGGACCAATCTTTCGAGCTTTAAGTTTATTGTATGCTCCTACTGGAAAACGATCCTTTGTTAGTACAGCATATACTAAATCTCCTTCATTAAATTCAACACTTCTTCGCTTCAGATTTGTAGATCGTTTATACTTTTCATTCGCCTTCTCCAATCGTTCCTGAACGATTCTATGGCATTCTGTCAACCCATCAACAAAATCAACAACCCGCTTAACTGTCCCCTTCAGTTGTGGCACTATCGTCAAATCCAACGGACCCTTTGGCACGCTTGAATATACAACTTGAAATGGACTGTAACCAGTACTTCGATTAACAGCATGATTATGTGCAAATTCCGCCTGACACAACTTCATATCCCAACTCTTCAAGTTATCATGCACAAGACATCGCAACAAGTTTCCCAATGATCTGTTCACCACTTTCGTTTGCCCATCTGTTTGCGGATGGTAGGCGCTACTAAAATTCAACTTCGTTCCGACCATCTTCCACAAACTCAACCAAAAATGGCTTAGAAATCTAGTATCCCGATCAGAAACAATAGATTCAGGTAGCCCATGTAATCGATACACCTCTTTAAAGAATAACTCAGCAACACGGACGACATCAGCTGTCTTCTTACAAGCGATAAAATGTGCCATCTTGGAAAATCTATCTACCACCACATAAATAGAATCATTTCCGCGCTGAGTTCTTGGCAACCCCAAAACAAAATCCATGCTGATATCAACCTATGGTCTGGTAGGCACAGGTAATGGCATATACAATCCCGCATTCTTCGCTGTCCCTTTGGAAACTTGGCATATATGAAATCTTTCCACAAATCTTCCAACCTCTTTCTTCATAGAAGGCCAAAAATAAGATTGCGAAATCAACTGCAATGTACGGTCTCTTCCCACATGTCCTTCCTCATGCAACTCCTTCACAATCTTCATTCGTAAGCTGCCTTCTGGTATACACAATCGATTCCCTTTAAAAAGAAAACCATCCACCAATACAAAGTCATCCGTCTTTCCCTCCTTGACTTCATCTACAAACTTCGCAAAGTAAGGATCATCAACAAATAATTCTGGCAACACATCAAACCCTGTCACCTCAACTTTCATTGTAGTCAACAAATGATTCCTTCGACTCAGTGCATCTGCCACTCTATTCGTAATTCCCGACTTATGCTTCACCACAAATGTAAACTGTTGCAGATATGCGATCCACGAAGCATGTCTGGCTGCAATTTTGTCCTGTCCCTGCAAATGTTTCAGTGCTTCATGATCACTATATAGAAGAAATTCTTTATGGAACAAATAGTGTCTCCAATGTTTTATAGCTTGAACAATAGCATAGAATTCCACATCATAAGTATTATATCTCATCTTTGCTCCCGATAACTTCTCACTGAAATATGCAATAGGACGTCCTTTCTGACTCAACACTCCTCCAATCCTAACCCTGGATGCATCAGTATGTAACTCAAACAACAACTGAAAATCTGGTAATACTAGAATTGGTGCTGTCGTCAAAAGTTCCTTGATTCGCTCAAAAGCAAATCCTGCTTCCTCTGACCATAAAAATTGCTTCCCCTTCATACAACCAGTAACTGGTGCCATCATGCTACTGAAGTGTGGAATAAATCTTTGGTAGAATGATGCTAAACCATGAAAGCTTCTAACTTCTGTTATCGTCCTGGGTTGTGGCCAATTTCTGATTGTTTCAACTTTATTCTGATCCACCTGTATACCTCCTTCAGATATAATATATCCTAAAAATAAAACACTATGCGTCATGAACACGCAATTCTTCGTTGCAGCATAAAATTGTTCCTGTCGTAGTATCATCAACACTTCTCTCAGATGATGCAAGTGTTCTTCTGGACTTCTACTGTATATCAGTATATCATCAAAATACACCACCACAAACTTCCCAATGAATGGTCTAAAGATCTGGTTCATCACCCGCATAAATGTACTAGGCGCATTCGAAAGACCAAACGGCATAACCAGCCATTCGTACAACCCCTCACGTGTCTTGAACGCTGTTTTCCATTCATCCCCTGGTCTAATTCGAATTTGATGATAACCACTCTTCAAATCAATTTTTGAAAAGATAGCAGCTCCACTAAGTTGATCCAACAAGTCATCCAATCTAGGCATAGGAAATCTGTATCTCACTGTAATCTTGTTTAGTGCTCGACTATCAGTGCACATCCTCCACGTTCCATCCTTCTTCGGCACTAACAATGCTGGTACAGCGCAAGGACTTAAACTCTCCTGTACACGCCCTTGTTCAAGCAATTCTTCCACTTGCCTTCTCAACTCCTCGTGTTCCTTTGGACTCATTCTGTAATGTGGTCTATGAGGTAACACAGCTCTTGGAACAAGATCAATTTGATGTTGAATGTCTCTCAACGGCGGCAACTCCGTTGGCAGCTCTTTAGGAAATACATCTTCAAATTCTTCCAGCACTGGCTTTACTTCTTCAGGAATTTCAACCACTTCATTACTCTCATGTCCAATCAACAAAAATACTTCTGGATCCTCTTCGACTTCCTTAACAAACTCCTTCAAAGATAGCAAAGTTTTATGTACTTCAATCTCCTCCAACTTGCTTTCTTCTTGTTGTCGCTTCTTAGGAACTAGAGTGATCTTTGTACCTTCAAACATGAAACTGTAACTGTTAGTACGACCATCATGTTGCACCGCTCTATCATACTGCCATGGTCTCCCCAACAACAGATGGCATACATCCATATCCACAACATCACACCAAATTTCATCTTTGTATTTCTTCCCAATTGAAAAATTAACACAAGCTCTTCGTCCAACTCTCACCTCCCCACCTTTCCTCAACCAAGCTAACTTGTAAGGTTTCAGATGCTTCTCAGTTTTTAATGCCAACTTCTTCACAGCCTCGGTAGAAATGATGTTATCACAGCTTCCCGCATCGATGACAAACTTGCAAACCCTTCCCAAGATAGTGCATGTTGACTGAAAGATGTTACTCCTCAACCAGCTAGTCTCTTCCTCCTGCTTTGGTGTCAAACAAGGCCTCTTCATCATTAATGAATACCCTTCATCTCCCGACACTTCTTCTTCCCCCTCATCATGTGGTGAATTAGTACATTCAGCTTCTACATCCTCATCTTCAACCTCAGCAATCATCGCTCGCTTCTTTGGCTTCGGACATTCATTGCTTTTATGGCCCAACTCTTGACAATTAAAGCATTTGATACCACTGTTGACCTTGGACTTAGCAATTTCATTAACAACCGGTTTTGCAACAGCCTTGGGAACATTCGCATTGCTACTAGCCCCTTTCATTTGATTGTTGGAATTTGTAAACACACCACCACCTCTCCTACCTTGCTTCTCCCAAGCTAGAGCCTTTTGATGTGCTTCAGAAATAGATTTCGGATCAAACATATTCACCATATCTTGAATCTGCATTCTCAACCCTCCAACAAATCTAGCAGTTAATTGCTCCTCTGTCTCCATGATATCATTTCTCGCAATCAATTGATAGAATTCATCAGCATAATCATTAAGAGTTTTTGTCCCCTGTCTCAGATTCTGCAAACGTTGATACATAAGAGATTGATAATTGTAAGGTAAGAAAGTAGCTTTCATCAACTTCTTCATCTTCTCCCATGACTCAATCTTTGATTTCCCCATCCGCTCTCTAGTAAGTTTGGTTTGCTGCCACCACGCCATAGCTCTTCCTTTCAAACGAGTAGCAACTAACTTCACTCTTCGATGCTCAGGAACCTCCTTAAAGTCAAAAATTTCTTCCACATTAGACAACCAATCCAAAAATTCCTCCGCTACCATTCCACCCTTGAATTCTGGAATTTCAGTTTTCATCTCCGATTCCCATCGACGATCATCTTCAACATCCCGATATGCATTTCGTGCTTGGTCTCGATCTCGATAATGAATATTGCTTTTATCACTCTCTTCATCATAATCATGTGTACTTCGGTATCGATCTCGACCATCAACATCTCTTTGATCACGCATACCTCTTCGACTATGTCTTTCATCATCATGATATGGCTCATCTCCAAACTCACGTGGAGTTCTTCTCTCTTCATGTCTATACTCATGATGTTCTCTTCTCAATGAAACTGAAGATTCTCTTCTTTCTCGGAATGATTGTGGCGACACCCTTCTCGCTTCCGTAACCGATGGCGAAACTCTGTTTCCTCCATGGTTCGAGACTGACGATCTTCTCCTTTGACCCTGATTCATATCATTCATCAGCTTCTCTAACTTCCCAATGCCTTCATCAAACTTTTCATTGATGCGTTGTTCCATTTGCTCAGCTTCTTCTCTTCTATATAATGCTTCAACATTCTGATGGCGATTAGATCTTTTCGGCGGCATTGTTGATTCTTCAAACACACTTCAATTCTCGGCCTTGATTTAGAAATGAACAAACTATGCACGGCTCAAACACTTCTCTTAGCTCGGTTTTGCTTGATGTAGCTCGGCTTCACTAACTCCTCAAACTCTTCAAAAAGAATTGGCTCCAAGACTCGGCTTAGCTATGATTGGCTAAGTCTAGCTTTGATACCAAATGATGCAGCAGCGGAAAATGAAAATGAATGATGCGGTGAAACTAGCAATCGGTGGATTGAAAAATACCAAAGGCCCAAATCCGTTGATCCAAAGATACCGGATTCTAGCTATCTTCGTCACGTTGATCGCGCACGATACCGTGAAAGAAGATCTACAATTCTTCAGACGTTGATCAAGCGCACTTGATACCGTGAATCGGCTTCTACAATCGTTGATCTGAGCGCACTCGAATGCCGAATGAGGAGATAGGAGATTACACTCAACTACCAATTTAAGAAGTGGCACAAAGCACACAAACAAGTTTTTATTTAAAATCAACTAAAAAGTTACAAATGATACCACCCGCCTATTTATAGGCTTACAACTCACACAACTCAAATCTGGACAACACATAGGTCATGAATGACCTAACACACTTCCACGACTTACGACTTACGACTTAAAACAATGCGACCTAACAGTCGCGACCTAAAAAGAAACAACAAACAACAAATACAATACAATACATCAATACACGACCTAAGTACAACGCACACGACCTAAGAAATAAATGCGGCTTCAGGACTCTTCACGCGACATATCTTCATAGTGGCATAAGGTCGAGCGACCTATCTTCCCACGACTTATGGTAGGTCGTTCGCGACCTAAAGAAAGCGGCATAAGATCGAGCGACCTAAGAACATCGCTTCTGGAAATCTTCGAGCGACCTAAAGTTGAGCGACCTAAGTCCTCGCGACCTAAGCAAACATTACTGCTTAGCGACCTATAGTTGAGCGACTTATCGTAGGTCGCCGGCTCCCCTTTCCTTGCATAACTCGCCGTATTTCCTCCCAATGCTTGATCTATCTCGTTAGCTCATTCATCGTTAGGTCGCACGCGACTTAACAGCTCGTTAGGTCGTTTGCGACCTAAGACTTCAACATGCTGGGCTGCATCACTATGCCTATAACCCTCCAATTGGTTACACGACATATGAATATACATATGCCTCTCAAAAATGATACCACTTTTCAACCCCTTTCTTGGAGACATCCTCCAATCTAGAGGCTCACCCTCTCTCAACCCCATGCGAACTCTTATGCTTGATTAGCCTTTACATGATCTTCATGAGGTATTCAGAGAGAGTGTGTTCATTTGTAGAAATTCGATACTAGTGCAATTTCAAAAGACGATTAAACTCCATTCCTAATTTTCTCAAAGCTTTTAGAGATTGTAAGGTAATGATGAATCTATACAACTAGAGGACTTACTTCAAGGATGAATACCTTTGATGCCCACTAGCTTCTCCCAGAAGTAGTTATCTTGATATACGTCCTACATCGTCTACTTTAAGTTTCTCCTTATCTAAATATAATCCATTCAGATAGCTAATCCACTTCTATCTATAATGCATTTATCTGTCCAAGAGTCGAGGATCACAACTTGGGTTGATTGTAAAGCAGCTACAAGTCATCCCCAAGAATGACCAAAGGACAACATACTTGCTCGCTAACATCCTTCTTTATCAACACCACCTCCTGGATAATGCCCATAGAGTACACTTTGTGCCAACTCCTCTCGATGCTCCACAAGTCGCTCCACAGGCTGAGATACGTCCTTCAACCCCACTCCATCGTGAAGACATCATTGAGGAGGAGGAACCTACAAACATCACTTTGGATGAGGAGTATGAAGGAAATAAATAGAATAAGAGGAGGAAGAAAGTGTAGAAAAAGAAGAGGAAAATAAGTTAAATGGGAAGAATATTGAGGAAGAAGGAACTTCGACTCTTGCCACCCCCTCTGTTAAAACGTCTCAGATGTAGACCCCTAAGCAAACTCTTGGGCCAAGCCATAGTCATACCAAGGAGTCATGTCCAGCCTTAGTCCACGACAATGTCTTATACCCACTACCCGACCTAGAAACCATAAATTTTCAAAAGCTAAACCTAAATGATCAAGAATTCATGGACTTGGTGAATGAGTGGACCAATGTGCCATTCCTTCGAACTGAGGACGCAGCCTGTAACGACCTCGGATTTTATAAATATTTAAATTGATAATTAATTGAATGTTTGAATTAAAATTTGTAAAATTAATTTGTAAATTGATGCGAGTTCTCCGAGTTCAAATAAATTCTATGTTAAATCATTTAAAATTTAAATATTGTATATATGTGAATGTATATGTATACGGACATATATGAGTAAATTTGAATATATATGTGTATATTTGATTTGAATTTAAATCTTAGATAAATGGTTTAAAATATAAATAATTAAATGTTGGGTAATAAAACTTTAAAAGGAATTAAAATGAGTATTGATGTTAAACAAATATTTTAAATGAATTTATAGTTATATAAAATATGAAATGAACATATAAAAAATTCTAGAAATAAAATATAAGAAGTAAAATAAAATACAAACAAAGTATATTTATAAAATATAAATAAATAAATAAATAAATAAATATATATATATATATGAAGAGATGCAAGACAATAAGCATTAAAAGTTAGAAATAAATTTTAGTTAGAAATTGAAATAGGAATATATATATATATATATAAGATAAATTATAAAATATAAAGCCAAATAACATATTAATAAACTATGTAAATTGTTAAATGAATACATTAGAAAAATTATAACAACATAATAATTATAGGAATTCATTTGAATTAAAAAGCAAAGACAAAATAAAAGATAAAATATATTCAAGTATAAAGTGAAACATATTAAACAAATTCTAACATCAAATTAAATATCGAACTTCACTCATATTTCAAAGTATTGGCTTGTATAAGAGGATATACATTTAAATATGAAGAAACAAGTATAAAGATATGTATGTAAACTTGAAAATAAACTAAGTATGTAGACTTAAAACAAGGAAAAATTATAAAACATCTTTGAACTTGCAAAGGAAAAATAACAAACGATATTCAAGTATGGAACAAATAAATATATATCTATAAGCTTGCAAAAGAAGCCAATGTTTTATATTCAAGTTAAACAAATATATATAGGTAAGTATAGACTTGAGAAAGAAGAACATATAAATATAGTCAAGTTTGAACAAAAGGAAATAAAAATGTCTTTGAACCTGTACAAGTAGACAGTAAAGTATTTTCATGTATAAGCAAAAAGAATAAATATGAAAGTGTATAAAACAAAACAAAAGAAAATAAAGTTTATATTTGTACATAAAGTATAAAGGCTGCCAGGCAAGTAATGTATGTTGCCTGTAGGATAGAAATGCAAGTAAAGAACATGGAAAATAAAAGATATATGTAGCTTGCAAAAAGAAGACAAAGCAAAAGCAATGAAATATATATTTGTACAATGCTAATTAATGCATGAAGCATTAGTACACTACAAAAATCACTTCAGCCACCAAGTGAATAGATTAGCCAACGTGCAAAAGAAAAAAAATCTGAGCATAATAAAAATCTTGTACCTGATATTGTACAAAATAATTTTATCACCCTGTATAAATTGTATACTCTGTATACTTCATTTTCACATATCAAACTTTCCATTTCAGTTCGTCCATAAAACTGAGAAAAAGAAAAATAAATATAACGACCCTGAATTTTTGACATTTGAAATTTGAATATTTAATTGATTTTAAATATTCGAATGATAATTTAATTTGAAATTCAAATATCAGAATGAATTTGACAATTTAATTATTGAATTTAATTGTTAAATCTAGGTAAAAAATTTGAATCTTCAATTTTAAACCTGTTAAAAATAATTTGATGGCTTAGGAAATTTATATTGATAATTCTGAAGGTAATGGAACTCTCAAAATTGAATTTGAAAGTGTTTTGTTCAATTTTGAAATTTTATCGTTTAAATCGATATTAAAAAAATAGCGTTCCGGGGCACGATCTCGGAATTCGACGAAACCAGTTCCATTGGATCCGTAATATTGTATTATTATCAGATTTCAATTTTCGTAATGTTTGGAGTGATCGTTTGGCCGTACGATAAGCAAATGCGCTGAAATTAAATCGAAAATTTAATATTATAACTGGTCCAAAAAGCTATCTTCTCCATACGATCGAATTTGGACTCGGAACCTTTTCCACTGTGTTCGGAATAGGCGTATAACATTACGAATGCCTAGTGGCACGCCTCGATAGGAGATCGAGATTTTGGGCTTCGTCTTCGTGACAATTTGAATTCAGTTTAAATATATTTATATTTATTCACATACAATAATCAGCCTTCAGCTGAAATAATGTCACACCAGTACCTTTTACACTTCATTTCAGTCACTGTAGCAAATTGGTTGAAGCTCGTAAACATCCCTTCCTGTCTCCCCTTTTTCTAACATCTTGTTCTCTCCATTCTTTTAAAGAAAACGAAGCTGTTCCACTCGTTTAAATAAAAAGAAAACGAAATGTTCTCGTTCAAAAATCAAGAGAAAAATGGCCGGCACCCCAATTTTTTCCCCATTTCAAAAAAATTCGAAGGTAACCGCTCCTCTAATTTTCCATTCGTATCGATTCATTTCTGGTAGTCAATTTCGAACAATGTTCTCCAATACTAGAGATCGACTCGAAGCTGGGTTATGGCAGTCGCGATTTTGGTTCGCGCGTGTGAGGGGATCGGCGATGGTTCGTGGACAGGCGACTGCGAAGGGGGGTTGCAATCGTTTGTAGGCGAAGGCGAACGTGGCGGCGCATCTGGGTAGCTCGCGTGGGCACGAGCGCGGCACTCGCGAAGCTCGCGTTCGACTGGAGGCAGTAGAGTAAGCGAGTTCAGTTCGCGACTGGCGATCGTGGTTGTCGAGGATGCTGACGATGTCGCGGAGAAGGCGTGGCATTCAGTGGTCTCAGCCTGGGTTCGTATGTATACAGTGAGGTATTATTCTCAATTTGTTTAAATCATATATATAACAGAAAAAGTAAAATGTTGAAAGTTATATAAAGTAGATTTTTGAAATCTATAGATTTTTTTTGTAAATATAGATATGCAGAAAGAAAAAAAAATTTACAGTAAGGTTTCAAAGAGAATTCTGCTAGATTTATATGTGTGTAAATATTTATATATAGGAAAAAAATTTATTATTATTATTGTGTTTACTGGAAAAATAAAACAGTTTTAAATATCTATATAAATTATTTTATATAGATAAGAGTTTGAAAAAAAGGGGGAATTTAGTTTAAAACCAAACGATAGTATAAATTAAATTATAGGTCAATTTAATTTATTGAATGAAAGATTATTGTATGTTATCTCAGATATTAATGAATCGTATAAATGTTTATACAAGGTCGGAAAACCGTGAAATCGTGAAATCAAGCTGAAAATGAAAATGGATTACAAATTAAAAGCAAACGTGAGATCTTCTCACTCAAATGAAAGTTTAATTTGCAGTTATTGATTGGCTGTTTGGACGATAGTATATATATAGTAGTATATATAGCAATATATATATATATATTGGCATATGTATATATTGGTGATTGATTTTCCCGCATTATATAGCGGATGAGACCCTATTGCGCCGCATAATAGCGGATGATATTTTTATAAAATCCCATATACCGCGATATTCCACCTCGAAGTGGAATTGGTATTGTGCTAACATCTGTGGATGCAGGGAAATAGGTTAGAGGGATCCAACTGGATTCCTCAAATTATGTGAATTTGTTTCATATATTGTGTGTTGATTGTTTATAATCTATGAGTGATTATATCTGTGATTGGAACTGTTGAAGGCTAAAATTCAGCCGAATGTATTTTTGGTATCGTTGGATACTAGAAATGAATATAAATTGGATTTTTAAATTTAAGTGGGAAACTTTAAGTAATTTATTTTTAAGAATTTAATTAATTTGAAAGAAGAAATTTTAAAGTGTTAAAATTGATTTTCGAAATCTTACCGAATAAATTCCAAAATATGGGAGAAGATATTAATGAATGAGTTTTGAATAATATTGTTTTAAAAGTTGAAGAATTCATTTAAAAATGGAATTTTGAATAATTTGGAAAGAACAAAGGAATTTATTTAAAAGTGATAAACTTTTAGAAATCAATTTGTAATTGATTTGGTATTTGAAAATGAATCTTTGAGAAATCGATATGGAAATTTATTTGGAGTTGAAAATAAATTTAGAAATCAAATTTGTAATTAATTTGGTGATGGGAAATAAATCATTGGAAAATTTGTTTGAAATTGATTTAGTGTTTGTAAAATAAATCTGGAAATCGATTTGCAAATGATTTGTTATTTGGAGATAAATTCAGAAATAAATTGCAATGTTTTGTTCTATTGAAATAAAACTTAGAAATCAATTTGTAATCGATTTGATATTGAAATAAAATTAGAAATCAATTTGGAATTTGAATTTGGGGTTAAAAGTGAATATTTGGGAATGTAAATTCAAAATGGAATTTATGAAATGAAAGGGGAATTTTTTTTAAAAATAAACGCTGATTTATTTTTAAAGTGTGAAAGTAAATTTACGGATTTGGAACGTAAATTTAAAATAAATCGATAAGGATTTATTAAATTGGTTTAAAAGGACCATTTTGAAATGGAAGTGTATTTTCCTTGAAAAACCGAGTATATTCCAAAGTACCTTTTAAAAATATAAATTAAAAGTTCTAAAGTTGGTTTTTAAAAGAAATATTTGGAAATATATTCCGCGTGAGGAAATGGATTTGAAATTTATTTTCAAAAGTTGAAAGGTGAAAATTGATTTGAAATTGTTTTCAAAGTGTTGAAGTGTGGAAAAATATATATCTTGTGAAGATATTTTAAAAATAAATAATTTGGGAAAATTATTTAAATCTGATGATTGTTGTGAATGTTGTTGATAGTTAAATCACCGACTATCAATATTGTCTTTGGAAAGGCACTTGAATTTGTTTTAAAAAAAAAACAAACGCTTATTATTCGGTTTAGCCGGGAAAGGACCTTTGTGTCAGATAACCCAATCCGAAATAATGATACGACGTGTATGAATTGAAATTGAAGACCGGTGTGAAGACCGGGTATTTTCAAAAATGAAAGGACAACTTGTCGAATGTCTCTACACCGAGTTGCTCCGGTATAGAGATTTATATCACTCTTCTTGTGATGGGAAGTCTGATCGGGATTGTGAATACCCGAATTGCAAGGGCTTCTTTGGAAGTGCCTTCGGTTCTGTTCGAACCCGGAACAGACTTGTATGGTTACGTGTCTGACATTACATTTTGAGATATAATGCTGATTTCTTTCAAATACATTTCTGTTGGTGGCGGAGAATTTATTCTCTTAGCTTAACACCCTTCTATGAAACGTACGAGCCCAGAGGTTATGTAGTTGAAGGTTATCAGCGATATATTCCCAATTTGGTAATGTGGCATGCTGAGTGTTGCTGTGTGTTGATCATTTATTGATCATTTGTGATCCAAGCACGGCTTTGTGAAAAAGCGTAGCTTTGTGGACGAGACTTCGTCAGACCTCACTCCCCGGAAATGGTCGAAACAGGAATATGCGGCAAGGTTATGAGGGTCGTGCCCTTTAGGGTATGTCATTTCCTTCTGGAAAAGGGTGGTATCAGGTATGGAGCCCTGGTATTTAACCTATGTGGATACTCCGATCTCATTTATTGTGTTATTGTGTGTTTATCGAGGCGCCTCGGATAAAGGTCCCAAAGGACCGGGGGATGACATATTCGTGAGTTACCTGTTACAGGGGTAACCCGGCCTTGTGTTGGCAGAGAGCAGTTGTCTCTCGGGACGTCCAGCCAGAGGAGATCCCATGTGGCGGTAGGAAGTTCCTTAGCCTGACCATTTGTTGGAAATCCATTTCCCAATACGAAACTTGTACGGTTTTAGTTGTAGAACCTGCCATTTACTTATGGCGGCGCTCCACTCTTTAGATGATAGCTATAATAGGCATAGTTCGGAATGTCTATGCTGGCTAAGATTAATATTATACTTTCGAAATGTTTTCCATACTAGACACTAATAATAATAATCCAATGATTTGCGTAGTAAGCATGTTTGACTATCATAAGAAGAAATCTCCTCCAATTCTGCGTTTGCATTGTGTGTGTGGCGGGAGGTCTTATGATAGTTTCATTTTCCAAAAGCATTGCGAATTAATTTTATTTTCTTTGTGAAAATAACTGTTTTACGATCTCACACCAGTCACCATGACTGACTCGGAGTTTATTGTTTCCTTTCTAAACTCTGGGTGCCCATAATTTTCCACACGGGCAGCCTAGAGTTATGTTATCATGATATTCTGGATATTCTGGAGCTTTGGAAGCAAGCTAGATGGCAAGACGTACTCCCGTACTTGTTTATTTATTCCGCTGTGTAATCTGTATGAGGACAAGTTTATATAACTGTCCATTTTTGTATTGAGTTGTATATTGACTCTGATGATGTATGTATAAACTGATATAGTTCTTTGTTTAAAAGACTAGTGATTATCTATTATATTTTGTTCCGCTGCAAATGTGAGATTCTGATATTGTTTCTATTTTTTGTTCTCTTTTTCTTCTGTCTTCTTCTACCTCTTCTTTTTAAAACCCTCAAGGTTCGATTTTCCGGCATTTGATTGTTCGACAGTTGATACGGTGGACGTATTAATGTCGACTTTCGGAAGTCGAAGAATCGGGTCTTGACAATATGGTATCAGAGCAGCCGGTTAAGCGACAACCTTGGCTCTGTTGGGTGTTTCTCATTAGAGATAGAGTCAGTAGTACTCTAGAATGAGTGTGAGTGTAATAATAGATATGAGCGCGTAGTTGTTAGTGAATATAAAATTTGTTTTATATTGTGTTGACTTATCGGTTGATTGTTTATAGATTCTGGTCGGTGCAGTCTGGCCAACTGTAATCGATAGGGATTTCTAAACTCTTAAACAAGATAAACTGACACAGTATTGTTTTAAAATAGGGTAAATGAAATAATTTTGCCCAAAACTATTTTTTTGTATAGAAAAGAAATCATTTTCTATGAATTATTATAGTATATGGATGTTTGGTTGTTATGAAGTGATAACATTGAATTATTATCATTATTATATGGAAATTGAATAAGAAATAAAATGGTATAACCAAAGATTTGGAGATAAATTCATTTAACAAATGAAATTTATAAATATGAATTAAGAATATAAGGAAATGAATTCATATACAAATGAGATTTTGTAAAATAAATTGTAAATGTGATTTATAATTTGGAATAGAATTCCAGAAGAATATTTGAGAAAATAAATTCATTAATCTAATGAAATGGTAATGTGAATTTATAAATGAGTTCTCTAAATTAAAATAAAGTGCCAGAGTAATTGTTTAAAAGACTCTGGAATTTCTTTAAAATATAATGGAATATAAATAAGTTGATAACTTATAAAATATTTGAAATTTGATTGGAATGAGATTCAAATTGAAAAGAAATGAATTTGTGAATAAACAAATGAGGCTACATTTGTAAATAAATGAGTTGGAATTGAAAAATAGAATGAGATCTGAATTGAATCAAGTTGAAGAAAAATCCAAACTTGGAAAAGAAAAATTAGTAAGTGGATTGAATTCAAGTAAATTAACTTGATAATTTATAAATTCATGAAATAAATGAATTGGAAGTTGAATTGGTTAAATTAAAATTTAATTGTGAGCTGAATAGAAACGGTTTGAATTTGCATATAAATTCAAGTGAGTATAAAAATAAATTGTAATTTCCTTGTTATTGATAATGTAAAATTCAGGATGAATTGAATATGGAAATGTGGAATTTAAAATGAATAAGTGAATATACTAATTAAATTAAATTAGTAGATGGAATGGATTTGATTAAATGAAAAATCAAATCAAAGATTTAAATTGGAAATTGTTTACAAGGAAAGTATAATTTGAATTTTGAGTTGGAATAACTTAAAAAAATATTTGAATAAAAGCTCGACTTAAGAGAAAAAAATCGTGAAATGGTCGTCGTCGACTTTTATTGAATGGTTTTGAATAGAATTTGTTTGGTTAATGAAATAAACTGAATGTGAATATAGAATGTAAATTAAATTGAATGGAATCAATTGCAAATGAAGTGGAATTGAAATAAATTGAATTGGCATCAATTTAAATTAGTTATAAACTAGAATGGATATGAATTCGTTTCGCTAAAAATGAATAGAATGAAGAAAATGAGTTGTAAATCACTTGAAGTAAATGGAAATGGTATGTGAGTTGGTCGTAAGCAATTTAAATTTGTATTGAAACCTTATAAATTGCTAATGGAATTTATTTTGAATGTATTTCTTATGAAAACTATGTGTTTACTATTGGAAATAAGTGAAATGTTAATAGATTTCCTATATATGTCACTTACACATTTAAACTGAGTAAGCACAGGTTTTTGTAAGCCGTTTAGCTGCATTTTGGGTTGCGCAAATGCTTAAAAATAACCGCTTTGCTTAAAAATGCTAAAAAGGTACGCCTACGCAATAAAAATAGGAAATATGAACTGTTTTTTCTGCTTTTCCGACCGAGTGGGTCGATGTATATATATTTATTTCTTTTGTCAAATTGCAAAAGCTCCTCCGTACAAAGGAGACTTCGCCAAAATTTTCCGAAAATTTTGAGAGTTAGAATTTTTTTTGAAAATCTAGAAAATTTTTGTTAAAGGGAAATTGATTTTCAAAATTGAAATGGAAATGTAAGAATTGAACTAGAAAAGCGAATTTTTAGTTTTTGAAGATAAAATGAATTCAAATAGAATTGAAATTGTAATTGAATTCAAAAGGAATCGAAAATGCAAAGTTGAAAGGAAATGAATATACGACTTTGTTTGTAAAATGAAAATAAATATAAGAGGGATGTAAATACTTGTATTGAACTTAAGAAATAAAGAATGAGATTCTTAAGTAAATGGGTATTGGGAATCCAATAAGTGAATTTGGATATTGTTGTTAAGTAAAGTATACAGGGTATTTGGAATTGGATTTTGATTTTGAAGATAATTTGAAATTGCTCGACCATAAGGTATGTATTTGAATTTCAGTATGAAATTTGATGAGGTTCTGATTTTTCCACTTGGCATTTTGTTTTCTTTGGGATTTGAGAGTTTGTAGGGACATTTTGTAGTCGTACCGAGTTAGCCGCGCAAAGGAGACGCTGGCGAAATTTTTCGGAAATTTAGAGAGTTAGAAATTTTTGAGAAAATTTGGATAATTTACAATTCGAATTTAAATTTAAATTTAAATTGTAAAGTAAAATGAAGTGGTTTGAAAACTATGAAAGTGTTTGGAAAGTTAACTGAAGTGATAACGAATCTTTAATAAAAAAAAAATTGTTTTGAAAATTTGATAAAACTGTTTGGTTTTGGGAAAATAGTAAACGGGTATTGGAGCATTCTTCTTAACTTGTAATTTCGGGACGAAATTCTTTTAAGGGGGGAAGATTGTAACGACCCTGAATTTTTGACATTTGAAATTTGAATATTTAATTGATTTTAAATATTCAAATGATAATTTAATTTGAAATTCAAATATCAGAATGAATTTGACAATTTAATTATTGAATTTAATTGTTAAATCTGGGTAAAAAATTTGAATCTTCAATTTTAAACCTGCTAAAAATAATTTGATGGCTTAGGAAATTTATATTGATAATTCTGAAGGTAATGGAACTCTCAGAATTGAATTTGAAAGTGTTTTGTTCAGTTTTGAAATTTTATCGTTTAAACCGATATTAAAAAAATAGCGTTCCGGGGCATGGTCTTGGAATTCGACGAAACCTGTTCCATTGGATCCGTAATATTGTATTATTATCGGATTTCAATTTTCGTAATGTTTGGAGTGATCGTTTGGACGTACGATAAGCAAACGCGCTGAAATTAAATCGAAAATTTAATATTCTAACTGGTCCAAAAAGCTATCTTCTCCATACGATCGAATTTGGACTCGAAACCTTTTCCACTATGTTCGGAATAGGCCTATAACATTACGAACGCCTAGCGGCATGCCTCGATAGGAGATCGAGATTTTGGGCTTCGTCTTCGTGACAATTTGAATTCAATTTAAATATATATATATTTATTCACATACAATAGTCAGCCTTCAGCTGAAATAATGTCACACCAGTACTTTTTACACTTCATTTCAGTCACTGTAGCAAAATGGTTGAAGCACGTAAACATTCCTTCCCGTCTCCCCTTTTTCTAACATCTCGTTCTCTCCATTCTTTTAAGGAAAACGAAATGTTCTGATTCAAAAATCAAGAGAAAAATGGCCGGCACCCCAATTTTTTCCCCATTTCAAAAAAATTCGAACGTAACCGCTCCTCTAATTTTCCATTAGTATCGATTCGTTTCTGGTAGTCAATTTCGAACAATGTTCTCCAATACTAGAGATCGACTCGAAGCTGGGTTATGGCAGTCGCGATTTTGGGTCGCGCGCGTGAGGGGATCGGCGATGGTTCGTGGGCAAGCGACTGTGAAGGGGGGTTGCGATCGTTTGTAGGCATATGTATATATAGCAATATATATATATTGGCATATGTATATATTGGTGATTGATTTTCCCGCATTATATAGCGGATGAGACCCTATTGCGCCGCATAATAGCGGATGATATTTTTATAAAATCCCATATACCGCGATATTCCACCTCGAAGTGGAATTGGTATTGTGCTAACATCTGTGGATGCAGGGAAATAGGTTGGAGGGATCCAACTGGATTCCTCAAATTATGTGAATTTGTTTCATATATTGTGTGTTGATTGTTTATAATCTGCGAGTGATTATATCTGTGATTGGAACTGTTGAAGGCTAAAATTCAGCCGAATGTATTTTTGGTATCGTTGGATACCAGAAATGAATATAAATTGGATTTTTAAATTTAAGTGGGAAAGTTTAAGTGAATTTATTTTTAAGAATTTAATTAATTTGAAAGAAGAAATTTTAAAGTGTTAAAATTGATTTTCGAAATCTTACCGAATAAATTCCAAAATATGGGAAAAGATATTAATGAATGAGTTTTGAATAATATTGTTTTAAACGTTGAAGAATTCATTTAAAAATGGAATTTTGAATAATTTGGAAAGAACAAAGGAATTTATTTAAAAGTGATAAACTTTTAGAAATCAATTTGTAATTGATTTGGTATTTGAAAATGAATCTTTGAGAAATCGATATGGAAATTTATTTGGAGTTGAAAATAAATTTAGAAATCAAATTTGTAATTAATTTGGTGATGGGAAATAAATCATTGGAAAATTTGTTTGAAATTGATTTAGTGTTTGTAAAATAAATCTGGAAATCGATTTGCAAATGATTTGTTATTTGGAGATAAATTCAGAAATAAATTACAATGTTTTTTTCTATTGAAATAAAACTTAGAAATCAATTTGTAATTGATTTGATATTGAAATAAAATTAAAAATCAATTTGGAATTTGATTTTGGGGTTAAAAGTGAATATTTGGGAATGTAAATTCAAAATGGAATTTATGAAATGAAAGGGGAATTTGTTTTAAAAATAAACGCTGATTTATTTTTAAAGTGTGAAAGTAAATTTACGGATTTGGACCGTAAATTTAAAATAAATCGATAAGGATTTATTAAATTGGTTTAAAAGGACCATTTTGAAATGGAAGTGTATTTTCCTTGAAAAACCGAGTATATTCCAAAGTACCTTTTAAAAATATAAATTAAAAGTTCTAAAGTTGGTTTTTAAAAGAAATATTTGGAAATATATTCCGCGTGAGGAAATGGATTTGAAATTTATTTTCAAAAGTTGAAAGGTGAAAATTGATTTGAAATTGTTTTCAAAGTGTTGAAGTGTGGAAAAATATATATCTTGTGAAGATATTTTGAAAAAAAATAATTTGGGAAAATTATTTAAATCTGATGATTGTTGTGAATGTTGTTGATAGTTAAATCACCGACTATCAATATTGCCTTTGGAAATGCACTTGAATTTGTCTTAAAAAAAACAAACGCTTATTATTCGGTTTAGCCGGGAAAGGACCTTTGTGTCAGATATCCCATTCTGAATAATGATACGACGTGTATGAATTGAAATTGAAGACCGGTGTGAAGACCGGGTATTTTCAAAAATGAAAGGACAACTTGTCGAATGTCTCTACACCGAGTTGCTCTGGTATAGAGATTTATATCACTCTTCTTGTGATGGGAAGTCTGATCGGGATTGTGAATACCCGAATTGCAAGGGCTTCTTTGGAAGTGCCTTCGGTTCTGTTCGAACCCGGAACAGACTTGTATGGTTACGTGTCTGACATTACATTTTGAGATATAATGCTGATTTCTTTCAAATACATTTCTGTTGGTGGCGGAGAATTTATTCTCTTAGCTTAACACCCTTCTATGAAACGTACGAGCCCAGAGGTTATGTAGTTGAAGGTTATCAGCGATATATTCCCAATTTGGTAATGTGGCATGCTGAGTGTTGCTGTGTGTTGATCATTTATTGATCATTTGTGATCCAAGCACGGCTTTGTGAAAAAGCGTAGCTTTGTGGACGAGACTTCGTCAGACCTCACTCCCCGGAAATGGTCGAAACAGGAATATGCGGCAAGGTTATGAGGGTCGCGCCCTTTAGGGTATGTCATTACCTTCTGGAAAAGGGTGGTATCAGGTATGGAGCCCTGGTATTTAACCTATGTGGATACTCCGATCTCATTTATTGTGTGATTGTGTGTTTATCGAGGCGCCTCGGATAAAGGTCCCAAAGGACCGGGGGATGACATATTCGTGAGTTACCTGTTACAGGGGTAACCCGGCCTTGTGTTGGCAGAGAGCAGTTATCTCTCGGGACGTCCAGCCAGAGGCGATCCCATGTGGCACCCCACTGTTTAGATGGTAGCTATAGTAGGCATAGTTCGGAATGTCTATGCTGGCTAAGATTAATATTATACTTTCGAAATGTTTTCCACACTAGACATTAATAATAATAATCCAATGATTTGCGTAGTAAGCATGTTTGACTATCATAAGAAGAAATCTCCTCCAATTCTGTGTTTGCATTGTGTGTGTGGCGGGAGGTCTTATGATAGTTTCATTTTCCAAAAGCATTGCGAATTAATTTTATTTCCTTTATGAATATAACTGTTTTACGCTCTCACACCAGTCACCATGACTGACTCGGAGTTTATTGTTTCCTTTCTAAACTCTGGGTGCCCATAATTTTCCACACGGGCAGCCTAGAGTTATGTTATCAGGATATTCTGGATATTCAGGAGCTTTGGAAGCAAGCTGGATGGCGAGACGTACTCCCATACTTGTTTATTTATTCCGCTGTGTAATCTGTATGAGGACAAGTTTATATAACTGCCCATTTTTGTATTGAGTTGTATATTGACTCTGATGATGTATGTATAAACTGATATAGTTCTTTGTTTAAAAGACTAGTGATTATCTATTATATTTTGTTCCACTGCGAATGTGAGATTCTGATATTGTTTCTGTTTTCCTGTTCTCTTTTTCTTTTGTCTTCTTCTGCCTCTTCTTTTTAAAACCCTCAGGGTTCGGTTTTCCGGCATTTGATTGTTCGACAGTTGATACGGTGGACGTATTAATGTCGACTTTCGAAAGTCGAAGAATCGGGTCTTGACAATAAATAATAAACCTGTAACACAACAAAATAATAGCAAGCTTCAACTTGATCAAAGATTGAAGTCTGGAACATTCAAAGCAAAACATCAAACTGTGTTCATTTCTATCCAGGAAGCAACTTTTTATTAATTAATTCAGGTGAGTAACATTACTTGTCAAATCTTAAATTTAATCTGGTGCATGCTATTCCTTGAAATAAATGTGTTTATATGAAATTTCTGGTATTTTCCATGAATGTGTATAAAGTGGATATGCTGATTGAGTATTAGTGTCTTCTGTTTGTTCCCAGGCTCAAGTTTTTAAATTCAAAATTTATATTCTCTTGATCTAATCACTGATAGAACAAAGTATATGAATAAAAGAGGTTTGTTTTATCATAAAATAAAGATTTAACATATATGTAAGTTAAAACAAATTTGTTAATAGCTCTAAAAAATCAAAGAACTGAGTAAACTTCATATATACCAAAAATTCAAATTTCTTAATTCGTGAATTCGAATATATAGTCTGAATCCTGGTACCTTAACTTGATTTTTAAAGCAAGAATTATAGTTTCTAAACCAAGAATTCAAGAGCAGTTGGGGTTTGTTTTAACCTCTTTGTTTTGGAAAATTCTGGTGAACACGTCGATGAGGGAGGTCAGGGTCTTCTGAGATGGTAGAGGACCTTACGGGGTGTCGGAGAAAAATAGTGGGTTGGTCGGCAGGTGAACGTGGCGGCGGCGGCGAGTGATTTATTTCTGGAAACCTAGTTTTATCGAGGCTATTGGTTTGATTCGTTTGCTCTCTGTAGTTGACCGAGTATCTCGTGGCTTTGGGAGATGGAAGAGGGGATGTTGGCGAGGTCGTGGCCAGAGGCGCTGACACTCTAGTGGTCGGAGGCGCGAGTTTGAGGTGGTTCCAGGCATTGGTAGTTTGTTCCAGGTTTATGCCTGATTTCTCAAATTCGATTTCGAGATTTTGTTGGTGTTTTGATGGTTAGGATTGGGTGCGAGGGTGATCGTCGACTTGAGGAAGTCATAGTGGATGATCGGGGAAGGGTGGTTGGCCGGTGCACGTGCACGGCAGCGATGTAATGTTAGAGTTTTGGGTTTTGTTTCTTCTCGAAGGAGCATTAGGGTTTGTGAGGGGATGACTCGAGTAAAGACTCAAGTAATATGTGTGAGGTTGTTTCCCGTTTTTCTTAAACTTTAAACAAATTTTTGAAAGAAAGGGAAAAATGGGTTTTCTCGGGTATGTTACTCAAGTAGGCTTCAGGGTGAACCCAAAGCAGCGTGTTAGACCGATTTTTTTTAAAGAGTTTCTTTAACATTTGATTTAAAAGGTTTTTAAAATGGGTTAAAGTTTGTTAAAGTTAAAATTGTAATTATTTGAAATCTTTAATTTGAAATGGAATTTAAAAGTAAATTTAAAAGTAATGTTTCAAATGCATATGTTAATGACAATTAAGGATTTATAAGGATAATGTTTTATCTTGAAGTTAAATAAGACTTAATGATTTGAGATTAATAAATTAATAAGGTAATTAAAGGATAATTAATCAATTTAATTAATTTATGATTTGGATTAATTAATTTAGTAATTAAGGGTTTAAATTGATTAATTAAGGTTTAATTAAATTAATTAAAGGTTAATTAAGTAATTAAGGAATTAATTACTCATTGTAATTAATTGAGTTTAATGTGATTAATGTAAGTTAATTAATTAAGTTTAATTAATTTAAGATAATCATTGGATGATTTGTTAGTATAATTACTTATTGTAATTAATATAGTATAATTACTTAGTGAAGTAATTAATGGTAATTATTGGATGTAATAAGTTGAAGATGATTTAAATATGGAAGTAATTTGGATTAAATTACTATGTGTAATTAATCAAGGGATTAATTAAGATAATTAATTAAGGAGTAATTAATTTATTTAATGAAGTAATTAAGGGAAGTTAATTACTGAATGGGATTAATCAAAGGTGATTAATAATTTTGGTCTGAGTAAAGATTAATTACTTAATGTGATTAATTTAAATAGGATAATTAATTACTTAAAGATAATTACTTAATGAAAGTAATTAAGGATAATTAATTTATGATTAATGATCGATTAATCAAGTGATTAAAGAATAATTACTCAAGATAATTAATTTGTGATTTATTTATATAAGTGATTAGGGATAATCACTTGTTGTAATTAATTAAGGATAATTAATTAATATGGTTTGTAATAAATTAATGATTAATTAACCAGGATTAGTAATTAATCTGATTTAAATTAATCAGATGATTAATTAATCTTACTTATGGATGTTTGGGTTGTATTGAATGCTTTGAATTGTTTTGATATCCCTGATGTGTGATGTGCTGTGATATGATTGAGCTGTGAATCTGATTTATTTATCTGTGGTAAATTTATATTATTTATCTGTGAATCTGTGAATGAAGATAAGCGTTATAAGATTATACCGCTTATCGATATTGCTGTGCTTGAATCTGTAATGATTGATGATGTTGCACTATTGTGTAAAACCCCTGGACCACACTTTTACACACACAAATATGGATTTCACGTGGAAATCGGTTAAGTCATAGATAATTTAAATTTAATGTTTTTGAAATTGAAATTTTAATTTCAATTGATTTTGGAAATGAAATTGGGTTAAATGTTAAAGCTTTTGAAAAGGAGTTTTTAAGATAAAAATTATTTTGAATAGCTTGGTAAATTTTCAATTTAAATAATTCAATTTGAATTTGAATTCAAAATTGGAATTGAATTCCATGATTGGGAATTTTGGTTAAAGATGTTATAATGTGTTTATATGAATTTAAACCATTTTAAAAGTATGGTTTCGAGAATTTGAATTAACCCAAGGACTTTAACTTGTATAAATGAATCAGATTTTTCTGAAATGAAAACTATTTGTTTTCAAATAATAGAAGCTTTCATATAAGAAATGAAATTCCAATTTAAAGAAATTTCAAATTTGAATTGGAAAATGGTTTTCCGAATTATGAATAAATCTTCGTGAAAGATTGTTGAACTTCATTTTGAAATTGGAAAAGTATGTCTTTTGCATAAAAGGTCGAAATGGAATTGTTTTGAAAGCTATCGATTAAATCTTATTTTTAAAGATTGGACGAGTTAATCCAAATTGAAATGGAAATTGATTTGGAAAATTGATGAATAAATCTTTGTGAAACTGGGTGAACTTTGTGAAATGAATCTTTTTGTTTAAAAATATTAAAATGGTAATGTGTTTAAACCATTTGAAAGAAAGATTTTGGGTAATAAGTTGTGACTTAATTGAAATCCCAATGTCCATATGTTTTTAAATATTGCGCTCGTTATTCGGTTTAGCCGGGAGAGGACCTTTGTGTCATATAACCCATTCCGAATAATGATACGACGTATATGGATAGCATTTGAAGACCGGTGGTGAAGACCGGATATTTTCGAAAACGAAAGGACAACTCGTCGAATGTCTCTGCATCGACTAGTCCCCGGTATAGAGATTTTATCACCCTTTGTGATGGGAAGTCTGGACGTGATTAGAAATTATCCGAATTTGCAAGGGCTTCTTCGGAAGTGCCTTCGGTTTTGTTCAATCCCGGAACAGACTTGTATGGTTGTATGTCTGACACTACACTTTGAGATATAGAGCTGATTTCTTTCAAATACATTTCTGTTTGGTGGCGGAGATTTATTCTCTTAGCTTAACATCCTTCTTTGAGACGTACGAGCTCAGAGGTTATGTAGTTGAAGGTTATCAGCGATATACTCCCAATTTTGTAGTGTGACATGCTAAGTGTTGTTGTGTGTTGCTGATCATTTGTTGATCAAAGCATGGCTTTGTGAAAAAGCGTAGCTTTGTGGACGATACCTCATCGAGCCTCACAGACCGGAAATGGTCGAAAAAGGAAAGATGCGGCAAGGTTTCAGGGGTAGCTCCCCTAGGGTATGTCCATTCCTTCTGGAAAAAGGTGGTATCATGGTATGGAGCCCAGATATTTACCTGTGTGGTTGCTCCAATCTCATTTACACTGTGTGATTGTTGCTTTATGATCGAGACGTCTCGGATAAAGGTCCCAAAGGACCGGGGGTGGAATATCTCGGGTTTACTACCCGGGAAGGGAGTAACCGGCCTTGTGTTGGCAGAGAGCCAGGTGGTTCTCGGGGCGTCCCGCCAGAGGCGTTCCCATGTGGCATAGGAAGTTCCTTAGCCTGACCATTTGTTGGAAAATCCAAAGAAATAATACGCGCCTTGTACGGTTTTAGTTGTATAACCTGCTATGGAATGTGGCGGTAACCTGCTATTGAACATAGTAGCTATAGTAGGCATAAGTGTGAAATGTCTATGCTGGCTAAGATTAATATTATATTTTCGAAATGTTTTCTGCACTATGCACTAGTAATAATATCAAAAGAGTTTTTCTTGCGTAGGAAGCATGTTTGACTATCATAAGGAGAAATCCCCTCCAATTCTGCGTTTGCATTGTGTGTGTGGTGGGAGGCCTTATGGTAGTTTCATTTTCCAAAAAGCATTGCGGATTTCAATGTTTAAAACTCTTTTGTTGTTTGTTTTAAAGATAAACTGTTTTTGTTACTCACACCAGTCTCATGACTGACCCGGAGTTTATTGTTCCCTTCCTAAACTCTGGGTGCCCACAATTTTCCACACGGGCAGTCTAGAGTTGGGTTTCTCAGATATTCAGGTTCAGTAGATTATCGGAGCTAGTTCAGTTTTTGGAGTTCACAGACGACTGACGTTGCTTCTCTTGGTGCAACGTGATGGTGGTTCGAGCTTGATGTTGGAGTTATTGGTCTCATTCTCTTTGTCGGATCATTTGGAGTATCACTTCTGTTGTTTCCGCTGTAGCATTATTATTTGTCTCTAATATTGTTGTATCATATTGATATCATTGTTGTATATCATTCTGGATATTTTATT
The DNA here is from genome assembly GCA_030737815.1 of Allium fistulosum. Lineage (NCBI taxonomy): Eukaryota > Viridiplantae > Streptophyta > Magnoliopsida > Asparagales > Amaryllidaceae > Allium > Allium fistulosum. Next base: position 183,976,989 of record CM060905.1, on the reverse strand, counting down.
CATTGGAGTTGTATATGATATCATCTATTTCTTTATTCCGTTGTGTTGTTATACTTATTGTGTTATAAGCTCCGGCGAGCCAGATTCGCTGTTTGAATCTATGGCATTCGAGTACAAGTGAAGTACGGGTGCCGATTTTCGAAGGCCGAGTCAGGATCGTTATAATTGGTATCAGAGCTAAGGTTGAACTTTAGCTCAGGAGTATAACACATTAAGTAGCTCATTAGAGATAGGGTGTAGTATACCCTAGAATGAGTATTCCTCAGATATTCGTTCGAATGCCTCAGTAAATTCTCTTACTATCCACTGATAGTAAGTATGAGTGCAAGAAGAGGATGAGATAGGGGACAGGGGAATAGGACTATAAATAGTCAATACCCTGTAACAACGAGGAAGCAATCTTTTCTCTATCAATCTCTTTTGTTCAACGTCATCTTTTCTCAATTCTTCAATAGTTCCTGGTAGTTCCAGGAAGGAGATTCGATATATTAGAATGGGACATAAACTCCAACTGAGTCAGAAATTGTTTGTTTGGATGAATTGTTTACTTTGTTTGCTATGGTTGATAGGTATACTTTAGTTCTAAACTGAAAGTTTTGAAATTGTATCCATATATCTATCTATTCTTTGGGTCCCAATATATTCTACGAATGGTTAGTTATCCTTTCGAACTAACCGATGCCCCTGCACATTTCGTAGATCTGGATAACCCGAGTATTTTGTGAAGTGTTAAATTGATTCGTTCTCGTATCTATTATTGATATTCTGATTTGGTAAGCCAAATGCAGAATAGATATTCAGTTTGAGTTGATGAAATATTCTTCATCTATCTTTATGTCTCCTTGAAAAATTTCGAGGATGAAATTTTTCAAGAGGGGAAGGTTGTAACGACCCCGAATTTTATAAATATTTAAATTGATAATTAATTGAATTTTTGAATTAAAATTTGTAAAATTAATTTGTAAATTGATGCGAGTTCCCCGAGTTGAAATAAATTCTATGTTAAATCATTTAAATTTTAAATATTGTATATATGTGAATATATATGTATACGGACATATATGAGTAAATTTGAATATATATGTGTATATTTGATTTGAATTTAAATCTTAGATAAATGGTTTAAAATATAAATAACTAAATGTTAGGTAATAAAACTTTAAAAGGAACTAAAATGAGTATTGATGTTAAACAAATATTTTAAATGAATGTATAGTTATATAAAATATGAAATGAACATATAAAAAAATCTAGAAATAAAATATAAGAAGTAAAATAAAATACAAACAAAGTATATCTATAAAATATAAATATATATATATATATATATATATATGAAGAGATGCAAGACAATAAGCATTAAAAGTTAGAAATAAAATTTAAGTTAGAAATTGAAATAGATATATATATATAAGATAAATTATAAAATATAAAGCCAAATAACATATTAATAAACTATGTAAATTGTTAAATGAATACATTAGAAAAATTATAACAACATAATAATTATAGGAATTCATTTGAATTAAAATGCAAAGAAAAAATAAAAGATAAAAATATATTCAAGTATAAAGTGAAACATATTAAAAAAATTCTAACATCAAATTAAATATAGAACTTCACTCATATTTCAAAGTATTGGCTTGTATAAGAGGATATACATTTAAATATGAAGAAACAAGTATAAAGATATGTATGTAAACTTGAAAATAAACTAAGTATGTAGACTTAAACAAGGAAAAATTATAAAACATCTTTGAACTTGCAAAGGAAAAACAGCAAATGATATTCAAGTATGGAACAAATAAATATATATCTATAAGCTTGCAAAAGAAGCCAATGTTTTATATTCAAGTTAAACAAATATATATAGGTAAATATAGACTTGAGAAAGAAGAACATATAAATATAGTCAAGTTTGAACAAAAGGAAATAAAAATGTCTTTGAACCTGTACAAGTAGACAGTAAAGTATTTTCATGTATAAGCAAAAAGAATAAATATGAAAGTGTATAAAACAAAACAAAAGAAAATAAAGTTTATATTTGTACATAAAGTATAAAGGCTGCCAGCAAGTAATGTATGTTTCCTGTAGGATAGAAATGCAAGACAAGAACATGGAAAATAAAAGATATATGTAGCTTGCAAAAAGAAGACAAAGCAAAAGCAATAAAATATATATTTGTACAATGCTAATTAATGCATGAAGCATTAGTACACTACAAAAATCACTTCAGCCACCAAGTGAATAGATTAGCCAACGTGCAAAAGAAAAAAAATCCGAGCATAATAAAAATCTTGTACCTGATATTGTACAAAATAATTTTATCACACTGTACAAATTGTATCCTCTGTATACTTCATTTTCACATATCAAACTTTCCATTTCAGTTCGTCCATAAAACTGAGAAAAAGAAAATTAAATAACAAACCTGTAACACAACAAAATAATAGCAAGCTTCAACTTGATCAAAGATTGAAGTCTGGAACATTCAAAGCAAAACATCGAACTGTGTTCATTTCAATCCAGGAAGCAACTCTCTGTTAATTAATTCAGGTGAGTAACATTACTTGTGAAATCTTAAATTTAATCTGGTGCATGCTATTCCCTGAAATAAATGTGTTTATATGAAATTTTTGGTATTTTCCATGAATGTGTATAAAGTGGATATGCTGATTGAGTATCAATGTCTTTTGTTTGTTCCCAGGCTCAAGTTTTTAAATTCAAAATTTATATTCTCTTGATCTAATCACTGATAGAACAAAGTATATGAATAAAAGAGGTTTGTTTTGTCATAAACTAAAGATTTAACATATATGTAAGTTAAAACAATTTTTTTAATAGCTCTAAAAAATCAAATAACTGAGGAAACTTCATATATACCAAAAATTCAAATTTCCTAATTCGCGAATTCGAATATATAGTCTGAATCCTAATACCTTAACTTGATTTTTAAAGCAAGAATTATAGTTTCTAGATCAAGAATTCAAGAGCAGTTGGGGTTTGTTTTAACTTCTTTGTTTTGGAAACTTTTGGCGAACCCGTCGATGAGGGAGGTCGGGGTCTTCTGAGATGGTAGAGGACCTTACGGGGTGTCGGAGAAAAATAGTGGGGTAGTCGGTAGGTGAACGTGGCGGTGGCGGTGAGTGAATTATTTCTGGAAACCTAGTTTTGTCGAGGCTATTGGTTTGATTCGTTTTTCGCTCTGTAGTTGACCGAGTATCTCGTGGCTTTGGGAGATGGAAGAGGGGATGTTGGCGAGGTCGTGGCCAGAGGCGCTGATACTCCGGTGGTCGGAGGCGCGAGTTTGAGGTGGTTCTAGGCATTGGTAGTTTGTTCCTTGTTTATGCCTGATTTCTCAAATTCGATTTCGAGATTTTGTTGGTGTTTTGATGGTCAGGATTGGGTGCGAGGGTGATCGTCGACTTGAGGAAGTCATAGTGGATGATCGGAGAAGGGTGGTTGGCCGGTGCACGTGCACGGTAGCGATGTAATGTCAGAGTTTTGGGTTTTGTTTCTTCTCGAAGGAGCATTCGAGTTTGTGAGGGGATGACTCGAGTAAAGACTCGAGTAATATGTGTGAGGTTGTTTCTAGTTTTTCTTAAACTTTAAACAAATTTTTGAAAGAAAGGGAAAAATGGGTTTTCTCGGGTATGTTACTCGAGTAGGCTTCAGGGTGAACCCAAAGCAGCGTTTTAGACCGATTTTTTTAAAGAGTTTCTTTAACATTTGATTTAAAAGGTTTTTAAAATGGGTTAAAGTTTGTTAAAGTTAAATTGTAATTATTTGAAATCTTTAATTTGAAATGGAATTTAAAAGTAAATTTAAAAGTAATGTTTCAAATGCATATGTTAATGACAATTAAGGATTTATAAGGATAATGTTTTATCTTGAAGTTAAATAAGATTTAATGATTTGAGATTAGTAAATTAATAAGGTAATTAAAGGATAATTAATCAATTTAATTAATTTATGATTTGGATTAATTAATTTAGTAATCAAGGGTTTAAATTGATTAACTAAGGTTTAATTAAATTAATTAAAGGTTAATTAAGTAATTAAGGAATTAATTACTCATTGTAATTAATTGAGTTTAATGTGATCAATGTAAGTTAATTAATTAAGTTTAATTAATTTAAGATAATCATTGGATGATTTGTTAGTATAATTACTTAATGTAATTAATATAGTATAATTACTTAGTGAAGTAATTAATGGTAATTACTGGATGTAATAAGTTGAAGATGATTTAAATATGGAAGTAATTTGGATTAAATTACTTTGTGTAATTAATCAAGGGATTAATTAAGATAATTAATTAAGGAGTAATTAATTTATTTAATGAAGTAATTAAAGGAAGATAATTACTGAATGGGATTAATCAAGGGTGATTAATAATTATGGTTTAAGTAAAGATTAATTACTTAATGTAATTAATTTAAATAGGATAATCAATTACTTAAAGGTAATTACTTAATGAAAGTAATTAAGGATAATTAATTTATGATTAATGATCGATTAATCAAGTGAATAAAGAATAATTACTCAAGATAATTAATTTGTGATTTATTAATATAAGTGATTAGGGATAATCACTTGTTGTAATTAATTAATGATAATTAATTAATATGGTTTGTAATAAATTAATGATTAATCAACCAGGATTAGTAATTAATCTGATTTAAATTAATCAGATGATTAATTAATCTTACTTATGGATGTTTGGGTTGTATTGAATGCTTTGAATTGTTTTGATATCCCTGATGTGTGATGTGCTGTGATATGATTGAGCTGTGAATCTGATTTATTTATCTGTGATAAATTTATATTATTTATCTGTGAATCTGTGAATGAAGATAAGCGTTATAGGATTATACCGCTTATCGATATTGCTGTGCTTGAATCTGTAATGATTGATGATGTTGCACTATTGTGTAAAACCCTTGGACCACACTTTTACACACACAAATATGGATTTCACGTGGAAATCGGTTAAGTCACAGATAATTTAATGTTTTTGAAATTGAAATTTTAATTTCAATTGATAATGGAAATGAAATTGGGTTAAATGTTAAAGCTTTTGAAAAGGAGTTTTTAAGATAAAAATTATTTTGAATAACTTGGTAAAGTTTCAATTTAAATAATTCAATTTGAATTTGAATTCAAAATTTGGAATTGAATTCCATGATTGGGAATTTTGGTTAAAGATGTTATAATGTGTTTATATGAATTTAAACCATTTTAAAAGTATGGTTTCGAGAATTTGAATTAACCCAAGGACTTTAACTCGCATAAATGAATCAGATTTTTCCAAAATGAAAACTATTTGTTTTCAAATAATAGAAGCTTTCATATAAGAAATGAAATTCCAATTTAAAGGAATTTCAAGTTTGAATTGGAAAATGGTTTTCCGAATTATGAATAAATCTTCGTGAAAGATTGTTGAACTTCGTTTTGAAATTGGAAAAGTATGTCTTTTGCATAAAAGGTCGAAATGGAATTGTTTTGAAAGCTATCAATTAAATCTTGTTTTTAAAGATTGGACGAGTTAATCCAAATTGAAATGGAAATTGATTTGGAAAATTTATGAATAAATCTTTGTGAAACTGGGTGAACTTTGTGAAATGAATCTTTTTGTTTAAAAAGATTAAAATGGTAATGTGTTTAAACCATTTGAAAGAAAGATTTTGGGTAATAAGTTGTGACTTAATTGAAATCCCATTATCCATATGTTTTTAAATATTGCGCTCATTATTCGGTTTAGCCGGGAGAGGACCTTTGTGTCATATAACCCATTCCGAATAATGATACGACGTATATGGATAGAATTTGAAGACCGGTGGTGAAGACCGGTATTTTCGAAAACGAAAGGACAACTCGTCGAATGTCTCTGCATCGACTGGTCCCCGGTATAGAGATTTTATCACCCTTTGTGATGGGAAGTCCAGACGTGATTAGAAATTATCCGAATTTGCAAGGGCTTCTTCGGAAGTGCCTTCGGTTTTGTTCAAACCCGGAACATACTTGTCTGGTTGTATGTCTGACACTACACTTTGAGATATAGAGCTGATTTCTTTCAAATACATTTCTGTTTGGTGGCGGAGATTTATTCTCTTAGCTTAACACCCTTCTCTGAGACGTAAGAGCTCAGAGGTTATGTAGTTGAAGGTGGTATCATGGTATGGAGCCCAGATATTTACCTGTGTGGTTGCTCCAATCTCATTTACTCTGTGTGATTATTGCTTTGTGATCGAGACGTCTCGGATAAAGGTCCCAAATGACTGGGGGTGGAATATCTCAGGTTTACTACCCGGGAAGGGTGTAACCGGCCTTGTGTTGGCAGAGAGCCAGGTGGTTCTCGAGGCGTCCCGCCAGAGGCGTTCCCATGTGGCATAGGAAGTTCCTTAGCCTGACCATTTGTTGGAAAATCCAAAGAAACAATACGCGCCTTGTACGGTTTTAGTTGTATAACCTACTATGGAATGTGGCGGTAACCTGCTATTGAACATAGTAGCTATAGTAGGCATAAGTGCGAAATGTCTATGCTGGCTAAGATTAATATTATATTTTCGAAATGTTTTCTGCACTATGCATTAGTAATAATATCAAAAGAGTTTTTCTTGCGTAGGAAGCATGTTTGACTATCATAAGGAGAAATCTCCTCCAATTCTGCGTTTGCATTGTGTGTGTGGCGGGAGGCCTTATGGTAGTTTCATTTTCCAAAAAGCATTGCGGATTTCAATGTTTAAAACTCTTTTATTGTTTGTTTTAAAGATAAACTGTTTTTGTTACTCACACAAGTCCCATGACTGACCCGGAGTTTATTGTTCCCTTCCTAAACTCTAGGTGCCCATAATTTTCCACACGAGCAGTCTAGAGTTGGGTTTCTCAGATATTCAGGTTCAGTAGATTATCGAGAGCTATTTCAGTTTTTGGAGTTCACGGACGACTGACGTTGCTTCTCTTGGTGCAACGTGATGGTGGTTCGAGCTTGATGTTGGAGTTATTGGTCTCATTCTTTTTGTCGGATCATTTGGAGTATCACTTCTGTTGTTTCCGCTGTAGCATTATTATTTGTCTCTGATACTGTTGTATCATATTGATATCATTGTTGTATATCATTCTGGATTTTGTATTCATTGGAGTTGTATATGATATCATCTATTTCTTTATTCCGCTGTGTTGTTATACTTATTGTGTTATAAGCTCCGGCGAGCCAGATTCGGTGTTTGAATCTACGGCATTCGAATACAAGTGAAGTACGGGTGCCGATTTTCGAAGGCCGAGCCAGGATCGTTATACAGCCACTCCTTATTCTCAAAGGCCAAGCATGGTACACATAGTAAATAGGACATAGCACCACCGCACTTAAGATCACAACCACATACACACTGCACGTCCTTCTTTTCAAATTCTAAGGAGTAATCCTGTTATTTTCTTCGTTTTAGATACAATGGGAAGATTCTGCCTCTTTAGTGATTAGGGCAGAAAAGCGGCCAAAACATCACAGTTTACCACTCTATCTCTCAAGATCTTCATTATTACACCCATTTTTCTCCTATAGTATGTTTAGCATAGATTCAAATGCATGAAGTCAATGGACAGTACATGGTAGCAGAGGGATAAAACAAACTGCATCTACATTAGAAAGGAATTGCATACGTTCAAAAATACAACATACAAAACCCAACAAAAACCTTCACTGAAACTGCATAGCATACTATTCATGCACAACCAACAACGCAACATCAAATTCGAAGTGAATACACAATGAAGACCAGTATGACCAATAGAGAAAATTGCATTATTACAGCAAAATCTAGCACAACTCAACCTGCACTGGATAAATCACAACTACTGGAAGACAACACAGCTCGAAACATACATAGATGGCACCACTATAGCACAATTCAGAATATGCACTACCACCCTTGGGTTAAAACTACGTTGCTACCTAAAGCTAGACTATACTGCTGCCCTAGAATAAAGTTGTGTCACCACCCTCGAGTCAAAATGTGCCACCACCCTCTAGTCAAACTGTGCTACCATCCTTGATTCTAATTGCGCTGCCATATCTAAGATAAACTATGCTGCCATAGTCAAGGCGGCAACATGGTACAATACCCAATAGTTATACCTTAATAAAGTAGTGTGGATGACATAATTAAGCCATACACTTGTGAAGAGATGCAGCTCAAATAATTACATGTTGCACCAATATCAAACATAAGATAGCATGCGATCTTCAATCTCAAGTGCATCACTTCGAAAATAAAATTTCTCACCTAAAGCTGAATTATCTCACATAAACCAAAAACCTCTCGCTTAAAGTAAATTATCCCATCTATATCCACATCACCAATCGATGCATTTTTAACAAAGGTTATGGATGAAAGGCATGTAGAAAAATCTATTGATGGGGGAAGGATACAAGGATATGAGTTCAATAATCCATGAGATGTCATATTTTTTATAAAAGGGAAGGTGCTATAGCAGAAAAAGGGGATCACATTTTTATTCTCTTTGAAACATATGTTATAAAAGTTGTACTCTCTGCCATTAGAATCCAAAAGTTTGTACTAGCAAAGAATTAAAGAGGAAAAGAATTGACAATGGACGTAGGATTTCTTAACATCTGAATCACATAAATCTTTTTTTCTTTTACATTTCAGCATTTATTGCATTCTTTTCTACATTAAATTCTAATTGGATTTGATTGAGCTTAATGTTGAAATTAGAATTATACATTTTAGCGTACAGTTAAAGTGCTTCTACATAATTGTATAAGCTTTAGAAACATAATTACTTCTTTAAACGGTAATTTAACATCATTAAAACTTGCTAATTCATTATTACATAGGCATTTTGCACCGTAATTACTACAAATTAAAGTTGGTGCTTTAAGAATGAAAAATCTCACAAAAATTTTGGCGCTAGAATGAGGGCCTGTTAGAATCTCCATTCTATGATTTCAATGACAAAAACTATACAATCACATATACAAGATATATCTCATCATATTACAGGTATATATTAGAAGAAGATCATGGTGCACAACAAAATCATGGCTCAAAGATAATTGAAGAAAGATGGATCATACTATTTAAAAGTAAGATCATATTATTGTATTATAGTCATATATATATATGTTGTAAAATCTCCTTGAGTGATCATAACACACACGATTTCATATCGACAAATCTTAATAACAAACTACTCAATTCTTACATTTTAAACAGTGATAGACGTCTGTCCTTCTTCTACAGACGTCTGTGACATATTTCTGTTTGTTTTTTCAAACATCCACATATGTCTGTGACATAAGGACAGGCGTCTGTGACATGTTTCTGCCTGTAAGCATAAAACTGCAACTGTTGTATTTTTGAACAAATGCTTCTCTCTACTTTGAACAAACCTCTTCCTTCTTCAATAGTTGCCATCATTAATCAATGGAAAATCTTTCAAGAAGTCATAACTTTTCAAATACAACTCTTTGATTCGATAAATACTTCAATCGATTGAGATTTTAAGTTAACTTGATTTACTACTCTCGGACTTCTACATTCATATTCTCTTATGCTATCATTAATTTAATATTCTCAATCACTTACAACCAAAATTTATATTTTGATTAAATTATTTCCTACAAATCTAAGTAACTCACACTCACTATCACTCAAAGGAGATTATAGGAAAAATTGTACTAGCAGTCAATATCCGTGTTGTATTGAACACAAGATTGTCAAAGGAATACTTTTGTATTAGTGTGTTCCTCTGGACGAAGCGAGGATTAGTGTTTAGTGAAATAACGAAGGAGAGCTTTGGGACTGGACGTAGGACGGAAGGTCCAAACTAGTATAAAAACTCTGGTGTGCTCATTTTTATACTTTGCTATTTATAACTCGATTATATTGCTATATTTAGCTCATATATTGGCATAAACTCACATACTAATACATAAATCATATTAGAAACAATTCATTGGACTTTTAGGGCTGAGCACTAGCAAAATCATTGACATCTCACAATCTCTATTCCAAAAATGCAACCTACAAATTCCTCCACCCTTACCCCCAATAGAAGCGGATCATTTAGTCATTAAAACTAACAAAAACATCCCACTTCCTCATCCAAGCCAATAACAAATCCATCACATGTTGTTATCCAGCGTTTTGACCAGGCTATATTCGAACTGATTGGACAAGTTAGATTCGACTATCATCAAGGCCAGTAAGTCCAGAGCGATGATTATGGGGTCCAGTAGTCGAGTACAAATGGTAATATGAAGCCATGATGGAATGGAATTGGGAGATATGCAATGCAGAACGTTCGAAGTATGGAATATGGTTAAACATATAAGAGGGATCGGCTATAATCAACCTCCAATATTAGGATCGGTATGTTTCAGGAAGCAAGTGCAGTTCAATAAAAAATCAATTAATATCTCAATATCCACAAGTCCAATACATATGAAATTTTGTGAGCAAGATGTCGGGACCCTAGGGAGCCTACACTAGGGATCGCACCTCAAAAGGATGGAGTAAGAAGGATCAGCCCTCTTCCCTCAGTAGGGATCGGCTGAAATCAGAAGGCAATTCATATTGAAGTAAAGATCGAGCAATAACTCAAGTTCTACCAATCCAATTGGCATGAAAATTGGAGGCTAGGCATGTTTCTACATGGGGAAGCTACCTTAGGGATCACACCCTTAAATTCTGCCAAAAGAGGGATCAATACAAATCCCTATTCTTTGGGATTTGGGCCATGCAATCCCTCTTACGGGTCCATATGGTTTTAGAGATTCTTCTACAAAATTTTCAGGGAGATATTTCTCCATTTTCATCTATAAATACAGGCTTGGTTATTCATTTTCAGGACTTTTACGCTATGGGTTACTTTCTACACTATTGTTACTAAGGATTTTCATCTGATCCCTATTGTATTTAGATTACCAAGTTATTAATAAAGTTTTCTATTAAAAGTGGACGTAGACAAACAATGTCGAACTACTATAAATCACTGTGTTCATGTTATTGCTTTGATTGGCAGCTGTTTCATTCCCTTTTTTCCTCTGTTTTCATTTTATATTCTTAATTTATTTCTCCTCAAAACTTCTATTGGGTGTTTATGCCAATTTTTGGTGCAAACATTTTGGTGCTTTCACTGAAAAACTTGATTCTCAGCCTATACGGATCTCTTTGTTGCTACTGGATTGCATAAATCCCCGAAGGAGATCCATAACTATCTTCAAGAAACTTGTACGTTCTATTTAGATTTGAAAATGTCTAAGTAAAGCTATCAACAATGGTTAGGAACACCAGATCTACTTCTCAAAATGCAGAAGGAAATGAGAATGCTAACATCCAATAAGGAGGCCCGAGCAACCAACCAGTGGATGTGAATGCTACCAATCTAGTTAATTTCCAAAATCCAGCTGATTCCATTATAAGTGCTGAATTCCAAAATTTGATGAGAGAGCTAGTGAATAGCTGACGATAATTGAATCAGCAAATTCAAGCCTATATCAATCTAATGAACCAACTCAGTCAACAACAGTGTGGTAAAGCTAGGAGGGACCCTACCTCTTACTCTACACTAGAGAGTTCTAGTTCATTGGATGAGTATCATAAACGCAGGCATCGCAGAATTGACGGATATCGTACAGAAGCTTCGGACCATCAGAAGACAAACCTGCCCGATCTACCAAGACCGATCGGTGCCGATCCCTCCTTCAAAGGAGGGAACTTACCTATCCATGCTGGAATCCAAGCTGGAGCTGCTGCGACTGATTTGGATGTTGGAGTTTAGGTGGATGTCGACTAGTTGCTTCCTCGGAATGACGATGATTTGAATGTACGTGATATACACCGAGAAGATGTTGAGCTAAGAAAGCGTGGAACGACCCATAGACATCAACCAGACCATTCCTGCGAGGTGGAGCACGACTACCGCTTGGCTCCAACTATCCAAACGCCAGACTTGTCGGCCATAGTTAGACAGCTGGTATGGAAAAGCCAAGGTTTAACTAATGATGATTGGGGGATTTCGAGAAGCCATACCCTGTTCATTGATAATATCTTACATGTCGAGTATCCAAGGAGGTTCAGTATGTCATTGATGCCTGCCTATAAGGGAAAGACCGACCCCAGATAGCATATCATGAGATATGAATGGCTGATGGATTCCATGCAAGCAGATGGTGCAACCAAATGTAGATGTTTCCTTATTGCTCTCTCTAGAATAGCAACGATGTGGTTTATGAGATTACCCCCACGGTCGATCTATAGATTTGATGATTTAGCAACAAAGTTTATGGACCAGTTCCATATGCACGCAACTCGCCACAAAGATGTAATGTCCCTATCCAGCATGATCTAGGCTCTAAGAGAACCATTGAAAGATTATTTGGAGAGATTCCATACAGCCGTCGTAGAAATCAATAATCCGAATGACCATGCAATATTGATGGCGGTAACAAGAGGAATTGATCCAGAATCAGATTTTCGCGATTGGTTAGCTGGCAAGCCATTCGCAACATTGGAATGCTTCTATGCAAAGGTGGCTCGGTATTTGAGGAAAGAGGAAGTCAGATGCTCTAGAAAGAAGAATGTTGTGGGATCAAGTGGATAAGAAGTATAGAGTAACATTGAAGTGTAGCAGACTGGTGATAGTTTTGGAAAAGTTCAAGTGAATGTCCAAAATACCAAATCAGCAAAAGAAAGGTAGAGGTAGGAGCTGAGAATGAAAGAGAAATTCTGGGAGAGGAAAGCCTAGGATTTCAATATACGATACCTACACATCACTTAATACATCTATAGAGAACGTCTATTTGTCTACCTGCAATACCATGCAGTATAGGAAGCTGCCTCCAAAAGAATCAACGGAGAAGCAGAAACAAACCGGAAAATATTGCTGGTTTCATGAATGTTATGGTCATAACACAAATGAGTGCATGCATCTCTTGGATATTATCGAAAAACTAATCTAAGAGAGAGTTACAGCAGTTTGTAAAAGGCCCACAGGATGGCAGGCATGGGACAATCCAACCCCAACCGAGGAAAAGCACTGCACAAGGGTGAGGAGCCTGCGTGGACTGGTGGAAGATTAGTAATCAATACAATAGTCGAAGGACCACATCCAACTGATAAGAGTTTCCATGAGATGGAGCGCTATGCTAGCGCGATCAAGCATGTGAGTTTTGAATGTTGTTCGAGTAAAGAAGACGGAGCTCTGGCAAAGCAGCAACGTACAATGACAGATGACATTGTGTTCAGGAATAAGGATCTGGATAAGGTGGAGGCACCGACGATTGACCCAATGATCATTTCGGCCATGATCGGTCCCACCTTGGTGAGGAGGATTTTGGTTGATTGTGGAAGCTCCGTGAATATAATTTTCAAGAAAGCTTATGATCAGATGAGGATGGAAGCCAAGGACTTGAAACCATCTAAAGCCCGCATTCATGGCTTTAACGGTGCTGCAACCGAAGCTGTTGGTTATGTTGGATTGCCTGTAGAGTAAGGAGAAGGTGACCGTAGGAGAGTGCAGATTTTGCCATTTGTTGTGCTAGATTTCGACTCTCTATACAATGCTTTTATGGGCCGACCAGTCCTAGCCGAGTTCCGGACAGCTCTTGCCCTATGATGTTTGACTTTGAAGTTCCCGACAGATAATGGTGTTAGAGTTGTTCATGGCGATCAGGCGACCGGACGTGCCTACTATGTAGCTAAATTGAGGGATGCTCAATGGAAGGAGAAAGGTAAGTGTGTTGATAAGTCTTTCCGCAACCAAGCCACTGAATATTGACAACCAGCGCCTAAGCCTTAGCTCGGGAGCCACAGTCGATTCTATAGAGACAGATCCAAGGGATGATTGGGGAGGAGCCCAAAGAGACCAAGGCTACACCGTCTAAGCTGACAATTGACATTACGGTCAGCCACGATGACCCATCATGTGTCCTAAAGGTCGGATCACATCTCAGCCCCCTGATGATGAAAGAACTTGCTGGTTTTCTTCGATGGAATCTCGATGTATTCGCTTGGACTCACTCTGACATGTTTGGTATCTCACCTACCATTGCGAGCCATGCATTGAATATCGACCTGAGGCACGTCCTGGTGAAACAAAAAAGGCATGTCATGGATTCAAAGAGATCTTCTGCTCTTAAAGAGGAGGTAGATAAGCTCAAAGGCAATGGGTTTATTCGCAATGCCCTCTACCATGAATGGATATCTAATCCTTTACTTGTGAGAAAGGAAAATGGGAAATGGTGAACATGCGTTGAATACTCGGACCTAAACAAGACATGCCCGAAAAATAGTTTTCCCCTAAGGATCGACCAAGTGCTAGACTCAACCGCGGGACACGAATTGCTATCTTTCATGGATGCGTATTTAGGATTTAACCAATCCTAATGCATATTCCCAATCAAGAGCACACCAACTTCATTATTGACGTTGAATTATACTGTTATGTTATGATGCCATTTGGATTAAGGAATGCTGGAGTGACCTATTAACGTCTAGTTAACAGAATGTTTAAAGATCAGATTGGAAAGACGATAGAGGTGTACGTGGATGATATGCTCGTGAAGTCACGATGATCTAGCGACCACATTAAAGACTTGGCAGAAATGTTCGATATCCTCCGATATTACAATATGAAGGTCAATCCTCTGAAGTGTTCTATTGGCATTGCATCAGGAATTTTCTTGGGTTTCATCGTTAAACCTATCGAATCGAAGCTAATCCCGAGAAGATCCAAGCTATTTGCAACATCCAAGCGCCAAAGACCATCAAACAAAGTACATAGCCTGAATGGGAAGGTTGCCACCCTAAATCGATTTATTTACAGAGCTACCGATAAATGCATTCCTTTCTTTGATTTGATTAGAAAAAGGAAAAGAAATTTTGAATGGATGTAGGATTGTAAAGACGCATTTCAGGCTTTGGTGAACCACTTTGAGAGGCCTCCCATCTTGTCAAAACTGGTATATCATGAGGACTTGTATATTTACTTGGCTGTGTCAGTATATGCTGTAAGTACGGCATTGCTTCGTTATGAAAATCGAATCCAAAGACCGATTTATTATTTTAGCAAGCGATTGACATGAGCTGAAAGGAACTATCCGAAGATAGAAAATTGGCATACTTCTTGTTAATTGCCTCACGGAAGCTCCGCCCTATTTTCAGGCTCATCTTATCAATGTTTACATCGACTAGCCGTTACGACGGGTCCTACAATGACCTGAGTCGTCTGGAAGGTTGCTCAAGTGGAATGTCGAACTGAGCCAATTCGACATCACTTATCTTCCTTGGAGAGCTATTCAGGGACAGGCACTGGCGGACTTCATAGTAGAATTTACCGCATAGGATGATTTTCTAAAGAGCGGTGGAACTGCTACCATACTGTGGAAGTTCTATACGGATAAAGCATCCAATGATCATTGTTCTAAAGCTGGAATTGTGCTAGTAACTCAAGAAGATCAGTCAATTTACTATGCTTTAAAAATTGATTTCCCTGCAACAAACAATGAAGCTGAGTATGAAGCTCTAATTGCTAGACTTAACCTCGCCATAGAACTGGGGATAAAATCTCTTGACATCTTTTGCGACTCACAATTGGTAGTATATCAAGTTAGGGGAGATTACCAAACTAAAGGACAACGACTCGCTCCGTACCTTACCCGAGTCCAAGAGCTATTGATTGACTTTGAGTACTATGATATTACACACATTCCTCGAGATCAAAACAAAAAGTCCGACTTATTGGCAAAGTTTGCTAGCACCGGGGATGCACAAAAAATGGGCTTAGTCCAAGTTGAAGTATTAAATGCTCCAAGCACAAACCTGATGGAAATTTCCCGGCTGCTAGAGACAGAGCCTGAGAAGGAGTCGTGGATGACTCAAATTAAAGACTATTTGCTACAAGGATTTCTTCCCGAACGGAGGAATGAAAAACGACAAGTCCTTTGCAAAGCTTCACGATATATCATTCTTGAAGGAGTTAGGTATATAGAAAGGGTTTCTCCATCCCCCATTCTGATGTATCGCTCATGATGAAATAAAACGAGTGTTAAAGGAAGTTCAAGAAGGGAAATGTGGCGATCACACTAGGGGCCAAACCCTAGCAAAGAAAACACTCCGTTGTTGGTATTTTTGGCCTACTGCCAATCGAGATGCTACTGAATATGCAAGGTGATGCCACAAGTGCCAAATATATGTGAAAGTTTCGAGAGCTCCGCTAACAAATATCACACAAATGGTCAGCCCATGGTCGTTTGTTGTATAGGGCATAGATATTATCGGTCCTTACCGATCTCTAAAGGTGGTGTAAAGTATGCCATCATCATAATTGATTACTTCACTGAATGGGCCAAAGTAGAACCTTTAGCCATGATCACGACAAAGAAATTAATCAACTTCATCGTTCGTAACATCATTTTTCATTTTGGTCTTCCATGAACTATTGTAATTGATAATGGGACTCAATTTGATAGTGCTGAATTCAAAGAGTTCTGCCGTCGGCATCATATTGAAAAGAGATTTGTGCCAGTTTCTCACCCTCAAGCAAATGGACAAGTTGAAGCTGTGAACAAAATCATAAAGTCCATTCTGAAGAAGTGTTTGGAAAAGGCTAGAGGCAAGTGGGTAGATGAACTCCTGACAACACTACGGGCTTATAGGACCACCCACAAGTCTGCAACTGGCCGTACTCCATTTGCCCTTGCTTATGGCTCTGAAGTCATAATTCTTGTTGAACTCGAAGTCCCTTCTCATCGAGTAACCTACTAAGATCCCAGAATGAAAAGGGTCTCCTTTTTGGAATCTCTAGACTTTGTAGATGAGAAGCGCGAAGAAGCTGATTTGAGAGCAGCTACACATCGGCACCGAGTCGCCCGATACTACAACACTAAAGTCTGATCTAAAACCTTTGAAATTGATGATCTGGTCTTGAAACGGGTTTTTCCTGCCCCGATGCATATGAATCCTACTTGGAAAGGACCATATGTCATTGAACAAAGCTTGAAGAGGGATTCAAGCTATCGACTGTTGATGGCATCACACTCCTAAAGGCTTGGAATAACAAGCATTTATGATGCTATTTCACTTAGTTTATTCCTTTTCATTCAGTTGTATTCAATTTCTGAATTTGCTTTAGCATTTGATTTTCCAGATATATAATAAGACAGATTATGTCATTTCTTTCTGTTTGTCAAATAAAGTTTGAAACTTCCTTCATATCTGTGATTGCTGTAACATTACATATTAGTTACGATACCAGATAACTAATATTGATGTGTCTGAGTAGGTTCCCAAAGTTTGGAACTAGCTGATTACATAAGTTCACGATTGAACTAAATGAAATAAGAATGGTCTGACCATTCGTTCGATGATTCTCGCTCACAATTCGATGGACGGAATACCTAACGAGGGATGGATATGACTCGACCATCCAATGCCAAATTAATCCTGTCAAATGATGGGACAAATATAAATCAAAAGCAATCATAATACGACCGATCACTCGCTAATTTAAACCCCGAACCTGGGGGAAAATAAATCAATTAAGGAAAGTACGGTCCGATTAATTTTCGAAATAACTCTATGTCCCCAGAGCGTGGAATGGAGTTTAAACATGAATGGGTGTAATTCGACTGCTCGCTAACTAACTCTTATCACCATAGTGCGGATATGAATATAAACAAATAGATGAATGCGGTTCGACCTCTCACTATACCATAAACTCCGGCATGAAACTGACAGGAGGAGTATAAATTCGCTAAGGATGGAGTTTGACCATCCACTACTAACTCTGCTAACTCGACTGTGAGTAGGAATATAATCGCTCAAACAGCTGAATCCGACAGCATAACATTAGGGCTCAAGCCCCGTGTTTGGTATGACTGAGGGCCACAACCACATGGAGGCCTGGGAAATATAATTAATGGTTTACCATCCAAATCAATGAGCAATGGATTACAAGTACATTGAATGGAAAAGTAATAGCTCGACTACATAGACAAAATTCACAAAAAAGTTCAACAGAAAACAAAGATCTTTAATTTGCATGCTAAACTTCAAAATTGTGATACAAGTTTATTCAAAAACCGGGGCCGTACCCGCACATTCACGGCCAACAAAAGAGAAAACCAGCTATGCAAACTATATACAAACTAAGCCGGAGTGATGACTATTTCTTCTGCCCTTTCTCCTTTCTGGATTTCTTAGGAGTGCCACCACCTGAACTTCCGCCTGTCCTTTTCCTTGATACTTTACCACCCTTGGCAGGAGAGCTTTCAGAGGTTGGAGGGAGTTCTTGGGGAACCGACCTATTGTGTGGAATGACTTGTAAGGGAACTAGATTTGGGTCGTCAATGTCCGCATCGACGGGTTCAGCCTTAGCTTTTTCCTTTTGCAACTCCTCTCTCTCGATGTGTTCTTTTAAGGTAAGCTCATCGCTATTTTTGGTGGCATCGGTAATTACAACATCATTTGATTCATCAAGCAGTAGTGGGTCATCAGCTTTTTCGTCATCAAGCACTCTGATAATTTGTGCGTCGGACCCTGGAATGTCGGTGACCGTTGGAATTTCAGTAAATGTCGATTGTTGCTCCACAGCGGCACCGCTTCCTGATGTTTGGCCGAGACCTGGAAAACCTGCAGATTTGCAAAAGTAAGAAAATAAGCCTATGACTATTGGGCATGAAGAATAAAATCTCTCGAAAATTGGGGAATAAAGCGGGATACCTATGTCCGGCTGACTCTCGATTGTCGCCGGAGTGCATCCCTCTAGAATAGGAGTCAGCACCTTAGATCGATAATCGGGCCTATTCGAATTATAGCTTAGATCTTGTCTCGGGTTGAGAGAAACTGATGCTCCGGCTGCTTGAGAAGAGGAGGGGCCCATCAGACTCCGAAGACTCAGTAGTGTTTTCCCCTTACCGGAGGGTGCTAGGATGTCAAAGTATCGGAGTCTTGCAGCAGCAAGATCTAAAGGTTCATCCCCATGAAGAATCTCCCATACCAGCTTCTCTTTATCTAAATCAGCTTCATCGAGGGTTTTCTTTTTCATCAACAATGTATTCTCAGGCCTCGGCAAGCGACTCGAGGTAGCTCCCTCTAAGAAAACACAAATCACAATGGATAAGGACTTTAGCATTATATTCAATGATCAGGAGATCGAACATGTCTTTAATTTCATTTCGACCGGCTTCCATGGAATCTTCAAACCAGGCCTCGATCTATTCTCTAATCTCGTTGCAGCTTGCTTATCTTGTCTCTTCCTTGAGGACTTCGATTTGAGCGAGTTGCTTGTCAAGCTTAATTTTCAGTCCCTGAACTTCAACAGCTTCTTCGCAATATCTTTGCAACTCCTCCCCAGCTTCCACTTTCTCTTCCCTCTCTTTTTTAAGGAGTTCTTCAAGCTCCACAACGCAGTAGGCCAAAATATTTTTCTCCTTTTTCAAGGTATCTTATTCTAAGGTAAGCACACCGATGCGGTTGAGCGCAACATCCAATTCCTTTTTGTGGGCAGCTTCTAGATGACTCACCCCTCAGATGTTTCTTTGGCACTTTTTTCTACCTCGGTTAGCTTCATAGTCAACTCTGAAATCTCATTATCTTAATTATTAATTATATCTTTATCATGGATCGCCTCTAGCTTGAGATGATCGATTTCATGTTGTCTCTTGATAGAAACCTCGGAGATCTTTTCGACTAGGTGTTGGAACGATTCGTGTTGCACAAAAATGTCATTGACGTATGCGAGGGAACTCGCTTTAGCAGTTCCTGGGATTTTATGAATGGAAGGAAAGAACTTAAGTCTGTCAAAGAAAATCTTTGGGAAATTGACCTTAATTCCAGCCAATATTTCCACCGCGGAAGCCTCAAGAGCTGCAGTCGACAAAGATGAATCAGAAGTGACGATTGGGCATTTGCTCGTCCTTCGATCATGGGACTTTCTGGAGCTAGATGAAACAGAATATTGCTCAGGGGTACAACAACTTGAGTACCATGAAAAGAAGTCTGATCGCTATTGTGTATAGGAAGATTAGGTTGAACATCCTGATAAGACAACTGAGACTGGGACTTGTGTTTAGAAGATGCAGATTCCCTCGAATGATGACTTCTTTCTTGGTCGTCAACTCTCTCTCCACGTCTTCCCGATTCTGAACCACGGCTGGATCCGTACCGCGTTGAGTAGCCCCTTAAATGATCAAACGCACGGAATTGAGACATCGCACTTGCAAACCAAACAAAAGTATATGAGTGACCATTGAACAAAAGATAGATGAAAATTGTGCAGTGAAGTGCATGTGATTATGAGTGTCCTAGTGTCCCCAGACAGAGCATTTGCTGCAGCCTTGCTCATAGGAGTTTTCTCCCTTTTACCTATTGGAAGAATGTCGTCACCACTTCTAGTGGGAGAATTGAGCCCTCCAATACTGATGTTAGGGAAGTCATAAGTCACGATGTCATCAAGGATCGGAAATATTGAAAACCCTTCCATCGAGCTTTGTAAATGTTGAGAGGAAGACTCTTCGTCGACGGAAGTGATAATAAAATCAGGCTCTTTAGCAGTATCTATCCTACGGAGTTTATATGCAAGCTTTTTTATTCTCCTTGCTGGCATGTGAAGTTGTGCGCCTTGTGACGATTCGACCACGAGTGCATTGCCCGAACCTGCATCAGTATTGCCAGGCTTGTTGACTTTGGCAGCCCTAATTTCACCCTCTTCGATATCTCCTGAGTCCCCTCGACTGGGGGCATGACAGGGTTATTGGCATCGCCTTCTTGTTCTGCAACATTTGTTGGTGACATAGCGCTTCCTGAAAGCCCAATGCTACGAACTTCTTCCAGCAGCCCAAACAGAGATAGCCATTCATCGGTTATAATGGATCTAATGTCCCTGTCTTCAACCGAGGTAGCATGAATTGCAAAAATTGCCTTGAGAAACTATCGTCCTCTATACATGAATGGATGCCTGTAAATTTTCAAAATACTAGATGGTTCAGATATGACTTAGACTAAAGAATTTGAGAGTAAAGAGAAGACGACACTTATATCCTTCCAACCATCTCCTTGCAAAACTAGTGGACATTGGATATAGAATTTCTTGTTTAAAGCGGCTGAGTTTGTTCCAAGCACCAGTTAAGACTTGACAGTTAGGTGAAGGCTCAAGGAAAGTGTAGGAAAGGCTTCTTGTTCATCGTTTGAAGTTATAAATAAACCTAATGTCCTCAGAAGATGGCGGGCGGAACGGAGCATTCATGAATAGCAAGAACGTGCCATGAAGAAAGGCATAGATGTTCTGGTGTAGTTGAGTGGGAGCTATTCCAAGATATTTTAGCATCTCTCAGATAAAAGAATTGAAGGGTGGCACGCATCCGGCCCAACACATGAAATTATCACATCCCTCCGGAGGAAAATGAGCCCTATCGTTCATCGAAGGAACCAGAATATCTCCAAACGGAATCCTGTGTCTAGAGCATAATATACGAAGAGCGATCTAGCCGATCCTGGAGGCTTGGGAATCCGTCAGGTTATCCAAAAATATAGCACCTTCTACAGCATCGGGGGTTGGACTTATATCTTCCGCTGGGAGGACGAGAACAACAGAGAAAAGGTCGGTCAATGGGTCGAAAACCTCCGTTTGCTCAATTTGACGATCATGGGTGAGTCTGCCGGAAATAGTTGCAGAACTTGACTTAGCTTCGGGACTACTGTGTTGTGAAGATTGTCTGGAAGGCATTGCAGCTAGGCACTCTGAACGTCTAGGGCCTATATCAACTAAACTCGGTAGATAATCGAGATTATAAAATTTTATCTATTCCCACATGCTAAGTGTAAGCTAGTATAGTGTAGTGTTGTGCAGTGCAGAGATAAATTGTTTAAAATTAAAAGCAAAAGTAAATGATGAGATTTTGGATTCCGACTAGAGTAACCATCATCACTAACCGTCTCAACTGGCATTTAGATTGATCAATTATGTAAGCTTTGGGGTCGATCATTGGTCCATCAAAGTATGAAGTCCATTATTAGAGTTTATACGTTAAATTTTAGTTCATGCCCTAAGTCCCGGGAGTTGGTCGTTCAATTTCGAGTTCAATTTCGAGTTTGATATTGGATATGCAAATCACGTTGATCATTATCGTCATATATTCAAGTTCATTGGAATGAGATTGGTTCTAATTGTTCAAACAAATGAATATGGATTAGTTTTCAAGTTCAATTCGAAGTTTAGGATCGGCCAAGTACAAATAGTCGATTCTTATCTTAGTCAATCCCTATAACAACCGACCACTATTAAAGGCCTACAGTCGATCTCTATTCCAAAGCAAAACTACCGATCCCTCCGTCCAAAACACACCACTATCGATCCCTATACTTGGCCGCATTCATAACTCTCCGACATTTCAACCAATCCCTCCTCTACTTAGCAAAACCATCGATCCCTCAACTCAACCATCCTACCGATCCCTCCAAGCAAGCCATAAGCCATCGACCCCTTTCCTGCAATGTTTTCATGCTTTCCCTCAAGTATTCTAATCGATCCCTACGTCTCCTTTATCCTACTCTCCTTTCTTCCTCCTTCTATCATACTTTGCTGAACCCTACACCATCATACGTCTCATCTCCCCCAAGCAACTTCAACCATCACTTCTCCATCCCGAGGAACTCCAACCCATCCACCAACATAATATAACCCATTGTCTTGTCATAAAATTAAAGGTTAAAGGAGAGCGGACCTACCTAAGTATATGGAAAATGAGCTGTTCGAGGAGAAGTATTGGATTAAAATTCATATTGAAGATGAAATGATGATCTAAAGAAAAGTAGGAAGGTGAGTTTATGGATGAAGATGGCGTTTGATTCGAAAGGTAGGGGTCGGGTTTACAAATTGACAGGGGAGGGTTCGGGACCGACCTTTGAGGAAGAAGGAAAGTAAAAGTAAAAGGGGAGGAGATGAATAAGAGAGGGTTGAAGGAAAAAGGAGCTAGTTTATATATGGGGACAAGGGTTCAGCCCGCATCTTCGTTCTCTACGAGGTCAAAACAAAGGAGGGAGGGATCGGCTAGGAGAATGTCGATCCCTATAAATGTAAAAAAAGGAGGGAGGGATTAGCCAGGAAAATGCCGATCCCTATAACTGTAAATAATAAAGAAAGAAGGGATCGGCTATGGGCTTTTATACATGTAAACATGGGCATAAAAATTATATAAGGCATATATATGTAAAATGCAATGAAATTGCACTTAATTCAATGGAAATTGGCGACGACCCATGAGCGTACAACTGCGTCCTAGAGCCAACGACCAGAACGTGTACCACGTGCACCTATATAGTCTAAAGGTTTGATTTTTGAAATCGATATAAATTAAATTCAAACCTGAAGCTTTCAAGTTTGAGACTGGATCAGATAGCCAAAGCTTACTAGTCTCGTAGGACCGGACCAAGCTATCAGCCAACGGAATGTAATCCTGGATTTATACTATTGGGAATCGACCAAACGTCATGACGATCAAAGAGAGATACAACGCTTTGGGAAAATGATTCGATGAAAGGATAGCGACTATTCAGAAAGTTGGATGGATTTCTTTCTGATGACTCTAACCTGCTTTGATTCAAAGCATGTCATGTTCAGCACAAGACGTACTTTGGGGGCAAGTGTTATCTGGCGTTTTGACCCGGCTATATTCGAACTGATTGGACAAGTTAGATTCGACTGTCATCAAGACCAGTAAGTCCAGGGCGATGATTGTGGAGTCCAGAAGTGAGTACAGATGGTAATATGATGCCGTGATGGAATTGAGAGATATGTAATGCAGAATGTTCGAAGTCTGGAATATGGTTAAACATATAGGAGGGATCATCTATAATCAACCTCCAACACAGGGATCGTTATGTTTCAGGAAGAAAGTGCAGTTCAACAGAAAACAATTAATATCTCAGTATCCACAAGTCCAATGCATATGAAATTTTGTGAGCAAGACGTAGGGACCCTAGGGAGCCTACCATATGGATCACACATCAAAAGGATGGAGTAAGAGAGATCGGCCCTCTTCCCTCAATAGGGATCGGCTGAAATCAGAAGGCAATTCATATTGAAGTAAAGATCGAGCAATAACTCAAGTTCTACTAATCCAATTGGCATTAAAATTGGAGGCTAGGCATGTTTCGACCTGGGGAAGCTACCTTAGGTATCACACTCCCATATTCCACCAAAGTAGGGATCGGTACCGATCCCTGTTCTTTGGGATTTAGGCCATGTGATCCCTCTTACGGGTCCATATAGTTTTCGAGATCCTTCTGCCGAATTTTCTGGGAGATATTTCGTCATCTTCATCTGTAAATACAGGCTTGGTTGTTCATTTTTAGGACTTTTATGCTACTGGTTACTTTGTACTCTATTGTAACTAAGGATTTTCATCCAATCCCTATTTTATTTAGATTACAAAGTGATTAATAAATTTTTCTATTAAAATGGACATACACAAACAACATCGAACCACTATAAATCGATGTGTTCGTGTTATTGCTTTGATTTGCAGCTATCTCATTCCTTTTTTCTTTGTTTTCATTTTATATTCTTCATTTATTTCTCTTCAGCACTTCTATTGGGTGTTTGTGCCAATTTTTAGTGCAAATACATGTTACCTCCACTGATCTTATCATAGAAGGCATAACTTCATCCACAATCCAGACCAATAAGAGAATAATCGAGATTGAAAAATTGGTGGTCAATACCTTTCACCTAACCTAGCTAACTCCCACAACTCTATAGCTCATCGCCAATATTCACCCATTGTGCAAACTGCATAGCCGACAACTAAATATGGCAATCTCATTAATGAGAATGGTGAGGCTAGTTAATAGGCTTGGGGGGGAAATCTAGAAACAAAGCCTAGATCAAACCTAACATAAAAACCAAATAGCCAAACATCAATCTACCATTGCTTGTAAATCACAGTAACCAAGTTGCAAAAGAAAATGATTGGGCTACCATAGTTTGCAAAAGTGGCTCATCATTAGTAAGTGCTAAAGATAAGGAGATATGGGAATTGGAAGCTTGTATAGAAACATTAACGACAGTGTCAACAAAACAACAAAGGAGGGAGGTGGAGAAGAGCTCTTCCCTATTCAAATGAGGCCATTATTAACTCAGATTTCATTAGCAACTTCAAGGTTTATGAAATCGAAAAATATGATGGACCATCCATCCTAGATGATCATATATGCACATTTGATACTATATGGACATATTAAAAGTAGAGAGACTAGCCCATTGTAAGTTGTTTCCAGTTACTTTGTTGGAGCAGCATCCAGGTGGTTTAGAAGGTACCTGCCCTGGACATAACTTTCAGATGATTTCCTCCTATAGTTCAATAAAGGTAGATAAGTCAAAAGGGGGTCAAGATACGTAGTGATTGCAATATGGGGTACAAACCGAGCCATCAGTGACCATAATCTCGAAGAAAATAGCTGCCTTTAAAGTCTATTATATCGGTTGTAGGTTTGAAATCCATCATAAAATAAGCTGATAATGATACATAGTTTGAAAGCAAAAAATTTGCCGACCTTTATGAGAAAACTAGCGTAATCAAAGCTACTTTCCAGCAGCTTACACACAGGCAAATGGTTAGGTTCAAATAGCAAATAAAACAATTAGGAAACTGCTTAAGAAAAGGCATACGAAGGCTGAAGGGAAGTAGGCAAACTAGGAATGGTAATGGGGAGGGTTTTTTATGTCGTAGATCCGCCTCAGATTTTTTAAACCCCGCCTTAAACCTGCTCCATAGACCTGGTGCAGGTAAAATTTTGCCCTAAACCCAGAATCCGTAAAGTCAGGGTATATCCGCCCTGCCCCAAAACCCAGTGAGGCTCTATGTATCGATTCAAAATTGTGTACTGATGTACATATATTTATTTATTTTTATTTGTTGTCAGTAAGTAATATATTAAATACAAATAACAATGTGTTTACAATGACAAGTGAAGATAATAAAAATGAGGTGTATAATAACAGTTCAAAAAATATGCATATGTTACTACATAATTATTAGTGAGGCAACTTAATACTATAAAAGCTTTATAGCTTATTAAGTGGAACATTATAATATCCATGTCATAAACACTTATATCTAAAAAATTAACAAATTATCATTATAGTAATAAATCGATTTCATGATATCTTAGTAGTGCGGGTTGGGTTACGGCGGGCCAGACGAGCCCCGACCCGACCTAGACCCGGAGCTCTCAAGAATGGGTCACGGATCTACCCACCCGATTACCCAATGGGGCACGTCTAGACGGGTCAAAACCAGGGTGGGTCTACGGGGTGTGGACCCTACACCTGACACAGTGCCATCCCTAGCGGAAACGCTACCTTTTGGTCATATGGGCATATAGAACCACCACTATATACCCTATAGGACATAACCTATTTTCCTTGACATATGGCTACGAACTCATGCTTCTAATTGAAATAGATGTGCACTTGCACTAGCATTTATCATATGAAACCGAGCGGAATCGGCACCTTAAAAAGAAAAATCGGCATCTTAAAGAGACCGTGTTGGGCTTCATAAAAGAAAGAAGAGATGAAGCAGCGGTTAGCTCTAGTCTATCCACAAAATGGCTAAGAGTTATAATTCACGACTCAGAGAGAGAAAATTTCATAAAGGAGACTTAGTCTTAAGAAAAGTGATAGCCAACACAAAGGACCCAACTGATGCTGCACTAGGACCAAACTGGAAAGTAACCCTAGTCATGGCAAATAATGCATATCGTGTGTCCATACTAGACTAGTATAGAAACACATATCCATGCTTTTAGCCAAAACTGCACTGGACATAAGAATATTAGATGGCATGAACTAGTATAAAATGCTATGTTCATGAATGAAAAAGGTTGAAAACAACGTCTCAATCAAACAGAAATAAAATAGTCTGCACCGTAAATGGAGCAAAGCATGTCACGTTTATGTCAAAGGAGAAATGATTAAAGCAGGGCTCGAAAAAAATATTAATTTATAATAGCTTAACTAAGCATAACAAACATCACACTTAGATTTAAGTCACGAAAAAAGCGAAAGAGAAAAGCACGTAGAGCAAAACATAGGGAAAAACAAAGGTATAAAATGAAGACCTACATAGAGCTCATGAGGTAAAAACACAACTATAATTTTTACTTAGACATTTACAAGTCTTTCACAAACTATTACATACATATATTCATTACAAAAATGATGAGTACTCAAAATCTTACACCCTTCGTACTCACAATTGCGCAACAAGTACTAATCATACTAGAACCTTTAACGATCAACATCTTTCTACTTCTACGTGTGGGGTAAACCGCAAAGGTAAAGTATTGTCCAGATCCTCCCTGAGGTCTTAAGCTATGGGGGATTAATATATCTCAGTTATAATGACTAAGAATCGTCGAGAAGTGTCAACAACCGAGGGCCTTAGATCATAGTTGGCACCCAACCAAGTATTACCCATGTCCCGTTCTACGGTAAAAAATAATGCGATTGTATAAGAAACTCAAGTCAATCTCAATCAAAAAATGATTAAAAAAGTCAACCGCTCGCAATACCGCTATGTTAACCATAACATGCTTGACTTTCTCTTGATGAAGCCTCTTAGCTGAGGTAGTATGAACTAACTAGAAATGGCGGGTGTAAAGGAACATTAACATATGTAGCCAAAAACGAAGACTATGCTGGTGGAGGTGAGTTAGAAATGTGTTCTTCAAGTATATTTATGCGTTGAATAGCAATTCGACACGCTGGGTCTAAATAAGTCAAGACCATTCTTTTATTTTCTTTGTCTTTTTGGAAAAGAAATCAAATAACTTATACGTAGTAGATCGCGACTACACATTTACTCCACACCCAGATATTTCTGATCTTTTATCATATGTGGCCTTTAGTTTGAAAGGGTGTGCGGATTAAGTATCTTAAGGCTAATTTAACACTAGTGGGGGTGAATAGTGTTTAATGGATTCTAAGACTTATATGGACTAATTTAAAAATTATGATATAAACAAATGCAGAACTTAATCACAGAACAATCACAGAATCAAACACTGATGCAGAAAGTAAATAAAAAGCAGTAAAAGGAAAGAACACACCGGATTTTATACTGGTTCGAAGTTACCCTACGTCCAGTCATGTACCAAGGCAAATACCCCATACAGATTATTATTATACCAATGTCGAGATTACAATCCTCAATTTCTAAAGGCCTTGAGGTACCCTCATGTCTTTGAGTCTGGGGCAAACTCTCTTGATTTACGGGACACAAGATCACCCAATTGATTTCCAGGCACAACCACACCTTATAGAGAGACTCGATAAACTTTTGATTACAAATTGGTCCTATAAATATGAATAGCACTTTGATCTTCGAGGCATAGAATCAAACAAGAATGAGATTCTAATTTGATTCACTTGAAAATTCGGTAGAATTTCGATACAATCTTAAAAATATGAAAATTTTAGAAGATGGATTTGTGGAGATGAAGGAGTGATGAAAATAGTTAGTTAAAAAATTCATTTGTGAAGGCTATTTATAGACCAGTAACGGTCATAACCATTCGTGAAGAGATTTAAACGAATAGACACTTCTTTTGGAAATTGAAACTTTTGAATTTAACGGCCACCATGTCGACATGGGGTATCCCATGATGTCGACACCCTTAGTTAAAAACAATGTAAATTTTTTTTTGAAAATGGTATTGAAAGGAAAACAAGATGAAATGATTCTGGAGTAAAATAAACTAATTTTCCTATGTTTTAAAATAAAGAAGAGTAGAAAAATATTTTTTTAGAATGTATATATAAATTTGATTTTAAATCTAAAGTATATATATATTATAAAAGAATATTTAAAAATCAGAAGATAGTTTTAAAAACAAACGAAGTTTAAAACAAGAGTTTATTTAAAAATAAAAACAAAGAATATTTTAAGGCTAAAACATCTTGAAAATTAGTTTTGAAAATCATTTTGAAAAACCATTTTGAAGTAGTTTTGCAAGCTTCTTCCTGCAGAATATCTCATCACATCAGGACTCGAGAACTTGTACAAAACCAGGATGTTCGTGGGTTTGTAAGCCACTTGTCGTAGGTTTGTAAGCTACTTGTCATGGGTTTGTAAGCCACTAAGAAGGTAGAAATGGGTTCCATCCCAAATGAAATTTGGAATGAAGATTTCCATGCTATTATGAAGTTTTAACAAAACTAGACGCTTATCTTGAAATCTTGATCTTGATACTCATGTGTCTTCAAACTTGATTTCTTCATTCTTGATCTTTATACTATACAGTCTTCAATAATCAGTACCTACCTTATATATATCCTGCATAATAACATTCATATATATCTAGACAATAGTGTTAGTATATAAGTTATAATAAATTAAGTTACAAAGGTTGTTGTCATCAAAACCACTATCTCCAGTTCCTAACAGTCTCCCCCTTTTTTATGATGGCAACCTTATAAAATATACTTACCACTTTGATCATACCATAACTCCCCCTTACTCTAAGCCTACTATTTTATATAACTTCTCCCCCTTTTTCATCAACAAAAATAACCTATAAACCTTGAACTTAATAGAAAATGAGATAAACAAACATATGACATAAGAATAATAACTATGTAAGAGTGAAATATAACATCCTAAGTTAAATGGAATTCAAGAATTTATACATCAAAGAGTGTTTTTAGAAGAACATTAATTGAGATAACACTTATATACAAATTAACAAACTAATATATATTCAAGAAAGAGAAAAACAAAAGCGAAAAAACGCTTAACGAGGACCCTTAACTATTGGTGATTTATGGACCGAACAATTTGGATAGTGGAGACAAAAGTTTCCACGTTGTTCGACCAAGTTCCCATTAGCGTCAAAAAGGACCTCTCCAACGCAAATCACGTCATCGTCTTCATCCATATGAACATCCGAATTCGGCAGACGATGTTCTTCTTCTTGATCCTCTTGTGGTTCTTCTAGAGGCTCTTCTTCTTCAGAATCCATGGCTTGTGATGATTCTTCGATGACAATGGGATTGGCATGGTTATCCATAAGGAATTTTTGTAAATTCCTAAGGATTCTGCCTTGCCTATCTTGTTCTCTAGCCATTCGCAGTTAACTTACTTAAATTTCCATCATCATTTGAAGCAAATCTTTCATCTTCTCTTGTAATTTGATGACTCATACGTGTGTGGAACGTTGAAAAGGGCCAGAATGAGGAGAAGTGGGTGAAGAAGGTTCATAATTAGAAGAGGAAGCCATTAATTTACCGTTTTAGAAGTTTATTACAGAGAATAGAATAGAGAAAAGGAGTAAAAGTCAGAATATATAAATATATAACCAAATAACTAATTTTAGAGGGAAATTTAAATTTGAAAATTTCGGCCTGTATGTCGACATAGGGGGATGGGTCATGTCATATGTCCAGTTCAATTTTTGAGAAATTTTTATTTATATTAATTATTAACTATACTTGTATTATTTATAATTTATATTTCAGTTAATGAACATATACCTAATTCTCTTCTAAATTTAGTAAAGTTTTGTTCATTTAATGGTTTGGTTAATATATCAGCAATTTGTTTTTCAGTATTAATATATTCAAGTGTTATGACTTCTTTACTTATATTATCTCTAAGAAAATGATGTCTAATATCAATATGTTTTGTTCTAGCAAGATGAGTTGGATTCTTAGATAGGTTTATTGCATTAGTATTATCACAATAAATTGGTGATTTAGTTATAGTTAATCCAAAATCTTTTAAAGTTGGTTGCATATATATAACTTGAGAACAAGCCAAAGCAGCAGATATATATTATGCTTCAATTGTTGACAAGGATACAGTGTTTTACTTCTTACTAAACCAGGAAACCAAAGAATGTCCTAGAAAGTGACAAGTTCCACTTGTACTTTTTCGGTCTGATTTACAACCAGCGTAATCAGCATCACAATATGAAATTAAATAAAATACATCATTTTTAGGGTAAAATAAACCATAATCTAAAGTATGTTTTATATATCTTTAAATTCTTTTAACAGCTTTTAAGTGAGTTTCTTTAGGTTGAGATTGGTATCTTGCACAGAGACAGACACTATGCATGATGTCAGGATGACTTGCTGTAATATAAAACAGCGAACCAATCATTCCCCTATATAATTTTTGATCAACATCTTTTGATTTATCTTCTTTACTTAAAGCTTCATTAGTTGTCATTGGAGTTGGTTTCCCACTAGAAGTGGTCAATCCAAATTTATTAATTAAATCCTTAGCATATTTTTCTTGACTAATGAAAATTCCTTTTTCTAATTGTTTGATTTGAAGTCCAAAGAAGAAACTTAGTTCTCCCATATGACTCATTTCAAATTCTTTAGTCATTATATTTGAGAATTCTTTATTCATTATGTTATTAGTTGACCCAAATATTATATCATCTACATATATTTTTACTAATTGAATATCATTTTTATTTCTTTTAATAAAAAGAGTTGTATCTATTTTAAACTCTTGGGTACTCAATATTGTATTGAGTAGTCGAGGGATTCAGGTTAGCTTTGACGAATTCTGGAGGAGATTTGGAGCAGGAGGCTTCACCGTATAGATATATGATGATTCCGCTGTGTATATGTTGTGTCTGTATCTGTGATACTTGAGTTGTATGAATTAGACAGATGTTTATAACTGTCTAATATGTGTTGTATAAGTTGTGTAACTCTGATGTATATGATACTATGTAATATTTTATATGATATATTATATTTCATTCGTTCCGCTGTGAGTTTCTGATGTTGTTGTTCTTTCTTCTTTTCTTTCTTTTCTTCTTATATCCCTTTCTTTCTATATTAGCGATACGACTTTCTATGGAGAGAAAGTCGTGGTCGTTACACTATTTTACCAATTTCAAAACCAGATTGTAGTAAATATGATCTTAGTCTTTCATACCAGGCTCTAGGAGCTTGTTTTAGACCATATAAAGCTTTCTTTAATTTATATACATGATTTGGAAATTTATTATCTTTAAAAAGTGGAGGTTGTTTAACATAAACATCTTCTTTTACAAAACCATTTAGAAAAGCACTTTTGACATCCATTTGATATAACTTGAAATTATTGTAGTTTGCGAAAGCAAGTAGAATCCTGATAGCTTCTAGTCTTGCTACGGGTGCAAAGGTTTCGTCATAATCAATTCCTTCTTCTTGACAATAACCTTGCGCGACTAAATAAACTTTATTTCTCACGACCTGACCAAGTTCATTCATTTTATTTTTATAAACCCATTTTGTTCCAATTATACTTTTATCCTCAGGTCTAGGAACAAGTTCCCAAAAATCATTTCTGGTGAACTTATTCAATTCTTCTTGCATTGCAAGAATCCATGAATCATCAGATGATGCTTCCTTTGGATTTTTAGATTCAATAGTTGATATAAAAGCTACATTACTTATACTATTTAGTTGATTTCTTGTTTTAACTATAGATTCAATATTTCCTAGTATATTTTCTACAGGATGATCTTTTAATAGCCTATTTCTTTTATTAGGTTGAATGATTTCACAATTAGTTTTATTAGGTTCATTATTTAAAGTTACAGAATCTTCTTCATCTTCTATTTGTACAGTATCTTTAAAATTTTCATCAAAAGATACATGCATTGTTTCTTCAATAGTGTTAGTTCTTAAATTATAAAATCTAAATGCTTTACTTCTATTAGAATATCCGATAAAGATACCTTTGTCGGATTTAGGTTCAAATTTATCTAAATTATCTTTTGTATTAAGAATAAAACACTTACTACCAAAAACTTTAAAATAAGCTACTATGGGTTTTTTTATTGTAAAGTAATTCATATGGTGTTTTATTAGTTAATGGTCTAATTAAAATCCTATTTAATATTTAACAAGCTGTAGCGACTGCTTCAGTCCAAAAATTTTTAGGTAAGTTACTATCAGAAAGCATTGTTCTAGCACACTCTTGAATCGTTCCATTCTTACGTTCTACCACTCTGTTTTGTTGTGGAGTTCTTGGGAAAGGGAAATTATCAGTAATTCCTTTTTTATTACGGAAATTCTCAAAATTTTCATTTTCAAATTCTCCACCGTGATCACTACGAATTGTTTTTATTTTTAAAGAAAGTTGATTTTGAATTGTTTTAGCAAAATTCTCAAATAATTCAAAAGCATCACTTTTAAGTTTAAGAAAATTGTCTAAGTATATCTAGAATAATCATCTACAATTACAAAAACATATTGATTATGATTAATTGATTGAACTTGAGATGGACCAAATAAATCTAAATGAAGTAATTCTAGAGGTTTAGAAGTAGAAATCATATCTTTTAATTTAAATGAACTTTTCTTAAGTTTTCCTAATTGGCAAGCATCACATATACTATCTACTTTAAAATTTAACTTGGGAAGACCTCTAACTAAGTCAAGTTTTGATAACCTAGATAAAAGTTTGAAATTTAAATGACCAAATCTTTTATGCCAAATCCAAGGGTCACTTGTATTAGCCAAAAAACAAAAGTTATCATTTGAAACTTTCATACTAAGAATGTAAATGTTTTTCTTCCTAATTCCTTTAAAGATAATATTTGACTTATTATCTTCAATGTGACACTTATCTTTTCCAAATTTAATTTTAAATCCTTTATCACATAGTTGACTTGTACTAAGCAAATTATGTTTTAAATTCCTAACTAGCAAAATATCAAAAATAAGAGGAGTTTTAGAATTACCGACATTGCCGATGCCAATCACATATCCTTTTGAGTTGTCTCCAAAGTTGACCAATCAACCATCTTGATATATAATGTCATTGAGTATCTCGGGATTTCCTGTCATATGCCTTGAACAGCCACTATCAAGTTGTTTGTACCAAAAATGGGCACAACACTCTTCGGGAGTTGTTTGAAGAGATAAAATGAAGATTATAAATGTAAAACAGAGATTATCTAACAAAAACTCCAACAAATATGAATGCAAAGTGAACAGACAAGCAGTTTAGAGTGGTTCGGCGTATAGCCTACGTCCACTATGAAGTTTTAATGATTTTATTGATTCTCTTTCAATGATTACAAGCGTTTACAGCGATGAACAGCGGATTACAGTTTGGAATTCGAAATTGACAGCAAAAGTATGATGCAAATCTCAATCCGGCAGAGTCTGGGCGCTTCAGAGAAAAAAAAAGACTCTTTTTCCGTTGATTCTGGGGCTCTATTTATAGGTGTAGGAGGCTTGGATTTCGCTCAAACTCCGGAAGACTTGGCCAGACACGTGAGGGGGCCCATTCGACCACTTCCAGAGAGTTTCAAGCCAATCTGTGATCGATATGAAATCATTTCGTATCGATCAGGATTACTTCCAATTGAGCCCAAAATTGGTGGAGACATTCCTTGTTATGTGTGCAGCCTTCAGTTAAAATTTCATGGTGTTTGGATTAGTGGATTGAGAGATATCGTCGATACGAGATGGATTTTAACGCTGGCTGTTCTGCTCGTCTCCATTGCTTCGACTCCATCCTTTCGTCTCGATGACTGCACGCGCTCTCAAGGTGATGTGGTGCGCGCGCCTCGCTTCGATTCGCTCTTCACTCCGAGTTGACCGCGTCGACTCCATATATCTCGGCGCATTCGCATCGAGGGATGACGTGGTGTGCGCTCTTCGCCTCGATCCGGTATTTGCTCCGTGTTGACTGCTTCGACTCCACGTATCTTGCCCCGTTTCCTTCGAGAGGTGACACGTTATCCAAGCTGGTTGACCTGATGGTTTCGAGTAGGACTTCACCCTGGGATACGAGGCAAATACTATCTGATGGATACGAAGCAGGCACTGGCTGATGGATACGAAGTAAGCAATGTCTGATGGATACGAAGCAAGTGTTGGCCGATGGATACGAAGCAAACACTGAATGATGGATACGAAGCAAGTGTTGGCTGAAGGATACGAAGTCCTTCAATTGCTGGTATGCGTGAAGTCCATCGATACGAGTTCGATGGATACGAAGAAAATCGAGTCGAACCTGGGTACCTCGATGGATCCGGAGCTGATCGATACGAAGCATGATGGATTCGAACTGGGGCTTCGGTGATGGATACGAAATCGCCCAGAATGATGGATACGAAATCTGGGTTCTTTCCAATTTGACTCGATCATAGCTTGAGTGTATGAGTCTGGATCGACTTGAAATTTGAGGTGCTGATCTCTATGGCCTTTCTTGTTGTGTCCTATCAATTGTAGCTCACTCTGGGCTCGGACAAAATTCAGTGATATCCATGGCGTGCTATCCTTGTTCTCTAGCCGGCTTCTTGATGTCCTGGCCTTGCCAAAAGGCGGGATAACATTTGCCCCCCAAAGTACGTCTTGTGAAAACATGACGTGCTTTGAAAAACTTTAGGCCTTTTTCGAGTGGCTTTGGAAGTCACACCCCTTAGCCATTTTCTCGTATCGGTCTTCTTACGAATCGATGCTCAAAGTCGAAAAGCTTTCTTTCGTATCGATGTGGGTTGGCTTGATGGATACGAAAACAATCATTCGTATCGATAGTCACAAATGGTGGTGAATTCTGGTTCGAATCGATGATATCTGGTGGATACGAAATGGATGTTCGCATCGATAGATACTGATGGATACGAAATTAAAGCTCGTATCAACAGGTCTGCTCTGTTTCGAATTAATGGCTCAAAATTTGGATGTTTCGAAATGATGGTGTCTGGTGAACATTTCGCCTTGATGAATGCACAGCTTGGTGGATTCGAAGAGAGCGTTTACATCGACCCATCGTATTCATGCGGCCTCCATGTGCGCTTCGAATCGATGGAGTCTGGTGGTTTCGAAACGAGCCTTCGTTTCGATGCGCCGTCTGACTGGTTGCGACCGGTCAGATTGACTGGGAGTCGAATCGACTCGGTTCCGTCCTAGGCTTCATATAAATACCTGGGACTTAGCCCATTCTCACTTTTTTACCTTTCTACTTTTTACTGTTGCTCTTCATTCCTTCTTTTACTTTCGTATCGATAAACTGAGAGACAAGTGTTCGCCTTCGAGTCGAAGCAAACTTTCGTTTCTTTATTTCAAATCGCTGAAATCAGGTAATGAATGGATAGAGTCATGTCAATAACGTCGAATCACGAGTCTGCGCATTCATCTTTCCTGCCTTTTCGTCCAGCCTTCACGAATTTTCAGATCTGGACGAGAGAAAACGGTATTGGGGAATGACTCGTGGCCATGGAGCTGAGATCCCTTGGGGAAGAAGAAGATATGGAGGAAATCACCCTATCTTCGTCTCGTGTCGTCCTGAAATTGGAATATTCGAATTGATCCAGTCAGCATACGTTCGTATCGGTAGGGAGATGAGAGCGGCAATTGCTGCGAAGCCATCGTTTTCAGATCGATGCGAAATTGGTGAATTCGATCGGTTCGAATCGATCTGCTTCCGATCGACACGATTCGTATCGATTCGAACCTGATTGATACGAAGCGCTCTCACCCCTGCCTGACCGATACGAGTGTATCGAGTCGAACTCGATCAATACGAAGTACCTGCATTCCAGTGTGATCGACACGAACATATCTTTCATTCTGAGACGATCGATACGAATGTATCGATTCGAACAGCCGGGTTGCGACGCATGACCTTCATGACTCGATACGAAATGAAATGTAACGACCGATTCCAACCTTAATTCGAACGGACTTAAAGAAATTTTTAATATTCAAATACTTGACTCCGACGAGCTTCTGCCTTGCACAATAGAACTTTGTCACAGAACTGCATATTTGACTGACTTTCGGAGCTCGTCGATGGAACTGCCTTTTAATAGAAAAGTACAACGAACTCTTTAACCTGGAATCGATTGTTATCATCTGGATGGCGCAGTCATGACGGTCAGCGATGACGGTCATGTTTGTCTGACTTCCAGAATCTCGTCGCTTGCACATTTTCTTTAACTCTGCAGAATTTGCTCAAGTCATGCACAGCACTTGCACTACACAACACATTCACGCACTTTACACTGGGGAATGCACGGGCTTTTCGTCACCTAATGATGGTTTCTCGTGAGTTAGCTAGTGATGGAACCGTCAAGTTCGCAGCAGCAAGAAATTCATAACCCTGTCCTTCCTAGAATTGAGATTCCGGTCATCGAGGCCGAAGTTATTGGCCCAGCTCCGGACGAGTTGCCCAACGCGTCCTTCATTAACAGTCCACCTGATTCCGTCTCATCCAATATCTCCGAAGACATGCTGGGGAGGATATGCTTAAGGCATGGTTTATCTTTGGATGAGGTGTTGTTGCCTGGACCGGATGATAGGCCACATAATCCCCCGGAGGGGTATACTGCTTTCAATCGGCATGCGTGTGCAGCCGGCACACTTCCTCCATTCAACGACTATATAAGAGAAGTGTTAGCTTACCTGGACATTGCTCCATCTCAATTGCATCCGAATGGGTATGCCTCACTCAATAGCTTGTTCGTTGTATTCATGGAGTACCTCCATCGTCCTCCCCGTATGACCGACATAAGATTCTTGTTTAACTTCAAGAGTCGGACTGACAGCCCATCTTATACGTTCCTGGAGTCTGTAAGGAACTGCCAAGTCGTCGTGGGGTCGTGGACTAGGCTAAGCTATTTTAAGTCGGAGTGGTTCTATGTCCGATGTCCCCCGGGATTTGCCAGAAGATGGCTATTCAGACGTGAGTATTGTCTCTTTTCCCAAGTAATTGACAGGGCAATTTTCGGAGTGAAATTAAACTTACATCTTCTCCTCTTTTTCTTTCAGCTATCATCCAGCGGCCTGAGGGTGGCTATTACAAAGAGATAGTTCGGGTCCTCCAAGAGATTCCTAGCGAAGAAAGGAATATTGAACTGTTATTGACAGATCAGAATCTCAGAGTCCTTGGGCTGATTGGTCGGCGGCAGAGCATAAGACTTGACGGCGCATTAAAGACCGTCTCCAGGAAAAAGGTCAAGCAGATGAAGCCCAGGGTCGTGATAATCGAGGAACCCGACTCCGAGAAAACCCACACTGACGAAGAACCGTTGGCCGGACCTGCTAATGCAACCCCAGAGTCCGATGCTAAGAGGAAAGGCAAAGCTGTGGCTTCGAAACAGCCTAAGTCTGGGAGGCGGAAGTCTGTGGTTTTGCACCGCCCTTCGTCAGGAGTTAAGATTACGGAGGCGTCCTCCCCGCAAGCTGGAGATCAATTCGAAGGGCCTACTGACCCTCCAGTCCCTGACACCGAGCTGGAGCAACACGATGTTGGGTCAGGTGGTCCGCGACATGTCGACGATGTTAGCGAGTCTGAGCCTGCCAATGCGACGGACACTTCTGGTTGGTCCGGGGGGTTACACATTCACACACTCCTCACGGCACAACACACTTTCCTAACCATAAACAACGCATCGCGAACGGTTATTGATTCCTTGTTGTTTTCTTTTCAGGTACGATGTCTGGGAAAGGTTCCGTGCTTGGTAGTTTGCGTAAGCGCCGTTACCACGAGCCACGCAGGAGAGAGGGCGAGAGGGATTATGACGCTGGACACTCTGGTCAGGAGAAGTCTGACAGAGATAGGGGACATGTTCACCGATCCCGATCCCGTTCTCCTCCCCCCAGGACCTCTGCACCTCCTGTGGTCGCCGTCACTCGTCCTCCCGAAACTTCACGGTCTAGGCCGTCTTCTCAAGCGTTGAGGGCCGACCCTCCGCGCAGGACCGAAATAGCCACCTCTTCGGCTACTGTGTCGGCCCCGACCGAGGCGTCTAGTGAAGGAGCGCTCAAATTAGCACAGATGAGGAAGGAATTTCCTGACATCTGTTTTGATGGATATGTCTTTCCCCCGCACCTGAAGAGAATCCCGCCAACCGCGGAAACCACTATCCACGATTACGTCGCGGACATCTTTTTCCAATATAGAGAGTGGGGACGGGCCGCAAGGAAGGCATCTAAAGTGGCGTTTGAGCGGGGCGTCACCATCGAGAAACTTGAGAAGGAGCTGGGTCGCAACGACCAAATTATAAAAGCGCTCAACTCAGAGGCCGAGTCTTCTCGTAAGTCTGAAATGGAGGCTTTAAAGAAAGTTGATGAAGTGACCGCCGCCATGGCCAGGATGAAACAAGAACATTACACCGCTATTGAGGACATGGGTCACAGGAACACTTCCATTACTGC
Organism: Allium fistulosum; assembly: GCA_030737815.1. Lineage (NCBI taxonomy): Eukaryota > Viridiplantae > Streptophyta > Magnoliopsida > Asparagales > Amaryllidaceae > Allium > Allium fistulosum. The sequence goes on along the minus strand of CM060905.1, from coordinate 183,937,776 downwards.
CGAGAGGGATGCCGCTCTCAAGGAGCTTAATGAGCTGAAGTCAAAGTTTTCAGAGATGGCAAAGGAAAAAGACGCAGCTAACGTCTCTGCGCAGGAAGCTTGTGACCAGGCAGTGACACTTCAAAAGGAGAAGGAAGCGGCTGTACAACAAGCCCGTGAGGCTGAGGCTGGAGTTGAGGAGAAAGTACGGCAGGCGGAGGCCAGGATTGAGGCCGAGGTGGAGGAGCTACTCGTCACTTACAACGCCAATGTGCTAAGGCACCGAGACCTGACGTGGCTTGACGATTACCCCACACATCTCTATAACGCCTGGAACCTACTGGTGGATGAGGAGAGATCTGGGCACCCTGATGAAGCCCCTGATGAGTTCGAGCTGGAGAACCGCATCCTCAATGATGACGAAAAGAAGGTTCTCCATGACTCCATGATTTCCCATGACAGGGTGAGGCTTGGTGCTCAGGTCCCGGAAGTCGGAGAGAGCTCTGGTGTGGAACACCATGTTACAAGTTCTGAGATTGTCGTGTCATCTCAGTCTGAGCCAACTTCAATGATCTACTCCCAGCCCATCCCAGCGTACGACCCAGATCAACCGCACTTATCTCCTATTAAGGAGCATTCTTCTGAAGCGGTTCAGACGACCTCGAGCCACACCGAGGAAGGTACTTTGAACTAACTTCCAGTATATTTGGATTGAAGATCCCGTGTTGAAATGTTGCTAATGACATGTCTTTTCCTTTGATCAGTGACAGGAGTTGCACCAGCCGCGCCTCTTACCACCCAAGTATTAGGTCAGGCGCCAGGAGCCATCGTTTCTGAGGCGACCTCCGTCGCAGCAATGGCACCGGTTGGAGTGACGGAGGGGAGCTCACTTTCTTTCGACGAGCAGATGATAAACGAGCTTCTCGGCCGTCAAAGTGATCCTTTTGCGGACCTGCCATTTGGCTTGGGTGGATTCACGGCTACATCAGACACCTTGTCCCAAACTACTACGGCTCCTAGCGAGGCCAGGGCACGGCGAGAAGCGGCGATGTTAGCCGAGATCAATGCTGAGATGACGGCTGCGGCGCATGGCGGTGATGCAGATGACGGAGCGGCAGCGCAGTGCCCCATTCCTCTTATGACTATGTCTCCTGAGGGCACACTTACCGATACTGGTGTACCAGCCCCTCCTCCGGCTGCGGAGTCTGTTCCTCCCACTCCTCCCGTGGGAAGTATCCCTATAGAGTCCAGCTCAGATGAGGACGTTGACATTATGCCTTCACCCGGGGGGAGCTTGCCTAGGGAGAAAGGCTCCAAGCGAAAGGGTACTGGCGGCTCCAGTAGTTCCTCGAAGAAGAAGAAGAAGCTGAGGAAGCAGAAGGAGTAGACATCCTTTCCATAGACAGTTAGGGACTTTTGTTATTTTTTCTGTCTCTTCCCTTTTGTAGGCCGTGTTTAGATGCGGGTTCGGCCCCTGCTAGTAGGAACATTTTAGGAAAGATCTCATGTATGAAGCGTTGTTTTTGAGTTTAGTTGGAATAAAATTTTGTCTTTTAGCTTCAGCTTGCGTTCCTTTCTATGCTTGAATATTGCAGTGTCCGGACTTTGGTCCAGTGTATTTGCATTTTTTCGATTGCTTCAAGGATAGCTCATTTGTACTTGTTAAGTACGGAACTTTCGGACTCGAGTTGTGATAGGGAATCGCATCGGAGCTGAACATCGTATAGTTTCGGGCAATGACTAACATTTGCTTCTGCCCCCAGCTTCGGGGTCAAGGTGTGATGATCAGCTTGCGATGGTACTGAGCGAGGACCGAGTGGTCGAACTACGCCCGTTCTCTTATGAACCGTTCCATCCATACTCCGGGGATACGCGTCATCTCATAGGCGGTTGTTCGCACTCTGGGAACATGGAGTTGATTGTTTATACTCCGCTTCGCACTCTGGGAATATGGAGTTAAATGTTTATACTCCACCTCGCACTCTGGGAACGCGGAGTTGAATGTTTATACTCCGCTTCGCACTCTGGGAATACGGAGTTAAGTATTTATACTCCGCTTCGCGCTCTGGGAATACGGAGTTGATTGTTTATACTCCGCTTCGCACTCTGGGAATATGGAGTTAAATGTTTATACTCCACCTCGCACTCTGGGAATATGGAGTTAAGTGTTTATACTCCGCTTCGCACTCTGGGAATACGGAGTTGGATATTTATACTCCGCTTCGCGCTCTGGGAACACGGAGTTGAATGTTTATACTCCACCTCGCACTCTGGGAACGCGGAGTTGAATGTTTATACTCCGCTTCGCACTCTGGGAATACGGAGTTAAGTGTTTATACTCCGCTTCGCACTCTGGGAATACGGAGTTGGATATTTATACTCCGCTTCGCGCTCTGGGAACACGGAGTTGAATGTTTATACTCCACCTCGCACTCTGGGAACGCGGAGTTGAATGTTTATACTCCGCTTCGCACTCTGGGAATACGGAGTCGGATGTTTATACTCCATCTCGCACTCTGGGAATATGGAGTTAGATGTTTAGACTCCATTTCGCACTCTGGGAATGTGGAGTTAGATGTAGGATTGTCGTGTGTCAATCCTATTAATATCGGTGTCATGGCTTGCCCCCGAGCTCGGGTTTCGCCTAGTGAGTGGCCGGTCGTATCACAGCCACTCTCCATTTGAATAAGTCCCATTGTGTGATGGGATTTAGCTCTTCGTGCATCGTGATGTTGTATATCGTACATAATGAATCACAGCTCTGGCTCGAAGAAGTGGCATTTTATTGCTGAAATAAGAAAATGCGGCAAAGTCAGTTGCCTTATTACAAAATTCAAATTTCGAAATGCAGAAACAAATTGATAAATAGAATGAAATAAATAAAGCCTGTCATATGTAGTAGCGGCGGAGACTTTCGCTGTTCCAAGCCCTCGGTAAATCGAGACCGTCAACAGTCGACAGCTTGAATGTACCATCTCCGAGCTTTCGTGTAATTACATACGGCCCTCCCCAGTTTGGTTTCATGTGTGAAGGAACTGGGTAAATTCTCTTGAGCACGAGGTCGCCGAGTTCAAAGGTTCGAGGTCGAACTCTGGTGTTGTACAATCGGGCGACCCGACTTCGATGTGCGGCTGCTCTCAAATCAGCCTCCTCCCGTTTTTCATCCAATAGATCCAAAGACTCGGCTAGGAGTATAGCGTTTGTTTTTGGATCATAATAAGTCACGCGATGAGAGAGCACTTCTGTCTCGACCGGAATAACGGCCTCTGAGCCATAAGATAGGGAAAACGGAGTGTGTCCGGTCGCGGTTTTGTGGGTCGTTCGATAGGCCCATAATGCCATAGGAAGTTCATCGACCCACTTGCCCCCAGCCTTCTCTAATCGTTTCTTCAGGATCGATTTTATAACTTTGTTGACAGCTTCAACTTGTCCATTCGCTTGGGGGTGTGCGACAGCCGAGAACTTTTTGCGGATATGAAACCGTTGACAGAAATTCTTGAATTCTGCGCTCTCGAATTGGGTTCCATTATCAGTGATGATAGTATGCGGGAGTCCAAATCGACAGATGATGTTGCGAACCACGAAATTTATCACCTTCTTTGTCGTAATGGTTGCTAGGGCTTCGGCCTCGGCCCATTTTGTGAAGTAATCAACTGCGACAATGGCGTATTTCGCACCGCCTTTCGCTAAAGGCAAAGCGCCGATGATGTCAATGCCCCACATTGCGAATGGCCAGGGACTGACCATTTGGGTTATCTCAGTTGGCGGAGCTCTCGGAATTCGGGCATGTATCTGGCATTTATCGCACTTCCGGACATAGTTTGCCGCATCTCGGTTCACCGTCGGCCAGTAGTACCCATATCGGAGTATCTTTTTAGCGAGAGCTTGCCCGCCGGTATGATCACCGCACTCTCCTTCGTGCACGTCATGTAGCACTCGCTTGACTTCCTCGTGGGCGATACATCTGAGGAGAGGAACGGAATAACCTCTCCTGTACATGACTCCGTTTTGGATGATGAACCGCGAGGCTTTTCGCTGAATCTGTCTCTTCTCATTTCTAGGTTCAGGTAGCACCCCATTCTCAATGTAATTCCGATACGGAGTCATCCAGGACCCTCTATTGGGAGCGATTTCAAATACAGAGTCCATTTCTATCCGATCGATGCTTGGAGTGGCCAAAGTTTCAACGGGGACAAGTCCCATTTGTTGCGCTTCGCCTGTGCTGGCTAACTTCGCCAGTGAATCGGCTTTCTGATTGCGTTCCCGAGGCACATAATAGATGGCATAATAATCAAACTGGTTTAGGATTTCCTGAACTCGCGTCAAGTAAGCGGCCAGTCTTCGGTCTCTTGCCTGGTATTCTCCTCGCACCTGGCATACCACTAACTGCGAATCGCAATAAATTTCTACAGCGACAATTCTCAAATCTCTGGCAAGCCTTAGGCCGGTCAGGAGGGCTTCATATTCGGCTTCATTATTAGTTGCACGAAAGTCGAATTTAAGAGCATAACATATGGATCGGCCCTCGGGAGTCTCAAGTACAACCCCCGCGCCCGAACACCGGTCATTTGACGCACCATCAGTATACAGCTTCCAGATGTATTCGGGAGATTCACTGGTTTCGGGTAAGTCTTCCGGGACGGTGAATTCGGCTATGAAATCAGCCAGGACTTGTCCTTGAATGGCCCTCCGCGGAGCGTATGCGATATCAAATTGGCTTAGCTCAATGTTCCACTTGAGTAACCTACCGGACGTCTCAGGCCGCGTAAGGACCTGTCGTAACGGCTGGTCGGTGTACACAGTAAGCGGATGAGCCTGGAAGTAGGGACGGAGCTTCCTTGAGGCAATGACCAGACAATAAGCCAGTTTCTCCAGCCTTGGATAGTTTCTTTCAGCTCCTGTTAGTCGCTTACTAACATAGTAGACCGGGTTTTGCACTTTGTCTTCTTCCCGGACTAGGGCAGCACTGATCGCATGTTCTGATACTGCCAGATAGAGATATAATTGCTCGTGGTCAACCGGTTTTGACAAGATCGGAGGCGTGGAGAGATGTTGAACTAATGATCGGAACGCGCCTTCACACTCCGTGGTCCATTCAAAGTTTCGTTTGCCCTTCCGAATCAGGTCGAAGAAAGGAATGCATTTGTCGGTGGACTTTGAAATAAACCTGCTCAATGCTGCGACCTTCCCGTTTAGACTCTGGACTTGCTTTATAGTTCTAGGGGTTTGCAAATTTCTAATAGCCCAGATCTTCTCAGGATTCGCCTCTATTCCTCGAGCGTTGACAATGAACCCAAGGAATTTTCCGGATGCAACGCCAAAGTGACATTTGAGTGGGTTGAGCTTCATCCCGTACTCCCGGAGGATGCTGAACATTGAATTCAAATCTCTGACGTGATCTGTGGAGAATCGGGACTTTACCAGCATGTCATCCACGTAAACCTCCATAGTTTTCCCAATCTGATCAGCGAACATTCGGTTGACTAAGCGTTGGTATGTTGCTCCAGCGTTCTTTAGACCAAATGGCATGACTTTGTAACAATAGAGTCCCAGGTCGGTCACGAAGCTGGTATGTTCCTGATCAGGCAGATGCATGGGTATCTGATTGTAGCCGGAATAAGCGTCCATAAAGGATAGTAGTTCATGCCCGGCCGTCGAATCTACGAGCTGATCGATTCGTGGAAGTGGGAAGCTATCTTTTGGACAAGCCTTGTTTAGGTCAGAGTAATCAACACAAGTTCTCCACTTCCCGTTAGGTTTCCGAACTAGTACAGGGTTGGACACCCATTCTGGATACAAGGCATCTCGAATGAACCCATTCGATTGCAGTTTATCAACTTCCTCTTTAAGGGCGGCAGATCTCTCTGGATCCATACCGCGCCTTTTCTGTTTCACCGGGACATGTCGTGGATCTATATTCAGGGAGTGACTTGCGATGCTCGGCGAGATCCCGCACATGTCAGAGTGTGTCCAGGCGAAGACGTCGAGATTCGCCCGAAGAAATTCGACCAACTCCTGCTGTGTCTGCTTGTTTAGTTGGGACCCAACTTTTAGCATTTTTGAATCATCATCCTCACTGATTGGGACGTCCACAGTCAGTTCGGCTGGAGAGGCTTGGCTCTCCGTTGATTCGTCTCTATCCTCGTTGTCCCTGGGGTCCAGGTCTTTCAGGAACTGGTCGTGGTGCCCGGGCCGAGGCCCAGGCACCAATTGTCAATTGTCGACAGAACGGACGCAGAGAGATTCCTCTACGCCCTTACCCTTCTCTTTACGTTGCGCCCCGCGCAGCTCAGCAACATAACAGGCCCTTCCCGAGGCCTGATCTCCTTGAACAACTCCAATCCCATGATCAGTGGGAAATTTCAGAGTCAGACACCATGGGGCGATCGCCGCCCTGAACTCGGCCAAAGCTGGTCGTCCCAGAAACGCATTGTATGGCGAATCTATCTCTAACACAACAAATTGTAACATGCGGACCCTCCGGCGCTCTCCAACGCCTAATTCGACTGGGAGTTCAGTTATTCCGATGGGTATCGTGGCACTTCCATTGAAACCATGGATTCTGGATAAACAGGGTTTCAAATCCTTTGTCTCCATCTTCATCAGATCGTAAGCCCGTTTGAGCAAGATGTTCACAGAGCTCCCACTGTCAACCAGGATCCTCTTCATCCAAGCAGGACCTACCTGGGCGGATATGACTAGTGGGTCGATAGTAGGGGCTTCAACTTTATCAGCGTCTCGGCTCCTGAACACGATATCATCGGACATTATCTTTTGTTGCTTTGCCGGGGTTCCATCCTCGCAATTACTATAACATTCGAAGTCCGCATGCATGATAGAACTGGCATACGACTCCATTTCCCCCCAGCTTCTGTCTGCCGGATGGGGACCACCACTTATTGTGTTGATAACTAATCTCCCGCCCGCACGAGCGGGTTCATCCTCTCTTTCCTGATTCTGTGAACGATTTTGATTTGAGGGGCCCGCTCCGCCAGGCTGCGGCGCCCGTACAAACTGATCTAGCTTCCTCTCTCTAATCAGCTTCTCGATGAGGTCCTGTAAGTGTCGACACTCATTGGTATTATGTCCATAGCTCTCATGGAACCTACAGAATTTTCCTGTCTGAATCTGTCTCTCCGATGAGGGCTTCGGAGCAGGCTTCTTATACTGTACGGTGTTGCAAGTCTGCAAGTATACGTTTTCCAATGACGTGTTCAGCGGTGTATAACTGTCAAACATCTGAGCTCTACGTCGTGGACCTCGGTTCTCATCTCTCTTCTTGTTCTGGCCATTGTCTCCTCTCTGCTGGGTTTGCTTGTTTTGTATGTTGAGCTGAACTTTCCCGGAACTCTCGCCGGACTGTTTAACTGCCACATTGCTCTGTATTCCTTCGATGCTGGGCCTCGCATCGTCCTGCTTCCTAGACTGTTTTGCATCCTCCTGCCGCAGGAATTGAGCGGCCTTGGAGTAAAAACGGTCCAACGACGCGGGCGGTTTTCCAGCTAGCCAGTTTCCGAATTCAGAATCAGGATCAATCCCCTTGGTCAGAGCCATTAAGATTGAATTATCGTTGGGATTGGTGATCTCGACGCATGCTGTGTGGAACCTCTCCAAGTAACGCCTGAGTGTTTCTCCAGGAGCTTGAGTGACGCTGGACAAGGTGTTGACGTCCTTCGGCCTAGCAACATGCATCCGGAATTGCTCCACAAACCTCTTGGCCAATTGATCGAACGAAGAAATTGATCTAGGTGGTAGGCGGGTAAACCACATTGTCGCGACTCCTCCCAGAGAGATGGGGAAACTCCGACATTTCACTGCGTCGTCGGCCCTTGCAGCGCTCATCGACCATTCATACTTCAGAATATGCTGGTTGGGGTCACTATTCCCTTCATACATCGGGAGAGTCGGCATTCTGAATCGCCTAGGGGGTTCGGCATGTAACACTTCGTCTGTGAAAGGGGTATGACTACGGGAAATTCCCCAGTCATCATTAGTGAGCCCCTGACTCTCGCGGATCATTTGACGTATCATGGTTGATATATCCGAAATAGGCGGATTCGGAGCGTGACGAGCTAAGGCGTGGTCGGGTTCCACGGCGCGAGTAGGGATCGGGCGTTGTCGACGACCCGTATCTCGCCTCCTTGGCTCAACGTCTTCTGGGACATAAGGTTCAGGAGTATGTCCTCGCTGTTGATTGATCGGCTCAGATTGATTTCGGGTATCAGCCCTTGTCTCTGCTGCGGCAGCTGTGGCGCGGTTATCGGTGGTGTACTGTGGGGCAGTACCTCCTCGTGTTGAGGGACCGGTTTGGAAACTAGTCGACGGTCCTACCCTTAGCTGCCCAACAGTTAAGGTAGGCTGATATTCAGCAGCTTGAGCGCGATTCCCCTCTAGTCGAGGACGGGTAGTCTGGCGGTGGTAATCAGATGAAGCTGAGCTTTCGGTAGACGCTCTGGAGACATCATCTCCCCTGGACCTTCTGTGCCCCCGACGGTTTAGCTGGTTGGTCAGCTCGATATTGGCGCGTAACTGTTCTGCCAACTGCTGACGGCTTTGGGTCAGCTCCTGGAGCAATACCTGAAACTCCTGTCGGGTGACTAGCCCCGTTGAGTCTGACTGAGTGGCATTGTCTTGATTGGAAGAAGGCGGCTGTGTTGGATTTTGCCTGTCTCTGCCTTCTTGCTCTGTGGCGGTGGCGCCAGTTCTTGTGCTGACCATTGTCGGTGGTGGAGTCCTTTCCTAGATTCTGAGCAAATCTGAATAGAATGGAAGGATTCTGGGCTGGATATCTGGATCTTCCTCTTGGATTTGTGCAATCCGGTATCGACGGCAGATCCAACGAGCAGGAGAAAAAGCCGGTTTTCTCAGTGAAAGCACCAAAGTGTTTGTACCAAAAATGGGCACAACACTCTTCGGGAGTTGTTTGAAGAGATAAAATGAAGATTATAAATGTAAAACAGAGATTATCTAACAAAAACTCCAACAAATATGAATGCAAAGTGAACAGACAAGCAGTTTAGAGTGGTTCGGCGTATAGCCTACGTCCACTATGAAGTTTTAATGATTTTATTGATTCTCTTTCAATGATTACAAGCGTTTACAGCGATGAACAGCGGATTACAGTTTGGAATTCGAAATTGACAGCAAAAGTATGATGCAAATCTCAATCCGGCAGAGTCTGGGCGCTTCAGAGAAAAAAAAAGACTCTTTTTCCGTTGATTCTGGGGCTCTATTTATAGGTGTAGGAGGCTTGGATTTCGCTCAAACTCCGGAAGACTTGGCCAGACACGTGAGGGGGCCCATTCGACCACTTCCAGAGAGTTTCAAGCCAATCTGTGATCGATATGAAATCATTTCGTATCGATCAGGATTACTTCCAATTGAGCCCAAAATTGGTGGAGACATTCCTTGTTATGTGTGCAGCCTTCAGTTAAAATTTCATGGTGTTTGGATTAGTGGATTGAGAGATATCGTCGATACGAGATGGATTTTAACGCTGGCTGTTCTGCTCGTCTCCATTGCTTCGACTCCATCCTTTCGTCTCGATGACTGCACGCGCTCTCAAGGTGATGTGGTGCGCGCGCCTCGCTTCGATTCGCTCTTCACTCCGAGTTGACCGCGTCGACTCCATATATCTCGGCGCATTCGCATCGAGGGATGACGTGGTGTGCGCTCTTCGCCTCGATCCGGTATTTGCTCCGTGTTGACTGCTTCGACTCCACGTATCTTGCCCCGTTTCCTTCGAGAGGTGACACGTTATCCAAGCTGGTTGACCTGATGGTTTCGAGTAGGACTTCACCCTGGGATACGAGGCAAATACTATCTGATGGATACGAAGCAGGCACTGGCTGATGGATACGAAGTAAGCAATGTCTGATGGATACGAAGCAAGTGTTGGCCGATGGATACGAAGCAAACACTGAATGATGGATACGAAGCAAGTGTTGGCTGAAGGATACGAAGTCCTTCAATTGCTGGTATGCGTGAAGTCCATCGATACGAGTTCGATGGATACGAAGAAAATCGAGTCGAACCTGGGTACCTCGATGGATCCGGAGCTGATCGATACGAAGCATGATGGATTCGAACTGGGGCTTCGGTGATGGATACGAAATCGCCCAGAATGATGGATACGAAATCTGGGTTCTTTCCAATTTGACTCGATCATAGCTTGAGTGTATGAGTCTGGATCGACTTGAAATTTGAGGTGCTGATCTCTATGGCCTTTCTTGTTGTGTCCTATCAATTGTAGCTCACTCTGGGCTCGGACAAAATTCAGTGATATCCATGGCGTGCTATCCTTGTTCTCTAGCCGGCTTCTTGATGTCCTGGCCTTGCCAAAAGGCGGGATAACACAAGTATTCATGTATCTTTCTCAATTTGCACAGTTTGTCCATTGGTTGTTGATTCTTCAAAAGCCATGTAACATGTCTGTTCCTACATAACAAACCAATTCAGTAGGTAACTTGATTTTTCATAAAACCTATATGCAGACTTATGATACTTTGATGAAATACATAAATTCAAACTAGTATTAACAAAATTTCCAAAAAATGCCATTTTTAACTTTTCAAGTTTCAGATTATGAAAACCATGAAAACCTATGCTCTGATACCAATTGAAAGGGAGTGCGGATTAAGGATCTTAAGTCTAATTTAACACTAGAGGGGGGTGAATAGTGTTTAATGGATTCTAAGACTTATATGGACTAATTTAAAATTTATGAAATAAACAAATGCAGAACTTAATCATAGAACAATAATAGAATCAAACACAGATGCAGAAAGTAAATAAAAAGCAGTAAAAGGAAAGAACACACCGGATTTTATACTGGTTCGAAGTTACCTTACGTCCAGTCATGTACCAAGGCAAACACCTTATACAGATTTTATTATACCAATGCCGAGATTACAATCCTCAATTTCTAAAGGCCTTGATCTACCCTCCTGTCTTCAAGTCCGGGGCAAACTCTCTTGATTTACGGGACACAAGATCACCCAATTGATTTCCAGGCACAACCACACCATATAGAGAGACTCGATAAACTTTTGATTACAAATTGATCCTATAACTCTGAATAGCACTTTGATCTTCGAGAGAGGGCAGAGAATCAAAAAAGAATGAGATTCTAATTTGATTCACTTGAGAATTCGGCAGAATTTCGGCACGATCTTAAAAATATGAAAATTTTAGAATATGGATTTGTGGAGATGAAGGAGTGAAGAAAATAGTTAGTTAAAAAATTCGTCTGTGAAGGCTATATATAGACCAGTAATGGTCATAACCATTCGTGAAAAGATTTAAACGAATAGACACTTCTTTTGAAAATTGAAACTTTTGAATTTAACGGCCACCATGTCGACATGGGGTATCCCATGATGTCGACGTCCCTTAGTTAAAAACAATGTAAAATTTGTTTTGAAAATGGTATTGAAAGGAAAACAAGATGAAATGATTCTGGAGTAAAATAAACTATTTTTCCTATGTTTTAAAATAAAGAAGAGTAGAAAAATATATTATTAGAATGTATATATAAATTTGATTTTAAATCTCAAGTATATATATATATATATATTATAAAAGAATATTTAAAAATCAGAAGATAGTTTTAAAAACAAATGAAGTTTAAAACAAGAGTTTATTTAAAAACAAAAACAAAGAATATTTTAAGGCTAAAACATCTTGAAAAGTAGTTTTGATAATCATTTTGAAAAACCATTTTTGAAGTAGTTTTGCAAGCTTCTTCCTGCAGAATATCTCATCACATCAGGACTCGAGAACTTGTACAAAACCAGGATGTTCGTGGATTTGTAAGCCACTTGTCGTAGGTTTGTAAGCTACTTGTCGTGGGTTTGTAAGCCGCTAAGAAGGTAGAAATGTGTTCCATCCCAAATGAAATTTGGAATGAAGATTTCCATGCTATTATGAAGTTTTAACAAAACTAGACACTTACCTTGAAATCTTGATCTTGATACTCATGAGTCTTCAAACTTGATTTCTTCATTCTTGATCTTTATACTGTACAGTCTTCAATAATCAGTTTCTGCCTTATATATATCCTGCATAATAACATTCATATATCTAGACAATAGTGTTAGTATATAGGTTATAATAAAATAAGTTACAAAGGTTGTTGTCATCAAAACCACTATCTCCAGTTCCTAACATAGTTCACTAAATTTTGATCGATAATAGCCTACCACTTCTTTCTTCCATTCAAATGAGACTTCAATATCCAAGTCAGGAAGAGGTGCATAATCTACACCAGATTTGGACATCCTAACAGTAGCTGGCTTGGAGGGAAGATTTTCTTCATTGTCAAGTTGCTTATCTGTTTAAAGAGATAATTCGCTAATTGTATCCTTCAATCCATTTGTTTCCTCCCCGTAAGTTATATCACATATGATTTCTGCCTCCTTCATAAGCCTTTCTAATTCAGATATGCATACCAATGCAATATCTAATTCTTTTTGATTTATTTCTTTCTTTCTTGGTGATAGTCAAATCATTACATTGAACAGTTATACATACGTGTTGATGTTATATAGCTTGTTTGGCCTCTTCCAACTCATGAGATAAATTGTTAGTATCTAGTTGTATCCTTTCTTTGTTAAGCTTGGCTCTGATAAGTTCATCACCAATTACCCCTATCTCATCATTTACGTCCCAATCCATTCAGAAATATCAGCTAAAACTAGGTGGTCTACCGCAAAGGCATGAGAAGGCTGAGGAGCAATGAAAGGCTCGCATGATTCATAAAGTGGTGAGATGTCTAGAATCGCCTCATGTGAAGGAGAAAATAAGATATAAGAGACTAAATAAGAATCAATAAACAATAAGTAAAGATATATAAAGAAACACGACTTTATTTACTTAAACAAAAGAGATATATAGAGAGTAGAATTTTGTTCCACTTTAATTAAATACATGGCATATTATAGACATCACTTCTACCTACGACTAAGCCTATCTTAAATCACATTAAGTGAGGATGATATAAGGAAAGTGATTCATTCCCCAAAGTGGGACACTACCTACACAGCAAGAGATCACTTAGTGCTTCTTTTTCCTGAACCACTTGCACAATTCTGGCTAAGAGACCCCGAGTTTTCCCTTTCAAATGTGCAAATGCTTCATCCGATTCCTTTTCCTTTTCTGTAAATAATCATAGTATTTATTGTGATCTTCTCTGTAGTATGCGCCTCCAAGCTGTTAATACTTTTCCTTAGGTGTTTAATAAAAATGATTTCTTTTATAAGGCAACAAAGGTGAATGCTTGTCATAGTTTAAATCTCTCACCTAAAAGGAAAACATATATACAATTTCTTAGGGACCCTACCGTGTGTTAACTATGAAAACATCGGGAATAGATGTAAAAATATAAGGCTAAAACAAACATGCAATAGAAATTTGATGGAATTTATTTACAAATTAGAAGTTTATAAGCAACCCTTCCTAAAGCAATAGGTGAAAACATCGCATATCCCAAAGTAAGTACAAACTTTAAATGAAAAACCTTAAGATTCAATTCAAAACAACTAAGAAGTTCAAGCTTTTATATCTGCGTTGACGGAGGGCTCCTACAAAGTATCATTGGACTGTGATACCTCCTTTACAGAATTATTTTCCGCATCACAGTCGTCAAGTACCTCTTCAAATTGCATGGAAGCTGAGGGTGAGTCGTAGTCATGTCGTGTTCCTTAACCCATAATGTACTTCAATGTTCCAGCATGAGTCTGAAAAGCTTAAGATCTTCCAAGGAATTTAAATTAACCTCCTCCCTCTCTTCGTTATGTTGCTCTATGAAAAACTGCCTTTTCCTTGAGCATAAATCTTGTAAAGGACGGAGAAGTTCACCACCCCATGGTCTTTGCCAACCCTGCCCAGCTTTCTTTTCAGCTTCACAGTCTCCTGAGCTAAGCTACTCTCAGCTCGATTAACTCTATCCTGAATTGCTTTAATCTTTCGATTAGCTTCCTCCAAGTCGGCACTATAGATTGCCTCTCTTTTCAACCTCACATCAAGGTCAAAATGGGCGTTAGCTAGGTCCAATCCTAGCTTTGGTACCACAGCCTCGGCCTTAGTAAGTGCGGTTTTGTATTTCTAAACACTTCGATGGAGCTCTAAAGCCAAAGCAACCCCTAGAAAGGAAAACATATATAAGTAAAACGTATTGCGCACAAAGACGAATCCAGATAACAACACTAACCAGACCAATATTGAACCAAGTAACTTGTTAAACATTTAAATAAGATAAGCTTCTATGAAGACCTGCATAAACTTTTACTGTTTGAAACTGGGAAGTGGGAAGTGCGATAGAGGGTAAAGAGGATAAAGGTAAGGAGGAAAGAGAGATAAGGTCATCAACAAGAAGGCACACCATCAGGTTTGCCAGCTCTGAAACAATATCCTTCTCAGCAAGCGGTAAGAAGCATGATGGAGGTAATGAAAGTGTTGTGAGAGGATGCACGTCAAGGACGGTTGAAGTAGTAGTGGTTGCGTCATGTCGAGCTTTCTTATTAAGCTCCTCCAATGAAGAGACTCTCCCCAAATCTCTTTGACGGCTCGTTTTTGTCCTTTTTGGGACCTGTCTTTCCTAGAAATGCAGAAGCAAGCTTCGAAGACATTATAGCGACACAATTCAAAAAATAATATAGAAATCAGCTTCAACTCAGAAATAGGCATACAATGTGTATGTGTGTTTGTGTTGATAACTAAAAGTTTACCATCCAACGCAGAAGTTTCGAAAATACAAATGAAAATAGAAAGTGAAAAGTGATGATGTTGGCATAGAAAGTAATTGCACAATAGGCGTTCTATAAAGATATTTGAACCCTTGTAGATATCGTTATTAAGCCTAAGGCGTTCGCTCTATGCACGACAAATAGATCCTACTCAGTGCTAGTAAATTCAGAGAGACTAGCTTAAATCGAGGTGAGAAAAAGCTAATATTGGGCTCATGGAATGAAGGAACAAAGTCATCCAAACTGAAAATAAAGAAAAACTAGTTCGCCCATCTTTGGTTTTTATGAAAAGAAATGGACAAGAGAGATTTCATAGCTTGAGCGAAGTAAAATCACTTGAATCTTAAAAAAGATACTTATGAATAGAATATAGGAAAAGTAACCCTCAACAAGTAGGCGAGGTCAAATGTTCAGCATACAAATTGTAAGTACGTGTTAAGAGAAAATAGGATATATGGGCCAACTGGATTGGGACAAGCCCGTTGTGGCTAACCATTTCTTAATGAGGAAATGGTGTGGGAAGTAGAGACCATATGTAATGTGTTTCAAAATCATGGAGATGAACCTATTTAGGTGTAGATGAATGCATCCAAAATGGGAGGAAATCCTGAATTGATAATTACTACTTCCAAAATGATTTAACATGCCCTCAGCTTGACTCTCTTCGCAAATATTTGAGGTTAGTTCAATGAAAAAGGCAGAACTCTAGCTAGATGTGTTGGGAAGACTATCCAAAGCCATAAAAACCAAATGAATGGGAAAACAAAATGGGAAAAATGGTTTTAAGATTGATAACGAGAAGATAAAATCACGACATTCCAAAAAAATAAAGAAATGGAAAGATCCAACATCGATTCCATAAGTAAATTGATTCAATTCAAATAAATTAATGTAGACCTTTAATCAAACAACTTGAGGACATAATAAGAAAATCTCCTTAATTAACCAAGCAATCATGGCGATATAAACACAACAACGAAATTGGTAAAAAAACACTCAGAACAAAAATAAATAAAAAGAGATAAGAGATTTACCTATCAAAATTTTGATTTAACGGCGAGAGAACGAAGACGAAAGTTGAGGAAGACGATATAACATGTAGAAAGTTCTAGATCAGTTAAAAGAAAAATGGAGTTAGGAATATTTAGGTTTCCAAATAAGATCCTAGTCATGTAATTCAAACGGCATGAAAAATACTGACTGTTAGATATTGATCGTTACAAATATGCATTCACAAAAAACAAAGCAAATTTCCTGTAGAATGAAATGGCTCATCTCATAATGGTTTGAAAAGGTAACTAACCATATCATGACACATGTAAGGAGCATCAAATATTAAAAAATGGCTGATAAGACCATTCGAAAAAACTAGATGCGGAATGACAAGTCTACCCTAATATGCATTAGCATAGACTTGGGGCAAGTGTTACATCCATATTTTCTCCCATGGAATGCTTAGCGCACGTTCAAGTGCATGAAGTCAATGGAAGATATAGAGAAATAGGAGGATAAAATAGGCTGCATCTATGTTACAAAGGAACTATGTACATTTCAAAATATAGCACGCAAATCCCAATAAAATCCCTAATTGAAATTGCATGGCGTACAATTCATGCACAACCATCAGTGCAACATCAAATATAAAGTGAATACACAAAGAAGACCAGTACGACCTAATATAACAAACCGCGTCATTATAGCAAAAGCTAGCACAACTCAACCTAAACTGACTATTAAATCACAATTACTGGAAGGCTGCATAACTTGAAACAAACATAGATGGCACCACTATAGCGCGATTCAGAATATGTGCCACCACCCTCAAGTTAAAAATGCTTTGCTACCTTAAACCAGACTGCATTAGTGCCCTAAAGCCAGATTGCATTGCTACCCTAGAATAAAGCTGCACCGCTAACCTCGAGTCAAACTATGCCACCATCCTTGAGTGTAACCGTGTTTCCATCCTTGAGTTTAACTGCGTCGCCATAGTCAAAGTAGGAATATGGTACAGTACCCAAAAGTCACACCTTCATTAAACAATGCAGAGGGCATAATCAAGCCACACACTTATGAAGAGATGCAATACAAATAATTATATGTTATGCTAATGTCAAACAAAAGACAACATACCATCTCCAATCTCAAGTGCATCACTTTAAAATTTAAAGTTCCCGCCTAAAGCTAAATTCTCCCATCTAAAGAGAAATCCTCCCGCCTAAAGTAAATTCCTCTACCTGTATCCACATCAGTACACCATGTACATTTAACAAAGCTTACGGATAAAATACACGTGGAAAATTTTAACGATGGAAAAAGGATACGAGGATTTGTTGCAATAATCCATATGATTTCATAGTTGCTATTAAAGGGAAAGTAGTGCGACAGAGAAAAAGGATTGCACTTTTATTACCTCTTGAATATAAAAATAGTGCTCTCTTCCATTAGAATCCAAAGGCTTATACTAGAAAAGAATAAAAGAGGAAAATAATTGACCTATGGACGAAGGGTTCCTCAACATCTAAACCACGCAAATCTTTGTGTCGTTTACTTTTCAGCATTTATTAACTTGTTTTCTTTGTTAGATTCTGTTTGGATTTGATTGAAATTATTGTCGAAATTGGACTTTACATTTTAATATACAATTAAAGTGCTTCTACATGATTGTATAAGCTTTGGCAACATAATTACTTCTTTAAACGTTAATTTAATATCACTTAAACTTGTTAATTTAAAATTACGTAAGAATTCAGCACTGTAATTACTTCAAATTAAAGCTAGTCACCAGTGAGTGTCAAAGGGAATGAGATGAGAGACGAGGAGGAGAAGAGAAGAGAGATAGAGATGAGAGAAGGAGAAGAGCGGAGGAGGAATATCAGCTTGAAACGGAGCGTTGTGATCACTAAAGAGATGATCTGGAGCGGCCATATTCTCCTAGAGGCTTCGGCATCCGTCATTCCAAGCATCAGTCTCCTTCAGGGCACTCCTAAGGATCGCCCTACCAAAGCCGTTTTCCATCTAGAAAAACTTCGCTTAGCCACCTCCTTCAAATAGACCTCCAACAATGAGCATCGTTCCAACATCTTTTGCACTTGTCAACACTTCTCAAGGCAAGTCTACTTCTGCTCCTATCTTAGGTCCACCCTATCAACACCAGAAAGATCAGTGTATGCTTCGATGCCTTCTCCTACTTCACATGTCCAAAGGCTTGGGAAGTATAAGCCCACTACTACTACTAAACTTCGAATGGTGCCTTCCCTTATTCCTCTTTCTACTATGTAACTCAAGCATATGACACGAACCTAACCGGGTCCATTTTGACTACATTCTAGACGACGCTCCAGATGAGGATATCAAAAAAGGGAATGGCTATTTATAAAGTTATAGTGGACCGATACAAGTCTTGGAATAATTGGAAAAAGGCCTGGCTAAGATTAATAGAAAAAATCGCATCCTCCTTGAGCCCGTAGAGAAGGAAGCTGAGGACGATGGGAGAACAAGAATTAGCTTGTCCAATCAGCTAGACAAGGTTGAAAAGGATCTAAAATAAACTGAAGAGAACCTTGGAAAAGAAAGAGAAGATCATAACACTACCATCCAGGTACTCAACAATAATATCTCCATGATTCAAGGGCAATGTAACATCCTCCATTTTGAGGCTTGAAAATAAGTGCTACCGATGTCGCAATCATCAACAATATTATTCTCCAGTGACAAATTGCGGTCATGTTAATCATATCAATAACATTATAAGCACATGAATATGTAAATTTTTCATTACATTTCATTAATCAAACTTTCAGTACATTTCAGAAATAAAAATTTCACATTCATTATATAAACTAATTCGTTGCCCACGTTCAAAGAAAATATAATAACTGCAAAATACTCCAAGAGCGACATATGAAGATGCTCCTTTGGTTGATCAGAGTCTAATACTTGAAAGTTATAAATTCTGCCATTACATCCATTCAACCATAACACAAGCTTTAGAGAACGCAATGGAAATAAAAAATCCTATAATAACTAACTTGCCCCCTCTACGTCCCCGAAAGCTTATTTATCTAACCTGGAAATCTCTACCATCGACCTACTCAAATGAGTATCCGAGAGTTTAGGGGAAAAAATCGGGACATACAAAGAGTTTGGTGTGAATAAAAATATACCATCTCGAACCAAAATAGATATCTAGTGAGACCACACCACTTAGCGAAACTGGTTTCCCCTCACTAATATCTTATCCAAATATGTCAATCACAAATCATTCCCCTACAACCACAATGGTTAGAATAACCATAACATGATCATATGCATGTATGCAATATGGGTAAGTCTGACTAATCTGTCCTCCTAGGGATACGCACATCCAAGGTTTACCCTTCCCAGAATAGACTATCTGTCTCAAATAAAATGGACTATCTGTCTCAACTCAAATGAACTATCTGTCTCAAATCATAGTTTTCATAGGATCAAAATAAACTTATTAGTTTTCACTAATAACATTTATCCAATCATAGTTTTCATGGGATCACTATGAACCTATTAGTTGTCACTAATAACTGTTCGACGACGGAATTTCTATCGGTTTAGAAAACCGTCGAACGAATTTAGAAATAAAATAACTGCAAGCGCACGGTGTACGAATGTAGTCCGTGGCGAATACAGGTCGATCCGTAGGGAATTGATGATTTTAAAATTCTATTCAATCAAAATTAAACCAAAGTCGAGTGATTGTTAACTAACTAAAAGAAAGTAAAAACAAACTAAAACTATGGAGAATAAAAAGATGAGATTAAAGAGCAATTTAGAGGCAAATCCCCTCTCATGATCATATAAATCAACATAATGACATTATGATCTCTTTTTGGTCATGTGTGAGTTTAGCTGATGCATTTATCATAAGCATGGCCTAATTGTGTTATTAATTAACACACTTAAACCATCAAACTTTAATGCACCCTCTAACCCACTTACTAACTTCAATGAAAATGATATGAAATCAAAAGTAGAATCTATTTTAATCATGGTTTATTAACTATTGAATTAGAAACATAAACCATCAAAATTTGATTCTAAATCCACTTCCATTACCATGATCATATGTAGATGAAGAGGTAATTAATGATTCATATGACTAAGCATAGCCTATTTGTTTTGAACAATATAAGCTATCAAACTCAATATTAAACAC
The DNA here is from genome assembly GCA_030737815.1 of Allium fistulosum. NCBI lineage: Eukaryota > Viridiplantae > Streptophyta > Magnoliopsida > Asparagales > Amaryllidaceae > Allium > Allium fistulosum. The sequence continues at coordinate 183,917,865 of CM060905.1, read as the reverse complement.
AAAACCACACAAACATCTACTTTCCATTAAGCACAAAAGAGACATAAAAGAAATTATGTTGCATCTACATGATTCAAGAGAGCTTCATTACCCCTAAATTGAAGGGATTAGCCTCTCATTTTTGTTATCAAATCAACAAATGTAGAAAGCAACATTAAACAAAAAAGAGGAAAAAGAGAGAAAAAAGAAAGGAAAAACTAATCTACTTGCATGAAATAAGAGAGATCTACACTACAAACATGAAAGTAAATAAACAAAAGAAGCATGTAAAAGAAGAGAGCACTAATTAACATTGCATAAAAAAAATGGAAGTTACATGAAAATAAAAATGGCTTAGTAGCCATGGAAAAGGGAAGAGAACTTTCTTTTATTTGATCTAAAACTAACTAAGAGAGACTAAGGGGGAGAGAGGAGGTTACATGAACATAATGGGTTATTTATACAAGCATGAAACCCTAATCCATAATTTGGGGAATGCCCAAACTACCCCTTAGGAAGTGTGGTGGCCAAGTAACCATTAGCATACATTAATCATCATTTAAGTGTACATGAAGCCATTAATTCCATAAGCATGTGCATTAGCCTCTAATGTGTACATTAAGGTAGGTGGGTATGTGGGGTCCTCTATGATCTTCTCATTGAATTATTTCCATCTTCATTCCTTTGTGTTCATTTTGTGCATGCATATCTTCTTCATGAAACCACTTGTAATGAAAATCAAATTCCTACAAAATAGTATGGAAATTTCTAATTAAATTTTCTCAAGTTAATTTATGCACAAAGAATGACTATTTTGCCCTTGGATGAAGATGAATATGTGACAATTTGGAATTAATATGGATTTTGGTTAAAACAAGTTAAAGTACCCAATATGATCATTTATTTGAATTAAGTAGATTAAATATGGTGGTAAAAATATGCACATTTACGTGCACATCAAATACCACCGCACTTATCTTTTTATTCGTCCTCGAATAAAGGAAAACTAAGATAAATCCGTTTTCGTAGGGAGCACGATTGCATTGAGCGTATGCAACAAGCCGTTAAACCTCTGGGTGTCCCCAGTAGGACGAGTGTTGTCTCGTGAGGGTTTTCAGCGGATTCTGCCCACAAAATCCAAATGCAGAATGAAAATATTTACAAAATGCAAGATTTATTTACAAGGAGATGAATGCAAGTTTTTGAAAATATTTACAATGAAGGATTTATTTTTAAATTGACACAAATAAGTTAAATACAGGTTTGGTCATTATCTTGAAATTTAAGTCATTTACTCGTCAAAATTTCCAACAAAAATTACGTTATCATAACAAATAGACTATAGTTTTAACTCGTTGTTTCGGTTGATAACAAAGTGTAACCATGAATTAGATCCTTAGTTGATTATCAAAGTTTATCAAAGTTTATCAAAGTGGTATTTTCATTTCTTTTCAATAACAAATCAAATCAAATAAGTAAAAATAATGCTATCATTTCAATTGCTTGCTCTCTCATTATTTGCAAGAAAAACTACACACCTAGCTCAGGTAAACTGAGGCCAGATATACCACTCATGCACTGCCTTTCGGGCTTATGTGAGGGGAGTACAGAGCATGGCGAGTGCACACACTTTCGTGCATACACCTATCGACCATAGGTGGTTTTTATTAAGTCTGTTCTTTTTTACATGTGTTCCATACATGCATAACCGTGAGGACTTTTAAATGAGTATGAAAGCACATAATCAAAGATTCCAAGTAATTTACCCATGCATAACCATGAGGACTTTTAAATGAGAGTGAATACTTTGGATGTTGTTATTTTTTTTATTTTATTTTTCTTAAGAGAGAGAGAGTTTTGCAAAATCATCTTAGCACCATTTAACTCAAAAGACAAAAAAAATGTTATATCCTTTACTTTAAATCAACCACTTTTTTAAAACAAAGATTTTCAATTAGGATGTATTTCATAATTAACACGTATGAATCTTCCTATATACTAGTTAAACCATTATTATTTGTAATTAAAATTCATTTTTATTTTTGTTAAGACGAATAAATTTTCAAAAATTTCAATTTAATAAACCAAAACCATATATATATCCTATAGTGTTTCTTTAAAAATAAATCAAAATGGTTTTTTAAAAAAAAATCTTTTTTTTTTTGTTTTTTAGATTGTTTTTTATTTTTGGAAAGAAAAATTGAAAAATGATGATGAGTCTCCCCCCACACTTGATTTTGACTGTGTCCCCACAGTCAACCCAAGTGGAAGGAGAAAAAATAAAAATAAAAACATGACCTTTATTTAAATGGAAATTAACGGTATTTACACGAGATCATGAAGTATATCGTCAAAAAGTAAATGAAACGGTCTTTCAAAAACCGATTCATTTGTCTCGTCAAGTATACGAGACACAGCTTAAGCTCGAAAAACTAAACCATAAAAGATTTCAAAGTTGAGTGTTGATTCAGAAAAACGAATGTCGTTTTATTAAAAATCGTACGAGTTAATTTTTGGTTAAAACAAGTTAAAGTACCCAATATGATCATTTATTTGAATTAAGTAGATTAAATATGGTGGTAAAAATATGCACATTTACGTGCACATCAATAACATATGTCAAATCATAGTTTTTATGGGACCACTATGAACCTATTAATTGTCACTAATAACCTTTCTCTAACCATAGTTTTCATGGGATTACTATGAACCTATTAGTTATCGCTAATAACATTCCTTCAAATCATAGTTTTCATGGGATCATTGGGTCTATTAATTTACACTAATACCTTTCCAATTCATATCATTTTGATCAGTTATGGGCATCCTAACATATTATATTTATCAAATCTCCTGGATGCAATTCTAGTCACTCAGGAGTTAAGTCTGACCATACGCACTACTGGGACTACATAATCGATAACTCAGCCCCCAATCCTAAAATTTAACATTGCGTCATAATAATGTGAGCATGACAATGATAAATATGTAATTTAACCGATCAAATAGTAATAAGAACATATAACATCATTCATCAAAATATGTTCAATCAACAGTCATTGGCATCACAAAATTACTTAACCTTAAGTAATAATTTCCTTTGGAAAATTCGTATAAAACTTGGGCTAGACACCAATTTAATTCCTTGAAAACCTTTATTTCTATAAATGATTAATCCTTTAAAATCATTCTTTAAAACAAGGGGAAACATAACCCATTACGTAGCAAAAATCTTATGCCAAAATACAATCCTTTTTGAAATAGCTTTCTTTATATACGATATCAAAAGGAGGTTTTCAAACCTCTAAGCTTGGGTTTTGGTTTACGTAGTATAAGGCTTTCGGCCTATAAAATGTAAGACATCGAATCTGAAGGTTTCCGGCATCATGGTCACAAAATAATTGATACCGAAAATATGAACTTGTGGCATCATTGCCTCAAAATAATTGATATCGAAAATATGAACTTGCAACATCATTGCCTCAAAATAATTGATATCAAAAATATAAACTTGCAACATCATTGCCTCAAAACTATTTTTGTCAAAATCATAAACACCCGGCATCATTTCCGCTTTAAAGTGGATGTCGAAAACTATAACTTACGACATTCATGTCGCTTAGTATGGACATCGAAAACAAAGGGTGACAAGGGACATCAAGCTTAAAACCAATAAATAATGTCAACTGTTTGATGTCGAACCCCAAAACATTTAAAATTTGAATACCAATCTTAAAACATAAGGATGTTGCATTTTTGTTTTGTTGAGTAACGAAATCATTGATGTCAAAAAGTGCTGAAATCCTGTACATCTATATGAACAGAATCATTTCGTACCTACCTAACTGGATATCATATGCATCCCGTCATGTCGATATTGCAATTCATAACTTCTATCAATATTGGCCATTATTAGGGATTTCGATCCTAAAATCAAGCAACATGGCAATCACAGAATTAAACTCAAAAATGTTTTCTTTCCATATAAAGTCATTTCTTTTCACTAACTGTTGTCCCTTTTCAACTTTCTATTGGTTAATAAGATACTTTACCATATTATTTTCAGGAAAACTGTTGCAATATTAATTTACCTTCCCCAAAATAATTTACAAACTATTCAAATCAAAATTATTATTTTAATATAATTTATTAGCCTTTCTTGCTTAATAAATTTATAGAAAATCATAATCACTTGGATTTTAGTTAATTAATTTTAATAATTAAAACCTGAAATAAATACCTTTCCATCTTACGAAATTGATAAAATATTCATATTAACCTTGGAAATTATAAAACTAAAAACCCATCTCCAAAATAATGTTTTACACAATGTATCAAAATTTCAAATCAATGGGAGATTAAAACCTTAGGTTTTACACTTAAAACCTACTAAATCAATTCCACAAAAATTCCAATAAATCATCATTTAATCCAATAATGATACAATCAATCCATACATGACATATTGTCATAATCAACTGGGAAATAAATCATATATCTGAAAATAAACAAAAAAAACTTTAGATGTATACTATTATTTACCTTAGACTGGATACTAGATTGAGATTTATTGTTGATTGATTTCCCTGATTCTTTCCCTTGAATCACTTCAAGTCCCTTCTTTTTCTCTTGTTAATGGTCGACCTTTGTTTTGTTTGATTTGATTTAGAAAAGGAAAAATGAAAAATGAATGTGAGAGGGAGTGTTTAAGGAATGAATGAAAGAACGGTTCCCATTTTCCCCCTCTTATTGATCACTTCTTATTCTTAGTTTTAAATCATTCTTATTAGTTAGTTAATTAAGGTTGGACCCAATTTATTCTCAAATCTCATTCTCTTTATCTCCACACATCATATTATTCTATTTAATTCATCTAATTAAATCTCCTAAACATGTTAATCAAAATTAGTGGTGTTACAGGTAGGTGGAGCAAGCCCATATTAAAAATGGCAAGCTAGCCAAATAGATGAAACAACTCAAGGCTAGTATCGACGCCAATAATTTATAGTTCGCCACCCCTGACGCAGCGATAGATAAGCTCGAGCTTGTGATTGAAAGGTAAGAGGCTGAAGCCAAAAATGCTACCAAAGAAGATGCCGAACCAAAGAATAAAAACAAGGCGCTCGAGGACAAAGTTGCGGGCTCGGAATATAAATTGGCTCAAGCAGCTGAAAAAGAAAAGGCCCACATAGAAGAGATTAAACACTTGATCTTCAAATTCTATGTCTATGTGTTCGTCTAAGGGACTAAAATGACTCGGAAACACCTGCCCCGTGCCTCCTGATCGATGTATATGATGAGGTGATGAGGGGAAAAAGGAAAGAGTTGAAGGTGTACAGCATGAATTCAACGAAGATGATATCATAGATGCCCTTTTTGATGACGAAGACCTTGTAGCCCTAAAAGTTGGAAGGGACCGGCATGTTGCAGAAGATGTGGCGCGGACGCCCATTAGGGATTCTATTAAACCCTTCTCGAAAAAGTCAGCTGAAGACACTGTTGCTCCCACTAATCATGAGCCCAAGGTGGAGATCCCTGTCACTAGGCTATCTGCATTTAGGTCGTCACGCCTACCACATTTTTGTCGCCTACATCGGCCGCTAATGCCCCTACCGAAGGCTATAATCAAGACTCTCCTGCTTTTTCCATCTTCCCTTGCCATTTCCATGCTCTCTCCAGTTCTTGAAGAGCATAAAATAGTTCTAGTTTATACTCAACATACTGATCCATCTAAAGGTATACCTCTCAATAATCCGGTGCTTGAGAGACTTCAGATGTCTCCTATTCAGATTGCTGACCTCTGTAAACATGTCTTTCTTATTTCAAGTTAACCTACAATAGTGCCACTTCATGTAGTAATTTATGCCCCTGGTCCTTCAGCTGAAGTTTCTACAACCGTGACCACATTCATTATATCTTGTTTCGCCATCACCACCTCCTCAACTTGGCCCGATCCCGACCCTGATGCGAAAAAGATTGAGGCGCTAAAAGAGATGAATGAACCAAGTGCTTCCCTTGATGATAAGGAAGAAGTTATGATTATGTATATGTACGGGCCAGAACACTCTATGGCTGCAAACCTTGCCAAGGGGACTACCAATTTGGTCAAGGCGAAGCTTGACCTGGGTGTAACCGTTCCTCCTTCATCACTATCTATATCCCTTTCCGAGCTTTCAATTTCTCCAACGCGATCAACATCCCCTCCCACCATTGGAGCTATTCAATCATCTAAGTGCAAGCATGTCATGGCTAATGAGAAGACATTATGCCTTTGGGGGAAGCACACCTTCAATGTCCAAGCGCCAGAAGAGATCCGCCATAAAGCCGAGGAAGGTTCCAAAGGAGGGAAGAAGTGAAAACTCTGATCACTTTGATGACTTTTTGAGATCTTTTAAATTTGTTTCCATGTACATAGGCCGACTTTTTCATGGGTCCAACCCCCAACTATTGTATATAAAAGATGAAGTAATGAAAGATTTTATTCGACAAAACCTTGTCTCATTTACTTTATCACATATTTTGTATTATGCATGTATGTATTATTCCATATGTACAATATATGACTATTCGTAATGAAATACTTATACATTATACTTGCATGTTTCTATGTCCTATGTATGTAGTAACTTTGTACATATAAATGAACTTCTATAATTGTTCGGCGTTGTTCCTTTACTAAGGTTTATTTATTGTCGGTTAAACATATTATATTCATTTTTAAACAAAACTGTGTTGTAATGCTTCGACATAAATTATATGGCTTTCCTCTCTTGTTCCACGAGCATCAATATTACCTTGGTATTTATAACTACAAGAACAAAATTATACAACAACATTAGTCTTCGGGAATCAGTGTCTATAATGCCTATCTCCATACATCTATCTCTGACATGACCTATCTCTGGGGAATCGGCCAAAGTTAAGATGCATATGGTCTAATTATCTAATCTCCCCCTTGCGGTCTGATAATAATCTAAAAAAACCATCATGGTTCAAAGGAGTCCGTCGATACATATCTCCGAGTGCCTAGACACCCGTTTTTCAAAACACAGAATGTGAGTTTATGTCACCGATCCCGTAGTAATAAGTCAGACTTAATGAATGCATTTCATTGATTCAAAAGGTTAATTTAGTTCAATATCTAATAGCAAAATCCACTTCATTACATCCAATTCAGATGAAAACAAATTCCTAATTAAAAAATGAAATCAAGTAAAACAATGGTGTAAATGCTCACTATTCCATGCCCATGGAATTGGGTCCCCGGTGATTGTTGATAGCTTGAAAGTGTCGTCTCAAAGCTTCTGTCCTATCACATGGGTCCTTCCCAATTTGGACTAAATGGCCGTATATACTAGGAAAGACATGTTTTAAAACGAGGTAGCCAATCTCAAAAGTATGATGCGAATGGAGTATGTCCGGTTGTGGACTTTTGGGTTGTCAAATAAGCCCATAATGCTTGTGGTAACTCATACACTCAACTTCACTTAGCTCATTTCAGTCGCTTCTTTTTGATGGATTTGATGATCTTATACACTACCTTCGCTTATCCATTCACTTGAAATGTGAACCATCAAACACTTTTTTAATTCGATATCGAGCATAGAATTCATGGAGTTCCGTGCTTTTGAACTGAGTTCCAATGTCCGTAATAACCTTCAGTGGCACTCCGAACCTACTCAGAATGTTCTTGGCTATGAAATTTATCCTTTTTGTCGAAGTGATCGTGGTGAGGAGCTTTATTTCAACCTAATTTTTTAAGTAGTCCACTACTACAATTTCATATTTTGTTCCTCCGCATGACATGGTAGCAATCTAGTAGAAACAATTCCCCAAATTATAATGGCCGTGAGCTAACTATTTATGTAAACTTGTTGGACGGGGCTCTTTGTATATTTGCAAATCTCGGATACCTGTCATATTTCCTCGAGTATTCAGCTGCATCTTGATTGATAGTTGACTAGAGATATCCATAACGAAGAACAGTCTTTGCTAAATTATGCCTCCCATTGTGATCGCCGGTACTTCCTTTGTGAACTTCCACAAGGATCTTCTTGGCTTCATCCTTATCAACATATCTTAGCATAGGGTAAAGAATGCTCTCCTATACAGTACTCCTTCTTGCATAACATAACACAGTACTTTACACAAGAGATTCCATTTTTTCTTTCAATTCTTTAAGAGAATTCCCTTTAGCAAATAATCCTTGAACGGAGTCATCCATGACTCCTTCTACTCGACCTCCAAGACATAGTCAATATTCATTTCGATGGTGCTTGGAGATTTCAACATTTCTATTGGTATGATCCCTAATAGTCGTGCATAGCCAGATCTAGCTAGTTTTCCTAATGAATCTGCATTCATATTTTCCTTTGTAGGATGTGTATTATCGTGGACAGCTCGATATCGTTTAGTAGTTCCAATACTTTCGATGGGTTAAAGCAAGTCGTGCACCCTTAGCCTGACCTTTACCTGGAAAACTACCACTTGGGAGTCACTATAGTATGTAGTGTTAACACTCCAATTCCTTCGAAATCTTAAGTCCCGCTATCAAGGCTTCATACTCCGCCCCATTATTCCTTATATGGAACTCAAGTTCACTACACCTTCGACTTTTCTGGGTGATCAAGATTACTCCCACTCCATAATCATGGACGTTGGATGAACCATCAACATATAATTTTCATTAAGCTCAACCATTTCCTCTTCCATTTCTTCATCTCCAATAGTGAATCCGACAATGAAATCCTCCAACACTTTTACTCGAATCGCCTTCCTAGGATGGTAAGTGACTTTATATTGACTCATCTCGATGTTCCACTTCAATAATCATCCCAAAGTCTCGAGGCGATGCAATATTGCCTAAGGGTTGATCTGTCAACACTCCTATTGGATAAGCATGGGAATACAGTCTCATCTTTTTCAATGCTATCAATAAGCAGTACGCCAAATTCTCTAATTTTGAATAATTTTTTGCTGGTCCAGTGATCCGCTTGTTGAAATAATATACCCGTCTTTAGATTTTGCATTCCTCATGCACCAATGATGCACTTAATGCATGATTCAAGAGTGCCAATTAATATACAGATCTTGTCCTTTCAAAGGATTCGATAAGATCAATGATTTCTGGAGATGTTCTATTAGATTCTGAAAAGCAGCTTCACATTCGTTTTTCCATTAAAACTTCCCTCTTTCCTTCTTGATGGCATCAACAAGTGGTATACACTTATCGGTCACCTTTGAGATGAGTCTACTCAAAGAAGCAACTTTATCATTCAAGCTCTACATTTCCCTCCTTGTATGTGGTGTTGTAACCTTCTTCAAAACTTCAATCTGATTTGGGTTAGTTTTAATGCCTCTTTAGTTCACAATGAACCCAAAAAAAACTTACCTACTGCGACTCTGAAAGAACATTTCAGTAGATTCAACTTCATTCCATACTTTTGAAACATAGATTTCCATAATCCATCTGATTTGCTGTTCAAACATCTTGTTAACTGAATGCGGCTAAGTAGCTCCAACGTTCTTTAAACCGAATAACATGACTTTGTAGTAATAGTCTCAAGTCCATGATAAAGCTTGAATGTTTTTAATTAGGGACATGCATTGTAATCTGATTATAGCCGGAGTAAGCATCCATAAACTATAGAAGTTTATGCCTAGTTTTTCCCCCCGCGAGTTGTTCGATCGACGAAAATGAAAAACAGTCCTTCGGACATGCCTTATTCAAGTCAGAATAGTCAATATGTACTCATCACTTTCCATTGGTCTTCCTAACCATCATGGGATTAACTACTCATTCCGGTAGAGTGCATCTCAGATAAAGTTGTTGGCAAATAACTTATCCACTTCTTCCTTTAACACAACAAATCTCTTTGGTTCCATGCTGCGTCATTTCTATTTTAGCGAAACAGGGATTGGGTTGACATTAATGCATGACAACAACTTTAGGCTAAATCCCACAGCGAGTCCACATCAACACATCCTTGTTTGCTCTTAGAAACTAAACCAATTCCTTTTTCATCTTCAAGCTCAGTTGAGATCAAATTTTGACCATCTTCATCGGAACATCTTCATCGGAACATCTTAATCCACTTGGATCTCAAACATCAGCTCGACCAATGTCATCCTCTCCTCGTCCTACTCTTTATGTGGGTCCATAGCTCTACACCGATCTCTAGCAGACACGAGCCAAGGCTCGGACCATAGTTGATATGCATTTTAATTTTTAATACAGAGGAGGCTCTCTATGTATATTTTTTCCTTTCTCCTTACGTAGATACGCTGCTCTACTATCATCATCATAAAGTATATAAACATCCCGGTACACTATCCGGTGTCTAGGCATCGATCTCCTGAATACCTACATCATGTGACATCCAAAAAGGGAAAAGCAACAACATAGCAATCATAACAAACATAGCATCCATCAAACAATCTTCACTATTATTCAATGTGTTTTGGATATATGATAACTAGTACGACCATCAACTGCCAGGGATTAATAGAAAAATCCCGGCTTTCTATGTACCCAAACACCAACCTATATAGCTAACACTAGATCCCTTCAACAATCCATGGTATGGGGATCCCTTCAATGATCCAGGGTAACCATCAAAATACCCGATGAACGTCCCCATTCTTACGAGTACAACAAAAAACACTCCGATCATCAACGATCTCTTCGCAGGCATATCCATGCCTTTATCGCTCTATCCATTTCCATTCATTATCACAGAACTCTTTAGCATTCCACTTTTTCCACGATAGAACCCTTCGATGTTCTATCCATGAGTTCCCTTCAACGAATCAGCCCTAATGGGTCATTATCATTATGACTCCATCAATCGAGTTATTATCGTCAGAACACTTCTTTACATCCACATCAATCGTAAAATCAACACATCAAAGTTATGTGGCCATTCCATCGAAGCATCACTCCTTCGCCTTGTAGTCTTATTGTTGATCTACATCGTCACAACCATTGAAAATGAATGTCGAACGATCGATCAAACATACGTGCACAAACAGCGAGACACCACATACATGTTCCTAGAGCCACACTTTAATTTGTCAACCACTGATGTGATCAATACCGACCATGTTTGGTCGGCCTAAAGTTGGTCAAAGTTGGCCAAGTACTCCAATAATTCATCTTGCCTTGCCTCCATACAACCATGTAGCCCAATAGCCTAGATTTCAAAGTGAATACTCCCATTTCTCGAAGCTCATGTGATCAGTATCGTTTTCTTTTCCCCTTCAATATTTGGCTAAGTCCAAATGCATATCATCTTGTTTCCCTTAGCTCATCCAGAAGCAAGTGTCTCAATGACCCAAAGTACTCCTCGCTTTGACTCAAAGCATCATCTCATTACCGACCTGATCTTTGCATGCCCAAAAGAACTAGGCCCAATCAAAATTTACTTAGAAAAACTCGAAATATTTGGCCTTCAAACCCGAAGTAATCCTCCCCTTGACACAAAGCACTTCACTCCGGCCACAATTTTGATTCCTACCGATCTGATCTGATTTCTACTGATCTAATTTGACAATCAAATTTTGGACTATCAAATAAACTTCAAATCACTTGAAATTTGATGTTAAGACTTCCCACGGCTTAGAGCACATCATCTCCAAATTTCATCATGTTTAGAGCATTTTGGTGTCATTTGCACCAAATAGCATATCTTATTCCTAACTGTACAAAACAGCTAGCAAAACATCAAACAATTCACCCAAAAATCAAATATCATTCCATATAAACTAAACAACATATTCAAATCGTCCAAACACAATTTATTAGCATAAATTGTAACATCCCGAAATTTGCCGTTTTGATTTTGAATATTTAATTAATTTTAAATATTTAAATAATTAGTGTTTAAAAATCTAAATAACTTATATTCAAATATATGGATTATTTAAATATTTGAATTATGAACTAAAAATTAATTAAATGGATTAAATAGTCTTATTTAACTTCTTTTAATTAATAAATAATGATGGTGGACTCATTTTGTAAATTTATTTACAATAATAAATAGTTCGAATAAATAATAAGAAAATCAATTATTAATAAAATAACTAGATTTTTATTTATGTATTTTTAAATCATTTTATTGGATTTTTCCACAATTTTTAATTTGGAAAATATTTAAATTATCGTATGATTTATTTTTCGGCAAAAGCTGGTACTTTTGTGATTTTATAAAATAAAATAACCAGTGTATTTTATATTTATTTTGGAATCATGTCGCATTTTTTAGCCGACCGTATTTCTGTTTTGTCGTTCGCGGTACGTATGCGAACAAAACTCGTTGCAGCGAAGTGCTGGAAATTGCAAAATAAACTAACTTCAACCCTTAGACAATTCAACACAACTTAACTTTTCCTTTTCCCTCTTCTTTCTTTTAATGTAAAGAGAAAAGTTAATCCATCGTCTTCAAAAATCTAAATCAAATCAAATACTTGACTAAAAATAATAAAGATGGATTCTTTGGGTTCATGATGAGGAGATCTAAATGTTGGTGCGCTTGAAGTTGTTTTCGGAATTACTTGGACGTGATTGACTTATCCATGCCGAATTAGGGTTAGAGTTGGGTGAGTTTGGAGAGGCAAGAGGCAAATTCGAGTGTGGATTTGAGTAGCTCGAGCGAAGATGGAGAGAATGATGGTGGTATGGAGGAGTGTGGCTCGACTAGGTGAAACGCGACCTTGTCCTTGTCGTTTCTAGGCTGTGCGGTTGCTTTTGAGGGAGGCACTTCAAGCTACATTTTGTTGGGTTCATCGCGGGGCACGGGGGAAGAGGAGTTAAACGAAAGTGGTGGCATTTGATTTTGTGGTGTGTGGATGGATCTAGGAGGAGAAATAGGGTCATGTTTTTGGGTGTATCTCTTTGTATTTTCATTCATGCACAGGCAGCCTCAAAATCGATTTAGGGAAGATAGTGTTAATATGGGTAATTAGACTAATTGAGCAATTAGTGTAAATTAATTAATTTAATTAATCTCGAATCTTATAAATCTAATAACTTTTTCCATACGATGTCAGATTTGAACGCGGTCTTTTGCATTAGACTCATGCTGTTGTTATCTACGCGTTGGAGTTAGATTTGTTGAATTTGGAGCAAGTAGAATTTTGATCTAAAATCGGACATTTCTCGATTTTTGATCAAACCAAAACGCGAAAGCGTCAACAGAAATTTTGATGAGTTTACTCACCTCTAGATAAACTATATGATATCTATTGTATGCTTGGATGATAGTTGATAGATTTTAATGAAGTATAAATTAATGATAAAATTATAGTGATTTAATTTAATTATGTTGAGCGTAGTTAAATTAGTTATACTTCGTTTGTGAAATCTATTTAGAAAAATAAAATACCGTTCTACTATAATTAAATTAAATAGATTATTTTGGACATCTATAGAGTAGAATAAAACACCGTTTTGTGCTTGCAAAGTAAAAGTATTACTTTTGAAGTTAATTAATAAATGATATGTTAGTTATTGATTGCTAATTATTGATAATAATATGTCTGTTATTAATGTTTGATCGATTATCTGGATTTGAATTCCCGCTTGAAAAGTAGATTGTATAAATAACCATTGTATTGCAGTGGACTTTTGTAGAGAGACCCTAAGGAGTTTTTTGCCATTATCAATTTACTCTTATAAGCATCTTACATATATTCTTATGTTGCTTATATTGATGTTTGGTTGAAACATTTTCGACATACTGTTTGATTTACGTAAGTGTCGTTATAGCGATTATCGCTATAGCATCACTTATGAAATATCATCTCCTTAAACATGTGTGTGTGTTGAACTTGTGCTTGTATTTTTACAAAATAAACATTTGGTCGTGTTTTTGCACTTTGAAAGTTGTTTAAACTATATTTTCAAGTGTTTTTAAGAATTTTGAAATAAAGGATAAGTATTATTTAAAATTTATGAAAGGAGTTATAAGTTGATTAATTATCTTTCAGGATAATTATTGTTGTTTTAGATATATAAAAAGTTTATAAATTTATTTGATTATCTTTTGAGAAAATTAATGTTGTTTTAAATTTATAAAAAGGTTATAAAATTGATTAATTTTCTTTCAGGATAATTGATGTTGTTTTAAATTTATATAAAGATAATAAATTTGATTAATTTTCTTTCGGGATAATTAATGTGGTTTTAAATTTATAAAAGAGTTATGTCAATTATTTTTCAAGATGATTAACATTGTTTTGAATTTATAAAAGTATTTTAAATTTATTTATTATCTTCCTGGATAATAAATGTTGTTTTAAAAGTTATAATGATAATTTATAAATATGAACATCTATAAAAAAGAATGTATAAAAATATAGCTAAGTGTAAATTGTTTTTCGAATGATGTTTTAATGACATTTTTTTACCCTTCTTTTTAATACACCGAGAAAAAGAATTTGCTCTTTAAAAAGAATATTTTGAAGAGTGTTTGTATTTAAAGTTATTTTACAAATATTTGTGATATGATAATCAAGCACAAGTGTGAGTCAAATGTTTTAAGAGATTCAATTTTCATACACGACCATTTTGTTATTCTCGATAATTGATTATTGACTATCGATTCTACTACATTCTTTGAGTTTCGTCAGTTTAAGGTGATTTGTTGCTCATTTGAGCGTTGATATCCTTTGTCGGAAATGACTAAAACAAAAGAGCGAGTGGGGGCTAAGCTATGTGGGATTGCTTGGATTAGAGTATTTTCACATCTACTCAAGATTTGATTTTAGTGGTATGGCGTGGAGATGTGAAATACTCGGATTCTCAGTAAGGTTGGCGGGGTCCAGCTTGGAGGTTTCTAAGAGAGTCACAGAGTATGTGACTCTCTCAAGCATATTTTCTATAGGTATACTTTCGGTAAGGAAGGGTGCACCCTCCTAGTCATTGTTGGAAAATTCTCTTTTCTTATTTGATTCAAATCTTTGAATCGTTTTCTTAATTGCATCAAGAAGTACATGGAGCTCTCCTCGATGTTTAATTATTTGTTTCCATTCTTTCAAGTCTGATTTTACTCCGACTTATTTTCATTCTTTCATCTATGGATGTTGTTTTTGTAAGGTAAAACCTGTTCCATGTTTAGCGGCGTGGTCTCACATAATTATATTATGCTCACCATATTTCTTGAGTTTTCTCATGTTGGTTTTCCAGACTGATCCGGATGTTATTTTATCATAATGCAAGGGTCAGACCGAGTATTTTTCCAGGTTGTTGTTGGTGGGACATAGAGCTCATGGAGTAGAGCTGGATGTTCACCTACCGTAGTATTCTTATTTTTTGCTATGTTATTATGTATGCCCATCAGCATTTTTAAGGTCGGGAAGTTATAATTATCCAGCCTGATGAGGTTTGTTTTGAACTCCGATATACCTTATATCCTAGAGTGACAGCTTTTACTGTCTTTGTTATATAATATGTGATCATTCCGCTGTGAGATTCTATTTCCCCTATTCTTTTTTATTTTACCCTAATAATCTGCCTTTTTGACACTTGGATGCTCGGTATTTAAATACCGTGGATGTATTGAGTGTCGACTTTCGATGGTCGAAAAGGCAGGTCCTTGCATTTGGTAACATAGCTGAAGGTTAAGCGAGAACCTTGGCTTTGGTGGGTAAACTCATCTGAGATAAGGGTAAGTGATACCCTATAATGAGTTGAGAGTATTATATATATGAGAGCGTATTTATTATTACTATAAAAACATATTGCATTAATTGGTCTATCGAGCTGTTTATGAATTCTGGTCGAGATGTGGGATGCCATGGTGTCAATAGGGGTTTTTAAACACTCGAACAAGGCAAATGGACATGATATTGTTTTTTTAAAAATTGAGTAAATGAAATAATTTTCCTAGGATCATATATTATATATATATAGGAATAATTTTCAAATTTATTTACTTATTTAAGGTTTTTGTTTGTTAATGATAATATTCCTTTATTGTCATTAGTGTTTGATTTGTCATGCTTGGTTAGTTTAGGGAGCATTGACTATTGTTTATTGATTGTTGATTTATGCTCGACCAGTTTATGGGCATTTACTTCTTTGATTTAAAAATGAACCCATTGTGAATTAAGTTTCAAAACTTGACTATAAAGTGTTCGAAGAAAATGTTAAGTTAAAAGTCATCTTCTAATAAATGTGTAATTTAATCTAAATAGGAAGATAAGACATTCGGAGGATAAATATTTGTGAAAAGTTTATTGTAATATAAGATGATTTTAAGGGTACATTTTATATGAGCATGGTATATATATAAAATGATTTATATAATTTACAAAAGGTGTTTTATAAGTAAAAAGAGTTTTTGAGAATTTAAATCTTGGTATTGCTTGAAATGATTTCAAAACGATTTAGAGAAAAGTAATAATGGTATTACTTGGAAGTATCCATAAGTATAAATATTTTAAAAAAGAAATTTTAATAAAGATACATTTTCTTTGGATAGTTCGGGAAAAACATCTCGATTTATTTTGTGGTAATCTGAATAATCTTCTAAGTGACAATCGAATGTTTGCTTAGGCGAACATTATAGTGCAATTAGTAAATTATTCTCTTATCATTGTGCGATCGAAATAAGTTTGAATCCGAACGAACAAAAGGCACGTGTTAGTGAATAAATTGTAAAGTTATTTTATATATAGAAATATATGTAATATGATTATAAAAAGGATTTTTTCGAAATAAAAAAAATCTGGGTATTTAGTTCTTAAATTTCCTTAAAAGGATATTGATTTAAAATAGAAGAATGTTTTGATAAATGAAATTTTTAACTATTGGATTGGAAGGTTTTGATAAATTTTGTTTTATTAAAATCATAATTTTGTTTAAACATTTAAGTTGTGTAAACTAGTTGATGTTATTAGGTCAACCCATAAGCATGTTCCTTTAGAATACTCAAAGGTAAAAAGGACGAAGTAATCGACTCAGTTTTAAGATCCATATTTTGTCTGGTCCTCTATTTTGAAAAGAAAAATATAAATAAGAATAAATAATAAATAAATAAATAAAATAAAATTTGAAATTTTGTATATAATCTTAGGATATATAGGAGCATTATACAAGCAAATAAAAGTGGAGTAAGTTTTTAATTTAATTTTTTATAAAGATGTGTCTTTATAAAATGTTTATAAGCTTAAGTGAAAATTTATGGAGTAATTCATAAATAATGTTAGTATTGATTGAAATACTATAAATGAAAATGAAAATGGTTTAAAAGACATTGGAATAGTTAAGAAACCAATAAGATTAAGTAAGCAAGTTATACGTAGAATATTTTATTCGCATAGTTCTTGATCTAGGATTTGAATACATAATCTCGGGGTGATTTACAGCTGCCGAAAAAGGATTTCTCACTTGAGTCAGATTCTTGATATGATATTGAGGGTTTTTTATCATAGTATATGGCTATGTAAGTAGAACGGAGGTTTCTAATCAAGGAACATGATCGAAGTCCGCACTAGGGAGGTCGAGTGAGCAATACTAATTCGAAAGTAAAGTCTATGTATCCGAGAAAGTAGTCGGATCGAATATTACGTCGGATGATTTAGGTACATCATAAGGGCTTAAGTATACTTGTGTTCTCTTTTTTGTGGCTTTGTAAAGTTTAGGGAGTGATTTTCATTTTTTTCTAAGGTAGTTTAGATAACCTTCTAAGTAATAACCAAAGGCTGATGAGCATGATAGGAAACTTAGGAAATTATCTATATCCTTGGATGATCGAGAAATTTGTGAACCTAAGCAAAATTATAAATCATGTTTGATAGTCATTTAGCATTTTAAATAATGTTAAGTGTTGATCTATTCCTTTATGGAATTTTATTTGATTGAAAATGTGATTTTATAAACTACGATTTATAAAAGTTTTGTTTATTATTATTATAAATCCATGTGCTTTTGAAAATGTGATTTCGAAAGAAATTGTGAAAGAAATAATATTATTATTATTATGAAAACTTGGCGAAGTATTATTATTTAAGAATATTTGAAAAGAATTTCTGTAAATTGGTTTTTCAAATATTTTTATTATGACTAAAGTTAGGCGATTAGGGTTTTCCTATTTGGAAGACTCACAAGGTATATTTGTTTACTCTAGTTGTTGTTTTGATAGGAACCAGAATACTACTAAATGTTTCTTGTTGTTTTGATTCTAGAGTTATACCACACCTCAGTAGGAGGAGCCGCCTTCTTGTCATAATTGATTTTGATATATTTCTCTTTGGAGGAAGTTAAAAAAATTTGAATATAAAATCTAGGCATTTAGTTCCAAATTTATCTTTTGAAAAGATTGAATGCTTAGTAATTTATTATAGAGTATTCTTTATACTTTGCTGTGTATTGTAGTTATATTGCTTTTGGTTGCATATGGCTTTATGTTACCCTATTGTTGCACCATTATTATAAGTTGCATCATATTTACTTTGAAAGTCTATAGGATCTTTATAAATAATGCAACTTATATATATATATATGTGTGAGTGTATATTACTAACTATGTTAAGCAGAGAACAATAATTGAATATAAGATAAATAATAAAAACGATCACACCAGATATTTTATATTGGTTCGGACTTCCCGTCCTACGTCCGTCTCGAAGTTCCACTTCGGTATTTCCTTTACGCAACTAACCCTCGCTTCGCTCGGAGGAATAGGCTAATACAAAAGTATATCTTTGACAATCTTGTGTTCCAAATAACATGGTTTTTGACTGATAGTACAAATCTTCCTATGATCTCCTTTGAGTATTTGAATGTGAATGCTTTGAGTTGTAGAAAGTGGTTTAACCAAAATTATATTTTTTGTTATAATAGATTGAGAGTATGTAAGCAATGTATGCACAAGAGAGTGATAAGAAATCAAAAGAGAGTAGATTTAATTAATTCAGTTTAGTTAATCTCTAAATCTCAAACATAGTAGTATTTATAGATTCAAAAGGATGCAAATGAAGAGTTGTTACTATTATATAAGGTCTATTCATTTTAATGGTTGCAACCTTTCGATGAAGAAGCAATTTCTTTTTGTTCAATAAAAGCGTCTATTCAGAAATATGCAGTTTTTCAGATGACAGACGTCTGTGGTAAAACCTCAGACATCTGTGGCTTTAGAAATTTATTTTTCCGTGTATTTCCTCAGACGTCTGTGGTTTTACCTCAGACGTCTATGGTTAGTAAATGCAGTTTTCTACTATATTGTAAAGTATTTGAATTTGTGTATGATTATGTGTGCATATATACTCACGGAGACCTTAACAACATTTTGTCTAATACTCTTTTATTGTAGAATAACCTTACTAACTATAGTATGGTCAATAGATCTTCGTTTGTCTTCGAGTCTCGATATCTTTTAGCATGATGTCTTCTTATAGTATATACATGTAATCTTGATAAAGTGTATATATAAGATTGTATAATTGTTGTCATTGAACATAAACTGGAGGTTCTAACAGACTTGTTGCATATGGTTGTTATATTGTTTATATTGCTAGTATATTGCTCTTTTGTCAACATGATTGTCTTTTGAATTATGTAAGTACAAGATAGGTACAGGGAAGCAAGATATTACTATTTGATTTCTTGCGCACCTGCATTCGCATCGAGATAGTAAGTTGCTTGCTAAATAAAAATCAAACGTAAAAGAGGTATGAAGCAGATTTAGAAATTGGTGATTGACTGATGATTTTATGCCCCATATATGGAAGGCCACATGGCTTCTGTTTTCTTTGTTGATTCGGGCCAGTTGTGGCAAGTTGTAGCATTTCAGGATCAACCGCGAAAAGGAGGTGCTGTCGAAATTTTCTGTAACATAAGGGACTTTAAAAGTCTGATAACTCGTTTTAATTAACAAGTTTTTTTAAAACCTAAGGGTGAGAGGACATTTTCTTCCTATGGGAAATTCGGGAACGAAATACTTTTAAGGTGAGGGAATGTAACATCCTAAAATTTATCGTTTTGATTTTGAATATTTAATTAATTTTAAATATTTAAATAGTTAGTGTTTAAAAATCTAAATAACTTACATTCAAATACATTGATTATTTAAATATTTTAATTATGAATCAAATATTAATTAAATGGATAAAATGACCTTATTTAACTCCTTTTAATTAATAAATAATAATGGTGCTCATTTTGTGAATTCATTTACAGTAATAAATAGTTTGAATAAATAATAAGAAAATCAACTGTTGATAAAACGACTTGATTTTTATTAACGTATTTTTAAATGAATTTGTTGGATTTTTTCATAATTTTTAATTTGGTTAATATTTAAATTGTCGTTTGACGTTTTTTCGGCAAATGATGATATTTTTGTGATTTTATAAAATAAGATAACCAGTGTATTTTATAATTATTTTGAAATCGTGTCGCATTTTTGAGTGCGACCGTATTTTTGTTCTATCGTTCGCGATTCGTACTTCGACTCTTAGACAATTCAACGCAACTTGACTTTTCTTTTTTTCTAACTTCATTCTTTTACTGTAAAGAGAAAAGTTAATCCATCATCTTCAAAAATCTAAATCAAATCAAATACTTAATTAAAATTATAAAGATGGATTCTTTGGGTTCGTGATGAGGAGATCTACATGTTGGTGTGCTCGAAATTGGTTGCAGCATCACTTGGATGTGATCAACTTATGCATGCCGAACTAGGGTTAGAGTTGGGTCGAGTTTAGAGAGGCGAGAGGCAAATTCGAGTGTGGAATTGAGTTGCTCGAGCGAAGACAAAGAGAATGATGGTGGTATGGAGATGTGGAGCTCAACTAGAGTAAATGAGACCTTGTCCTTGTCGTTTCCAGGCTGTGCGGTCGCTTTTCAGGGAGCCGCGTCGAGCTATATTTTGTTTGGTTCATCCCAAAGCATGCAGGAAGGGGAGTTGAATGGAAATGGTGGCACTCGATTTTGTGGTGTGTGGATGGATCTAGGAAGAGAGAGAGGGTCATGTGATTGGGTGTATCTCGGTGCATTTTCGTTCATGTAATGCGGCCTCAGATCGATTTTGAGTAAATAGTGTAAATTAATTAATTTAATTAATCTCGAATCTTATAAATCCAATAGCTTTTCCATACGATGTTGGATTTAGACACAGTCTTTTGCATTGAACTCGTATCGTTGTTATCTACGCATTGGAGTTGGATTCGGTGCTAGTAGAATTTTGAGCTAAAATCAGACGTTGTTCAATTTTAGGTCAAACCGAAACACGAAAGCATCAGTTGGAATTTTAGTGAGTTTACTCAACTTTAAATAAACTATATGATATCTGTATTGCTGTAGATTATTATTGAATACTTGGATGATAGTTGACAGTTTTTAATTAAGTATAAATTAATGGTAAATTTATAGTGATTTAATTTAATTATGTTTAACATAGTGAAATTAGTTATACTTTGTTTGTGACATCTATTTAGAAGAATAAAACACCATTCTGCTATAATTAAATTGAATAGATTATTTTGGACATCTATCGAGTAGAATAAATTACTGTTTTGTGCTTGCAAAGTAAAAAGGTTATTTTTGAAGTTAATTAATAAATGATATGTTAGCTATTGATTGCTAATTGTTGATAATAATAGATTTGTTACTATTGTTTGATTGATTGTTTGGATTTGAATTCCCACTTGAAAAGCAGATTAAATAAATATCCATTGCATTGCAGTGGACTTTTGTAGAGAGACCCTAAGGGATCTCTTGCCATTATAAATTTACTGTTATATGCATCTTACATATATTCTTATGTTGCTTATATTGATGTTTGGTTGAAATATGTGTGACATACTGTTTGATTTTTGTAAGTGTCGTTATAGTGATTATCGATATACCGTCACATATGAAATATCATCTCCTTAAACATGTGTGTGTTGAACTCGTGCTTGTATTTTTACAAAATAAATGTTTTGTCGCATTTTTGCACTTTGAAAGCTGTTTAAACTATATTTTCAAGTGTTTTTGAAATTTTGAAATAAAGGATAAGTTTCTTTAACAGTTGTGAAAGGAGCTATAAATTAATTAATTATCTTTCAAGGTAATTAATGTTGTTTTAAATATATAAAAATATTATAAATTTGATTGATTACCATTCGGGATAATTAATGTTGTTTTAAATTTATACAAAGGTTATAAAATTGATTAATTATCCTTCGGGATAATTGATGTTGTTTTAAATTTATAAAAAGATTATAAATTTAATTAGTTTTCTTTCGAGATAAATAATGTAGTTTTAAATGTTCAAAGAGTTATGTCAATTAATTTTTAGGATGATTAACATTGTTTTGAATTTATAAAAGTATTTTAAATTGATTTATTATCTTTCGAGATAATAAATGTTGTTTTAAAAGTTATAAATGATAATTTATAAATAATAAAATCTTTAAAAAGGAATGTTTAAAAATAAAGTTAAGTGTAAATTGTTTTGGGTTTATAGTAAATGATGTTTTAATGATATTTATTTTTTACCCTTCCTTTTAGTACACTGAGAAATATAATTTTCTCTTTATAAAGAATATTTCGAGGAGTGTTTATTTTTAAACAGTTTTTACAAATATTTATGATCTGATATTCAAGCACAAGTGCGAGTTAGATGTTTTAAGCAATTCAATTTTCTTATACGACCATTCTGTTATTCCCGATAGTTGATTTATTGACTATCAATTCTGTTATCTTCTTTGTGTTTCTTCAATTTAAGACGATTTATTGCTCATTTGAGCGTTGATATCCTTTACTGGAAATGACTAAAACAAAACAGCGAGTGGGGGTCAAGCTAAGTGGGGTTGCTCCCATTATGGTATTTTCACATCTACTCTAGATTTGGTTTCAGTGGTATGTGCATGGGATGTTAAATACTCGGATTCTCGATAAGGTTAGTGGGGTACGACTTGGAGGTTTTCGAGGGAGTCACGGAGTATATGACTCTCTCGAGTATATTTTCTAGAGGTATACTTTCGGTAATGGGGGTGCACCCTCCTAGTCATTGTTGGAAAATTCCCTTTTCTTATTTGATCCAAATCTTTGAATCGTTTTATTAATTGCATCGAGAAGTGCCTCGAACCCTCCTAAATATTTAATCATTTGTTTCCATTATTTCAAGTTTGATTTTGTTCTGACTTGTTCCCATTCTTTTATTTGTGGATGTTGTTTTCATGAGGTAAAACACGTTCTGTGTTTAGCGGCATGGTCCCACAGAATTATATTATTCTCACCATTGAGTTTTCTTACGTTGGTTTTCCAGATTGAACCGAGTGTTATTTATTATGATGTTTGGGTCAGAGCGAGTATTTTTCCAGGTTATCGTTGATGGGACATGGAGCTCATGGAGTAGAGCTGGATGTTCACCTACCGTAGCATTTTTTTCCGATGTATTATTATGTATGCCCATCAGCATTTGTAAGGTCTGAAAGTTATAACTGTCCATGTTGATGAAGTTTATTTTTAACTCTGATATTCCTTGCATCTTATAGTGATAGCTTTTACTATCTTTGTTATATTATATTATCATTCTCTATGAGATTCTGTTTCTCCAGTTCTTTTTCTTATTGTTTTACCCTAACAATTTGTTTCTCCGACACTTGGATGCTCGGCATATGAATACTGTGGATGTATTGAATGCCGACTTTCGATGGTTGAAAAGATAGGCCGCTACATAAATCTCCCTAGATCTAATTTTCTAAAAAAAATTATGATGGGTAAATGGTGTAAATCATGTTAAAATCTGAATCTATACTTTTAAACATCGTTATAAGTTGCCTTAACATCATATCTAACTTTTAAAAAGCTTTAACTTTAAAAGTTACTTTAAAAATCACAATTTTACTATATCAATATGCATAATAAATTTTGAGAGGTAATATCACTCACTAAGAATTTTTTTTACCTAATAATCCGTTCTAATATGAGATAAACAGTGTGGCATGATTCCCTATCTAGCCAAATATTAGATCTAGAGATTTCCCTTGCCAATTACCCTTCTAATGATGATTCTTAGCTAATTAAAGTATGGAAAAGATGAGCTTTTTGACAAGAAACGAATTAATAAAGTTTTAGACTTGCTTTAGGAAATTTGGGAAAAGTAATTAGATTTGTCACATCATCTACAATTAGGCACAAATCCTTAAATGGGTTAGTGGACTTAACATTGGGCTTAGCTAATTATCCGCTAATCTGGCCAACAACAATCTAAACTTAAAACAACCATATCACATAAACGATAAGTCCATTTTCCTGTTATGACCATTCTACGGTAAAAGAAATCGTCATCTCGATCTACTGGAGGTGGTTTAGAACCCTAATTTAGCTCATATCAAAAGTTATAGGCTTTACACGATTTATAACAACAAAACTGTTAATGTCCCTAGAAGTCAATTCCCAAAGTTATGGAGTCGTGCAACCTCAGTTGAATCAAATAATGATATTTACGATCTTCTAATATGCAAAATATGAGTCATTACACTCTCACTCCTTTTGGAATTTTTTCTCCGAAATTCCCAAATAAATCAAGTCAACCATAGTTATTTCGCATGCCTAGCAATCATAAGTAATCATTAAACATATCAACCATCCAGCCATTCAATCGATATTATAGACGAACCTATCCTAGCATGGGAGATACTAAACTATATTATATGATACCAAAAGTGAAAGTAAACATGATAAACAGTAGGTCTTACGATGTAGAGAGTTGTGTATATGCATCCCATATACTCTCTCATGTTTCCCATGTGCAATCGCCTTCACTTTCACCTCCATTGAACCTTCACTAACTCCACCGTCTTCCTTCTAAGTTGCTTCGTGTCACGTTCAATGATACGAATCAACCTACTAGGTCTTGAAGCTTCTAGTTCAATCTCAATATCATCAAGTTGATTTGGTGCAATCATTACACCTAAGTCGTGCACAAACTTCCTTAAAAGAGAGATGTGGAATACGTTATGCAGGCCCCTCATCTTTTGAGTTAAGTCGATCATATATGCTAGGTTCCCAATCCTTTCTACTATCGGAAAGGGACCTACAAATCTCTATGCGAACTTCCCCTTATTAGCGAATTGAAAACATTCTTCAGCGGAGAAATCTTCACAAACGCCATATTGCTGATAGAGAACTCCAAATCTCTACGTTTCTTATTAGCATAGCTTTTCTATCAATTCCGAGCAGCCTTCACTCGTTACCGAATGATTTCAATCTTCTCTAAAGTCTCTCTGATCATATCCAGCCCATGTATTATTTTTTAATCCACTTTCCACCAACATGAAGTAGTGCTACACGGTCAGCCATACAATGGTTTGAATGGTGTCATATCGATACTAGACTGATAACTATTATTGCATGCAAACTCCACTAAATGTAAATGATCATCCCATGAGCTTCTGAAATCTAGTGTGCAAGCTCATAAAAGGTCCTCCAATATATGATTCACCTGCTTGGTCTGCCCATTAGTCTGTGGATGATAAGCTTTACTGAGATGTAGCTCCATCCCCAAAGCCTCTTGTAAGCTTTTCCAAATCCTACTAGTAGACAAAGGGTCTTGGCCACTCACAATGCTCTTTAGCATATCATGGAATTGCAACACACATTTCACATACAACTCGGCCAATTTGGATGTCATTCTATCAGACTTAACGAGTATGAATCAACCATCCTTAATCAATCCATCGACTATGACTCATAAGCTTCTCTAATCCTTGTCAATCCTTTAATAAAATCCATTGATACATGTTCCCACTTCCATTCGGTAACTTCAAGTGGTTGCATCAGCCCACTTGGTTTCTTCTACTCTACAATTACCAATTGAGAGTTCATACATTTCGAGATGAATGCCCCGACATCCTTCTTCATTCACTTTCAATTGTACGATTGCTTCATACCATGGTACATCTTATTACCCCTAGGATGTATAATCAATCTATAATGATGGCACTCTCACAGTTCCTCATCTTGTAATCCATCAAGTTGGGAGCAAACAATCTCTCATCCTGTAACAATCCACCCTAAAACAGGCCTAAATTCTTACCCAGAAAAGGTCCATCAAAACATAAACTCATTCCTAAGCTGGTTGTTGGTTGGTAAAAAGAACAATATAAAGCTATTTATTTATTCATTCAGAACTCATAGCGGAAGGATAAAATATAATAACATAAATAGTACCCATTTTATTTAAAATCTCAAATGTCATAAAACCATAACACAATGTCAATAACAAGCGTTACATAACCAAGATTCATCATGTTCAAATTACATTGTCATCTTAAAATGGGTACATCAGGAAATAGCATAAATAGATAAATAGACTACTGCCACAAGCTCCTCTAATCACATCTCCATCTGAATCATCGTCTCCTTCTCTAACCTATGTTGTAATGAGGAGGGAGTTAGAACAACAATGTCCGGTGAATAGAAATCTCGAGCCTTTCTATATTAATACTTGGGCAGTATAATTTAAATAAGGATATGTGTTAAACATTTAAGCTATATTCAAAATCTTTCCAATTGTAAGCCCTACGGCTTATCCAATTCCATAATCAATTGTTAACCGAGAAAATGGATCAACATCCAAAAATCATATGAAAGCAACGATTCTTTTATAATAAATGTAAAAGCAGTTGAAATCCCAGATCAAGTAAGTAAAAATAGAAGAAAAGTATAAGGACACGCAAGAATTTTTATAGTGGTTCGACAATCTCTGACCTACGTCCACTTTATAGTTTGTTATTTATTGTCTTCTCTCTGGATTACAATCAATTATATCAGATCTAATCACAATCTAATGGATCTTAGATTTACAATAGAGTTTCTAGAGATTTGGAGAGGTAGAGGATAGGAATGAAGAAGAGGAAGAAGTCTCCAAGGTAGAGAGATCAGATCTAGAGTGAAGAGAAGAAGAAAATCCGGATCAGGATCCCATTTTGATTGCAGGTAGGCTGGTATTTAAAGAGAAACAGAGGTATGGAATCAGAAGCCCGCTTGCAATGAAGTCCAGAAGATAGTCTAAAGCCGTACAAGAGATCATGGAGACCCCCGAGTTAAAATGATAACTTGGTACCGACCCGACCTAAGTCAACTCGGTACCGAATCAAGAGTCTTGGTGCAAGTTGCATCGTTCCACCTGCCTTGTTGTTCTTTTATCCACTTGAGTTTTTTGAGTCTCTTTTCCATCGTCTTTGAGTTGATTCTAGCGATCTTCTTGATAGCACTTGAGTTATCCTGGTTTCTTTGTCGTCATCTTACCAATCTTTGAATGGATCGTACAAACTTTGGGAAACCACTTAATACCGAGCCATAGGATTTGTGTAGAAATTGTATGAAGTTTTTAAGGAGAATGAGGGAGATGTGATAGGTTGATGCTGAACTATGGCCACTAACTCGGTACCGAGCTAAGGTGTATGCTCCAATCCAAGTGAAATTCCTTCAAGTTACTTCTTTACTTTTTCCAAGTGTATTTCCAAGTTTGTGAATCGTTTCTTTCTTGTGATAAACTTTTAAGTTCAGTTGAAATTTACTTTAGTTCAAACGCGGGTTAACACCAATAACCTATAACCATCGTTATTAATGTTTACCCATGCGAGAGATAGTACCCAAGCCAATTAATACCTTTCTAAAGGAAAATTGGCAGACTCTGACCACTTAAGACCTTAATTGAGGTAGATCTCCATCATTTAATACCTACTCCCAAGCCGGACTCCTCATAGGTGCCTATCTAGCTAACATTGTATGGAAATCTCTTTGAACACTTACTACTTCCCATTGAAGCGGACCTTTCCAAGATATCCTCAACCATGCCTAAACTTAATCTCGACCATTTAATACTTCATACATGGGAAAGAGGTAGGCCCTTAAACAACCACTTAATGTCTTTAATCTCCGAAGCAGATTCTTTGTATTATGATCTATACCCTACGGAGACATCTCACATTAGCCCGACTATTCATAGGAACTGTTAGCCAGATTAGCTCGGCAGATTTAGCCTATAGAATTGGGACTAACCTCGCATCATCTGTCGTTACTTATTATAGGAGATGACTCACATCAACCTCAAATTCATACTGCAGGTAGCCAGATTAGATGGACAGACTTCTATGTGCTTTTGACTGACCTCGCATACCTATAACTTAGTAATATTTAATAACACTCTCTAAGTAAATTATCACACATCTCACCGTATTCATTATTTAGGCCTTATAAGGAATCCTTCTTTTTTCGCCACTACAAATAATTACTTTCATAAGGGGGAATCAAATGATAATTATTAACCTAATTAACCACGCCATTAATATGTTATAGTTATACATTATTTATGCCACTTTATATATATACACACGCATACACAAAAACATTTATTAATTTCTATGTGTGCCGAGATTACGCCCTAAACTAACATTTTAGATGTCAAATCTTTCAAAATTATACAAGTCTCATTTCCACATTAATGTATATACCATGAGTCCAATATTTCAAAATCATTTCAACGGACTTGTATACAGAATCCAAATCCATCTTTTTCACAATAAAACAATAAAGTAAATCAATAGTAGAAACTAACAATTTAATTAACTTTACGTTCCACTCAACTTCTTTTACATGAAATTAGACAAGGGAATTTCTATTCGATTTGTAGAAATAGATAGTGCAAACTACGAATAATAATTCGTACCTTACACGCCATTTCTTAATCAAACCTCAAACAGATCCAAAGAAAAAGAAGTGGAGTAGAAGGTAAAACACATAAATCACAAAATCTATACAAACTCCATTATTTTAATACAAAATAATAAAGATTCTAACCTAAATATTGTCATTTCACTTTGGAGGAATTTTGAGGATTGTTAATGTAATGTTTTCATAATCCAAAACTCCCCAAGACATATATCAAATTCAAACTATACTTTTCAATTACTAAAATAGAAAAACTAAGATTTTTCCACTCACTGCAGGTCGTTAGCTTTGCTATTCTTCAGATTTGACATGCCTATAATAATCTTCTTTTAGATCTCTTCTTTTTGATATATACAAGGGATTTGTAAATATGTTAGGTTCAGAAAATTAAATGTTTAGAGGGGAAAAGGTTTAGAAAATAAACAATAAACAAAAATAAACAAATAGGATTTCTTACCTGAAACCCTAAAGAAGTTATTTTGAATCTTAGAAGAGATGAATAGATAGAGCTTTGCTAGGTTCCCAAAATAATTTGTTAATAAAAGTGAGGGGACTAGGTTCTTATTTATAGTGGTTGGAACCCACCAGAATCACCTTAAGGTCGATTAAAAATAAAAAAATCTGATACGTTAAAACGCACAATACCCTAGCCGTCGCTTAACAGCACCGGTCGACCGCTAGTTGACCACTTACGGTCGACCGATCGTAGGTCAGGTTCGACCGGTCCCTATGTTAGGAACGTTAATATTTTTTTCCATTGTTAATTTAATTTCTTCCTATTATTATTTAACGTTAACATTAATTTTAATGTTTACTTAACCCCCAAGTATAATTACTTTTAACTTTTGAATTTCAAATTTTGGAATTCATTATTTATTTGAATCTGAATTCTATTTAAATTAATACGAATATGAAACTTCAAACGTCCATAACTTTCTCGTTTGAGCTTTGTTTTCAACATATTAAAATTGGAAATTGATTAGAAAATCGCAATGAACGCAACGACATAACTTTCTTGGTCAAATTTTTACTTTTACAAATTTTTCATTTATAACCCTATCTTATTTAAATTAATTTATCCAATTTATTTATTTATAGTTGATTTTACATGGTGTTACATTCTCCTCCCTCTTTAAAAGGATTCATCTCTGAAATCTCTCCATGGGGCAAATAGTGTAACGTGCAATAAACATCCATGTTATACAACCAAGTTATCTATATAATCATTCACTCAACTAAAAGTGGAATGTGATTATGTATAGCAGACATACTATAAGTAAGCTCAATCCTAGTGTGAGTGTGTGATCGTGACATATAAGTATGTATGTAAATAGCCTAAACATACGCTAAAATTTCTACATGAGTGAAAAGTCATAGAGAAAATTATAACACCCATTCTTACCATCCAATTTAGCAACCGTGATGCAATCAAAACCTAGTTTTGAATAGAAAACTTTTGCTAAAGAAAAGCTCAGAATGAGAAGTCCTCATACTTTCCACCGGATTTTCTCCACATCATACTCAAACCAAACTAATTTCTTTTTTGCAGAGCTTCCTAGTTTCGTGCTCCACAATGCGTGCGATGGCACGGGATGTTATTAGTTTCCTTTCAATATACCCCCAATAAATTAGGCTCTACCACAATGGCCATGTTATGAAGGCATTTCCTTAAATGCAAAACGTGAAAAACGTCATGGACTTCTGCCAATTTATCTGGTACCTCCACACGATACGCATGTTTTCCTATTTTTCACAAAATTAAGGAAGCCATAATAAATTTTAGCACCAACTTTCTCGACTTTCCAAATCTACGACCTTCACATGCTGCCTATGAAAAGAGGCTATGCGGTAGGATCGTATAATATGGAATAGTGAAATGATCTAGGTAGAAAGCAAAAAGCAGTAGTAAGTAAAGTAGACACCAAGACTTTATACTGGTTCGGATCTCTTGTCCTACGTCCAGTCCCTAAGCTCCTCTTAGGAATTCTACTAACTAAAACCCTCACTTAACTCGGAGGAATAGGTTTACAACTTACCCGAACAACCGAATGGGATTTCTTGCCTCAACTACCGAAGAGGACTTCGACTAGATACAAAGAGTATTTCTGACTTGTTGTGTTCTTGATAACACTAATGAGTCTAATTTAGTATAACTTTCCTATAATCTTATCCTCGAGAGTATGCAAAGTGTTTGTGAAGATTTAGGAAATGTGAATTGCTATGAATCAAAAGAGTGTTATAGATAAAACAGAGATTCAAGCAATTTGAAGTGGTTTGTGATTGCTTTTGAAAACTTTTGTAAAATCTGAAAGTATGTTCAAGAAAATAGAGAGATTAAAGCATATAGAATTGGTGATTTGCAAATGATAGAAACATGTATTTATAGGTGTAGAAGAGGTGTATCTATTTGCAAAAGATTCAGGCAAGAGATGCATCCATTACCATTGGAGAATGGTTGCAACTCTTGGTAAGAAGAAGGTGTCTTTTCAGTAAAAATTCGCAGGTTCAAATTCAGTCGACTGAACAGGGAATTTCAGTCGACTGAAACTGTGCATGTTGTAATTCCGTAACAGGTTCAGTCGACTGGGATTTCCTATTCAGTCGACTGAACTGGTAGTTTCTGCACAGTGAACACTTTAACTAAAACATTAAGTTATGAAATTTGTTCTTGTGTTTGTGCAAGCTTCTTGAGGATAGATTTTAACAATAAAACTAAGACTAAGACCTAAATATACTAAGTACTCATGATATCCTTGGTCTTCATAGTCCTTCCTTTAGCCTTGCACATATCTCTTCCTTTTTGTTGAAGCACATTGTCATTGATCAAAATATAGCGTATCAACATTCTCCCCCTTTTTGATTGATGACAATACCTATGTTTGTAGAGATGTAATTATCTTTCCTCCCCCTGAATATATGCACTATCTTTCCTACAAAACAAAGTTAGTAACATAGATTTCTCCCCCTTTGTCATCGACAAAAAGGAAGTAATAATATGTAGAAGTATATAATTTGCAAGCAACAAAGCAACCACATGCAAATATAACCACAGAGCGAATAATACAAACCATAGAGTATCACAAATAAAAGAAGGCTATTTATACAAGCCTTTGCAGAAATTGTTTAGAAATTAATAAAGAGTTCCGGAAATCAAACCATCAAAACGATCAAGGATCCATGTCCCAATCATAAGAGCCTTCACGATCTCCTTCTGGTTCACGAATAACGAGTCCACCTGTGGGTGGTCTATAAGTTCGTCCTCCTTGACCACCGCTAGTTCCACTCGTGTTGCTGCTTGGATGTTCTTCGGATGACGTCCATGTGAAAGTTGGTGCCGGACGCTTGCCGCGTGATGTTGAAGCTGTAGTGGAGCTTGTGCACGAGATGGCATCCCATAATTTGGTGAAGAAGCCTTTAATTTTATCAAGTTTATGATCTACCTTTTTGAGACGATTATCACGAATTTGTTGATTCCTTGATAATATACCTAATGATTGATTGGTAGTAAAACTTGAGTCAATGATACGAATTTCATCATCTTGTTCAAAAGGTTCTTCTTGTTGGGCTTGAGGAGGTTGTTGCGACTCCTGATGTCTTGCTTTCCATTTGGCAAGAGATATGATGCGAGGAGGTCTTGCTGGAAGTTGCATGAGGCTTACAGTCCGATGATTAATTTGGTGAACCATTGTGTTTTCGGACTCAGATAATGGCGTATCAACGTTGAGAAGTAAATGCATGATATACTCGCAAAAATATATTGTTCGCATTTTGCCATTATTGAAAGTAAGAAATTCATCAAGAATTAGTTGGACCCAATTAACTTGAATATTACCCCAAATTGCATAGAGTGCTCGATAGTTGGTAGGGTATACAAGTTCATAAGAACCCGTTCGAGGAGTGATTGTTCTCATAAGAGCTTTATGGAGAATTCTTGCTCTTGGACGTAAGGAAGTGGATTTAATATCCCCGTTGTTGATGCTATCATCCAAAAATTGATGATTGATGTTTTCACGAATATGAGGGTTAAAGTCGATTTCTTCAAGCTTGCTTCCAAAGTTAGGAGATCCTAAAATGTGTGCAATTCGGTCTAGGGAAAACCATACTTTCTTCCCGCACACCATACTCGAAACACTATCAGTTGGATTTCTTGGAGTTTGGTGCCCAAGGTTAAGGTTTGCATAGAACAACTTGACCATAATATGATTAATTGCATGATCATTTCGTTTTATGTCTAAGAGAGAGGTTAAACTTGCCTGATCTGTCAAAGCTTGTATGTTGTACGTTTGAAGACTCTGAAAATCAACGAAGGAGTGTTCAAAGATACGAGAGTTCTTCATTTTGTTCCACCTTGTTACCGTTACTCCATCATAGAGCCATTGTGCAATTTGAGCATCAATTGGCTCAGAGGAGGTTGAAGAAGAAGCCCTTGATCTTTTTGGAGCCATTGTTTAGTGAGTTTTGAAAGAAATTTGAAAAAAAAATGATTGGGGGCTAGGGTTTTGAAGAATAATGGGAAAGAAGTAACTTTTGGAATGTGAAAAATGAAGAGTAAAGGTAAAGATTGGTGGTAAAAAGGGAGAAAATAGCCTAGGAATCAGCGTTCAGTCGACTGAAATGTCTGTTCAGTCGACTGAATCTGGAACCCGAAAGTTTTCTGGGTATTTTCAGTCGACTGAACAGAGTTTTCAGTCGACTGAACTATTGACTAAAAGTCTCTGCCATATATTCAGTCGACTGTGCAGAACTATTCAGTCGACTTAATTTTGCATTTTTGGTTTTTCTTAACTTTTTGAATGCAAATATTTTATTGAAAGAAATGATTACAATCGTACAAACATATTACAATATAACACATTATTTTGAAACTTTTTTTTAAAAAAAAAACTCATTTCTTTGGAGAAGGACTAATGTTCTTTGGTGTTTTATTTCCTTCATTCGCCATATAGTTCCTGTCCCTTGAATTTGGGTTATATTGAGGAGTCTTTGGCGATACCCACGAATTTATCGGATCGTTTGGTGTACGATATGATGAAGATGGATCAAACGAACTAACTGGTCGAGGTAGGGGCTCACTCACATCATTTTTCTTTGAGCTACAAAATCATAAACCAATTTGCTCAAGAAAGCTCAAGTGTCTAGCAGTTACTTTTTGTTCAAAATATAATTCACGTTGAAGATCAATTTGATGCTGTTGAAAATGATGAATTTCATCAATTTTTCTTTTCGTATCAGGAGAGGTAAATAGTCCACGTTTGGCCTTCTTCGAATCCGGTGTATATCCAGTTCGATAATTTTCCCATTTATAAACCGGCTCGTGTTTTGGTGTTGGAGTAGGAAGATGTGGTGATGTAGGTGAGTTATTGGTTGAGGAGGTTATATTGATAGGTGAGTTTGATTTGTTGGAAGACATTTTTCTACAAAGTTTGAAAAAAAAATTGTTTTTGACAAATCATATGTGCATGTATATATAGAATTAGTGGTTTAAAAATGTGTGGTATAGTGTTAATAGGGATTTAGAGCCAGTAATTATGTTATTGGTTCATATTTACTTTGAAATGAATGGTCTTAGGAGTAGATTCAGTTTTTTAAACCTATAATTAAGTGAACTAAATTTTTGTTTTTCTTTTGTTTTAGATGAAGTATTTTTAAGTATTATATTTGTTATCATATTTGCTATCAAATATCTTTGAAAGAAATTATTCCTAGTTATCTTCGCAATTTTATAAATGAGTTTTCTAGTAATGGTTTAGTAAATATATCGGCAATTTGGTTTTCGGTAGAAATATGCTCTAAATTGATAATTCCTTTTTCAATATTGTCACGTAAAAAATGGTGACGAATATCAATATGTTTTGTACGAGAGTGATTTATCGGATTTTTAGACAAATTTATTGTGCTTGTATTATCACAATATATTGTAGAATTTGTTAAATTTATATTAAAATCTTTAAGTGTTTGTTGCATATATATGACTTGGGTACAAGCCAGAGCAGCAGATATATATTCCGCTTCACAAGTTGAAAGTGAAACACAATTTTGCTTCTTACTAAACCAAGATACAAGTGATTTTCCAATGAAATGGCACGTACCACTTGTACTTTTTCTATCAGTTCGAGATCCACCAAAATCAGCATCACTAAATGACACTAAATCGAATGGACAATCTTTTGGATAGAAAAGACCAAAGTCCTTAGTATTATTAAGATATCGCATAATTCGTTTTATGGCTCTTAAATGTGATTCTTTAGGATTAGCTTGAAAACGTGCACATAAACATACACTCATCATTATGTCTGGTCTACTAGCGGTTAAGTATAGTAAAGATCCTATCATACTTCTAAACAACTTTTGGTCTACACTTTTGCCATTTTCATCTCGATCGAGATGAGTTGTGGTACTCATAGGATTAGGTTTTCCAGAAGTGTTTTCCATTCCAAAACGTTTAATTAGATTAACACAGTATTTTTCTTGGTTTATGAAAATTCCATTCGTTAATTGTGTAATTTGTAATCCGAGAAAATAAGATAATTCTCCCATGTGTGACATTTCGAACTCCTTAGTCATTATATTTGAAAATATTTTACACAAGTTTTCATTAGTTGAACCAAATATAATGTCATCTACATATATTTGAATTATTAGAATATCTTTAGTAGTGTCTTTAATGAATAGAGTTTGATCTACTTTTCCGATTTGAAATCCTGAATCTAGTAAATAGCTTTTAAGTCTCTTATACCAAGCACGAGGTACTTGTTTAAGACCATATAGGGCTTTCTTTAATTTATATACATGATCCGGATATTTTTCATGTATGAATAAAGGGGGTTGCTCTACATACACATTTTCTTTTATAAAACTATTTAGAAAAGCACTTTTAACATCCATTTGATAAAGTTTAAAATTGTGAAAACACGCGAAGGCTAATAAAATACGTATTGCTTCAAGTCTTGCAACGGGAGCAAATGTTTCTTCAAAGTCGATACCTTCCTATTGATTATATCCTTGTGCTACTAGTCTAGCTTTATTTCTAGTTATATTTCCTTGTTCGTCTACTTTATTTTTGTAAACCCATTTTGTTCCTACAACAGATTGATTATTAGGACGGGGAACTAAATCCCAAACATCGTTACGTTCGAATTTATTTAATTCTTCTTGCATAGCAATAATCTAGTAGTCGTCTGTTGATGCTTCTTTAGGATTTTAGGTTCTAATGTAGAAATAAAAGCAACATGTCCCATTTGGTTTAGTTGACTTCTAGTTTTAACTTGAGAATCAATTTCTCCGATTATGTTTTGTATAGGGTGATCTCGTAAGATTCTAGGTGGAGACCTAAGTTCGGTATTATTCATATTTTCAAGATTTGTATTGTCTGTATTTATTATACATTCATCGTCATCTTTTATACTCAAGTTTTATTAAAGTTTTCATTAAAAGATACATGTAAAGTTTCTTCGATTATATTTGTTCGTTTATTAAAAACTCGATAAGCCTTACTTCGTTCTGAGTATCCTACAAAAATTCCTTCGTCAGCTTTCGGATCAAATTTTCCCAGTTGGTCTTTTGTATTTAAAATAAAACATTTTGATCCAAATATTTTAAAATAAGAGATATTTGGCTTTATATTTTTAAAAAGTTCATATGAAGTATTTTTAGTTAATGGTCTAATAGAAATACGATTTAATACATAACATGCAGTAGCTATGGCTTCTGCCCAAAAATGTTTTGGAAGAAGGCTTCCATTTAATAATGTTCTTGCACATTCTTGTAAAGTTCTATTCTTTCTTTCTACTACTCCATTTTGTTGAGGAGTTCTAGGAAATGAAAAGTTATGATTTATTCCTTTCTTTTTACAGAAAGGTTCAAAAACTTCATTTTCGAATTCGCCACCATGATCACTTCGTATATTCTTAATTTTCAAATCTTTAGTGTTTTGAATTCTTTTGACAAATGTTTTAAAATGTTCAAATGTATCACTTTTATTTTTCATAAAAATAGTCCATGTATATCTTGAGAAATCATCAACTAGTACAAATACATATCGATTATGATTAATGGATTGAACTTGTGTTGGTCCGAAAAGTTCCATATGAAGTAATTCTAGTGGTTGTAAAGTTGAAATATTTTTCTTAGATTTGAAAGATGATTTTGTTAATTTTCCTATTTGACAATCATCACAAAGATTTTTTATTTTAAAGTTTATCTTAGGTAAACCTCTTACTAACTCATTTTTAGAAAGTTTTCTAATAGTTTTGAAATTAATATGATAAAATCTTTTGTGCCATAACCAAGGATCGTTATCTTTGGCTAGTAAACATATATTTTTATTATGATTAATTTTCATATTTAGAACATAAATATTCCTATCTCTATTTCCTTCAAAAACAAGATTTTGGTTTTGATCAAAAATACTACATTTATTTTCCGAAAAAGTTATTTTAAATCCTTTGTCACAAAGTTGACTTATGCTTAGTAGATTATGTTTTAGATTTTCAACTAATGAAACATTTGTAATAAAAGGTAAATTTGATGTACCGTAATTGCTCACATCTCCTTTGCTAATGATATAGCCTTTTGAATTGTCTCCGAAGGTAATCGAGCCACCATCAAAGTATGTGATGTTTGTAAGCATATCTTTGTCGCCGGTCATGTGTTTTGAGCAACCACTGTCTAGTATCCATTTCTTCTTTTTGAGTGGGACCTGAAAATAAAAACAAAATTATTGGTACCCACCTTTCAATAGGGTCCTAAAAGTTATAACTTAGGAAACCAAACCCAATTTGGTTCAGTATCCTTTTTATAAATATAATTTTTATTATTATGAACACTATCCATAAATGTTTTAATATATTTATTCCTAATTAAAATATTGTTAGTCTTTGGAACCCAAATTTTAACTATCTTAGTTTCTACTTTTGTTCTAATAGGTTCTCTTAATGACATTTGTTGTTTTGAATCAATATTCCTCTTAAAATTTGTATTTTTCTTTTTAGGAATTTTTGACTCCTTTTTATATCCTAATCCATGTTTATTTGAGGAGGATTGAGAATTTTCTAAAATCTTAGATAAATTTTCTCTTCCTTTGTTAAAATTAGAGACATTTTTAGTGATGTTATCTAATCTAACTTGAAGACTATTATTTTTTAACTCAACTTGTCTAATCTTAGTTTTTAACTCATGATTTTCAGAAACAATTATATCATTCTTTGTCTTCTGAGTTTCAATTTCTTGACTTAAAAGTGATAATTGAGTTTCCAAATTTGAAAGAGACTCTTGAATTTTTTCAAGTTCTTCTTCTAGAATTTTCTTTTCATCTTTTAACATATCTCTTTCAAATTCAGCTTTGTTTTGATTTTCACGAGTTTCCTTGAGTTTCCTTTTAAGAGTTTTTATTGTGCTCAAAAGTTCTGTGTTTACATTAATTAAATCGTCGAAAGTTAAATTACTAACCTCAGATTCTTGAGCCATAAAGCATACATTCGCTTGTTCATTGTCGCTATCATTTTCACTTTCAGGTGAAGATGAATCTGAATCGTCCCATGTTACAGAGAATGCCTTCTTTTTGAATTTTTCTTTCTTGTTTTTGTTATTGAGAGTTCTCTGATTCTCCTTCTTTTGCTCTGGACAATCTTTGTGCATGTGACCTTTCTTGTGACAGTTGAAACATTCTATATTCGAGGATGCAGGTTTGTTTAAGAAATACTTTTTGAATCCGTTTCCTTTTCTATATCTTAAGAATTTCTTGAAATTTTTGGCTATAAATGCTAAATCCTCATCTTCAGACTCTGATTCTTCCTTTTCTGCGTGAAAAGCCACATTTATTCTTTCCTGTGCTTGATCTTTCTTAGCTTGCATGTTAACTTCATAAGACATAAGGTTTCCAATTAATTCTTCTGGTTTCATTGTAGATAGATCATTTGCTTCTTCGATTGCTAAGACTTTTCTTTCCCATTCATCAGTGAGTGAATTTAGAACTTTAGATACAATATCAAAATCCATGTATTTTTCTCCTAGTCATATTAAGGCATGATGAATGTCTTGAAATCTTGAGTACATGTCATTGATGGATTCATTCTGTCGCATTCTAAAGTTTTGGAATTGGTTCTTTAGCATGGAGATCTTTGTTTGTTTGACCTTGTTTGTGCCTTCATGTATGGTTCTAAGTGTACTCCATATCTGATGTGCAGTAGTACAGATGCTAACACGATTGAACTCATTTCTATCCAAAGCACAAAATAGCATATTCACAGCTTTGGCATTTGCACTAGCTTCATTCTTCTAAGTTTGTGTCCATGTAGGATAATCAGTTGTGGGTGCAACGAACTCTGCTTGAGTTGCATTCCAGGCTTCGAAACTTGTTGCTTGCATATAAATTCTCATCCTTGTAGCCCAATAGTTATAGTTTAGTCCATTGAATGGGGGGTCTTTGGGTAGATTGTCCTTCCGCAAATGTAGAACTATAGGCAGTTGTTGTGCTTGTGCTTGTGTTATTTTCCATATTATCAATATGTCTAATAACGGTGTTATGGTTATAGGATGGCCTTGCTTTGATACCAATTGAAAAGAGGCTATGCGGTAGGATCGTATAATATGGCATAGTGAAATGATCTAGGTAGATAGCAATAAGCAGTAGTAAGTAAAGTAGACACCAAGACGTTATACTGGTTTGGATCTCTTGTCCTACGTCCAGTCCCTAAGCTCCTCTTAGGAATTCTACTAACTAAAACCCTCACTTAACCCGGAGGAATAGGTTTACAACTTACCCGAACAACCGAACGGGATTTCTTGCCTCAACTACCAAAGAGGACTTCGACTAGATACAAAGAGTATTTCTAACTTATTGTGTTCTTGATAACACTAATGAGTCTAATTTAGTACAACTTTCCTATAATCTTATCCTCGAGAGTATGCAAAGTGTTTGTGAAGATTTAGGAAATGTGAATTGCTATGAATCAAAAGAGTGTTATAGATAAAACAGAGATTCAAGCAATTTGAAGTGGTTTGTGATTTCTTTTGAAAACTTTTAGAAAATCTGAAAGTATGTTCAAGAAAATAGAGAGATTAAAGCATATAGAATTGGTGATTTGCAAATGATAGAAACATGTATTTATAAGTGTAGAAGAGGTGTATCTATTTGCAAAAGATTCAGGCAAGAGATGCATCCATTACCATTGGAGAATGGTTGCAACTCTTGGGAAGAAGAAGGTGTCTTTTCAGTAAAAATTCGCAGGTTCAAATTCAGTCGACTGGACAGAGAATTTCAGTCGACTGAAATTGTGCATGTTGTAATTCTGTAACAGGTTCAGTCGACTTGATTTCCTGTTCAGTCGACTGAACTGGTAGTTTCTGCACAGTGAACACTTTAACTAAAACATTAAGTTATGAAATGTGTTCTTGTGTTTGTGCAAGCTTCTTGAGGATAGATTTTAACAATAAAACTAAGACTAAGACCTAAATATACTAAGTACTCATGATATCCTTGGTCTTCATAGTCCTTCCTTTAGCCTTGCACATATCTCTTCCTTTTTGTTGAAGCACATTGTCATTGATCAAAATATAGCGTATCAATAGCCTAAACAACTCTATCTTCCCAAAGTCTCGCGAATTAAATCTGGTCCAAGTAGAATTTTGCATGTGGTTTCCAACAAACAATTTGGCGATTTGCATAGCCTCCCATTTACTGCTTCAAAGGGTGTCATATCAATCGTCGATCGATGACTATTATTATACGCATTTTCTACTAAAGGTAAGTGTTGCTCTCCATGTTCACCAAAATCCATGATGCAAGCTCTTAAGAAATCCTCCAAGATCCTATTCAGTCTTCCAGCTTGTCCATTGGTCCATTGGTGGTAAGCGGTGCTAAGATTCAATGAAGTTCCTAAAGCCGTTTGCAAACTCCTCGAAGATTCACTAGTACATAATGGGTTCTTATCACTAACGATGCTAACTGAAATTCTATGAAGCCGAATCATGTCCTTGATATACATCTGTGCTAGAGACGCTGCGGTTCAATTGCTCCTAATTAAGAAAACGGTTTTTTAAGATATTCGATCACTTTTAAAATTACATCCTCTTTCTAAACTTTTCACAAAACAATTGGTAGCATATTTCCAAAGCCGACTAAAATCACTTTTTTTCAACTTATGATATATAAGATCTTCATTTAATAATCATTTGAAAAGTCTTTCAAAACATTTAGAGGAATTTTCAAAAATCTTTTTATCGAATTATTTCTCATGGGGTTGGGTTTTGAAATTGGCTTTAATTGTTCCTTCTTTTGAAGTTTCCTACTCAACTTATAAAAATCTTGTTATCTTCTTATGGTAATTAACGTATACCTCTTATGGAAGCTTGTTTCACTCCTTGTTCACATCTTTCTTCGCTCCCTTCATTTCTTACTCCCAGATGCTTCCAACTATATTTCCTTAACATGTTATTCGCTATTTCTATAAATGTCAATTGTCTGTAATAAATGGTTATGATTCTAACAAACAATTCTTAAAGACATTTATTTAATCATTCATATTTTACCTATTATGCCTTCCTTATCTCTCCATAATCTCTCTAACAATCTCTTTAATTTGTACATTTATATCCTCGTTAAATTCCTGTAACTCCCTATTTTGCACATTTATTGTCCATTAATTTTAGAGTTACAATCTTTTCCAACTACATATTCTGTCTTTATTAATTATTATGCTTATATAG
The DNA here is from genome assembly GCA_030737815.1 of Allium fistulosum. Taxonomy (NCBI): domain Eukaryota; kingdom Viridiplantae; phylum Streptophyta; class Magnoliopsida; order Asparagales; family Amaryllidaceae; genus Allium; species Allium fistulosum. The sequence goes on along the minus strand of CM060905.1, from coordinate 183,876,509 downwards.
TCCATAATTATAAGGAAGTCTAGGTCCAACAAAGGAGTCAAGTAGCATTCAAATTTTGGTTCTTCTATACGTCTCGCTCATGCTCTTCTTAGTCCACTCCTTACGATACGACCTCCGCCCCGTGGGTAATCGGGGTAGGAGCATAAATTTAATTCTATTTATTTTTCCAACTCGTAGTCGTTTCACCCAACCTTTTGGAATATAGTCGCAACTACTTCTATAGTTGGAATTTATAGAGTTAGAAGTATATTCAAAATAAGTATATATATTTATATATAATAGGGTATTTGAAAATACTTTCAAAAATAACAAATACGCCACTCATAAATATACTTTTTTCCATTGATCGGGTAACCTGACTCGGATACCAAATGTAACAACCCGCCCTAAAACAGGCCTACATTCAAATCCAGAAAAGGCCCATCGAAACTTAGACACATTCCAAAGTTGGTTGTTGTTGGTAAAAAGAACAATAAAGAGTTATTTATCTATTCATTCAGAACTCACAATGGAAGGATAAAATATAATAACATAAACAGTACCCATTTTATTTAAAATCTCAAATATCATAAAAGCATAACACAATGTCAATATAACTGTTACATAATCGAGATTCATCATGTTCAAAATACATTGTCATTTTTAAATGGGTACATCAGAAATAGCATAAATAGATAAATAGACTACTGTCACAAGCTCCTTTCATCTTCATCTCCATCTCAATCATCGTCTCCTTCCCTAACTTGTGTTGTAATGAGGAGGAAGTCGGAACAATAATGTCTGGTGAATAGAAATATCGAGCGTTTCTATATTAGTAATTGGGCAGTATAATTTAAATGAGGATAAGTCTTATGCATTTTAGCTATATTCAAAATATTTCCATTATAAACCATAAGTCTTATCCAATTCCATAAACAATAAGGCGTAACCATCGTTATTAATGCCTACTAAAGCAAGAGATAGTACTTAAGCCACTTAACACTTTTTTAATGGAAAATAGGCATACTTTGACCGTTTAAGATCTTAACTGAGGTAGGCCCCCATTATTTAATACCCACTCCTAAGGTGGACTCCTCATAGGTGCCTATCTAGCTAACATTGCATGGAAATCTTTTTGGACACTTACTACTTCCCATTGAAATGGACCTTTCCAAGATATCCTCAACCGTGCCTAAACGCAATCCTGACCATTTAATACTTCATACATGGAAAAGAGGCAGGCCCACAAACAACCAATTAATACCTTTAATCCCTAAAGCAAGTCCTTCGTATTATCACCCGTAGCCCACGGAGACGTCACACATTAGCTCGACTATTCATAGGAACTAGTAGCCAGATTAGCTGATCAGATTTAGCCTACAAAACTGGGACTAACCTCGTGTTATCCATAATTACTTGTTATAGGTGATGTCTCACATCAGCCCCAAAGTCACACTACTGGCAGCCAGATTAGTTGAGCAAACTTCTGTGTGATTTTGACTAACCTCGCATCCCTATAACCTAGTCATATTTCATAACTCTCTAAGTATATTATCACATATCTCACAGTATTCATATATAATAAATCCTTCTTATTTCGCCTCTACAATTAATTACATTCCTAAGGGGGATTTAAATAATAATTATTAACCTAATTAACTACACCAAACTATAATTGTATGTTACTTACGATGGTTTATATATAGACCCACACGCGCGCATTTATTAATTTCTTTGTATTCAAAGATTACACCCTAGACTAATCATTTTAAATGTCAAATCTTCCAAAATTATACAAGTCTCATTTCCACAATATCACATATACCATGAATCCAATATTTTAAAATCAAATCAATAGACTTGTATATAGAATCCAAATCCAAATTATTTCATATTAAAACAACGGCGTAAATTAATAGTTGAAACTTACAATTTAATTAACTTTACGTACTATTCAACTTCTTTTACATGAAATTAGATATAAGAATTTTTATTCAATTGGTGGAAATAGGCGGTGCAAACTACGAATAAGAATTCGTACCTTACACACCATTTCTTAATCCTTCTTTAACCCCAGGATGTGATGAGTTGACATCGAGGTGCCCCAAATCGCTTAATCAGATCCAAAGAAAAAGAGTAAGAAGTGAAATAGAAAGTAAAACACATAAATTGCAAAATCTACACAAACTGTATTATTTTAATATAAAACAATTAAGATTCCAACTTAAGAATTGACATTTCGCTTTGAGGGAGTTTTAGGAATTTTTAATGTGGTGTTTTCGTAATCCAAAACTTTCCAAGACATATATCAAATCCAACTACACTATTCAATTACTAAAATAGAAAAACTAAGACTCATACTCATTGTAGGTCCTTAGCTTTGCTCCTTTTTGGATTTGACACGCCTTTAATAATCTCCTTTTCAGATCTCTTCTTTTTTATATGTACAACAAGGGATTTGTATGTATGTTAGATTCAAAAAATTAGAGGTTTGGAGGAGATGAAGTTTAGAAAATAAACAATAAACAAAGATAAACATATATGATTTCTTACCTGAAACCTTAAAGAAGTTTTTCTTAATCTTAGAAGAGATGAACGGAAAGAGCTTCACTGGTTTCTCAATATAATTTATGAATAAAAGTGAGGGGACTATGTTATTATTTATAGTGGTTGGAATGCACCAAAACCGTCGGATTAAGGTTGGTTAAAAATAATAAAAATCCGATACGTAAAAACGGACAAAACCCTAGCTACCACTTAACAACACCAGTCGACCACCGCTTCCCATGGGTCAACCGCTAGCAGTCGATCGATCGTGGGTCAAGGGTCGACCGTCCCTATTTTGGAAACGTTAATATTTTTTGTCGTTGTTAATTTATTTTCTTCCTTAATTACTATTTAACATTAACATTAATTTTAATGTTTACTTAACCTCCAAGTATAATTATAGTTAGCTTTTGAATTCAAATTTTGGAATTATTTATTTATTTGAATTTGAATTATATTTAAATTAATTTGAATCTGAAACTTCAAACGTCCATAAATTTCTCGTTTGAGCTTCTTTTCAACATATTATATATGGAAATTGATCAAAAATTCTCCACGAACGCAACGACATAAATTTCATGGTCAAATTCCAACTTTCATAAAAAAATTATTTTTAACTCTATCTTATTTAAATTAATTTATCTAATTTATTTGTGGTTGATTTTACAACGTATGGTATTACACATCCTTCCACGGCCAGCAATCATGGTAAAATCTGTTTTGTCTCATCTCAACAAACTCTACTCTTCGTTCTATCTTTCCTATTATCTCTGTTAATCTAGCATCTCGCTTCTAACTAGTACCAATTCTTTCGATCAAAGTCGATTTGATGGTCAAACTGGCCAACGCCTCAACCTCTAACTCACAATGAGGTTAGAAGTCAAAACCAGCAATTGAGCTGCTTCCACTCCAAGAACATCGCTCCCAAACCGGCATTTCTTATACTCAAAGCACTGACGATTGCAATGCCTTTACTAGGCATATAAGAAATGCTAAAGTCGTAGGAGACTAAGAACTCTAACCATCGCTATTGACGAAGGTTGAAATATTTTTGAGAGAAAAAGTATTTCAGGGATTTATGGTCCGCGAACAATTCGAACATTTCTTCAAGTAGATAATGCCTCCTTATCTTCAAAGAAAATATTATCACTGCCAACTCCAAATCGCGGGTCAGGTATTTTCTCTCATGCAGTTTCAACTATCGACTAGCGTAGGCGACAAGCTTACCTCCTCGCATCAGTACTACACTCAATCTAATAACACAAGTGTCATTGCATACCGCCATCTCCTCATTCCTACTTGGAATGGTCAACAGTGGTGCACCCATCATCCTCTCCTTTAGACTCATGATGCATCCAGTAACACAAGCCTAATTCTTCTTCATCAAATTGGTCAACGGTGCTGCTACTTTCAAGAAGTCCTTGATAAAATGTCTATAATATCCCACCAGTCCAAAGAAACTCCTCACATCTATAGCGTTCTTGGGCCGATTTCAATCTTGAACCGCTTCCACCTTTGAAGGAATGACCGTAAAACCTAGCTCAGAGGCGACAAGACCCAAAAATTGCACTTCACTCATCTAGAAGTGACACTTTTAAAATTTTCACTTTTAATATTTGCTTCCATATTTCAAGCACAATCCTCAAGTGTGTCAATTGTTCCTCCTCCATCCTTAAATAGACCAGAATATCGTCCACGAACACCAGCACGAACTTGTTTAGTTGATTCCTGAAAACACGGTTCATAAGATCAACAAAGTATGTCGGTGCATTGGCCGAACGACATAACCAACCATTCATGGAATCCAAATAGCATACGGAATGCTGTAATAGGCAAACTTTCCTTCGCTACCCTTAGCTAGAGAAACCTCGTCGCAAGATCCAATTATAGAATACCATTGTGCCATGGAGCTGATTGAACAAGTCATTAATACATGGAAGTGGATACTTGTTCTTCCTTCCCACCTTATTCAGCTCATAGTAATCAACACATAAACTCAGAGAGTCATCCACCTTAGTGGTGAATACAACGGGTGCGCTCCACTTAGATATGCTTCTCCGAATGAACCATTACATCAATAGGTCATTCACTTGCACCTCTAACTTCTTTTACTCTCTGGGTGCCATATGCCTCAAAGGCATAACTATCGATCTAGCATCCTTCACTAAATCTATGTGGAACTCAATCTCTCAATGTGGCGGCAATCTGGTCACCTCCTTAAATACGTTCAAATATACCATAACCATAAGCATAAATGATAATTCATCCTATGGGACCACTAATGAATATAGAAAGCTAACTATAACATCATCCTCTAGTAGGCAGCTAGTCTCCACCTTCCATCACTGATGGCTTCTTGTACTCGACCACTACCGCATACTTCCTTAGCCGGTCCATCCCCAAGATAATACCGAACCCAGTGGATCCCTAAACAAAACGAATGAAAAACAAAAGAGCATCAATGACTCAACAAGAACATACTTTGACAAACCATGCAAAACCTAAGGGGGCCTCCAACTGGGTTCGTCACTAGTAAAGGTCGATCAACTATTTCGGGTCTCAATCCCAATCTAACTAGTAGGTCACTAGATATAAAGGAATATGAAGCTCTTGTATCGAACAAAACATGTATGTAGAACATCATAAATAGAAAGCATACCTTGAATAGTGACACCCTTCCTTATCACTTTAGCCAAGGGACACTCGACAAAGTCGAAACAACGTCTAAACATATGCCTTCACCATCTACATTTGTTTCACCAGTTCTGAGCATTTCTTTTACAAATTTCCTGCCTTACCATAGTTATAGCACTTCTTTCCTCCTTCGGACTTACAATCCTTACTCAGATGACCCTTATTACTACAGATATAGAAAATAGAGTTCCACTTTGCCTTCCTTTTAGAATCTTTCCCTTGGGACTGCTTCCTCTTCCCATTCCATTTCTTCTTGCCTCCATCGCCTTATTGTAGCTTTGGCTTTTCCTTAGTAGCAGCAGTTGGTTTAGACTTAGGGTACAAACTCTCATGGTGAAGAGTTTTCGGGACAAGAATCTCAAAAGGAACATCAATGTGACCCACTAGCTTCTCTCCTAGATAGCCATCCAAACTCATAATAAACTTTTCATTCTTCTTTAATGGAGTGTCGATGAAAGACATCCCATACTTCAATAGAGCATTGAACTCAACCGCATGTTTGGAGATAGACATGTCCCCCTACTTAAGCACTGCAAATTTCATAACAGCACCGACATTTTGGAAGTCGGTGTGAAATTTTCCTCAAATCAAGTTTTGAACTGGTCCTAAGTGAAGTGGTCCACAGGAGTAGTAATTTTAATAGTGTTCCACCAGTTCATTCAGGCTTGCAGTCCTTATTCAGATGACCCTCATCGCTACAGTTGTAGCAGATAGGCTTCACCCTCTTTTGAGCACCCTTCTTTGGGACTGCTTCCTCTTCCCATTCCGTTTCTTCTTACCTCCACTGCCATGTTGCGGTTTTGGCTTTTCCTTAGTACCAACAACCGGTTTGGACTTTGGGTACAAACTCTCATGGCAAAGAACTTTCTCGACGAGCTTCTCAAAAGGCTCATCAATCTGACCCACTAGCTTCTCTCCCAAAAAGTTATCCAAACCCATAATAAACTTTCTATTTTTCTTTAACAGAGTGTCGATGAAAGACATCCCATACTACGACAAAGCATCGAACTCAGCCACATAGACACATATGTCCCCCAGCTTTAGCTTTACAAACTTCCTAAACAGCATAGACTTCTACGCACCTGATATGAACTTCTCCTCAAATCAAGTTTTAAGCTGGTCCAAAGTGAAGTGGTCCTCGGTAGTAGCAACTTTAATAATGTTCCACCAGTTCATATTTCACCCTTGGAGATGTCAAGAAGCTAATCTTCTTCTCATAGCATCATCCGAGGATAACAAATTTAATAGCATTCTATCAGTTCAAAGTTCGCCTTTGGAGCTATCGAGAAAGCCATCTTCTTCTCATAGCATCATCCAGTTCCAAACCATCAAAAATTCTCTTGAAGGTATCCAATCAGTCATGCACTTCCATAGCCGATTTCATTCCTTAGAACAGTTTGCCACCAAGACTGGAAAAATCCTCAGTCAACTTCGCAAAATCGACCTAGGTGCCTACACTCGAGCACCACCACTAACAACAACATTTGAAGTAGTTGCGTGGTTGTTTTGCAACATGTTCATCATCATCGTAATTTACATTGCTTACAAGTCAAGGTTAGCAACCCTGAAAGCACTCCTTCCTTTTTAACCCTACAAACAGAGTACGTTGCAGCATTTCTTGTATGTCCATTCATTCTTGATATGTAACAAGAATGACTAGTCTCTCATATAGAAAACTACATCAGTGGTACCTGTGTGTGCAGTGTGACTTATATATAATATATATATACTACTGGATAGTTTTGAAAACAAAAATATATATAACAAGTACACTCTCTAATATGTATATACAACCTTGATCCAGTCTACGCTGATAACTCCTACCACATCTCTATTGGACATCGGGATCAACACAGGTTAACTACGCAACCTAAGCTCTTATACCACATGTGACGACTGCCCTACACCTTCGGCACCCGATGTACCCTTATAGTGCACTGCTACAATGCCCAACCGATGTAGGACAATTGTTAAAGGAAAGTAGAGAAGGCAATCACAGAACCTATCATATATCTCATAGCGCATCGACTAAAATATAATAAGCAACACATATATAAAACAGATGAGACAATAATAACTAAATGAACTACAAATATCAAAGTACACAAGTTCACGGAGTTATACAAAATAGTAGTAAAGTTTATGCAATCGAAAATAAACCCAAGATAGATGTCTTTAGATAAAATAGTTAACACTGGTTAGGCTCCACAGTGTCGTATAATGAAATAAGCAATGGTGAGCCCACATATAATACAAGAAAGCACTACCTCCTGCTCATCCATCCACACATCATCGCATACCATCCAAACCTGATATCTAGTCTACTCGTTTAAGAGTAACCAAGATAATAAGAAGCAAAACATAAAATCTCGAGTCAGACGACAATCTAATGTGAGTGATAAACTATCTCAAAGTACCATACAAGTCGAAATAGTAAGAAACAATGGTATCAAAATCATACCTGACATATCCCTGCATCCGAAAAGTCAGCACACAACAACAATAATATGCTTCTCTACTATCACCATCATAAAGTGTAATGCCTCGAAATTTTTATGAAACTTAAATAATGAAAATAAATAATAAATAAATTTAAAATTTATTTGGAGGGTATTTTGATAAATTTCAATAAAAAGAAAGAAATAGTAATTTTAATAAATGCTTGAATTAACTAACGGGAGTCACACCATTGCGTAGCTCTCATTTTTCAGGTCAAGATGGATTATTTATTTGTTTAAATCAGATGTTATATGAGTGAGATATCGTTTATTTATTGAAGTTGATTGGGTTTACGCGCGGCAACGGGCCTGGTTTAGGCTGAGTTGGGCCAGGCCCATAGTTTGAATTCAAATTTGAGACACCAATTCAGTTGTCCCTCCTAAAGCCATTTTAAAAAGTACATAACTTCATTTTCTAACTTATTTCTCGTTTCTTAAAAAAATATCGAATTCATCTTCTTCCTCATCCCTTCATCTCAACACCAAATTCACATTTCTTAACTAAATTTGACAAGACGAGTTGCATTGGATTCGCAGTAGAGTTCTCTATCATATTGAATAAAAATTGAAGGCTAAATCAAAGATTTTGATTTTTGGAAATTCCGGACAGTGCAGGAAATCGGGTTCTTTTGGCTTGTTATGGTGGGTGTGGCTTCTTCGATCTTGATATAATGCTTTGATATTGATACAAGATGGTTTGGGGCTGATTTTTAAGATGTGAATTTGATAGTAGGGTTAAAAACTAAATTATAGGAAAAGAACGTAGTTTTAAATTCAAAATACCAAAATATGCAATTTTGACAACAAATTTCATATTGATATATGTGCATGGGTTAGGTGCTTAGGAACTCAAAGATTAGTGGGTATAAATGAAGCATAACCCTTAGAAATAACCAAAAATAAGAAGAAAAGAAATATGGAAACTAAAATCTCAAAACAAAAATGAAATCCGTTTTTGAGACATGCACCGGTCGACCGGTGGATGCACACTAGGCCATCGGTAAACGTCCCAGATTGGGAATTTAGGCTTTTCGAATACTATTGATGTGCATTGCTTTGATCTTTTGCGTGGTGATCCCTGAGGGTTATTTAGGCACTTCTATGATTTGGTTGGATGATGTTAGGATGTATAGATCGATGGTAGGAATGATGTATGGATATAGCACATATAGTTTGGAATAGTTGTTAAATACTCAAGGCATATATAGTGAGTAGCCTGACGATGGCGAGGCTTGAAATTAGAGTATGCAATTTTGGGTAACTAGGCAAGTATGTAGGACTTGGACGAAAATGACGAGATTTGAATGTAGTGTGTATGGCTTTGGATTTCGTAGTTCAGCATAGTATAAGTACATAGTTTGGATGATAACAAATACCTGAATCTTGTAGCATATGTGGTGGGTCCTTGATTCATGGTATTAAAGAGGTGTTCTCCTGTAAAGCGTCAAGGCTCGTCCATGAGGGTTTTAATGTGGACAACAGTCCATCCGTAGCACACATGGAAGGACCAGATGTGAGTCCGGTATGTAAATATCCTTTACCACGAATGGAGAGACCGTATAGTTGTAGACATGTAATCCTTTACCGCAAGTGGCAAGACCGGATTATGTTCAGGGGATCTTTTACCGTAGATTTTTCGGGACCAGATCATTTGCAGATAGTACAATATTGTTCTGTAGCATGGTGTAGGCAAGTCTAGAAGATATTATGCTTAGGCTTTAATTATATTATATCACTGGCACCATAGTATACTAATATTAGATTTGTTTCACTCACACAGACATATGTCTGATCCACTCCTATCTTTTCTTTTATCTATATTTTCTAGGGTGATGGAGTTTGAAGACGAGATGGATCAGAAGAAGTGGATTTGTATATATTGTAAATAAAGTTTGTATCAAAGATATGACGTGACAGTGTATGAAGTTGATTGGTTTGGATTGTACATGCTTATGTATTGGTATCAGAATTGTAATCAGATATGATATATTTGTGAAACATGATATTTTATGTGATCTTTCACAGTGAGACTCTAAAAGTTACCGGTTAGTATAGTGCTTTTATTTATGCTCTATGTATATCAATATGTATCCTCACATAACAACTCGTCGTTTCGAGACTCATTGTGTAGTTACGAGGTTCAAAAATGGTGGGTTATTACACTTGATATCAGAGCGTAGGTTATAGGATTAGAAACATATAGAGAGAGCTTACTTGTACAATTTATTAAAAATACAATATAATATATAAGAGTTGAGTTGAATACACTGTATTTCTATTCCAGTTTTTTATTATCTAAAGAGGAGTTGCTAATGAATCTCATTTACAGATAACAGAAGTACAAATAATTCAGAGGAAACTGGAACATCGATCAACAATGGTGGAGCTAATATCGGGGCTGGTGCAAATACCCGAGTGGATGTCTCTGAGATTCCTTGCATGAACATGTCCCTTTGGTTCTGTAGGTATCTCCAAGTAACTGCTTAGACTGGTACCGCTAGTACCTCCACTGAACCAGTTACTACGACCGAAGCTGTGATTGTTGTTCCACCACGGATGTTTACTTCCTGAAATTATGAAATATTATGCCAGTTTAGGTGGAAAGCCGTGTTAAAGTACATAATCATATGCAACAACTAAGACATGAAAAAAAAACTATGAGAGGATATTTGGCTTATTGGGATTGAGTGATGGGAGAAAGAGGCAGTTAGCAACTTGGCATCCACATGAAGAGGCAGCAAATTGATGGGAGATTATTATAGCAGAGACGGAAGAGAATATCAATTCTTGGGAAGATTTCAAAAGGAAGTTTGAGGTGAAATTCTTTTCTTGGGCTGAGAGGGGAATATTGTTGAATGAATTTATCCAACTTAAGCAGGAAGACATGACCATAAAGGAGTATGTGAGCAAATTTAAGGAGTTGGCAAAGTTTGGATTCTAATTGATCAATACCTAGGAGAAGAAAGCTGAGAAATTTGCTAAGGGGTTGATTCTCCACAAAAGGAGATGTATTTGAATCTAATACCGTTGCGAGAAACTTTTGAGAAATTGGTTGAGGGTGCCTTGTCAAATGCTATGGGTGGAAATTTGAACAAGGAGCAAGTATCAGATGGAGATCAGAACAAGTGTAAGAATGAAGGACCGCAAGGTAGGCGGAATAAGAACCAGGTTATTATATGTAGGAGGTGCAATAAGATAGGACACATAGCCAACAACTGTAGGATAAACCTTCAGAAGGGAAAGAAGTGTCATCAGTGTGGTAAGAAGGGACGTTTGGTGAAGGAATGTAGATCAAAATAGTCAAGACAACAAGGACAGTCGGGACAATAGGGACAGTTTAAGGGAGTTAAGTGCTATAATTGTGACCAGATAGGACATTATAAGTGGGAGTGCCTAGCATTGCAGAAGGAGGGTTATATGATCCAGGCTTATGCATTGGAAGGTGTATGTAACACCCGTAATTTTTGATAACATTATTCAGGAGATTTAATTAGATAAATTAAATAGAATAATGTAAATATTAAGTGATAAGGGGGTTTAGATTTGAATAAACCCAATTAAGGTTGTGCCTAATATAATAGTAAATGGGCTTAAGAATGGTTTTTGGGTTAATTAAATCATGTAAGGGTATATTAGGAAATTGCCACCCATACCCCTTACCCATATATATTCCTACCATTTTGTTCCTCATTCACGTCGTTTTGAGAACAAAAAATTTGAAAAGGAGAGGCCGGCCATTAACAAGAGAAATACAAATTGAAAGCTAGAGAATCAAGCTTAGGGGAAATCACACTACAACAAAAGGACCCTACTACAATTGTATTTTTACAACGGTCACAAAATGATAGTTGTAGTAAAGGTTTTTTACAACTCTTTTTTTCAAAAAGTTGTAATAAACTCATTTTCAACAACTCTTTTATTTTGCCAGTTGTAATAGATGCCTATTACAACATTTCTTTGTTGCCAGTTGTAATAGATGTCTATTTTAACAACTCTTCCTTTTTGCTAGTTGTAATAGATGCTTATTTTAACAAGTCCTTTTTTTGCTAGTTGTAATTGATGTCTATTATAACCTTTCTGCTTTACCAGTTTAATAGATGTCTATTTTTAACAACTTTTTTTTTGCTAGTTGTAATAGAAGCCTATTACAACCTTTTTCGTAAACCCATTGTAATAATTAATTTATAATTATAATTAAATAATAATACTTAATAATTAATTAATAAAAAATTAATAATTACTTTTAAATAATAATAATTAATAACTAGTTTGAAATATGATTAATATCAATAATTAATATAAATAACTAGCAATTAATAAATAATAATTAATATTGATTATTTATAAATAATAATTGCTATTAATAATTAATTAAGAGGTAATATTAATAATTAATTTAATAATTAATGATTAAGAAGTAATAATTAATACTAATAATTAAAAAGTAATATCCAATATTTAGTAATTAAGAAGAATAATGAATAAAAATATAATTAATAATTAATGTTAAATAATTAATAATTAATATTAAATAATTACTGTTTAACAATTAACAATTAAAATATAATAAGTAATATTTAATAATTAATATCGATTATTAATAATTAACAGTTAATATTTCTATAAATAATTAAGAAGTAATAATAAATAATTAAGAAGTAATAATTAATAATTACGATTAATATATAATATTTACTATTTAATAATTATTTTTTAATAATTAATGATTAATAAGTAATTTTTTATAGTTAAGAAGTAGAATTTATTACTACTATTTAATATTTAATTATTGTAGTTGATAATTATATTTAATATTCAAAAAGTTTAAAATTTTGAAATTTTCTACATTTTAATTTTTTTCATAAATTCACAAATAAAAAATTGAAATTTTAAATAATGTCGGAGCAATATTTAACTGACTTAACTGACATGACATACAGAATTGATTTAATTGACGAGAGTGGTTAAGTGATCACTACAAGAAATAATGTTATGTATAGTACCAAAAAACATTAAAAATATAACATTTGAACTCTAATTACGTTCATTAGTTTTAATCAAACAAAAGTAACAACGCTTTAAAATTTGGAACTTAAACGCGATAGCTGAATTTTTTGGTGGGCTCACCAATATATTTCACTATACCCGCTTTTTCATTAGTTAAAAATTTCCTCACCACTTTCCCCATTCTCCAAATCCTAGGTCATTCGTCTCCCAATTCAATCTAGGGTTTTGAAATCCCTTAGTTTTCCACATGTTGCATCACCACCGAGGGAGACAAAGAGCACGCCAACTCTAGTGCACCGTCAAAATCAGCTAAGATATCAGCGTCGAAGCACTCACTTCCATTTTCAGAAGGCCAACAGACCATGTAGGCGAATACAGGGGCCTTGGGCTACCCCCTTTGGAGGTACGATATCGTACCCAAAGATGTAGGCATTGAAAATGAAGGACCAGCCTGTGGTGGAGATGACTGGAAAACACTGTAAGTTGAACTTACTCTCCTTCCTTTTACGCTTATTTTCTTTAGATTTTGTTTCTTAGATTATATATAAATTTTGTAACTTTAATCAGCCTGACTATTTTTTAGTTCGAATCGATTTTTTTTCTTTAAATCTGCAAACATTTTGCTATTCGAGAATTTCTACTTTAATTATTTATTATTTACCACTTTGAAGAATCATTTTATTGTAAAGTGTGAAATCAATCAACCTGCAAATGAATTGTAAACATCCATAGAGTCCTGGTTCAAAATTGTATAAAACCTCGTTGTTTGTTTTATGCAATGCATACGGATATTTGCAATGTTTTGGTTTGGGATTGTTGATGCCCATTTGGTGCTTGGTGAAATGTTGCTTAACAATCTAATTTCTAATATTTTTTTGCTTATTTCGTACTAATTGTCATGGACATGCAGGTTGCTTATCTAACTTTGCATTGCAACTTTCCAGTCATTCTGGCTATTTCTAAATTCTTGATCAAATAAAGTAACCACGTCAATACATATTTCTTCAGAATGATTTCATTGTACCAACAAGTCTGTTTCAGTTGTCTAACGCCCACTCTATCTTCCCTAACGTCATTCAAGCTGTCTGTTGCAAGAGAGCGCGGTCATCCCATAGTTTGGGTTACAAAATACTACCACTTCATTAATCATTCTCTTATTTTTAATACGTCACAAATTCATTAACTGTTACTTTTTTGATTGATAATTATCTCATTGATAAGGTAAATATAAGGTTTAGGTTGTTCGTGAACACGATCCAATGGGCAGAGACGTCGAACTGTTCGACGACATTTGTATGCCAATGGTAATGGGCCTGCCGTAGCAGGTTCCAAAGGTGCAGAATTAGTAGATGGGCTCGTACAACAAAATGGAGACTATAAGGTAGTGAAAATGTGTTTTAGCGCATTTTTGGACACTAATCTTAACTCCCTTCTTCAAAGCAATGGAATCAGTAGCTTGGATGTTGTAGGTATTTATATATAATGAACTCTAGTAATTACATTCCACTACGTAAGCAATTAAACTGGCTATTGCTTGAGTTCTATCTACATCATCATTCATCGATCTTACGGCATATGCAGGGGTTCAAACACCTAATTGTGTAAGGCAAACTGTTTACGATGTTGTTGCCTTGAATTACCAACATGTTGCGGTGATTGTTGATGCAATAGCAGAAGAGACACCTAAGTTCAAGCAGATAACGATAACGTGATACTGTATATACAACCATATCAGACATGACACAAGTAATATTTCCGACCCTCTATACCATTTTTGATTTTTAATCTAAGGAATACGGTTTTGGAAGCTTAGTAAAGATGATATTTTAGCTCTATTCAGTTTATGTATAAGTTTTTATTTTTCTTGCATTTCAGGTTTGAAATTTCAAGCACTGATTACTTTGTCAAAATACACAACATAAGGAAAAATAAAAAAAAGCTCAAGGTTTGTGGTTATAAAGCATGGATATGAATTTATTACGTACCAATTCATATAAAATGAGTTGGAACAGTTACATATGTTACTTATTGCTATTTATTATATAATATGGAAGCTCAAGGTTTGTTCTTTATTTTAGGAGACGTACAAGAGGGCAAGATAGGTGATGTAAAGGAGAGGGAAAATGGGCAACAAAGAAAAAGCAATTCAGTATGTAAAGTTTATTACACATTGCAATATAAGTTTGAATTTTTTGTTGATGACTCTAATTTTTGAATGCCTGCAATTGTTTTACAGACAAAAAATCTTGACAATTGTTTTTCTACGATCTAGTGTATTCGTTCCTTCATAAATTCACTGTTATTTCATAAATAATGAATATATTCAATGCCACATGAGTACTTATAGCCACATAAGAGTATTTATTCACACTGTATTAAAAAAAGATCATAACTACATGAGCATAACTCCTAACACTGCTAATTTTATAAAATGTTGCACGTAAAAAAGAAATCCAACAATGCATTAATGGCTCTTCCATTAAAAATACTTACATATTAATTGTTATTTTTTGTCCTCATACACCCACTCCATACATCACATATCCCAACTTCTTATGTTTTCTTTACGTTATAATCAAGTGGACAAAAACTCATACTTTTGGTATTAAACTATTCATTTTGATGATGGTCTAGTTTTATGAGTTTTGAACAAAGATAAATCATGGGACTGTTATGGAATATAATAAATAGTGAAGAATTGCTTATGATCTACCATAAAATTTCACCTGATCGAACACCCATTCTTCCATGAACACGTAATTACTTTGGGTTAGGTGATAACAGTGTTATAATGGGATTATTTCTTGCAGATGTTGACTTAACCTCTAGAGCTTCATTAATGTCATTATTTATGTTATATTGAAAGTTTTCTCTAATGAATGATGTTATCCAGGGTGGTAGTGGAGCAAGTTCTTCAGTGGAAGGCTGAGCTCCTTCTTCAACCCATCTTCTGATGGGCCAACGACGACTTCTAAGAGTACAAATTGAGAATGCTTTGAATATTGATCGGAACATGTACAAATTGAGAACGCGGATCAGGATTTAATGTGGTGTTGGATGTGATGGGCCAATGGTGACTGCTAAGAGTTCTTAAATTAGGTAATGTGATCTATCTAGTTATTTTGTATTTTACCGCAAGAGTATTTGACCTTATGTCTATACTGTTTCTAAACTCAATCCTGCAATTATGTTCTGCAAACATTTTGGTTTGTGACATTCATATGCTGTTTTGCTAATATTTGTTGTTGCAATTGCTAATCATTTGTATGAAATTAATGAAGATATCTGATTTAAGCACATTCATATGCATTTGGTTACCAGGTTTGTACACGTGGGATTTGTTGGAGTTACTCGACCTGAGAGAACATGTAATATCCCGGAAATTTTAACAATATCAATTTAATAATCTGTTAAATAATTAAATTGATATTGATGATCTTTGATAATAAGATTTGAATTTAATTTAATAATCTGATTAAATTAGTATTAATTGGTGATTTTATCTTTTAAAAGTTAATAAGATATTTTCTATTTGAATATATATATTTATTTATATATATTGTAAATAGAAGCTTTGGGTAAATTGGGAATTTAGATTTAATTTAATTGAATTTGAATTTAATCTTTGAAATTCAAGAGAATAAATATTTAAATTGTTTGGATATTATAATATTTGTATAACTTTTAATTATAAATATAATTGGTTTTGTTTCTTTAAAATGATTTATATATATAGATAAGTGTTTAATAAATAAGAAAAAGGTTTTTTTTATTACTTTAAAATAAATAGAAATAAGATAAATACTTAAAAGACATGTGTCTTTATCTAAAGCTTCATTTTAACATGTGTAATTTAAGTAACAAGTATATGTGACAAGTGTCTTCATTTATTTTTATTTTCTTTTATTTTTATAAAATCATAAATTCACTTATATATACATGTGCATCCCTTTACTTCATTTTTTCTATTTTTCCTTTTCAAAACAAGAAACTCAAAACAATCTTTCTCTAAAATGCAAATCTGAAAATCAGAAATCAATATTCCTCAAACCCTTCTCAAAACAATCCTCTACTCTAAAATCTGTAATCAGTAACCAAATTTCCAAATCCTAAAGCAAAAGCCTGTAAATCTTCCTCAAACATAAGATCTGTAACCAAGTTTCCATTTCAAAATCAAGTTTTCTGTCTGCAATCTTCTTTGCAAATCTGTGATCCTCTTTAAGCAACCAGCCTGTCTGCATTTTTCAAAACCTGGAAACATCTCAGAGCTGCCTGCATTCAATTGCAATCTGGAAGCAACATGCATTCTTCAACGAGTCAAGATTCAAGTTTTAAAAGTATTCAAATTTCCAGGCTCAAGCATTTTTATCAAATTCCAGTTTTCAAGCTTCTAATTAAAATCCTGTCCTCTGCTCTACATGTTTGGTGAGTAACATATATTTTAAAAGCTTAAGTTTTTGAAATCTGGATTGCATGTTAATTTCTGGAATAAGGCATGTTTGGTGAGTAAACTTTTAAAAACTAAAACTTAAATACTCTGATAATTTCTGTAGTTATGTTTGTCTATATATAGGTGTATGTGAAATGCTTTGTGAACTTATGTATGTGTGTGCATATCTGTTGCTACTAAAAACATCTCTGATCTTAGATAAGTCTTTGCCTTTAAACTGTTAATATGAAATATCTTTTTGTTTGAATATATGACCTATGTTTAAAGTAAACTGGTGATGTATGCTTGCTGTTGGATTATGTTCTTGCCTGTTCTAGCATTCCAAGTTTAAACTCTGATCAAAATCATGATCTCATGATTCAAATCTTGTTAAGGATTTAGATTTCAAACAATACTTGGTTATGAAATATAAGTTAAAGTTTAAATTTTATATAAAATATAAAGAGAGAGAAATAATGTCTCTGTAACACAAATAACAAAACCAGACTTTTAGAAATAGGAATCTGATCATCCTGATTTATGGATTTAAAATTATCAATAGATTACATGACCGAAGACATGAATTTTTAAAACTAAAATTAAAATTTTCAGTTTGTATTTGATTAAGTATTTCTGGCTTAACCAGAAATCATATTTTGGGTGGCTCTGTCATTTTAGAAAGATTTGGGTGGCGAGTTTCTTTTCTGGTGATGGATTATGGATCGAAGTTTCTGAGAAAATACTGGATGATGGATTAAAGTATGGGGGCAGTGGTGATTTGGGATTGAAGTTGATAAGCCCTAGTTTTCAATGTTGATCAGTAAATTGATCACCGTGACCTATATAAGTGATCGAGTCCTTCCTAATTCGAACTGGAGATAGATGGGGTGTGGAAGTGGATGTGGCCGGAGGCGTTGGTTCTCTGATGATCTGATCTTGGTATTTGAGGCGGTTACAGGTTCAACCATTGATTCAGTTTTGAGCTCGAAGCTCGTTTTTAATTTTTGGGTTCTGCAGTTAGTTTGTCGATCGGAATGGAGTTGGGGGATGACCGTTGACTTGCGAACGTCGTCGCGAGGGGTCGGAATTGGGTGTAGCGTGGGTGCAGGTGCACGGCGTGCATGGGTTGTTGGCTGATGTTTTTAGGGATGAAGGGCTCGTATGTTATTTCGAGTAGAACTGCGTTTTTACTCGAAGCTGAGGGGTATTCGACTCGAAGAATTTGCAAAGGATAGGTTTATTTCTGGAATGCTTAAGTGTTGGGGAAGAGGACATTCTCGAGTCGTACTCGGGTTGTTCAGGTGAGTAGCTCGAAGTTTTCAGAGCTACGACTCGAAGTAGTTTCAGATGGTCTCGAGTACTTTTAGTTGTTACCAGGTTTTAAAAACCTGTTTTGTTTAAATTTAAATTGAATTGAAATTTGTGAATAAATATTAAAACAGGAATTGAAATCAAAGTTGTAATATATGGATTCAAGTTTGGTTTCGAACCTTAGATTTAAGATAAATAAGTTTTATAAATTCAAATGTTTTAATAAGTTTAAATGTTTGTTAAAATTTAAATGTTTTGAATTTAAAAGGGGACTTGTTTAAATCTTGTAAAATTTCTTTTATAAGAAAAATATTATTTATCATTTAAAGGTTTTAAATTGATTTTAAAACTTGTTGAAGTTTAATTATAAGTTAATGATTTGTATGCATTTAATTATTAGAGTAATTAAATGGATAATTAATTTATCTAATAAATTAATGAAATAAATAATTACTTAAAGGTAATTAAAGGTTCAATCTTAAAGGTTTAAGATTAATTATTTTTAGAATAATTAACTTGTAATTAAGATTCATTAATTAAATAGGATTTGATTTTTAATTAATGATTAAGATAAATTAATTAGGAATAATTAATTTGTAATTAAAGATTATAAATTAGAGTATTAATTAATGGTTAGGAATTAATTAATAAGTAATTAAATATTAATTAAGTTATGGTTAACACTTAATTAATTAAATAATTAGAGATTGATTAATTGGTTATTAAGATTTATTAATTTAGAATTAATAATAATTAATATAAGTTAATTACTTAAGGAAAGTAATTAAATAATAGTTAATGAAGTCATTAACTATGGATTATTTAATAATTAATTAATAGGATTAATTTTAATAGTTAATTAGATTAATTAATTTGAAGATAATCAATTATAGAATTTGTTTAAAATGTAATTTCTTAATGGAAGTAATTAAGAATTAATTACTTATTGTAATTAATTGAAGTTAATTTGATTTGTTAAGTTAATTAATTAAGTTTAATTAATTTAGAATAATCAAGAGATGATTTGATAATAATTACTTAATGTAATTATTAAGGTAAGATTATTTAGGGAAGTAAATAATAAGATAATTACTGGAAGTAATTAGTTGAATAAATGATTTTATTAATAGAAGTAATTTGAGTTAATTACTTTGAATAATTAATCAAGGGATTAATTAAGGAATTAATTAAGGAGTAATTAATTTAGTTAGTGAAAGTAATTAAGGGTAGTTAATTACTGATTGAAGATTAATCAAAAGTGATTAATAAATGTTGTTTAATTAAAGGTTAATTACTTAATGTAATTAATTTAATAAAAAAATTAATAATTAAGTTGTAATTAAGGATCATTAATTAATATAATTAATGATGTAATTAAGATTGGTTAATTAAGTAATAATTAATAAATGAAGTAATTAATCAATGTAATTAATTAAGGATTAATGTAATTAATTATAGTTGATTAAGTTAATTAATTTTAGTAAATTAATTAATGATGTAATTAAAGGTTAATTACTATAAGTGGTTAAGGATAATTAATTTGAGTAATTAATTAAGGATAAATTACTTGAAGGTAATTAAAAGATAATTAATCAAAGATGATTAATTGAAAAAGGTAATTAGAGGATAATTAATTAATTTGTAATTAATTAATGGGTAAGTAAGAAGGATTTATAAAATGAAGTAATTAATTTAATTCAATTTAAATTAATTAGAGATAGTGTAAATCATTACTTATGAATGAGTGATAGTATTGAATACTTGGCATTGATTGATATCTCTGATGAGATATATGCTGTATGATATGGATGTTAGTTGAATTGTATGGATTATCTGATAATGTTGATTATCTGTTGTAAATTATCTTTCTTTGTGTATAAAGATAATGAATTAAATTGTTTTAACCTTTAAAACAACTTGGCCTTAAAAGATACGTTTTGGATTTCGATGAGACCGGGATCGGGTTTCCGTATACCGGATTTCCAGGTCTGGAGACCCGAATACCACATCGATCCAAATTTACGTTAGGTCGTGAAATCCAAATGGAGCAAGTGAAGACTCGAGGTGTAAGAACGATTCTTTGTCAGTATAACTCTGTGGGTGATTCCGTAATGAGTTGACGGAGATAGTACTTTCAGATTCGAGATAAAGATTTAGAGTGCAAGGGTTATTGTCGTTAACTCTGAGGGTGATTCCAATACGAGTGTAACGAGATAATGCCTTCGGTTTCGTTCGAACCCGGAACGAACTTGTATGGATTGAATGCTTTCAGCACATCGTCAGGTGGACGATGAGCATTCTAAGATAGATGTGTTCTTTTAAAAGGTAATCGTGACCTCAAGCCTCACAAACCGGGAATGGCTAAAATAGGGGAGGTGCAGCAAGGTTAGTGGGTAGCACCCAAGTAGGACAAGATGACCTCTGTCTAGATGTCCCTTTCTATTTTCGACTTAGTGTGTGCGGTTGGTCATGACAACCGTGAGGTATCTTGTGCGGGAATTATCCAGTAAGGGATGTTCCGGCCTTGTGTTGCAGGGGATTGGGAGTGATCCTCGGTACGGTGATCTAGGCCACGTACTGTGACGGGCGGTACCCCGGTAGCCCTTCCATTGATGGAATCCAAACTCCAATAAGTGCCGTACGTTTTAATTGTGCCCAACTATGTTGGAACGTGAGATGTAAGCATTCCAGCTATTTCATATTTATTTGAAAACCCTAGACCTATTATAATACAATCGAATTTCCTATCAAATGTTTTGGTTAGCGTAAGGTAAAAACTTACCCATATTTATTGGTGGGGAGTCTTATGTGATACCTTTTCTTTCAAAAGGTTTTGAAGTTAAACAAGTTTAACCTGTTACTCACACCAGACCCATGTCTGACCCAAGTTGTTTATTTCTGTTTTATAAACTCTTGGGTACTCAAATTTTTACGAGTAGCCAAGGGATTCAGGTTTAGCTTTGACGAGGAATCTGGAGGAGCAATGGAGCAGGAGGCTTCGGCGTTGTAGATATAGATAGTAGTTTTCCGCTGTGTTGATCCTTGTATTGATCTGTATTGTGTTGAGATGTAATAACTAGACAGATGTTTATAACTGTCTAGTATGTGATGTGTAATCTGTGTAACTCTGATAGATGATGTATATGATACTATGTAATATTTATGTGATATATTATATTTCGTTTCGTTTCCGCTGTGAGTATCTGTTGTTGTTTTCTTTTCTCTTCTTCTCTTTTCTATTTCTCACCCCTTTCTTTCTTTCTGTCGATGCGATTTTCCGGGAATGGAAAGCCGGGTCATCACAGAACATGACCTGATTAGAGAAAACAACCTCCAATAATGCTAATATCCGTTACTCTAGTAATCAATGCATGCATTTGTTTGGGCAATACGGTTTAAAATTAAAATGTACCTACTTTGTTGTATCAAAATATGTTGGCCCATACAAGTAAATGTAACCTAATCATTGTTGTCAAAAAGATCAGTATGTATGAGATATTAAAAAATTAATATATTCTTTGGTTTTGCTTTGATTCGATTATTTGGTTTGTTTGATATATTAGTTTTGTATATAATAGTAATATAATGTTTGAATTGCTTATATTGTACTGTTACTTCTATTTTATTATTTATTATGCTTATCTATTGTTTCCTTTAGTTGCAAAGTGTGTTTAGAAATTAATTTTTTATTTTGCATTCTTTTTATCACAACTGTCTAAAGCAGTTGTAAAATAGTTTTTGTAGCTACCAAAAGCAGTTGTATAAAATAAAAGTAATTGTAAAAGATTCTTTTACAACTGTTAAAAGTAGTTGTAAAAAAGAATTTTACAACTGCCACAAGTAGTTATAAAAAAATCCTTTTACAACTGCTGAAAGAAGTTGTAAAATAATCCGTCTCTATTACAACTGCGGATATAATGACTGACATACGCCCATTTTAATAGACCTATTATAACTGTTTTTGGTAGTTGCGAAAGGGTATTTTTGTTGTAGTGTCAATCTCAATCCAATTATCTTATCTTAATCAAGGTGAATAATAATTCCATCTCCATTTTTGTTCTGAATCATATGTTTCGGATTTAAGGGATAAATTCGTTTTTAAGATGAATTGAATGATGATATGCTTAAAATCTGATTTTTTTTAATTTAAACAAGTTTGTTTAAAAGGATTTATATGGTTTTAAGGTAAAATCGAGATATGTTGATGTTTAAATGCCGCGAAAAAATTTTATGTTATGAAAACATGATTTTGGAGTTGGATTTCAATTTTGATGATTTTCCAAGCTATGGAAAGATTATTATGAATTTTCAAAGGAAAATAAGGTTATTTGGGTTTATAAATTTATTTTGGAAAATATATTAAAATTTTGAGTCTGAAATTTTGATATGTTAGATAACATGATGAAAGTGAATTTCTGGAATTTTTGGGAATTCCAAAGTGAATTGCTATGCAAAATAAATAATTTTAGAAGAGAGACTTCTTTGCAAAATTGGTTTTGCTTAATGGAGGGGCTTAATTGATTAACTTAACCATGGTTTAGATCTGAAATTAGCGGCAGTTATTTTAGTAAAGAATTTGAAAACTTAAGGCAACCAATCTGGTGTTGGCATATGACAGGTTAGTTAGAGAAATGTTTACTTTAAGAAGAATTAAACCAGGTTTATTCAGAAAAGTTGGTTTCGCCTACTTTGGTAAGTACCTTTCGACACAGAAGCTTTTGCCTTCAACCTAGTCGAAACCTACTAAGCCGAAACCAATACACAAGGAATCACGATGATGGTACGTAGTGGATTGGAGACAGACGAAAGGTAAAGTGTCGAAAGCAAAGCTTCCGAAGGAGTCGCTACCTTGGTTTGTTTTCAAAAGAGAAGCGCATGCCTTTGTTTTGTTTTAGCCTTCAAAGGAGTCGAAGCATATGGTTTCGAAAGAGGTTTTAAAAGGTTTCGAAAGGGTTACCATAACATAAGTTTGCTTTCGAATGGGTTATGAAAGAATGTTTTGAAAGAAGGAGTTCCGACTTAGTCGAAGCCCTGCTGCCGTTCTTTAGACTTTCAATGGTATTGAAGATATCAATGCTGTCGAAAGGTACTTTGTTTTATAAGTTTAAACCACTTCCTGCAGCTTTCGAAAGGGGTTAGGGGTTTCGAAGGTAATGGTTTCGAAAGGGGCTTCGACGCCATCCTTCAAATATTTTAGCCAGATGTTTTATGCTTTCGAAAGAGATGGTGTCGATGCCATCATGATTTCCCCAATATTTTTATATGATAAAGGATGGTTTCGAAAGAAATGCTTTCGCATATGTTCACTTTGACCCAAATAATGTTTTAAGTGTAAACCCAATGCTTTCAAAAGGGGGACTTTCAGTGATTTCGGAAGGGTTACTTCCAATGGTGTCGAAAGGGGTACTTTCAATTGGTTTCGAAGCTATACTTCTAAAGTTGAATGTTAATACTTTAATACAATCGAAAGGTTTCTAAAGGAAGGTTTTAAAGTATTGGAAAGGCAAGAGCCTAATGTTTTAAAGATAGATTTTAATGCTTTCGAAGGAGGTCATCCTATGAAGTCGAAAGCAAGGTTTCGAAGGTCTCAAAAGGTTTAATAACCCAAAATCTATTTTTAAAAGAAGAAACCCATGGCTAAATTAAAGGAGTTTTTGTAATGGTTTTGAAGAAGCTTTCCTTGATAAAGTTATAGGTTAAAGGGATTAACCATGTTTTATATTAAAAACCCTCAGGATTGGTATGGTTATGTTATTATGATTGCTTCTTCAAATATAAATATATTCATATTGTTTTGAATCCCATAACTGTATTTTGGGAAAGGGCAGAATAACCAGCTAGGTTGACCTAGTAGTGTATATAAATTAAGTGAACTCCTGGATGAATAGAATTGCATCCATGAGGTCAGGGAGACCAGAATATAGGATGCCTTAAAATGGAAGTTATAAGGGAGACAGGTTCATAGTGCACCCATGAAAACTATGACTAGGAAGTTATTGGGGTTACCAATAGGTTCATAGTGATCCCATGAAAACTATGTTATAAAGAGTGGTTGGCAGGGGCCAATTGGTTTGTGGTGCACCCATGAAAACTATATCTGGATTAAGTTATTGAAAGTTTTCACTATGTTTCTAGTCAACCCATTAAAACTAGGATAAGAGAGAAGTTATTGGAGTCGCCAATAGGTTTCGGGAAACCTATGAATTAATTAAGTTAATTAGCAGGGGGGCAATAAGTTCATAGTGCACCCATGAAAACTATGAAATAGGACAGGGAGTCCATACATTATATAAAGGTTATTAGTAAGCCCACGAAAACTAATAGGTTAATTGTGACCCTAGAAACTATAAAAATATGAAAGTTAGTCAATTTAAACAGAGGATGGGAAATCTAGTATGTTTTAAAATGTTTGCATATCATCAAATTATTTTGAAATGATTATGTTTTTAACCATTGTGGATGCAGGGGCACAATATATGGTTTTATAAAGGGTTTAGGATACTAGTGAGGGGGAAACCCATTCCGCTAAGTGGCATGGTCTCGCTAGATATCTAAATGATTTGAGATGGTAGATTATTATTCATACCAAGCTTATATCTGACTCTATGTTTATGTTTTCCCCTTAAACTGTCGGGTACTCAATTTTTTTGAGTAGTTTGAGAGTTTAGGTTTTCAGGTATCTCTTAAGACGAATAAGCTTCCAGAGATATGCAGGAGGCATGATATCTAATTAGAGATCTCTTTTCTTTTGATTCCACTATGTTGTTTGTAATGGCAAAGTTGTTATATTGCATGTATATACTCTGGTCATCCAAGGGGGCATCTTTATATGTCGCTCTTGGCGTATGTTGTAATAAATATATTTTCTCTAAACGTGATTTGCGAATATGGGGTTATGTAATGAATTGGAAATATTTAAAAATGAAATGTGATTTTGTTTGAAGTTTAAATTTTCCATATTCATGTGTTTCTGCGTATCAATGACTCTAACACCGCCATATTTGGTCGTCGAGGATTAATAACTATGGTTGACTGCAGCACCCGTAGCCGTTAGTTTTGGGCCTCCAAGTAGGGGGATGTTACAAGTTGGTATCAGAACATAGGTTTATGAAACTTTGAAAGAAAGTTAAACCTAATAGTTTTTGAAACATAATTCCAATAAATTAAAAATATGATCGGGGTTGGGATAACACTATATTAACGTACTTGTATTTGACATATAGATATAAATATAAGTACGTGTTCCCCTCTCTCTTAGACTGTTCTTTTGTATCTTACTAAGGTTCGTATGCAGATTTACGAGAAAGAAGATATGGAAGCAGGAAACGGAAGAGGAAATCTAGGTGGAGGAAGCACCACAACCAACGGAAATGCTCGACTTAATACCAGGAGGAACCAAGGTCGACCGGCTAATGCTATAGCCCAAATGCTGAAGCCAATGTAGGTGCTGGAAATCCGCCAGTAGATGCGGGGATGGTGTATCAATTGTTGGCCAATCTTTTGCAAGCTAGAGTTGCTGGTAATGTTGGAGGAGCTAATCCTGTGGCTCCAGTTGGGAATAACTATGCTAAGTTAAGCAGGGATTAAACCATTTTGGGTGGAAAGCCGTTTTCTGGAACAGAGGATGCTGTTGAAGTTGAGAATTGGCTATTGCATTGTGAGAGGATCTTTACTGATCTAGGATTGGATGATGGGCAAAAGAGGAGGCTGGCCTCTAGCCAGTTGCAAGGGGCAGCGCTTCACTGGTGGAACAGTATGACCGCCGGAGTTCCGGAGGAAGAAATGATATGGGCTGATTTCTGAATGAGGTTTGAGCAAAAAAAATATCTGAGGCTGCCAAGTCGGCGTTGATGAGGAAGTTTATGGATCTAGTCTAGGGTAATATGTCATCAATCGAGTACGCTGCTAAGTTTGATGAGCTATCTCGATATGGATATACCACTATAGACACAAACATCAGAAGGAATGAGAGGTTCATTCGAGGGCTG
Source organism: Allium fistulosum (assembly GCA_030737815.1). Lineage (NCBI taxonomy): Eukaryota > Viridiplantae > Streptophyta > Magnoliopsida > Asparagales > Amaryllidaceae > Allium > Allium fistulosum. Next base: position 183,850,056 of record CM060905.1, on the reverse strand, counting down.
AGATCGGAGCTTGCTAGAATGACCATGACCCGTATCCATGATCCTTGTAATGTAGTGGTGGAAATGGTCATTCGCCATGAAGAGATGCTTGCAGTTTCTGCTAGAGAGAAGCCAGTAGAATTTCAGGGTCCTCAGGGAAAGAAGAGGAAATTCTTTAAGAAAAAGGGAGCCCAAAAAAGCGATGCTGCCAAGAAGGAAAAGGCTGATTTAGTGTGCTTCAAATGTGACAATAAGGGTCATTATGCTCATGAGTGCCGGACAGGCAAGGGGAAGAAGGCTGCAGATAAGAAGAATGTGAAGTGCTTCAACTGTGATCAAGTGGGGCATTACAAAAACCAATGTCCAGAGCCAGTCAGGGCGGACAAAGGGAAGGTTTTTGCTGTTGGATCATTAGCTAAGCCTATTGCAGCTGATAAAGGAAAGATTGTGATGGAAGGTACGTTTTTGATTCAGAGTATACCCGTTAGGATACTTTTTGATACCGGTGCATCACATTCATTTATATCCCAGTGTTTGGTTGATAGGTTATGCTTAGAACTCACATACCTTGTTACTTTCTTAAGGTTGCGAATCCAATAGGAGGGTATGCAACTCTGGGGATGAGATGTGACCAGTTAGAACTTGACTTGTTAGGTCATAGGTTTGCATGTAGTTTGTATGTATACGATTTCATAGATTTCAGAATTATTTTGGGTATGGATTGGTTAAGAAGGCAAGAGGCCAGGATATTTTTCCAGGATGGGGAGATATCTTTGACGCACCCTGAAAGTCATAACCGAATTATATTCTCAGTAGAGAATTCTGACCAGAGTAGTTGTGCTTTGTTAAGCGCAATGGAAGTGGAAGAAGATCTAAGTCAGGTTCGAATAGCAAGAGAGTTTGCAGATGTTTTTGAGCCAGTCACAGGACTACCACCGAAACGAGCTGTTGAGTTTCGGATAGATCTTGTGCCAGGAGCTGAACCTGTAAGTAGACCACCTAGTAGGATGACACCGACTGAGATGAAGGAATTGAAGGTGCCGATAGTGGATCTAGAAGGAAGGAATTTTATTCGATCAAGCAGTTTGCCTTGGGGAGCGGTCGCGGTATTCGTGAAGAAACCAGATGGGTCGCTGAGGATATGTATCGACTATTGTAAGCTAAACAAAAGGACGATAAAAAATAAGTATCCTTTGCCGAGAATTGATGATCTGTTTGATCAGTTGAGTGGAGCCAGAGTGTTTTCCCGATTGGACTTGGCGACAGGGTTCCATCAGTTGAGAGTGGCAGAGGACAGTATTCCTTTAACAGCATATCGAACTAGATATGGTTCATATGAGTGGTTAGTAATGCCATTCGGGTTGACGAATGCACCTGCTTTCTTTGTGGATTTGATGAACCGAGTCTTCCGAGAGTATTTGGATAGATTCATGTTGGTGTTTATAGATGACATTTTGGTATACTCTAAAGATGAAAGAGAACATGAAGATCATCTTAGAGTTGTGCTAGAGACGTTGAGGCAGAATCAGCTAAAGACAAAGTTTTCCAAGTGTCATTTTTGGAAGAAAGAGGTTAAGTTTCTTGGCATGTGGTTTCAGAGAAAGGATTGTCAGTCGATCCAGATAAGATCGAAGCTGTGAACAATTGGAAGAGACCAGAGACGCTGACCGAGATCAGGAGTTTTCTTGGACTTGCTGGCTACTACGGAGATTTATTAAGGATTTCTCACGGATAGCAATGCCTTTGACTAAGCTTACCAGGAAGAAGGTGAAGTTTGTTTGGTCTGATAAATGTGAGGAAGTATTCCTTAAGTTAAAGAATTTGTTGACGAATGCTCCAGTGTTAGTAGTTCCAATTGGACACCAAGGGTTGGTAGTATATACTGATGCATGTGGAACTGGATTGGAAGCAGTGTTGATGCAGAGGGGTAAAGTCATTGCTTACGCATCTAGGCAGCTTAGACCGCATGAAGTAAGATATCCTACTCATGAGTTAGAGTTGGCTGCTGTGATTTTTGCCTTGAAGATTTGGAGGCACTATCTTCTGGAGGAGAGATTTGAGTTGTATACCGATCATAAGTCTTTAAGATATTTATTCTCTCAAAAGGAGTTGAATATGAGACAGCAGAGGTGGCTGGAGTTTTTGGCTATTAGAGGGGGGGTGAATAGTGTTTAAAGAAATTTGTTAATCTTTTTGAGTTTATCTTACTTTGTTAACAATGTATACACTAAACAGACACAGATATGAACACAGAATCAAACACAGATGCAAATATAAAGTAAAAGCAGTAAAGGAAAGAACACACCGGATTTTATACTGGTTCGGAGTTACCCTACATCCAGTCCCGCAACACAAGTACGGATTTCCTTTCAAACTCGATTCAACAATTACAAGCCTCGGTTTCAAGGCTACGAGGTACACCCTCTAGAATAAAAATCCTCTGGGTAGAGATACTTGATTTCCGGGGCAACAAGTTCTCCCAATTGATTTCCAGGGCTACAATCACACCTTCTCTCTTTTGATTGATTTCCAAGGCTACAATCACACCTTCTCTCGCTCAATTGATTACAGAAAGTCTATAACTCAGATTAGCACTTGGATCTTGTAGAGATAGTGAAGAGAATCAAAACCAGAAATTGTCTAGTTAGATTCGATATTGATTTCGGCAGAGTAATGGTGTAATTTGTAAATAAGAAAGTGGAGAAGAAGAAGAGAAGTTAAATCAGAGAAAAGGGTTATAAAATTCGTTGAAACTGACCCCTATTTATAGAAGAACAACAGTCATGTCCATTCCTGAAGAGTTATGGCGAATAGACACTTCTTTTGAAATTTAAATTTTGAACTCAACTGTCACTATGTCGACATGGTGCCAATGGGCATGTCGACATCCCTCAGCCAAATTTGATGTTTTGAATTTCTTTGAAAATAACATTTATCTTATATAAAAACTATTTTAAACTTTATAAATATACTTGACTTTAGTTGAAATTCATAAGTAAATATAAAGAACAATATATACATAATTTAACTATAATTATATATTTAAATCTTAAGTATAAATATATACAACAGCTAAATATATTAATATCAAAATTGTAGTTTAAAAACTTAGGATAATAATTTAAAATCAAAGATATTTAAAAATAAGAATATTTAAAACTAAGGATATTTTTGAGGCTAAAATATATTGAAAAACCAGGACAGATGATTTTGGTTTTTAAACAGGAATATTAAAAATCATTTTGAAAAACAAGCTATATATTTTGAAAGTCATTTTGAAATAAAAGTAAGTGGATACAAAAAGATGTTCCACTAGATTGTTCGTAGGTTCCATCCTACTTAGGGTTCCATCCCTTTAACGAGCACGAAGTGGATTCCATTCCATGAATAAAATATATTTTAAGATGTCAGTGCCTTTCTATGAGTTTTAACAATATTCCTAACTATATAACTTATCTTGGAAACTTGAACTCTTGATAATCTTGATACTCATGAGTCTTCTATCTCTATATCTTGAATCTCTATACTGTACGGTCTTCATTCTTGATACCTGCATGGTTAGATCCTGCATATACATATATATCTAAACTTGTAATGTTAGTATTTATATTTTATAATCTATTCTAAGGTTGTTGTCATCAAAACCATCATCTCATGGACTAACAATCTCCCACTTTTTGATGATGACAACCTTTGTTTATAAAATATTCCTTCTATCCTAATAACTCCCCCTAAAACTAACAACTCCCCCTTAATCTATGCCTAACTACCCTATTTTATATCTCTTCCCCTTTGTCATCAACAAAAACTTACTCCCCCTTATTCTTGGACTTCAGTACCTACATTGATAAACTATACAACGGAATATATAATATATAGATTAAGAAATAATGATACTTATGAGCATAATAAGTTAATTAAAGACTATATTCATTTCAGTGTATATACATATATGTTTCACACACCAAACTTCAAACCAAATAAAATCAATCCACACAAAGTATCAATTCAAACCAAATTAAATCAAACAAATCAAACAAATTAATTCAAACAAATCAAACAAAGAAAGAAAATTAAACGTCACGAGGGACATCTACCCATCCATCTTCTCCAAATATAGGGTCTGCTTTAATTGCATCCCAATTCTCATTGTCATTGGTGAGGGAGACAGGAGGATGTGCTTCATTATCATCCTTATGTAGAGAGGAGATCATCCATCGTATTGCATCGAAATGCCTTTCTTGCTCCTTGATCATCTGCATTTGACTCAACTCTGAGTGACGCTGGTTTCGTAGAATAAAAGAGAGAATATTCTTGAATGAATTGAGTGTTTCTTCAAGATTTTCAGATAGATTGTGAATAGGATTGGCCATAGTTGAATTAGAGAAAGAAATGAAGGATATAGATAATGAGAAATAAATTTCAGTGAAGATTTCTGGAAGAAACAGGTATATATAGGTGTAGAAATTCGTTTGAAATGAATAGACATTTGGTAGTTATTCAAATTTCAAATTCAAAATCAATAATCACTTCTGACCAGTACATGTCGACATGGTCTTCTAGGGGATGTCGACATGGGTTAGTGAAAATTTATGACAACTTTGATTTTGTGAATAATTGTGTATATGTATATATTTATATAATATACTAACATTTATTCTAGAGATAAGATAAGATAGATAACAGAAAGGAAATTTCATTTCATTACGATAATACAAAGATTAAGCATAATGAACTACACGAACATTTGAAAAAAAAAACTAAGACAACTACAATAAGATACTAAAAGATAAAACTAGTTAGAAGATGAAGATAGTCCAAGTTTCTTGCTGACTTTTGAAAAGAACTTGTTCATCTTCAAAGAAATGTTATCCAACTTCTTACTAACGGATCGTTTTAAAATCCGTTGATTCTCCATAATTATCTTTTGGTTTTTGAGAAGGGTTTTGTTGGATGGATTGGAAGGATATTCGATGCTTTCCAAAGAGGTTCACCTTCTTCTTCTTCTTCTTCAATTTCCATTTCATTCCCTTCTTCTCTTTCTTCCTCTTCCTCTTCTTCCATTTCCTCATGAGCCAAACGCTCTTCCTTTTCAGTAAGGGTCTCATAAGGTTGAAAAACATATGGGATTTTCATGAGAGAAATGTTTGAGATATTAAAAACTTTTCTTGAAATAAATTTTTCTCCTTTGAAATTTACTCCAAAATAGTTGAAAATCCGAGTAAGGTAAATTCCATGATATAAAATCTTTTCTCCCATTTCTAAGTTTTTAGGACGAAGTTCATCCAAAATAACTTGCGCCCAATTGATATCATAATTTCCGAAAATAGCAAAAAGTGCTTTGCACACTTTTGAAGTAGGATTGTTAAAATTTCCCGATCTTAGGGTCAAAGTATGTTGTAAGAGAAGATTGACAATTCTTGCTTTAGGACGAAAGTTTCGATTCTTAAATTCAAAGTTTTCATCTCCTTCAAAAATATGATGAAATGTCTCACAATCATGTTCATCGATTTGAAAACTAGAAAGATCCATTCCCGTGCTTTTGCAATTGAGAATGGTACCCAAAAGATCACAATTCAAAACAATTTGAGTGCCTTTGACACTACTCCAAATTTCATTCTCGTTTCCAATATAAAAACCATGGTTTAAATTAGCATAGAAGATTTTGACAAGATTAGGATAGCAAACAAAATCATTTTGAGAAGAGTCAATAAGACTTAAAACACCATTGTTTGGAAAAAGAGAATCAATTTCATAAGAAGAAAAATCTTGAAAAATAGCAAATTTTCCGTAATGGACTTTGGCATGATTAGCATAATTGATGTATGCTTTAATTGCCTCCGGATCATTGAATAATTGCTCTTTGATTTTTCTGGAAATTCTCATGGTTGAGGGGTTGCTTGAAGAAGCCATTAGAGTAGAGAGTAGAGAGCTTGAAGATATGAAGAGAGAGTTTGAATTTGAAAATGAAAGTGAAAAGATATGATAAAAGATAGTGAATAAATAGACTTTCAAAGGACATATTCTCTGGTCAAAAGGTATCTTTTCAGAGAATTAAATGAAGTGAAAAGGTGGAGGGAAATTCAAACATTTGAATTCAAAATTTGAAATTCAAATTCAGGTAGGCATGTCGACATCATGGTATGGGCCATGTCGACATGTGGCTTTGAATTTTCATGACATGATTTTTCCTAAGTTATCTAATATACATATATATAAATATTATTATTAATGTCTATATTTCTGAAATATTATTGTAATTATAATTTATTTCAGAATGTGTCAATAATAATAATAATAATAAAATAATAAAATAATAGTAAAAATATAAACTAAATTTTAAAATTCAAACAGCATATCAATTCAAAATCAATCAATCAATCAATTCAAAAACAACCAATCAATTCAAGCATGCAATTTCAACCAATGTATTATAAACGTGTACCTTTTTCAGATTCTGTGTCTTTGGTATTGACTAAATCAAGAATTGATGTGAAACACAGATTTGAATTATCTTCCTTCTGTTCATCGTCGCTGGAGGATGAGTCAGAATCATCTAGAGTAGCAGTGAATGCACGTTTCCGTTTCTTTGCAGAATCATTGTTTGTAGGAGAGTTTTGCTTATCGGAATTCTTAAAGTTGTTTCTCTTGGAACTATTCAATTTTCTGTACTTCAGGAATTTCCAAAAATTCCTGGTCATAAATGCTATCTCTTCATCATTATCACTGTTTGAGTCTGATCCGTCGATTAGTGCATTGAATGCCATTGATTTCTTTTCAGATGCTTTGCTTTATCTTCTCCCGATCATTTGAACTTCAAACGACATTAGATTTCCAATAAATTCTTCTATCTTTAAAGTACTGATGTCATTTGCCTCTTCAATTGCAAGTGTCTTTTGATCCCATTCTAGAGTGAGAGAATTTAAAAATTTTCTGACTTGATCTTCTTTCGAAAATTCCTTTCCCAAAGATATTAAAGAATGCACAATACCTTGAAATCGACTATACATATCTGAAATAGACTCATTAGTATTCATTTTAAATAACTGAAACTGATTTGTGAGCATGGAAATTTTGGTCTGTTTAACTTTGCTTGTTCCTTCGTGAGTTGCTTGCAAAGTTTCCTAGATTTTATATGCAGACTTACAAACTGACACTCTATTAAATTCATTTCTTTCAAGTGAACAAAACAGAATATTCATTGCTTTAGAATTATTTTGTGCAACAGTCTTTTGCTCAGTGGTCCACTATGCAAAATTAGTTGTGGGTTCAGAATATTCAGTTTGAGTGATATTCCAAGTATCTAATCCTACAGATTGTAAATATATTTTCATCCTACATGCCCAATATGCATAGTTAATGCCATTAAAAAGTGGTGGTCTGGCAGTAGACTGACCTTCTACAAATGAACTAGTGTTAGTGGTAATAGCAGTACTAGTGTTAGTAGCCATTTTGAAATTTTTCAAAATTTAGATAATGAAACTTTTGAAAACAAGGTTCTGATACCAAATGTGAGAAATGCATATTAAGGATCTTAAGGCTAGAATTAACACTAGAGGGGGGTGAATAGTGTTTAAAGAAATTTGTTAATCTTTTTGAGTTTATCTTACTTTGTTAACAATGTATACACTAAACAGACACAGATATGAACACAGAATCAAACACAGGTGCAAATATAAAGTAAAAGCAGTAAAGGAAAGAACACACCGGATTTTATACTAGTTCGGAGTTACCCTACATCCAGTCCCGCAACACAAGTACGGATTTCCTTTCAAACTCGATTCAACAATTACAACCCTCGGTTTCAAGGCTACGAGGTACACCCTCCAGAATAACAATCCTCTGGGTAGAGATACTTGATTTTCCGGGGCAACAAGTTCACCCAATTGATTTCCAGGGCTACAATCACACCTTCTCTCTTTTGATTGATTTCCAAGGCTACAATCACACCTTCTCTCGCCCAATTGATTACAGAAAGTCTATAACTCAGATTAGCACTTGGATCTTGTAGAGATAGTGAAGAGAATCAAAACCAGAAATTGTCTAGTTAGATTCGATATTGATTTCGGCAGAGTAATAGTGTAATTTGTAAATAAGAAAGTGGAGAAGAAGAAGAGAAGTTAAATCAGAGAAAAGTGTTATAAAATTCATTGAAACTGACCCCTATTTATAGAAGAACAATAGTCATGTCCATTCGTGAAGAGTTATGGCGAATAGACACTTCTTTTGAAATTTAAATTTTGAACTCAACTGTCACTATGTCGACATGGTGCCAATGGGCATGTCGACATCCCTCAGCCAAATTTGATGTTTTGAATTTCTTTGAAAATAACATTTATCTTATATAAAAACTATTTTAAACTTTATAAATATACTTGACTTTAGTTGAAATTCATAAGTAAATATAAAGAACAATATATACATAATTAAACTATAATTATATATTTAAATCTTAAGTATAAATATATACAACAGCTAAATATATTAATATCAAAATTGTAGTTTAAAAACTTAGGATAATAATTTAAAATCAAAGATATTTAAAATTAATAATATTTAAAACTAAGGATATTTTTTAGGCTAAAATATATTGAAAACCCAGGACAGATGATTTTGGTTTTTAAACAGGAATATTAAAAATCATTTTGAAAAACAAGCTATATATTTTGAAAGTCATTTTGAAATAAAAGTAAGTGGATACAAAAAGATGTTCCACTAGATTTTTCGTAGGTTCCATCCTACTTAGGGTTCCATCCCTTTAACGAGCACGAAGTGGATTCCATTCCACGAATAAAATATATTTTAAGATGTCAGTGCCTTTCTATGAGTTTTAACAATATTCCTAACTATATAACTTATCTTGGAAACTTGAACTCTTGATAATCTTGATACTCATGAGTCTTCTATCTCTATATCTTGAATCTCTATTGTGACGCCCCACCTCTATGCTCACAATAACAAAGAGTATTAAAAGAAATACTGTCTATTATTACGAAGAATAAGGCTGGATAGGAGCGACCATCCGTAATTGGCCTTACACTAATATTGGTTATCTCGATAGGAGTGGTATATACTTTTTATTTTTCTTCTATTATTTATTTACTCCCATCGACATATCCAATTATCAGTATAAAACAAACTACGATAGTTCATAATAGTTTAGGACATTAGATATAACAATAACACAGATAATATAAATGCGGAACACAGATTAACAAAAATCTCATATATATATATATATATAACCGATGTCAGTTACAATATAGTTGACACGATACATATGATACAACTACAACTGTCGACTCTAGAAGTTATATATACAAGTACATTATCGACTAATATACATGAATACATATCATTCTATACAATGACACGACTACTATAAAATGACACTGACAACTTCAGAAGATGTGAAAAGTCTTCAAATCCCGAACAGCAACTCAAAGAAGGGAATCTACAACCTGAAATAACTCGGGTCTGACCCGAGTATTACATTCAAAAGAAAATAATACACGGGTCAGTCTAATTCAAACTCAGTTATTAGTGCATAGAAGCAATAATAATCAAACGTCAAATAGACGACAGTCGCAGAAATCTCGTATATCCAACTTCTCGATAAGAGAATCGGATAACGGCAAATATAACACTAAACAGTGTTAATCAGCAAATCAGCAAATCCAAATCAGAATACAACTTCAAAACATTGAAACTAACCAACGAAACAATTTAACAAATCGGAACATCAATTTAAAACTGTCAAAACTGATAAGACTGCAGTACACGCATGCGTGTACTGCCTCGCCACTATCGCAAGAGATACCCAAAAGCTCAGTGAAAGTCAAGAATGATCACAAGGTCAAACCCAAAAATCGGATAGGTTCAACACAAGGTTAATGAACAAGACTGGAAATTCAAGAAGGCACCAACAATCAACTGAGTGCAACAAATCAAAGCATCACAAAAACAATGATGCAGGCTGAAGACTGGAAAACAATGAGGCAACACAGTGATGTATCATGAACACCAGGAACAGAACTAAAGCCATACATGAAGTAGTGCAATGCAGTCATGAAACCACAATGCAAAGATCAGTGATGCAACTAAATGCATGAATCCGTGACTCAAACTAAATGCACAAATTACTTACAACATGAGTGACCAGTCTCAACCAAGTAAATACCCATCATGTTTACAGTGACTACACTGAAAAAAAGGTCAAAGTATAGAACTAAATCTCAAGTCAGTAGATATCTACATGAGTGCAGCAGTCCAACAACTCAAGTGAAGCTACAGATCAACAGGGAAGAACTCAGTGATTAAACTATGAAGGCAACATGCAAGCTCGATTAGCAGGTGAATGTGCAACATCAACAAGACAAGTACAAACTGGACAACAACAAAGGCTATCAAGTGAACCAATACAAATGTCACCAAAACACAGTGCAGTGACTACAGAAATGATCATCCAAGTTCAACATCATTATCAAGTGCAATGAAGACTATAATGTACTCAAGTGATAACATGAAACAGTGAAGGCACCAGAAACTATCATGCTCAACTAATCAGTGTACAAAACTGCAGAGATGATCAAAGTCAGGTGATATATACAGTAAACAAATGTCAAAGCTGTGATGCAAACAGTGAAGAACACTATCAAGTCGAATGCAACAGAGAAACAAAGGCACCAGTAAACAAAATGTCAAGGCAGTGGACAAAGTAAAAAAGATCAAGTTAAAATTGTGAAGGAACAGGAAGGCAGAAGACCAGATAAAATCACAAAGTCAAAGCCATATATTTTAGTTAAGGAAATCAAATCGAAGCCAAAGACCACGAAATCAAACAAGCAAACGAATTAGAATAGATGTGAGAATTTACTCACCATTTTCGAAGACCACGAATTTGAGCAGCCGAGTCGTCATCGACGAATAGAACAAGCTAAAGCCGAAGCCAAGCCAAGCTGATAATATTCTCAACCCGAATTCGCATAGCAGAGCATAAAGGAGAACAAAGCCCCAAATCAGAGAAACCCTAAATCTCGTAAGCCTCCACAAGCAAGCGGAAACGAGATCATCTCAAGGCAATCGAGAAGCACGAAGCTCCGGTCAGCAAGAAAAATTGCAAGACCTAATTTAATCGATCAAAGGAAGGAGTCGCCATTTTTTTATTTTTCTCCAAAGAAAAATAAAACAAGCGGGCCGACATTATTTTGTTTATCTCCATTTTGGACCTAGGGTTAACGAATGGAGGAAGGGTATTTGGGTGTTGAGTGAAATCACGGCTTCAAAACAAAAGAACATGGGCCGAGATTATTATTTAAACCCAAACGACACTTAACAAATTTTTAAAGCTCGTTTAACATTTAGAACTGCTTTAAAAATTCCAAATAGCGAATAACAAAATTTTATCCCTGAATTTCAATTTGATTAAAATGCCAGTAGCTATTAGCAACCAGATTAAATCGTCAAGAGACGATAATTAAATGGGTACGAAATGCCGGGTTGTTACAGACTCCCCTCCTTAAAGAAATTGCGTCCTCGCAATCCTAAGGGATAGGTGGAAAAGAGGTAACAACCATAAGAACATAACAATGTCGAATGCATAAGAAAAGCAAAGGTCAACGGGGAAGTATTGGAATTATGGAAGTATCAGATATAGAATCAAAAAGGTTCGACTGCTTCAAGTCAAAAGAATCAACAATCGTAGGGATCAAGGAATCAAAATCAGATGACTATCAAAAGCAAGAATCAATCGAGTTCCAGCATTTAAAAGGAAAGGAAAACAGAGCAGAATTCACGTACTGCACGAATTGAATGTGAGTAAATCAAATTACTCACCTGAATTGCCAGAGAAAAAGACGAAGCTCAAATCTCAAATCGCAACTATTCAATCATCAAAAACGATAATCGAATTTTCAAATCGCAAATATTTACTTATCAAAACGACAATTAGAATCTCAAATATCGAATTATCACAAGCGATAATCGAAATCACAAATATTTGATTATCAAAAGCGGTAATCAAATTTCAAATTCAACAAATATTCGATTATCAAAAACGATAATCAAATTTCAAATCAACAATTATTCAATTAGCAAAAGCGATAATTAAATCTCAAATCAGCAAATATTTAATTATCTCAAGCGATAATTAAATCTAAAATCAACAAATATTTAATTATCTCAAGCGATAATTAAATCTAAAATCAACAAATATTTAATTATCTCAAGCGATAATTAAATCTCAAATCAACAAATATTTAATTATCTGAAGCGATAATTAAATCTCAAATCAACAAATATTCGATTATCACAAACGATAATCAAATTTCAAATTCAACAAATAATTGATTATCTCAAGCGATAATCAAATTCCAAATTCAATAAATATTTGATTATCTCAAGCGATAATCAAATTCCAAATTCAACGAATATTCACTTATCTAAAGCGATAATTAAAACTAAAACCGACAAATATTTAATTATCTCAAGCGATAATTAAATCTAAAATCAACAAATATTTAATTATCTCAAGCGATAATTAAATCTCAAATCAGCAAATATTTAATTATCCCAAGCGATAATTAAATCTCAAATCAGCAAATATTTAATTATCAAAAGCGATAATTAAATCTAAAATCAACAAATATTTAATTATCTCAAGCGATAATTAAATCTAAAATCAACAAATATTTAATTATCTCAAGCGATAATTAAATCTCAAATCAACAAATATTTAATTATCTGAAGCGATAATTAAATCTCAAATCAACAAATATTCGATTATCACAAACGATAATCAAATTTCAAATTCAACAAATAATTGATTATCTCAAGCGATAATCAAATTCCAAATTCAATAAATATTTGATTATCTCAAGCGATAATCAAATTCCAAATTCAACAAATATTCACTTATCTAAAGCGATAATTAAAACTAAAACCGACAAATATTTAATTATCTCAAGCGATAATTAAATCTAAAATCAACAAATATTTAATTATCTCAAGCGATAATTAAATCTCAAATCAGCAAATATTTAATTATCCCAAGCGATAATTAAAAGCAACAAATATCCGATTATCAAAAACGATAATCAGAACTCATATCAACAAATATCTAATTATCACAAGCGATAATTAGAAGCAACAATTATCCGATTATCAAAATCGATAATCAGAACTCATATCAACAAATATCTAATTATCACAAGCGATAATTAGAAGCAACAAATATGCGATTATCAAAACGATAATCAGAACTCATATCAACAAATATCTAATTATCACAAGCGATAATTAGAAGCAACAATTATCCGATTATCAAAATCGATAATCAGAACTCATATCAACAAATATCTAATTATCACAAGCGATAATTAGAAGCAACAAATATCTGATTATCAAAACGATAATCAGAACTCATATCAACAAATATCCAATTACCTGCAGATAATTGGAAACAACAAATATCTAGAAATCAATTAAGAAGACTAGAAAATCAACATAAAAGCTTGGATCGATCCCATCATATGGCGAGTCTAAGCTACGCCGCACGTGCATCTCATATGGCCGAAGCCTACCAAGTACTGTCATCATAATTTTGGCGCCCAACATATGACCCGAAGGTCCAACATATGACCCGAAGGTCTAGTACTGGTATTTGACCCGAAGGTCCATCATATGACCCAAAGGTCCTCATAGTGGCTCGAAAGCACACGAAAGCATCAAAATATTTCAATTAACGAGTCCGGAATTAACTAAAATAGCAAACGCACATGTCCCATAACCACGAGTTTTACTAAATTGTTTAATTCTCTTCATCGTTTCCTTGAAAGTGCAAAATCATCAAAATCATCAAAACGACAGATATTTCAATTAACGAGTCCGGAATTAACCGAAATAGTAACAGTGTGGTTCCATACTCCGCACTTTTGCTAAATCGTTTAAATCTCTTCATCGTTTCATTGAAAGTGCAAAATTGTGTATTTTGTAAAAATACACTTTACATTCTCAAACGGACAAGTCCGGAATTAAGCGAATCAGTAAAAGAAAGGGGTCATAGTCCTCGATTTTGCTGAAACGTTTAAATCGCTTCCTCATTCTTTTGAAATCGCAAACTGTAAAATTTCTGAAAACAATTTTATTTATTTTGTAAAAATAACAATTAACATTCTCAACTGGACAAGTCCGGAGTTAAGCGAAACAGTAAAAGAAAGGGGTCATAATCCTCGATTTTGCTGAATCGTTTAAGTCGTTTTCTCATTCTTTTGAAAACGCAAATCGTTAAAAATTTATAAAACAATTTTCATTTGTAAAACGATTTTCCAATCACGTGATTAAAATAGCAAATCAGTAACAATTTCGGTAAGGAAATCGTACTTCTCAAAATACCGTAAAAACGGCCACAAAACAGCATTGCGGAATAACCGCTTGAAAATCCACTTTTAAAATTTGACGGTTACGGAAGCCAAAGCGACAGTAATTTTTAAAATGTCAAAATCACATCAAAACAATCTACATCAAAATGTAATATCAGTGAATTCTCATTCATCAAAATGCCACAAAACACCGTGCTTCAAAAATTTAGCATTGGTGTCAAAATCTCGTTATAAAGATAACGGCAACAAAATACGTTTCATAACCTAGTATCGGTTCAACGTAAAATAAATACAGTAACGTGCAATTCAAATTTTTGCACGTACTACAAAATGAACAAAGAAATCATTCGAAGGTATCTTCAATGAAGATAATTCAAAACAGCAAAAATCTAATCAATAAATGATTAGTACAAAAGAAAGTCAGCGGAAATTTCAACAAAAATCACATAACTGTAATTTCTTCGAATCCTCAATTTGGATTCGAAATTCTTAAAGAAACAAAATAATCACAGCTATGTAAACAACAAATGAAATTCATATCAATTTCGTATTTCGATTTTTTTTTTTAAAGATTATCAGTTGTAATCAGCGAAGACAGTTTCACTGTTTCCGCTGCGCACTCTGATAAATAGAACACAAATCAATAAAATCATCAGAACACAATTTCATCAAAACAACAAAACACAATTCCACTTTTATTTTTAAATAAAGATGTTTAAAAATTTCATCAAAATTTCAAAACTTTAGTTTTGACTCAAATCACAGATAAAACATCGACCAATAGTTGTAACATATGTTCCATCCAAGTTATGTTTTATATTATGTCCATAAACCCCAAGCTCTGATACCAATTGTGACGCCCCACCTCTATGCTCATAATAACAAAGAGTATTAAAAGAAATACTGTGTATTATTACGAAGAATAAGGCTGGATAGGAGCGACCATCCGTAATTGGCCTTACACTAATATTGGTTATCTCGATAGGAGTGGTATATACTTTTTATTTTTCTTCTATTATTTATTTACTCCCATCGACATATCCAATTATCAGTATAAAACAAACTACGATAGTTCATAATAGTTTAGGACATTAGATATAACAATAACACAGATAATATAAATGCGGAACACAGATTAACAAAAATCTCATATATATATATATATATAACCGATGTCAGTTACAATATAGTTGACACGATACATATGATACAACTACAACTGTCGACTCTAGAAGTTATATATACAAGTACATTATCGACTAATATACATGAATACATATCATTCTATACAATGACACGACTACTATAAAATGACACTGACAACTTCAGAAGATGTGAAAAGTCTTCAAATCCCGAACAGCAACTCAAAGAAGGGAATCTACAACCTGAAATAACTCGGGTCTGACCCGAGTATTACATTCAAAAGAAAATAATACACGGGTCAGTCTAATTCAAACTCAGTTATTAGTGCATAGAAGCAATAATAATCAAACGTCAAATAGACGACAGTCGCAGAAATCTCGTATATCCAACTTCTCGATAAGAGAATCGGATAACGGCAAATATAACACTAAACAGTGTTAATCAGCAAATCAGCAAATCCAAATCAGAATACAACTTCAAAACATTGAAACTAACCAACGAAACAATTTAACAAATCGGAACATCAATTTAAAACTGTCAAAACTGATAAGACTGCAGTACACGCATGCGTGTACTGCCTCGCCACTATCGCAAGAGATACCCAAAAGCTCAGTGAAAGTCAAGAATGATCACAAGGTCAAACCCAAAAATCGGATAGGTTCAACACAAGGTTAATGAACAAGACTGGAAATTCAAGAAGGCACCAACAATCAACTGAGTGCAACAAATCAAAGCATCACAAAAACAATGATGCAGGCTGAAGACTGGAAAACAATGAGGCAACACAGTGATGTATCATGAACACCAGGAACAGAACTAAAGCCATACATGAAGTAGTGCAATGCAGTCATGAAACCACAATGCAAAGATCAGTGATGCAACTAAATGCATGAATCCGTGACTCAAACTAAATGCACAAATTACTTACAACATGAGTGACCAGTCTCAACCAAGTAAATACCCATCATGTTTACAGTGACTACACTGAAAAAAAGGTCAAAGTATAGAACTAAATCTCAAGTCAGTAGATATCTACATGAGTGCAGCAGTCCAACAACTCAAGTGAAGCTACAGATCAACAGGGAAGAACTCAGTGATTAAACTATGAAGGCAACATGCAAGCTCGATTAGCAGGTGAATGTGCAACATCAACAAGACAAGTACAAACTGGACAACAACAAAGGCTATCAAGTGAACCAATACAAATGTCACCAAAACACAGTGCAGTGACTACAGAAATGATCATCCAAGTTCAACATCATTATCAAGTGCAATGAAGACTATAATGTACTCAAGTGATAACATGAAACAGTGAAGGCACCAGAAACTATCATGCTCAACTAATCAGTGTACAAAACTGCAGAGATGATCAAAGTCAGGTGATATATACAGTAAACAAATGTCAAAGCTGTGATGCAAACAGTGAAGAACACTATCAAGTCGAATGCAACAGAGAAACAAAGGCACCAGTAAACAAAATGTCAAGGCAGTGGACAAAGTAAAAAAGATCAAGTTAAAATTGTGAAGGAACAGGAAGGCAGAAGACCAGATAAAATCACAAAGTCAAAGCCATATATTTTAGTTAAGGAAATCAAATCGAAGCCAAAGACCACGAAATCAAACAAGCAAACGAATTAGAATAGATGTGAGAATTTACTCACCATTTTCGAAGACCACGAATTTGAGCAGCCGAGTCGTCATCGACGAATAGAACAAGCTAAAGCCGAAGCCAAGCCAAGCTGATAATATTCTCAACCCGAATTCGCATAGCAGAGCATAAAGGAGAACAAAGCCCCAAATCAGAGAAACCCTAAATCTCGTAAGCCTCCACAAGCAAGCGGAAACGAGATCATCTCAAGGCAATCGAGAAGCACGAAGCTCCGGTCAGCAAGAAAAATTGCAAGACCTAATTTAATCGATCAAAGGAAGGAGTCGCCATTTTTTTATTTTTCTCCAAAGAAAAATAAAACAAGCGGGCCGACATTATTTTGTTTATCTCCATTTTGGACCTAGGGTTAACGAATGGAGGAAGGGTATTTGGGTGTTGAGTGAAATCACGGCTTCAAAACAAAAGAACATGGGCCGAGATTATTATTTAAACCCAAACGACACTTAACAAATTTTTAAAGCTCGTTTAACATTTAGAACTGCTTTAAAAATTCCAAATAGCGAATAACAAAATTTTATCCCTGAATTTCAATTTGATTAAAATGCCAGTAGCTATTAGCAACCAGATTAAATCGTCAAGAGACGATAATTAAATGGGTATGAAATGCCGGGTTGTTACATCTATACTGTACAGTCTTCATTCTTGATACCTGCATGGTTAGATCCTGCATATACATATATATCTAAACTTGTAATGTTAGTATTTATATTTTATAATCTATTCTAAGGTTGTTGTCATCAAAATCATCATCTCATGGACTAACAATATATTTCATTCCTACCATTTTATTCCTCATTCACGTCATTTTGAGAACAAAAAAAAATTAAAAGGGAGAGGCCGGCCATTAACAAGAGGAATACAAATTAAAAGCTAGAGATCAAGCTTAGGGGAAATCAATCTCAATCCAATTTGCAAATCTTAATCAAAGTGAATAATAATTCCATCTATATTTTTGTTTTGAATCATATGTTTCAGATTTAAGGGATAAATTCGTTTTTAAGATGAATTGAATGATGATTTGCTTGAAATCTGATTTGTTTAATTTAAACAAGTTTGTTTAAAAGGATTTATACGTTTTAAGGTAAAACCGAGATATGTTGATGTTTAAAAGCCGTGGAAAAATTTTATGTTATGAAAAACATGATTTTGGAGTTGGGTTTCAATTTTGATGATTTTCCAAGCTATGGAAAGATTATTATGAATTTTCAAAGAAAAATAAGGTTATTTAGGTTTATAAATTTATTTTGGAAAATATATTAAGAATTTGGGTCTGAAATTTTGATATTTAGATAACATGATTAAAGTGAATTTCTGGAATTTTTCGGAATTCCAAAATGATTTGCTATGCAAATTAAATTATTTTAGAAGAGGGACTTCTTTGCAAAATTGGTTTTGCTTAATGGAGGGGCTTAATTGATTAACTTAACCATGGTTTAGATTTGAAATTAGCGGCGGATATTCTAGTAAAGAATTTGAAAACGTTAAGGCAACCAATTTGGTGTTGACACGTGGTAGGTTAGTTAGAGAAATGTTTGCTTTAAGAAGTATTAAACCAGGTTTATTCAGAAAAGTTGGTTTCGCCTACTTTGGGAAGTACCTTTCGACACAGAAGCTTTCGCCTTCAACCAAGTCGAAACCTACTAATCCGAAACCAATACACAAGGTATCACGATGATGGTACGCAGTGGATTGGAGACAGACGAAAGGTAAGGTGTCGAAAGCATAGCTTCCGAAGGAGTCGCTACCTTGGTTTGTTTTCAAAAGAGAAGCGCCTGCCTTTGTTTTTTAGCCTTCGAAGGAGTCGAAGCTTACGGTTTCGAAAGAGGTTTTAGAAGGTTTCGAAAGGGTTACCATAACATAAGTTTACTTTCGAATGGGTTATGAAAGAATGTTTTGAAAGAAGGGGTTCCGACCTAGTCGAAGCCCTACTGCCGTTCTTTAGCCTTTCGATGGTATTGAAGATATCAATGCTGTCGAAATGTACTTTGTTTTATAAGTTTAAGCCACTTCCTGCAGCTTTCGAAAGGGGTTAGGGGTTTCGAAGGCAATGGTTTCGAAAAGGGCTTCGATGCCAACCTTCCAATATTTTACCCAGATGTTTTATGCTTTCGAAAGAGATGGTGTCGATGCCATCATGATTTCCCCAATATTTTTATATGTTAAAGGATGGTTTCGAAAGAGATGCTTTTGCCTATGTTCACTTTGACCCAAATAATGTTTTAAGTGTAAACCTAATGCTTTCGAAAAGGGACTTTCAATGATTTCAGAAGGGTTACTTCCAATGGTGTCGAAAGGGGTACTTTCAAATGGTTTTGAAGCTATGCTTCTAAAGTTAAATGTTAATACTTTAATACAATCGAAAGGTTTCGAAAGGAAGGTTTTAAAGTATTGGAAAGGCAGGAGCTTAATGTTTTAAATATAGATTTTAATGCTTTCGAAGGAGGTCATTCTACGGAGTCGAAAGCAAGGTTTCGAAGGTCTCGAAAGGTTTAAATAACCCAAACTCTATTTTTAAAATAAGAAAACCATGGCTAAATTAAAGGAGTTTTTGTAATGGTTTTGAAGAAGCTTTCCTTGATAAAATTATAGGTTAAAGGGATTAACCATGATTTATATTAAAAAACCACAGGAGTGGTATGGTTATGTTATTATGATTGCTTCTTCAAATATAAATATATTCACATTATTTTGAATCCCATAACTGTGTTTTGGGGAAGGGCAGAATAACCAGCTAGGTTGACCTAGTTGTGGATATAAATTAAGTGAACTCCTGGATGAACAGAATTGCATCCATGAGGTCAGGGAGACCAGAATATAGGATGCCTTAAATGGAAGTTATAAGGGAGACAAGTTCATAGTGCACCCATGAAAACTATGACTATGAAGTTATTGGGGTTACCAATAGGTTCATAGTGATCCCATGAAAACTATGTTATAAAGAGTGGTTGGCAGGGGCCAATTGGTTTGTAGTGCACCCATGAAAACTATATCCGGATTAAGTTATTGACAGTTTTCACTAGGTTTCTAGTCAATCCATTAAAACTAGGATAAGAGAGAAGTTATTGGAGTTGCCAATAGGTTCAGGGGAACCCATGAATTAATAAAGTTAATTAGCAGGGGGGCAATAGGTTCATAGTGCACCCATGAAAACTATAAAATAGGACAGGGAATCCATACATTATATAAAGGTTATTAGTAAGCCCACGAAAACTAATAGGTTAATTATGACCCTATAAACTATAAAAATATGACAGTTAGTCAATATAAACAGAGGATGGGAAATCCAGTATGTTTTAAAATGTTTTCATATCATCAAATTATTTTGAAATGACTATGTGTTTAACCATTGTGGATGCAGGAGCATAGTATATGGTTTTATAAAGGTTTTAGGATACTTGTGAGGGGAAAACCCGTTCCGCTAAGCTGCGTGGTCTCACTAGATATCTAAATGATTTAAGATGGTAGATTATTATTCATACCAGGCTTATGTCTGACTTGAAGTTTATGTTTTCCCCTTAAACTCTCGGGTACTCAATTGTTTTTGAGTAGTTTGAGAGTTGAGGTTTTCAGGTATCTTTTAAGACGAATAAGCTTTCGAAGAGGTGCAGGAGGCATGATAGCTATTTAGAGCTCTCTTTTCTTTTAATTCCGCTGTGTTGTTTGATGGCAAAGTTGTTATATTGACTGTATATACTCTGATCATCCAAGGGGGCATCTTCATATGTCGCTCTTGGCGTATGTTGTAATAAACATAGTTTCTCTGAACGTGATTTGCGAATATGGGATTATGTAATGAATTGTAAATATTTCAAAATGAAATGTGATTTTTTTTTAAGTTTAAAATTTTTCCATATTCATTTGTTTCTGTGTATCAATGAATTTAACACCGCCGTATTTGGTCGTCGGGGATTAATAACTATGGATGACTGCTGCATCCGTAGCCATTAGTTTTGGGCCTCCAAGTAGGGGGATGTTACAAGTTGGTCCACCGCCAGTATTGCACCGATGGCCCACAAGAAGGGAGAATCGATTATGGAACGTGCATTATTATTATCTAATGGGAGAATTGCATTCATATATAGCTAATGCATTAATATAAAGATTATGAAAAACTTGAAATATTGTGGTGAGGTTGTTCTTGTGTCGAATCCCGTTGGGGGTCGACACATTTATCTATTATATGCCATGATATTAAGTTGGTTGTTTACCGTCTAATTTTCCATCGGATTAGAAAATAGCCAATAAAATTTTAATTAAAAATAACCGTAAGTGAACGGCGTACAATTTTAGTACGCGGCGAGTACGGGTCGATCCCGCAAGGAATTGAATGATTTCAAATTTCTACTCAATCAAATTAAACCAAGATTTGAAGTTGTGATTAGCTAAAAAATGTAAAAACTAGCTAAAAGAAAGTGAAGAAAAATATGAGAGTAGAAGGCAAATTAGAGGTAATTTCCTTCTCATGATCACATAAATCAACATAATGAAATTATGACCTCTCTTTTTTGGTCATTAGTGAATTTATTTGATGTGTTTATCATAAGTATGGCATATTTGTGCTATTAATTAGCCCAACATAAACCACCAAACTATAACACACCCACTAAACCACTTCTTAGCTCTCATGAAAATGACAATGAAATTAAACATAAAATATATTCTAAGCATGATCTATTTACTATTGATTAGTAATATAGACCATCAAATTTTAATTCTAAAATTCACTTCATTACCATAATCATATGTAGATGAAGAGGTAATTTGTGTTTGTGTTTGTTTAAGCATAGCCTATTTGGTGTCAACAACATAGGATATCAAATTCAAAGCTAAAACTACAAATTATTTACCACATCAAACACTTCCATTAAGCACAAAAAGAGATCAAAAACTAGGGAAATGTTGAATCTACATGATTAAGAGAGTTTCATTATCCCTAAATTGAAGGGGTTTAGCTTCTCATATTTGTTATCATTTCAACAAATGTAGAGTTCAACCTGAAACAAAAATAAGAGGAAAATGCAAGCTAATTAAAATTGAAAGGGAATTAAACTACTTGCATAAATTAAATATAAGCTACTAACATTAAAGAAAAGAACAAGAATTAAAATAGCATGAATTAAATTGCATTAAGAAAATTACATAAGAAGAAAATGGTTAAGAAGCCATGAAAGAAAGAGAGTTTATATTTACAATTTGTGCCTAAAACTAAACTAACTAAAGAGGAGGCTAAGAGCTCATTACATGAAAAATAAGGGGTATTTATACATGCTTTGAAATCCTAATTATATTTTTGGGGACTACCCAAATCGCCCTAAAGGAAGTATGGCCACCAAGTTACATTAGAAAGTAACTAATCCACCATTATATGTGCATGTGCTTTTAATCTCAACTAACACGTGCATTAGCTTTTAATTGAAGATCATGGTAAGTGGGTAGGTGGGGTCCTCCATGTTGCATGAAATGATTTATTTTCATCTTCATTTGTTTTCTCTCTTGTGCATACATATTTCAATGAAGCCTCCTCCATCTTTCATCCAATTTCCTACAAATAAAAATAAAATGTGCAAATAAATATTCTCAAAATTAATATATGCACAAAATGACCATTTTACCCCCAAACTATTGTATGAATGATGACTTGAAAGCATTTTTGAAATTTGGGTTTAAACATGTAAAAACACTCAATTATAACATTTATTCAAATAAAAATAGATTAAATATGGATGTAAAAATATGCACATTTACGTGCACATCAAATACCCCCACACTTATCTTTTTATTCGTCCTCGAATAAACTAAAACTAAGATAAATCCATTTTCATAGGAAGCACGATTACATTGAGCATATGCAACAAACCTCTAGGTGTCCCTAGTAAGACAAGTGTTGTCTCGTGAGGGTTTTCAGCGGATACTACCCACAAAATCCAAATGCAACATGAAAAATTCTTAAATGCAAGATTTATTTACAAAGATTGCATGCAAGTTTTTGAAAATATTTACAAATGAGGAATTTATTTTTAAATTGACACGAAAAAGTTAAATATAAGTTCTGGTCATTATTAATAAATTTAAGTCCGTTTACTTGTCAAAATTTCCAATAAAAATTAAGTTATCATCACAATTAGACTCTAGTTTGGCTAGTTGTTTCGGTTGATAATATAGTGCAACTATGAAATGGATCCTTACTTGATTATCAAAGTTTTTCAAAGTGGTATTTTCATTTCTTTTAAATAACAAGTCAAATCAAATAAGTGAAAATAGTGCTTGGATTTCAATTGCTTACTCTCTCTTTATTTGAAATTTATTGATATTAACAATATTTACATATGCCTAACCCATAAAAACTAAGGCCAGATATATCACCCATGCACTGCTTTAGGGCTTATGTGAGGGGAATATAGAGCATGGCGAGTGCACACACAAGTATGTACACCTATCGACTGTTGGCATTATTAATAAAAGAATTTTTATATACATACACCTAACTCAGATAAACTGAGGCCAGATATACCGATCGTGCACTGCCTTTCGGGCTTATGTGAAAAGGGTACAGAGCATGGCGAGTGTACACACTTGCGTGTGAACACATAACTCTAGGTGTTTCTTATTTTTATAAAACAATTTTTTTATGTTTTATATATTTAGATATATATATATATATTTCTTTTTATATTATTTTTTTCTCCTTTTTTTTCTTTTTTTTAAAGAGAGAGATTTGCAAAATCATCTTAGCACCACATAACTTAGAAGATTAAAAATGTTATAGCATTTACTTTTAAATTAACCACTTTTAAAACAAAGATTACAATTAGGATATACCTTATAATTATCACCCATGAATCTTCCTATATACTAGTTAAACCATAGTTACTTGTAATCAAACTTTATTTTTATTTTTGTTGAGACAAATAATTTTTCAAAAATTCAATTTAATAACTAAAACCTATACCTATCTTATAGTGTTTCTCCAAAAATAAATCAAAATCCTAAAAAAAAAAGAAAATTTGTTTTTTCGGATTTCTTTTAATTTTTGAGTTTTGGAAGGAAAATGCAAAAATAAACCATGAAAAATTAAAAATGAAGATGAGACTCCCGCCCACACTTGATTTTGACTGTGTCCCCACAGTCAACCAAGTGAAAGGAGAAAAATAAAATGAAAATAAAAATATGACCTATATTTACATAAAAATGAAAAGATTATTATTTACACGACATCCGTTAAAGAGTAAATGAAACGGGCTTTCAAAGACTAATTCATTTGTCTCGTCAAGTATGAGAGACATAGCTTAAGCACAGAAAACCAAACCATAAAAGATTTTGAAGTTAAATGTTGATTTGGAAAAACGAATGTCGTTTTATTAAAAATCATGTGAGTTGTTTTATTTTCGATGATTTTCGAGGTAGATAGAACAATTGGTTGAAGTTCAAGATTATTTTCACCATATTGAAATTCAAGCTCATCATTGACAAATTCTTCAAAATTATTGACTTTAAAATCAAAGTGGTGATTTAAATCATCCCCTTCAAAATTTAACAACTCATCTTCGAAAATTCCAAAAA
This sequence comes from Allium fistulosum, assembly GCA_030737815.1. Classification (NCBI taxonomy): domain Eukaryota; kingdom Viridiplantae; phylum Streptophyta; class Magnoliopsida; order Asparagales; family Amaryllidaceae; genus Allium; species Allium fistulosum. Next base: position 183,825,327 of record CM060905.1, on the reverse strand, counting down.
ATTTGTGTTCACTAAATACATCTTCCTTTGTTGGATTATCAACAACTTCACCATGGTGATGTCTTTAAGACATATGACACCAAAGGAGAGAAGAGAATTGGATAAAAAAAATTTAGGATTATTGTTGAAAGGATTTACTAGACGAAGAACTTCGAAGTGGGGAGCACATGTCGTTTTCGCTGCTAAGGTAGATGGTTTCCTAAGGCTTTGTGTTGATTATCGAGAATTGAATAAGCTGACGAAGAAGAACCGTTATCCATTGCATCCCATTGACAACCTCTTCGATCAACATTCGGGGCAAAGGTTTTCTCATAGATTGACCTTGCTATAGGATTTCATCAGTTGAGAGTTGTTAAGGAAAGCATTCCAAAACCGCTTTTTGTACTCCGGATGGGTTGTTTAAGTGGGTTGTGATGCCGTTTGGGCTGACTAATTCCCTCGCTTATTTTGTTAACTTGATGAGTAGGGTCTTTTGGAAGCAGCTAAATAAATTCATTGTTGTATTTGTTGATGATATCCTGGTGTTTTCTAGAGATGAGAAGGAGCATGAGTTGCACTTAAGGGAAGCACTGGATGTAGTAAGAAGGAATCGGTTGAGTGGAAAATTTTGAAGTGCCATTTTTGGAGGAGTGAAGTCTGATTTTTGGGGCATGTTGTATCTAGTAATGGGTTGGCGGTAGACCCAGGAAAAGTGGCAGCTGTTAAAGATTGGAAGGTTCCGAAGAATGCTTCAAAAGTACGTAGTTTCTTGGGATTAGATGGGTTCTATCAGAAGTTTATACAGGACTTTGTGAAAATATCTGCATCATTGGCGAAGCTTACGAAAAAGAATTTGGTTTATCAAGAGTGCAGAGTGTAAAGAAGCATGTGTCAAACTGAAGTAGATGTTAATGAGAACACTTGTTTTGGTTATCCATGATGGTACCAAACCATTTACCGTCTACACTGATGTTTGCGGTACTGGTCTTGGTGTTGGCTGGATGCAAGAGGGTAGGTTTGTAACATATGCGAGTCGGCAGTTGAAGATGCATAAGAAGAACTACCCTACACATAATTTGGAATTAGCTGCGATTGTATTTTCTTTGAAGTCATGGAGACACTATTTACTTGGAGAGAGATTTGAACTGTATACAGACCATAAATCATTAAAATATTTATTCTCGCAGAATGACTTGAACTTGAGACAACAAAAGTGGATAAAATTCTTAGCATCTTATGATTTTGGTATTACTTATACCCTTGAAAAGGGTAATGTTGTTGTAGATGTATTGAGTAGGAAACATGCAACATTGAATGCTATGATGTTAGAGATAAAGCAACTGGAGATATTTCTGAATTCGATTATCGACCGCCAACGGATGTTACATCTGGATTATTGATAACTTTGGAAGTTAGACCTGCACGAGTGGAAAGAATTGGTATGAATCAAAGGAAGGATGCATAATTGGTTGGGGTTTTGAGTCAGCTTGAGAAAGGTAAGAAATTGAGTCATTTGGAGTGATATACAAAAGATGGGAAATGATACTTGAGGATGGATGGAAGGTTGTGTGTGCCGAAGTTGAAGGAACTAATAAACAAGGTATTGGCGGAGTGTCATCATTCCAGGACGACCATTCATCCTTGGGGTGACAAAATGTACAGGGATATGAAAAGAGTTTACTATTGCCAAGGATGAAAAGAGATGTAGCAAGGTATGTGGCGAGATATCTCACTTGCCAGAGGGTTAAAGCAGAGTAGAGAAAGCCAAGTGGATTGCTGACGCCTTTAGAAGTTTCATAGTGGAAGTGGAAAAGTGTTTCCATGGATTTTATAAATGAGTTGCCAAGGGGTAGAAGAGGTAATAAGAGTATTTGGGTTGTGATGGATCGATGTTGAAGAGTGCACATTTCATTCCTCTAAAGAGCATGAGGACAGCAACAAATTTAGCTACATTGTATATAAAGAAAGTTATGAGATCACATGGTATATCGATGAATATAATGAGTGACCAGGACCCACTTTTCGCGAGTGAGTTCTGAAGGAGTCTGCAAGATAGCTTGGGTACAGAGCTAAGTTTGAGCACGATATATCACTCGCAGGCAGATGGAAAGATCGAGAGGGTGAATAAGGTGTTGAAAGATTTGTTGAAGGCATGCATTATGGATTTTAGAGGTTCTTGGGAAGATCATTTGCCATTAGTGGAATAATGGTTATCAAACTAATATTTGGATGACACCATTCGAAGCATTATATGAAAGGACGTGTAAGTCGGTTTCATGTTAGTAGGAGTCGATGGATAATGTGATACTTGGACCATAGATGATAAGGGATACTTCAGATAAGGTAGATTTGATAAGAAAAAGGATAAAGCAGCATAGGATAGGTAGAAACCATATGATGATAAAAGGCGAAAGGAACATGAATTTGAAGTTGGAGATCTTGTATTTGTGAAGTAATCACCCTTTAAGAATGTGATGAGGTTTGGAAGTTCAGGAAAGTTAGCGTCGCAGTTTGTTCAACTATTTAAGGCCTTGGAGCATGTTGGAGGATTGGCTTATAGTATGGAGATGCCGGAGAGAATGGATAGAGTTCATAATGTGTTCCATGTATCGCATTTGCGGAAATGTGTACATGACTCGGCTACAGTGGTGGAACCTAGTCAGTTGGAGGATATGGAAGTAGAAGATGAAGCGAGTTCATCTAAAGGACCTACATGGATAGTGGAGCATGGGATTCGAAAGCTAAAGAATAAAATAATCAAGTGGGTAAAAGTGCAATAGGAAGACAATCTGATGGAGTAGTACATGGAAGCCTAAGGAGAAAATACAGACTTCTCATCCCAAACTCTTTACCGGTATGTTCTTTTATTTGGTGTAATTTGCTAGAAATTAGCTTTTGGTTGCTTAGATTAGATGTTATGACTTGTATACGATATTTGTTGGATGCTAAACAATATGTTATCTAGCATCACCAAAGTTGCATTCATATAGAACTGTCAGTGTGTATACCATGACTACTAAGCATCATGCCTACTATGTCATGCTCTCGTATTCTTATAAGGTGCACTTATTGCATTATGCTAGATTTTCATAAGTCATCATGATCATGTTCATTACATGCTCTGTATGAATATTAATGTTTTCACTTGGACACATATATGCTTAGAATAAATTTAGCATGATAGATGGTTACCTTGTTTGAATGATTGAGAATGTGGACGAACCAGACGAGTAATACGGGTGTACGAACGAAGAGCATATATTATATTTTTCATTCGTTCGGAAATCCAAGGTCGAAATTCTATTAAAGGGAGAACGTAATACCCCGAAAATTTAAACGAAACTTAAATAATGATAAATAAGTTTGAAATTTATTTGGAGGGAATTTTGGTAAATTCAATAGAAGGGCAACATAATAATTTTTACAAACGGTTGAATTTGTAGGCGGGAGTCACACCATTGCATAGCTCAAGTTTTTCTGGTCGAGGTGGGGTATCCATTTGTTTAAGTCAAACGTTGTATGAATGAGATATCATTTATTTATTAAAGTGGATTCGGTTTATGCATGGGCAGCGGGCCTAGTTTAGGCTAAGTTAGGTCAGGCCCATAGTTTGAGTTCAAATTTGAGACACCGATTTAGTTTTCCCTCCTAAAGCCTTTCTAAAAAGTATGTAAATTCATTTTCTAACTTCTTTTCTCCTTTGAGAAAAAAAACTATCGAATTCATCTTCTTCGCCTTCCCTTCATCTCAACACCAAATTCACATTTCTTAACGAAATTTGATGAGACAAATTGCATTGGTTCATAGTAGAGTTCTCTATTATATGGAGTAAGAATTGAAGGCTAACTCGGAAATTTGGATTTTTAGAAATTCCAAACGGCAGAGAAAATCATGTTCTTTTGGCTTGATTTCATGAGTGTGGCTTCTTCGATTTTGATATAGTATTGATATAAGATGGTTTCGAGCTAAATTAGATATGAATTTAACATATATAATTCTGACAATATGGTTAAAAACTGAAATATAGGAAAAGAACGTAGTTTTATATTCAGAAAACCAAAATATGCAATTTCGACACCAAATTTTATATTGAAACTTGATGAAATCCCAAATTAATATATGTACATGAGTTAGGTCCTTAAGAACTCAAAGACTAATGTGTCTAAATGAAGCATAACCCTTAGAAACAATTGAAAATAAGAAGAAACGAAATCTAAAGACTAAAATCTCAAAACAGAAATGAAATCTCATTTCTGAGACGTGCACCGATCCACCGGTGAACGTCCCAAATTGGGAATTCAGTTACTTTTCCAATGCCTGAATTGATGTGCGTTGCTTCGATCTTTAGCGTGGTGATCCCCAAGGGTTATTTAAACACTTATATGATTTCGTTGATATTTGGATGCATAGATCGATGGTATGAGTGATGTATGGATGTAGCATGTGTAGTTTGGAATGGTTGTGGAATATTCGAGGTATACATCGTTAGTAGCTTGACGATGGCGAGGCTCGAAAACAGAGTACGCAGTTTTGGACAACTGGGCAAGTTTGTAAGACCTGGACAAAAATGACAAGATTTAAATGTTGTGTGGCTTTAGATTTCGTAGTTCGGTGTAGTATAAGTACATAGTTTATACGATAATGAATACAAATCATGTAGCGCATGCGGCGGGTCATTGATTCATGGTATTAATGAGGCTAGTCCAAGAGGGTTTTAATGTGGACAACGGTTGACCTGTGGCATACGTAGTGGGACCGAGCGTGAGTCTGGTACGTAATTATCATTTACCATAAGTGGCGAGATCGGATAGTTGTAGAAGTGTACTCCTTTACCGCAAGTGGCAAGACTGGATTATGTTTAGGGGATCTTTTACCGTAGGTGTTCGGGATCGAATCATTTTTAGATAGTATAATATCGTTCTGCAGCGCGATGCAGGTGGGTCTAGAAGATATTACGCTTAGCCTTAAATCAAGTTATATCACTTTCACAGTAGTACACCTGTATTAGATTTTCTTCACTCATAAAGACATATGTCTGACCCACTCCTATCTTTTCTTTTATCAATGTTATCCAGGGTGATGGAATTTCGAGACGGGATGGATCGAAAAACGTGGATTTATATATATTGTATATATCATAAATACAGTGTATCAAAGATATGATGTGACACTGTGTGAAGTTGATTGGATTTGAATTGTACATGCTTATGTATTGGTATCAAGTATCTAATTAGATATGACATGTTTGTGAAACATGATATTCTGTGTGACTTTTCGCTATGAGATCCTGAGAGTTATCCGTTAGCATAGTTTTTATTATTATTTACGCTCTCTATGTATAACAATACATATCCTCGCATAACTACTCGTTGTTTCGGGACTTCGTTGTGTAGTTATGGGGTTCAGAAATGGTGGGTTGTTACATAAAGTATACAAACATCTTAGTATACTATCGGATGTCTAGGCATGGATCTCCAGGATACCAACATCATGTGACATCCCTAGAGCGGCAAACAACAATGTAGCAATCATTGCAAACACAGCATCCATAAAACAATCCTCATTGTCACTCCTTGTCTTTTGAATGTATGTTAACTCGTATGACCATCAACTGCCAGAGATTAATGGAAAAATTCCAATTTTCATTGTACCCGAACATCGGCCCATGTAGTTGTCACTAGATCCCTTTAACGATCATGGGTAACCATCACAGTACCCAATAAGCATCCTTACCATATCCCTACTTGCGAGTATAATAGAAAACATTCTGAGTATCAACGATCCCTTCACACGCGTATCTGAGCCCTTCATCGTTCCATTTGTTTCCATTCATCATAACGGAACCCTTCAATATTCCACTTTTTCCACGATATAACCCTTTAACATTCTACCCGTGAGTTTCCTTCAACGAATCCGCCTTAGTGGATCATCATCATTACAACTCCATCGATCGAATTGTCATAATCAAAACACTTCTAGACGTCCACATCGATCGTAGAATCAACACATCAAAGTTCTGAGGCCATTCCATCGAAGCGTCACGCCTTTGCCACGTAGTCTTATCATCAATCTTCATCGTGTCGCAACCATCAAAAACAAATTTCAAATGATCGGACGAACATACGTGCATGAACATCGAGACACAATGTACATGTCCTGGAGCCACACTTCAATTTGCTAACCACTGACATATTTGGTACCAATTATGTAGGATCGGTATCGACCATGTTTGGTTGGCCCAAATTTTGCCAAAATTGGCCAAGTACTCCAACACTTTATCATGCCTTGCTTCCACACCAACTCGAAGCCCAATAGAGTAGAATCCAAAGTGATTACTAAGAAGTACCGATTTCTTTTGCCCGTTTAAAATTTGGCTAAGTCTAAATGCACATCATCTCGTTTCCCTTAGCTCATCCCGAAGAAAGTGGCTCAAAGACCCGAAGTACTCCTCACTTCTCAAAGCATCATCCCATTACCGACCTAATCTTCGCATGCCCAATAGAACACGGCACCAATCAAAATTAGCTTGCCAAAACTCAAATTTTTGGCCTCCAAACCCGAAGTAATCCTCCCGTTAACACAAAGCACTTCACCCTGACCATATTTTTGGTTCCTACCAATCTGATTTGATTTCTTCCGATCGGATTTGACGATCAAATTTTGGATTACCAAATCTACTCTAAATCATTTGAAATTTATTGTTTATACTCCGAACGGTTTCAAGCACATCATATCCAAATTTCATCACGTTTCGAGCATTTTTGTGTCATTTGCACCAAACGGCATATCATATTCCTATCTATACAAAACAGCTAGCAAAAACATCAAACAGTTCATCCAAAAATCATTTCCTATAACTTTTTGTCAGGCCATTTCAAACGGTACCAAAGGCTTACTCTGACCTAGCACCAAAATTATATAATAATCCCTTCAAATCCAAGATAAACGGTTGTGGCACGATTCCCTATGCAGCCAAATAGTAGATCTAAAGATTCCCCTTGCTAATTACATTCTAATGATGATTTTTGGCTAATTAAAGTATGGAAAATATAAGCTTTTTGATGGAAAACATATTAATGGAGGTTTAGACCGATTTTGGGAAATGTGGAAAAATTGATTAGCTCTACCTTGTCATTTCCAATCACGCATTATTCCTGTAATGGGTTAGTGATCTTAAGTATCAGTTTGACCAATTACCCACTAATTTGTCCAGCAGCGGTCTAAACTTAAAACGGTCATATTTTCTAAACGATAAGTCCATTTTCTTATTATTATCACTCTACGAAAAGAAATACCATCATCCCGATCTAATGGAGGTGGTTTCAGTCTCTAATTCAGTACCTATCAAAAGTTATGGATTTTAAAAGATTTTTAAAGTCAAAAATGTCCGATAAAAAATCTATGTATGAAAAATAACTCCAATAGTCATTTTTCAAAGTTATAGAGTCATGTGACCTATTATGAATCAAATAATGATATTTTACGATTCTTCGATACATAAAATACGAGTTGTTACACTCTCCATCCTTTAGGAATTTCGCCTCTGAAATCCCCAAATAAATCAAAGAATAATCAACCATGGTTATCCCACATGCCTAGCTACCATAAGTAATCATCAAACATATCAACCATGCAATCAATAAGATAGACAAACATATCCTAACATGTGAGATACTAAACTATCCTATATGATATCAAAAGTGAAAGTAAATACGATAAACGGTGGGCCTTACCACGTAAAGAGCTCTACATATGCAGCTCTCATATTCTCCTCGGTTTCCTATGTGCAATCGCATTCACTTTCACCTCATTAAACCTTCACTAACTCCAATGTCTTCCTCCTAAGCTACTTTGTATCACGTCTGACAATACGAATTGACCTACGAGGTTTCAACGTTTCTGCTTCAATCTCGATATCATTGAATTGATCCAGTGCAACTATCACACTTGAATCGTGCACAAACTTCCTTAAATGAGAGACATAGAACGCATTGTGCACGCCTGTCATCTTATGATGTAAGTTGACCCTATGACCCTATGTGCTAGGTTCTCAGTCCTTTTTACTATCAGAAAATGATCTACAAATCTTGTTGTCAACTTCCCTTTATTACCGAATTGAACAATATTCTTCAATAGAGAAATCTTCACAAACATCATTCGATAATAAAGAACTCTAAATCTCTACGTCTCTTATCAACATAGCTCTTCTATCTATCCTGAACGGCCTTCATTCATTGCCGAATGATTTTAATCTTCTCCAAAGTCTATCTAAACATATCTGACCCAAGTATCAATTTCTTGCCCGCTTTCCACGTCACGAAGGAGCGCTACACGTCCGGTCATACAATGGTTTGAATGGTGTCTTACCGATACTAAACTGATAACTATTGGTGTATGTAAACTCCACCAAATGCAAATGATCATCCCACGAGCCTCCAAAATCGAGTAAGCAAGCTCGTAAGAGATCCTCCAATATGCGCTTCACTCTTTTGGTTTGCCCATCGATTTGTGGGTGATAAGCTGCACAGAGATGCAGTTTCATCCTCAACGTCTCTTGTATGCTTCTCCAAAACCCACAAATGAATAAAGGTCTCAGGCACTCACAATGCTCTTCCTCACACCATGGAATCTCCACAGACAACTCAGCCAATTTGGATAACGTTCTATCAAACTTAATGAGTATGAATCGAGCACACTTTATCAATCGATCGATTATGACCTAGGCGCTATCGTACCCTCTTCGAGGCTTTGGCAATCAATCATTAAAATCCATGGGTGCTTGTTTCCACTTCCATTTGGAAACTACAAGTGGTTACATTAACCCACTTGATTTCTTCTGCTCTACCTTTACCAATTGGATGTTCATACACTTCGAGATGAATGCGCCGACATCCTTCTTCATCCCCTCCCAATAGTACGTCTACTTCATATCACGGTACATCTTATTACCGCCGGGATGTATAGTCAATCTAGAATGAATGCAATCTCATAGTATCTCCTCTCCTAATCCGTCAATGTCGAAAACAAACAATCTCTCATCCTTACGGAGCCAACAATCTCAGTCGAGTCTATACTGCCTCATCTCATTGGACTCTACTCCTTCCAGTCTAGCGTCTCGCTTTAGACTAATACCAATTCTATCGATCAAAATCGGTCTAATGGTCAAACTAGCCAACACCTCAGGTTCTAACTCATAATGAGGTTTAAAGTCATAACCAGCAATAAACTCGAGCTACTTTCACTCTAAGAATGTCTCTTTCAAATTGGCATGCCTTCTACTCAAAGCATCGGCAATTACATTTCCTTTATTAGGCGTGTAAGAAATGTTAAAGTCGTAAGAGGCTAAGAACTCTAATCATCGCTGCTGACGAAGATTGAGATCTTTCTAGGAGAAAATGTATTTCAGGGATTTATTGTCCGTGAACAACTCGAACTTTTCTCCAAATAGATAATGTCTCCATATCTTTAAAGCAAATACTATCGCCATCAACCCCAAATCATGGGTAGAGTACTTTCTCTCATGCGGTTTCGTATGTTGACTAGTATAGGCGACAACCTTACCTCCTTGCTTCGGTACCGCGTCCAATCCAGTACCACAAGCATCAAACCGTCATCTCCTCATTCCCGCTCGGAACGGTCAACACAGATGCACTCGTCAACCTCTCCTTCAGACTCACGAACGCATGCTCACACATCGCGTCCCAAACAAAGGCTTGATTCTTCTTCATCAAATTGGTCAACGGTGCTACTACTTTCGAGACATCCTTGATAAAATGTCTATAATATCCCGTCAGCTTAAGGAAACTTCTCACATTCGTAACCTTTTTTGGTTGGTTTCAATCTTGAACCGTTTGCACTTTTGCAGGATCGACCGCAACATCCTCCTCTGAGACGACATGACCTAAGAGTCGCGCTTCTCTCCTTGACAAACTTTGCTTTCAATCTGTGCTTCCTCAACCCTTCAAACACAATCCTAAAGTGTGGCTTGTGTTCCTCCTTTGTCCTTGAATAGACCAGAATGTCATCCACGAACACAAGTATGAACTTGTTTAGTTAATCCCTGAAGACACGGTTCATAAGGTCAACAAAATATGTCAGTGCTTTGGTTAGCCTGACCGGCATAATCAACCACTCATATAATCCAAACTTCATATCGAACATTATAATCGGCACACTTTCCTTCACTACCCTCAACTGGTGAAACCTCATTCCAAGATCTAACTAAGAGAACACCTTCGTGCCATTGAGCTAATTGAACAAGTCATCAATACGCGTAAGTGGATACTCGTTCTTCCTCGTCACCTTATTAAGGTCACGGTAATCAATACATAATCTCAAAGAGCCTCCGTCTTAGTGGCGAATACTATGGGTGCGCCTCACTCAGATATGCTCATGCGAATGAACTCTCGCCTCAACAGATCATTCACTTGCACCTCTAACTCCTGCTCTTTGGGTCTCATACGCCCCCAAAGATAATTGTGTCTGGCATCTTTCACTAAATTTATGCAGAACTCAATCTCTCAGTGCAGTGGTAATCCGATCAGCTCCTCAAATACGTTTGGATAATCCCTAATTATATGCATAGATGACAATTCATCATGTGGGACCTTTAGCAAATATAGAAAGTTAACAATAACATCGTCTTCTGGTAAGTAGTCAATCTCTACCTTTCGCCCCTCCTGTAACATCCCCCACTTGGAGGCCCAAAACTAACGGCTAAGGATGCTGCAGTCATCCATAGTTATTAATCCTCGGCGACCAAATACGTTAATATTAGATACATTAATATAACAGTTTTACATGAATATGGAAAAAAAATTAAAATCAACAAGCAACTTTCTCATTCCATTTCAAAGTATTTCAAATTCATTACATAATCCCACAATCATTAACCACGTTCATAGAAAATATAATTATTACAACATACGACAAGAGCGATATATCAAGATGCCCTCTTGGATGAACAGAGCATATAACTAGGCAATTAAACAATTTTGCCTTTACAACAAAACACAATGGAATCAAAAAGAACTCTAAATAGCTATCATGCCTCCTGCACGTCTCCGAAAGCTTATTCGTCTAAAGTGGTGCCTGAAATCCTAAACTCTCAAACTACTCAAAATCAATTGAGCACCTGAGATTTTAAGGGTAAAACATAAACTTCAAGTCAGACATAAAGCTTGGTATGAATAAAAATCTACCATCTCAAACCATTTAGAGATCTAGTGAGACCATGCCGCTTAGCGAAACGGGTTTCCCCTCACTGGTATCTTAAAACTTTATAAAACCATATACTGTGCTCTTGCATCCACAATGATTAAAACATAGTAATTCAAAATATTATGATAATATGCAAACAAGTAAATCAATTTTGAATTACCCATCCCCATTAATTCTGACTATCAGTCTCAGTTATAGTTTCTAGGGTCACCATTAATCAGATAGTTTTCATGGACTGACTATCAACTGGTTTAATATTTAAGGACTCCATGTCCAGTTTCATAGTTTTCATGGGATCACTAAAAACTTATTGGCCCCTTCCAATAACTTCATTGTTTCATGGGTTCTCCCTGAACCTATTGGTATCTCCAATAACTTCCCACTTATCCTAGTTTTCATCGGTTGACTAGGAACCTATTGACATCTGTCAATAACTTAGTCCGGATATAGTTTTCATGGGTTCACTACAAACCTATTTGTAACAACCCGGAAATTCATAGCAATTAATTATCGACACTAGGTGATTAAATCGTTCGCCAATTTTTATTGGAATTTTATCAAGTTAAAATTCTTTTGAAAAATGGTTGAGAAATTATATGGGCTTTAAATAAATATATTTCTTTTATTTTAAATGGTCGTTCCCTTTTTATAAGAAATTATTCGACCCGTTCCCTTTCTTATTTTGTTCGACCTGATTTCCCCCCTTCTCGATTCATTTTCATTCGTTCGAGAAAAACAAAATAATCGAACGAGAGTGGCGGCCTCGTATTATTCTTTCGTTCGCCCCTCTTTGCAAAAATTAGGGCTTCGGTGATGTTGCGATTTTCTGGCGATTTAGGGCTTCAGAATTTTCGAATTGATGTCGCTTGAAGGGGTTTGCCGTGCTCGTCTTCGTTTTGACAGAGGTGAGTTCTACTCACATCTAGTTCACTCGAACACTGTGATTTTCGTTCGTTTCTGTTTCGTGGTTATCATGGTTTCGATTTTTGCTGTTTGATTTTCTGACTTGTCCAATTTTGTTTACTTGGATTTTGTTCGAATTCATATATTCTCGGGATGTTAGGTTTCACATTTTGATATTGTGAATTCCTGGTGACTTCGAGCTTAACTTTGATTTTTGTGAAACTATGAACTTGTTTGATTTCATGGCCAACTCGGTTTGATTTGTAGTTGACTCCCTCTGACTTTTCTGTGAACAGGATTCCTTAGTCACCACGATTTCGAACTGTTACTGTAAATAAGCTTCGGCCATCTCGATTTGAATTGTAGTTGACTTAGTACATCCCTTGTGATTCTTATTGAACTTGTATACTTACATTTTTATTTAATGGAGGCTGTCACATATGTGTATCCATATGTACACATGTGTATGTGTGGATTCATGTATTGTTTTGGGTCTTTGAGTCTGGGCAGTCGGTTGTACACTGTTATATGTGTATTGACGGTCTGTGTTGATTCTGTGTACATGCTTCACTTGTGAGCTGTAGTCTGCATTCTTGTTTGGTGATGATCGCTGTTTTGATGTTTCATTTTATGTTGCTTTCTGGTTTATCTTGAACTTGTGGTCTTCATTGAAGTTGGTTGTTGCTGCATTCATATTGTTTCATTTTGGCACTTGCGTGCACTATCACTTATTCATATTGCTGTTGCATTATTTTGCTTGTTGTCCAGCTCCACTTCTATGACTTCACTGCATATTGTTGCAGTTGCCACTGCCTTCACTTGAATTCTTTACCCACTGATGCATTCAGTAGTCTGGTCATTTGTAGCATGTTTCTGGTCTTGAGTTCATTGCTATGTCTATCTGAATTTTGGTCTGTGATACTTGTACTTGTGATCATTGATCCCTGTTGCCTTTATTGCTGTTGTATTATGATGCACCGTTGATATAGTGCTACATTACTTGTCTGTTTTGATGATTCATTTTATATTCATGTTGGCACTGGATTTTGCTGTGCTTCATCGCTTGTTTGCACTGTCACTTCTGTTTTGGTTTTACTGCTTTGGATCAACTTGTAGCTTTTATCCCCTGACCCTTATTGCTGCATTTTGTGATATTCGAGTCATCGAACTCTTTTGTTCATATATGCTTCCAGCTTGAACTACTCTGTTCTTGTTTGGTATGCCACTGTTTTACATAATTGGACCAGGTTGTCCTATCCAGTTGAGTTCGACACTTGAGTTGTCGTTGTTTGACTGATTAGATTCCTGGTTAATCGTTTGTTTCATCTGCAGTTTTATTGTGCAGTTGTTTCTTGCTTCCTTTGTGGCAGTTTCACCTTTGCGATCTTGTGGTGACTGCAGTTTTATTGTAGATTGCCCTTGTATTCATTTAGGACTGCAGTTTCATTTTATATGCAGTTTTGGCCCTAGCTAGTTTGCATTGCATAAATACAATTGGATTTGTTTCGAATTCCCTTGTGTTGAACCCAGTATTTTGGGTTTGACCTTGTGATCATTTGTGACTTTCATTGGGCTTTTGGTAATTCATCTCTGTAGTGGCGAGGCAGTACACGCGTGCGTGTACTGCAGCCCTGCCAAAAGTGACGTTTTAGTTTGATGTTTCGATTGTTTGAATTGTTTCGTTGGTTAATTTCAATATTTTGAAGTTGTGTTCTGATTTGGATTTGCTGGTTTGTTGATTAACACTATTTAGTGTTATATTTGTCGTTATCCGATTCTCTTATCGAGAGGTTGGATATATGAGATTTTTGTGACCGTTGTCTATTTGATATTTGATTATTATTGCTTCTGTGCATTAATAACTGAGTTTGAATTAGACTGACCCGTGTATTATTTTCTTTTGAATTTAATACTCGGGTCAGACCCGAGTTATTTCAGGTTGTAGATTTCCTGCTTTCAGTTGCTGTTGAGCTATGAAGACTTTTCATATCTTTTGAAGTGGTCTTCGTCTTTTTGTTTAGTCAGTGTATTGTTTTAGGTTGATATGTATTCATGTATATTAGTCGATAATGTACTTGTATATATAACTTCCAGAGTCGACAGTTGTAGTTGTATCATTTGTATTGTGTTAAATGTATTGTAACTGACATCGGTTATTATATATACGAGACTTTTTGTTCTATCTGTGTTCCGCACTTATATTATCTGTGTTATTTTTATATTAATTATCCTAGACTATTATAGCCACTGTGTAGTAGCTTTGAGTTTGTATCGGTATGTCGGATTTCCTCATGAAATAAAAATGCATGTTATACTATCTGACATATCGGTGCTCGCACAAAGCAATTACATGGATGGTCGCTCCTCAACAGCCTTATTCTCCATGCTAGTTGACAACATTACACCGTAGTGTTCTTGGCTAGCGTGGGCATAGAGGTGGGGCGTCACACTATTGGTCTCTGCCAATAACTCTTTCTAATCATAGGTTTCATGGGTTTACTATGAACCTATTGGCACCTGCCAATAACTTTCCCTAAACATAGTTTTCATGGGTTTACTATGAACCAGTCTATCTGACAACTTCACTATTTAGGCATCCTACATTCCGGTATATCTGTCCTCCTGGATGCAATTCTACTCAGCAGGAGTTAATTCAATTTATAGTCATAAATGGGTCAATCTAACTGATTATTCCGCCCTTTCTCCCCAAAATACAGTTATGGGTCCATTACACTTTGAATATATATATATATGAAGAAGTAAACATAATAACATATTAATACCAACCCATGTGGTTTATTATCCTTGAAATCATTTTATATAAAGCTTGGTTAATCCCTTTAACCTATTGAACAAGGAAAACTTCTTCAAAACTCCATACTTCAAATCATTTCAAAACTCTTTTGTTATGCCATAGTTATCCTTTAAACATTGAGATTGGGTTATATGTTTTGAAAACTAAGGCGTTCGAAACCTTTAAACTTTACTTTTGAAACCATTGGAAACTTCCTTTCGCAAGGATTAAAATCTTCTTTTCAAAACACTAGGCATCTGCCTTTCGAAACACTTTAAAACCTTTCTTCCAAAACCTTTCGAATGTATTAAAGTGAAACCATTCAATTATAGAAGCATAGCTTCGAACTCATATGAATGTACCCCTTTCGAAATGTCACGATCCACTTTTTTGTACAGTTTAAACTGACAATTTACCACACTTGTCCAGCCCAAATTGCACGGGAAGGCGGATATTTAAGAAAAAGAAAGTAGAAAGAAGATAGAAAGGAGATAGAAAGAAAACTAAACAACACAGAATCTCACAGCGGAACGAATAATCTATATTATATAACAAATCTTTAGACAAAAGACAAAACTGTAATTTATATATATGCAGACATCAATCAGAGTATGCTAACATATTCAGCACGGACAGTTATAACAACCTGTCCTTACAACTGCTGGTAAACACAACTAAAATGCAACGGAAATATAATCATCTACGTGAATATATCTCTGGGCCTCAAGCTCCTCTCCTGAAGCTCCAAATATCCATCTAAATCTGAAAATATGCTCGGTCTGACCTGAGAATATAGGAAAAACCACGCTCGGGACAGTCTGGTAAAACCAGCGTGAGAAACACAATCAACTTGATTCATAAATTTTAATAACCCTTACAAACCAAAGGTATCTCATAACACCTTACCGCAAATAAACACGGACGGGTTTATACTTTACGATAAACCAAAACTCCTTTATATAAAATTATCTGATATTATAAAAGTGTCTAATCGTAAAAGTAATAATAACAAGTAGTCGTGATGCTCGTACTGTGTACATCACAACGATACTTTCCATAAAATCAAAATCTGATAAGCTCGTTCACTAATTGTGTAGGATTTCCACGGAAGTGCCCTCAGTACTTCGAGAACAGTCCTCTTGCACAAGGATCGGAGTTATCCTTCCAAGAGTCGGTACCTGTCTAGCCGGGGTACATAGAAAATACATAACTGGCCACCAAGGCCGAGTGCATCGCTCCTAGCATGCATAAAATAAACGATAGAGACTTGCTAGAAAGAGAGACGACTACACCCTCATGGGTTAGCTAGGCCCCTTGGCTATGCATCCTATCTCTGGTTTTAGTCATCTTCGCTGATGAGGGCACGTCCGGCATTCCAGCTCACGCATTGTCTCCCAATAAATTATGAAATCCCACATGGACTCCCATACCTTAACAGGTCACGGAATCACACCTGAATTCCACATTTCAATAGATCTTGGAATCTCACACAGATTCCCACACTCCAACGAGTCACGGAACCACATATGGATTTCAACATCCCAAAAAATAACGCATCTCCTTCATTTAACCGTATATGGTTTTCGGAGTAGCTCATGGGTTCCGATTCATCTCTTACGAGTACACTCTCCATTTCCTGGGTGCTCCAAAAACCATTCGTCGATTTCCGGAATGCTCAAGACCGGTTCTTTAGGAAATAATTTGACAATACATAAGATCGAGGATCACCCCTAACCGTTTAAGTGGACGGATCTCCATATCATTTGTCCTAGAAGATCCACATGTTTATACGTATAGTATAGCACCTCGAACGATAACTGTACCATATAATTTCTGTGTTTCCCCTAGATATTTCCAGAGTTAAAATCCTTCGGTGTTAAGTAGGGAATAATTCTGTACCACCAAAATTAAGAAGGATTACATATTTTGGTCAAGATTTGATAGTCGGTTATTTAACTACCAAATAAACAAACATTCAAACAAAGATGTTATTTTCCACTAAAATCACTAAGCCTCATTTAATTTAATTTCAATAAATTAAATCTCTTAATCAAAAACAGTCATATACTTATCTCACCGGAATAAGTATATTAACAAATCATACCTTCCAAAAATACTTGAAACCTTTTAAAATAAATATGGAAAGCACCATTCGGTATTGACCATGGATCGCAGCTCAAAGATTACGTCTCTACCTCGGAGAAATCCAAACTTAACTTAGACAATCTCTGCCTCCCGATTTCCACCATGCAATCAACCATAGATCGCAATTTGCACAATGGTTATGTCGCTATCCCAGCGAAAACATAACAAACTGTAGGCAATCTCTGCCCTCAAATTACGCTATGAAAATATACCATTACTTCCCAAAATCTTTTATTTTAATAATTATCTCAAAATAATACTTATAAAGTTTCTATATAAATTTCCAAGTTTATTTTAAGAAAATACTCTTTCATAAAAGTTTACTATATAATATATTATTCTTAAAAACAATATTAATATTTGAACAAATTATTCTTGAAATAATAATATTTTTAATACTGATAAATTCTTAATAATAATTAACTTTTCAATCAAATCATTATAAGATAACTTTAATTAATAATTAAGATATACTTTTAAAACATTTTAAGTAATTAAATAAATTTGAAAACCATAATTAAATACTTAGAAATAACTTTTAAGAATCATAAAATAATTAACTTTAATTCATTAGCAAATAATTATTAATTATCTTTAAAATATGATTAATAAATAATAATCATTCTCAAAATTACTTTGGTTCAAAAGTCAACTTCCAAATTTTGAAAGAGGCTTAGTAG
Organism: Allium fistulosum; assembly: GCA_030737815.1. NCBI lineage: Eukaryota > Viridiplantae > Streptophyta > Magnoliopsida > Asparagales > Amaryllidaceae > Allium > Allium fistulosum. Next base: position 183,807,606 of record CM060905.1, on the reverse strand, counting down.
CTCCAATGATACTTAATCAAGTTACCATTAATCCAAATAACTATCTAAGTTATAATCCCAATATTCACATAATATCACATATGTAAATTAACTCACAATTAACAATTAATCGTTAATACAACACTTATCCAATACTTGTCGATTGGAATGTAGTTAAGTGTCCACACAAATGTAATAGCAGTACGGGGTTTATTTCTGCTAAATAAATGTTCAAATTAACTTATCCAATTAATAATAGCAGAACGGTGATTTATTCTACTAGGCAAGGTCCAATTTATTTAATTAGCGGAATAGTGATTTATTTCTGCTAACAATGTCCAATTAACCACATTCAATCCAATTCAACTCAACAGTATTATTTGGCTACTTAATGGCATAGACAAAGATAATTGAAACAATATCTAAATAAAATTAAAAGCATATATCATTAACTCAATCAATGATTTATAATCAATTTACAATTCAGAAATGAACTGTTTTCAATTAACTGAGTCAAGTTATATTTTAAATCCAGATTACTTGATAACCAAAGAAATTTATAAAATAATTTATTCTTAGTCAATTAAATTTAAACAGTCCATTTAATAATTAATTGATTGATTAACATGTAATTAATAATTAAGAAATTACTTATTTATTCACTTCAATTTGTTATAAAACGTTAAATTTTACATTGTAGAAAACTTGACAATATTAGTTCAGATGAAAATATTCTTCGATGGGATTCTGAAGCAAAAATCTGCGCGTCGATTGGATTTAAAACGAAGGAGAAATAGTTAAATTCATTTTTATAGATTATTAAATATAAAAATAAATTTAATTTACTTTTCTTTTAAAACAAAAATACCCGGTCCAATACAAATCTAACCTGGCCCAAACCCTTACCCTTCTCCTTCCTCCCAGTTCCCTTCTCCTCTCTTCCATATGAACATACCCAAGAGTGCACGAACTGTGCACGTAAGTGTGCACATGCACAAGGCCTCCAGCCAATATCACTTGCCGCCGATCATCTGTGTATGTCACGCACGTCCACCACAACACTATCTACCACTTGGAAACACTGCAAATTTCTCAGTTCGAAAATCGAACACTTCAACCAAAACTGGAACAAACCGAAACCCACCAAAATGCCTCGTCACGACAACCCTGACCGTCATCAACCACTATAATATGCCTATGACAACGCCATCGCCTCCTCTCCCAAATCCCCTCGCGCAACCCCCTCTCTCAATCGACGTCACCCATTTGCCACGAACCGAGACCCAAAAATAACACACTAAAACCCTACTCTGATCTTGCCAAGCCCATATACGCCACTAAAAAATCACGCACCATTTTTCCTAGATGTCGCATCAACTAACCTTCCTCCACGTCCAACCCCTCGGAACGAAATCGATCAAACCACCGGAATTTCGCATTTCGCCCAAATCCGTTCATTCCCCAATTTCTCCTTCCACCCGCCGCTAAAAATCCCCAAACCAATCTTAAAAATCGTGTTTTCCAACAACGATTACAACTGTATAACTCGTTGATTGAATTAAGATAGTCGAATCTCAACTACCTCGACCCCTTCACTGTAATATGGTGATTTCTCTCTCTCTACTAAATGGAAACAAATGAAATAAATTTTAAAATATTCTATGTTCAAAAACAAATAACTTTCGTTTTGAAATCAAAGTTTAAAACTCAACAGATGTTGAGATATCTATTTTCAAAGCTTAAAGTTTAACTGTTTCTAGCTAAAAACAATAACAGAGAATAAATACAGTGATGTTAACACATATATACATGTACATATTCACAGAACAACACAGATACACTTGTCATATATCATTGCTTCATCCAAAAACACAATTATATGCATATATATATATAATAACCATTAGACAAACAAAGTGTTTTACTCACAGGTTTTGAAATAGGTGAACACTGTTGTTAAAAAAATTTCCCTCCAAGCTCTTTAACACTTAATCCATTCTTGTTTTTTAATGGCAGATATGTTTTTTTCTTTTTTCTTTTTTATTATATGAATGAACAAGGCACGGCTATGTCCATATATACAGAGGATGTGAAGGGAACAGTATGTAAGAAGGAAAGAGGCTATTGGTTTACAGATAGGGTGGCTGAAGATTGTACAGGCTTCATTTTCTTTTTCTTTTTTCTTTTTTTTTCTTTTTGTTTTCAGGCTGATTTGGTTGATTTGATTTCATATGTTGATTTGATTTTATAAGTGATGTGATATTTTGTGTGCATGATTAAATGTTTGCCATCATGATGTTCCTATGTATGTATATATATATATACACATTCATATATATATATGCATATAGATTTACATGTACACTATTTTGACCATATAGGTATTTACATAATTACATACGCATTTATACATATATATTTTCTCATAAGTTTGAAAGTTGCCATCATAAATTATACACACACACACACACACTCATGTACTCTATTCTTATAACATATACACATACTTATATATATTTTTAAACATCACAAAGCTTTGTATGTATGTACATATAGATTTTTTTGTCATAAATTTGAAACAGTGAAGTTTACATAAATATATATATATATATATATATATATTATTATTATTTTCAGAAATTAGAATTAACTAATTTTAAATATAGTCTTTAGAATATATATATTCGGATATTACCTATATCGGAAATTTAATTTATTTGACCGATAAAACTTAATATTTCAATATATAAAATTTGTTAATTATTTCAATAACAGATGCAAAAATCTAGGTCGTTACACGAAACCATTGGGTTTATCTTTAAAATAACTTTGGGTCAAAGTGAACATAAACAAAAGTATCTTTTTCGAAACCATTATTTATCATACAAAAGTGTTTGGGGAAAAACTTGATGGCGTCGGAACCATCCTTTCGAAAGCTTAAACCATATAAGTAAAACGTTTGAAGGTTAGCTTCGAAACTCATTTCGTAACCGTTGCCTTCGAAACCATTAACCCATTTCGAAAGCTTTAGGAAGTGGCTCTTATTTACAAAACAAAGGCTGTCTTTCGAAAGCATTGATATCTTCAATTCCTTCGAAAGGCGTAAGGTTGGTAGAAGAGTTTCGACTAAGTCGAAACTACCCCTTTTTGATATCATTAGTTTGGAAACTAAGTAACTCATTCGAAAGCTATACTTTAAACAATAAGGCGGTAACCCCCTTTCAAAGGCTATTCAAAAGGCCCCTTCAAAAGCATATATTTCAACAGCTTCAAAAGCATTTAGTAAACTAGGCAAGCGTATTTCTTTAGAAAACAAAACAAAGATTTCGTGCCCATCCGAAGCTATGTTTCGGCACCATGCCTTCTGCCTTTCTCCAATCCACTATGTACCAACGTTGATACCTTGTGTATTGGTTTCGACTTCGTGGGGTTTCGACTTGATTGAAGGCGGAAGCATAAGGTCGAAAGGTCCTTCTGAAAGAAGCGGAACCCACTTTTTTGGGTAAAACTGATTTAATACCAATTAAAGTAAATACTTTCTAACTAACCTGCCTACTTGTAAACATGTGATTGGTTGCCACAACTTTTTAAATTCTTTACAAAAATAACTGCCCCATAATTTCAGATTTAAATCAAGATTAATTTAACAAATAAGCCCTTCTATTAAGCAAAACCAATAAAACAATTAAGTCCTTCATCAAAAATAATTTATTTTCCATAGCAAATTACTTAGGAAAAATCTTCAAAAATTACAGAAATTCACTTTCAATATGTTATCTAACATATAAAAATTTCAGACCCAATTTCTCAATATAATTTTCGGAATAAATTTCTAAACCCAATTATACATATTTTCCTTTGAAAATTCGTATTAAATCTTCCATGGCTTGGAAAATTACAAAAATTGGAACCCAACTCCGAATCATATTTTACATGACATAAAATTTTCTCATTGCATTCGAAATTAATCTAAATCGGTTTTACCCTTAAAACCGCATAAAATCATATTTAAATAATATTGTTTAAATCTAACATGTTATGATATAAACATAGCACCATCCAAATCATCATAAAAATGGATTTAATCTTAAAACCGAAAACAAATGATCAAGAAAGCAAAATCGAGATGATCTAAATTATTATTCACCTTGATTAGGATAAGGAGATTGGATTAAGATTAATTTCCCCTAACTTAAATCCTTAGCTTTAGATTGAATTTCTCTTCTCCTAGCAATGGCCGGCTTTAAGCTCTTCTTTTCTTATGTTTTTAAGTTTTGTAAAAGAGTGCGTGGGAATGAAATAGGACGTGGGTATAGGGTATTAAGGAGTTATGGTGCGTAATTCCTTATATGCCCTTGTGTTAATATTCTCTAATTAACATACAAAACCATTTACAGGCTCATTCATATAATTAAGCTCGGCCTCTAAGTATTTATTCATATCTCAATCCCCTTATCACTTTAATATTTACATTATTCTATTTAATTTATCTAATTAAATCTCCTGAATAATGTTATTAAAAATTAGGAGTGCTACAGGCTCCCCTCCTTAAAGAATTTCGTCATCGAAATTCAGTAAGGACTAAATACTAAACATAACAATCATCTATAATGACTCGTAACAATCATACTAGTCTACCTGACTAGCAACTATCTATATAAATCTAATATAGACATACCCTCAAAGCATACCAGGATAAGTATCTTTAATCATGTCTTATGTCTCCCAAGTACAGTCATTCTCGTTATCGCTCCATTGAACTTTCACCAAATTGACTGTCTTGTTCCTCAATCTTTTCTCATCTCTCGCTACAACCCGAACTGGTTGTCTTACAAAAGTCAAATTAGGGTCTACTATCAAATCTTCCAACCCTGTCGGAGAAATAGTAGTCTCTGGATCATACACATACTTGCGAAGATGAGACACATGAAATACATTATGAACACCTGCCATACTGCTCGGCAACTCTACTCTGTATGCGAGCTTTCCAATCCTCTCTATAATCTGGAACGGACCAACATATCTCGGTGCTAGCTTCTCTGACTTTCCAAAATGTACCACACCCTTCATTGGAGATACCTTAATGAAAACCTTATCTCCAACTGAGAATTCTAGGTCTTTACGCCTCTTATTTACGAAACTCTTATGTCTAGACTAAGCTTCCTTCATCCTTTTTCAGATTAAATCAATCTTCTATGTCGCCTCTCTAACCAGACCTGGACCTAAGACCAATCTTCTCCATTCTCCAACCAACATGTTGGTGATTTGCATGACCTTCCATACAGAGCTTCAAAAAGACGTCATTCCTATACTAGTCTGATAACTATTATTATAGGAAAACTAAACTAAATGTAGGTGATCTTCCCAAGATCTACCAAAATCCAATACACAAGCTCTCAATAAATCCTCGGGTACCTTATTGACTCTCTCTGTTTGCCCATCCATCTGAGGGTGATATGCAGTACTCATATTAAGCTTGGTACCTAATACATCCAGTAGACTCTTCCAGAATTCACTAGTGAACAAAGCATCTATGTCACTGACGATACTACTAGGAACTCCGTGTAGTCTAATTATATTCTTCATGAACAACTTAGCCAAAACAGGTGTCGTCCTGATTGACTTTACTGGAATGAAATAGGCACTCTTGGTCAGCCCGTCCACTATGATCCATATATTTTTATTTTCTCTATTTGACCTTGGCAACCCGTCGATAAAATCCATGAATATCGAATCACATTTTCAAACTGGAATCTCTAAAGGTTGAAGCAACCAACTCGGCTTCTGATGTTCGGCTTTCACTTGTTAACAGCTTGCACACTGCCTAACCCACAAGCCAACATCCCTCTTCATACCTTCCTAATAGAAGCTCCTCCTCGTATCTTAATACATCTTGGTCCCTCCAGGATGAATTGTAAACTTAGATCGATGACATTCTCCAAGAACATCTTTTCTTAAGTCCTCAACATTCGGAACACACAACCGTCCCTTCTTTCTTAACCACCCTCTCTGGTCAAAACTAAATTTCTTCAGATCAACGATCCCAGTTCCAACCTCAAGCCTTCTAATCTTCTCGGCTAACACTGGATCCTCCATCTGCTTAGAAGCAATCATTTCGATCAATACTGGTCGAACTTCTAAATAGGACAACATAGCGGTACGCTGACTAGAACTAGCAGTCGATCTTAACTGCACACTACAAGTAGTCAAAGTTTCTAAATCTTTTCATTTTGCCAACATGGCTAACACCACATTCCGTTGTCTTCTGCTAAGATCATCCGCTACTTTATTTCCTTTCTCAGGTGAATACTCTATATCGAAATCATAAGCAACCAAAAACTCCAACCACCTCTGCTATCTCATATTCAACTCCTTTTGAAAGAATAAGCACCTTAAGGATTTATGGTCCGTGTATAGCTCAAATCTCTCCCCTAAGAAATAATGCCTCCAAATCTTCAATGCGAAAATCACCGTTGCCAACTCCAAATCATGAGTAGGATATCTTATCTCATGCGGTCTAAGCTATCGTGAAGCGTAGGCAATCACTTTACCCTTCTACATCGGCACAGCTCCTAATCCAGTTCAACATGCATCGGTATACACCACCAACCCTTGGTTTCCATCTGGAACTACTAACACAGGTGCGTTGGTCAACAAATGCTTTAACTTAAGGAATGCTTCCTCACATTTGTCGGACCGAACGAACTACACATCCTTTCTGGTTAACTTAGTCAAAGGCGATGCTATCCGCGAGAAATCCTTGATGAATCTCCAGTAATTGCCAGCGAGTCCAAGAAAACTTCTAATCCCAGTCACCGTCTTTGGTCTCTTCCAATTATTAACAGCTTCGATCTTATCTGGATCGACTGACAAGCCTTTCTCTGAAACCACGTGACCAAGAAAATTAAACTCTTTCTTCCAAAAATGACACTTGGAAAACTTTACTTTCAGCTGATGCTGCCTAAGCGTCTCAAGCACCACTCCAAGATGATTCGCATGCTCCCTTTCATCCTTAAAGTACACTAAAATGTCATCTATAAATACCAATACGAACCTATCCAAATACTCTCGGAAAACTCGGATCATCAAATCCACGAAGAAAGTAGGTGCATTCGTTAACCTGAATGGCATTACTAACCAATCGTACGAACCATATCTAGTCCAAAATGCTGTAAATGGAATACTATCATCTGCCATTCTTAACTGATGGAAACCTATCACCAAATCCAACTGGAAAATGTAACATCCCCGATCTAGAGGCCCAAAGCTAAGCGTTACAGATGCTGTAGTCATCCATAGTATTAACTTTTGGCGACTAAATACGGCTATGTTAACGGTATTCATAATATCAGAAGCAAATGAATATGAGACAAAATCACAGATTCCAAAATCAATATTTTTCTAATTACATTTCAAGGCACATGTTTCACATTCAAATTACATAATCTCATCGCTTTCCCAGGTTTAGATAAAATATAGTTATTACAATATTACGGCAAGAGCGACATATGACGATGCCCCCTTGGTTGACCAGCGTACGATATATACAATACAGCGGAATCAATCCAAAATATATCAGCAACTACTAATTAGCTATCTGTCAGTCACCTGCTCGTTTCCGAAAGTTTTATTCGTCATCCTACTAAAAACCTGTAAACCTCAACCCTCAGCCTAATTAAATCAATTTGATGGTTGGTAAACATAAGTTCATGTTGTTGATGACCAAGAGAGAAATACTATACATGTTCAGCTACCATTGTGCTAAGTTGTGCAGCATTATCCTGCAAATAATTGTGCAGAAAAACAAATACAAAAAATAAAAATTATATCAGAAACTCTTAAGCATTCTAAACAATATTCTTTCCCTTTTCAATTTGACTTGAGACTACGAGATAATTTTCATACTTCTACTAGAGAAGTAATTGCAAATATGAATGAGACTAAAGAAGTTTACAGAAAATTCCAAAAGAAGGAGAAATAAGGAAAACATGCCTGCTTAGAAGAGAGATAGTTGGATTTCAAACACGGCGATGACGATTTTCAGCGAACTCCAGCCATAGCCACATCTAATCGGCTTCATATTCAAGCAATGTCACATCACATCTTTGGAACAACGAACTTCGATAAGACACGAGCAACATCATTCAGATCTCGACGACAATCTTCTGGCCATGACCGCATCTCCAACTAAGCGATTTCCAATAGATGATATCTTCGAATTTCAGATCATGGCGGCGGCGGCTTTCAATCTCAAGCGATTATTCCTCAAGCGAACGCGTTAAAACTCTAGGCGGGTGCTATAAGCTTTTAGATGATGGCGAGGTTGAACTGTGGCCGGTTTTTGATTGCGACGTTGAATTAATTGGTCGAAGTGAATAAATTTTTCGATGGCAGTGGGCATTTCCATCAAGCAGCGGCATGATTTTAGGTTAGAGACGAATAATTTGTTTTAAGTGGAGCGTTTGGGAAAGAAAAAGGGGTAAAGGAAATTTGACCGGCCACGGAAAACTTTAGCGAAAAATTCCACAAATAACAGGCGGGAGAATTAGTTGCGTTTCTTTGTTTATTTTTATATTGTAAAATTACCAACAGTTGCACAAAATTTAAAACGCCACCAATTAATGCAACTAAAAATAGATTTTCTTGTAGTGAAATAAACTTCGAATCAGACATAAAGCCTGGTGTGAATAATACAATCGTCTCGGTTATCTGATATTAAGTGAGACCGCGCTGCTCAGCGGAACGGGTTTTCCCCTACTAATATTTCTTTTTAAAACATATCTTTTGCAAATTATAATCCTGCAACCAAAACTAGTTAAATCTGTAAAGCAATATCATGTATATGTACATTTCAATTATCATATGGACTATCTATCCATACACTGTAGTTTTTTTTGGCTAACTACTAACCCTTGGCTGACTCGGGCCTATCAAAAAACATAAAACTCTAACAACTGTTAGATACTCCCCTTTTGGACGGTCTTTCCTTACTTATTTTTCTAGGTCTATCTGATCCTAATGGTTTTACGGGCTTACTAATAACTTGTCTTTCCTTCTTAGATTCCGTAACATAATTTTAGTCTCACTTCTGACAAAGCCCTACACACTGGAATTTTGAACTAAATTAGCTAGGGGCTAATAGCTAATGAGTATATGGCGCGGCCCTACACAAGTCTCATCTGGTATTCAAATCTGAGTCATTTTCTTAGGGTTAGCTACCCTTTAAAGTTTTACTTGAAAATCTTTTTGGTTTAAACATTTAAATCATACATCTACAAGGAAAATATACTCTTTATTTTACTCTAAACTATTTTCCATGTTATATATATACTTTACCCAAAATAATATTGATGAAATTATTAAGGATTTTCCCATCCTTTCAAAATAAGTCAAAATCCTTTTTAACTCAAAAACACTTAGACACTATTGCCAAAACAATTCATTCGAAATCTTTGTTTAAAACCTTTAAACAACCCTTTCGATATTGAAAAAACCCTTTTGAAATCTTTGAAAGTACCCCTTTCAACACAAGCAAAACCTTAGGCCAAAGACCAAAACATACCTTCCGAAATCATACCTTTCGAAACCATTCATCTTTGTCCTTTCGAAAGCATTGAAAAACATCTCCTTCGAAAGCTTTAAAACCTTAAACATCCTCTTTAAAACACTTAAACATTACCTTTCGAAACCATTGGAAAACCTTTCCTTTTAGACCTTTCGAAACCATTGGGAACCACCCCTTAGAAACTTTTCTTTAAAACCTTTCGAAAGCATCAAAACATCAAGCCTTTTGAAAGCATTTGGGTTCAATTTATAACATGTGGAAACACCTTTCGAAACCATTAAAACCATCTCTTTCGAAACCGTTTGGGTTATACTTTTTATAGAGCAAAAGGGTCATTAAAACAATTAAGCCGAAAGCATCACTTTCGAAAGTATTCCTAAATAAAGAAGTGATGGTGTCGAAACCACCCCTTCGAAAGCATTGGAGAAGCGGCTTGGTTTTAAAAACAAAGTTACTCTTTCGAAACCAATCTGCGTCGAAAGGTAAAAAATGGCAGTCAGGGGCTTCGACCTAGTCGAAAGCAGTTATTTAAAAACAAAAGGCGCAACCTCTTTAAAACCATTCTTTTTAAAGTCATTAACACAGTCAAAAGCAGACCAATTCGAAAGTTATTCAGTCGAAAGCAAAGCAGTCGCATTTTCATTTAAAAGCAAAGTAGCGCTTCAATCCCTTCAAAACCCCCTGTTTCGACCCAATGTCTTCCGCCTTTGTCCAATTCACTACGTACTAGATATCTGATACCTTGTGCATTGGTTTCGATGGAGTTGAAGACGGAGGTAAGGAGTCGGAACTTGGTGAGCATTGAAACAGAAAAAAGCATGTAGATTTGAATTTCTAAACTATTTCTTTTTACCTAACCTGCCTTGCTTGTCAAATTATGATTGGTTGCACATTTTTCTTTTCTAAAAGTACTGTCGATTTTCAGAAATAAAGATTTGAATTATTTATAAAATACCCCTTCTCCTTTTTATAAATATATAAAAATTTAAGTCTCATATCTTAAATAATTTTATATATCCATTAAAACACTTAGAAAAAATCTACAAAAATTCCAAAAATTCATTTTTAATATGTTTTCTAACATGTATAAATTTCAAATCCTAAGCCAATATAATTTGACCGTAATTAATTTTTTAACCCAAAATAACATTTTCTTCACTAGAAAATTCATATAATATCTACGTTAATTCAGAAAATTATAAAAATTGAACCCATTTCTAAATTATCATTTCTGATTTAAATCTAAATTCGCAAGGCAATTTGAAGTTATTTAATAGGTTTTCTAAATCAATTCTCATCATAAAATGCATATAAAATAGCCCAATTCATCAACAAGTATATACATAACCATTTATCATTCAAAGCATGGCAAAACAATTGCAAATACTTTCATGATTTATCTAAAACCGAAATCAATCAAAAATATGAGATGTAGTCATTATTCACCTTAGCTTTTTTATTTAGGATGTGAGATTTGTTCTTGATTAAGTGATTTGATTCTTCCTCTTGAATTCTTCTTCTTCTTTGCTCTTTCTAATGGTGGCCGACCTTAACTTGTATTTTTGAATTGTGAAAAATGAAGTGAACGTGAATGTTGAGGAGTTAAGGGTTTAGGATATAAGGATATGCCTTGTTCCTATTTTGCCCTTGCATATTTCCTAACCTTTTTATTCTCTTTCTATTCTTTAGTTCACTTATTTAACATGGCACGGCTACCCCATATTTAATCACAAATCTCAATCCATTAATCATCTTACATTATTTTATTTTATTTAACTAATTAAATATTCTAAATAATGTTACTAAAAATATGGGGTGTTACAAACTCCCCACCTTAAAGAATTTCGTCCTCGAAATTACGATAGGGTACACATGAAAACAATCAAAGGTAAAACATACCGTCAAAAAATCAGAATAAGTATCTCTCATTCGGTTCTCAGTCTTCCAAGTACAGTCTCTGTCATCGTCGCTCGACCGGACTTTAACTAATTCTACTGTCTTGTTCTTAAGTCTCTTCTCATCTCTTCCGACTATGTGAACTGGCTTTTTAACTATAGTCAAATTCGACTCTACGACTAAGTCATCTAACACAGTCGGTGATATAGTAGCATCTGAATCTCGAATACACTTCCTTAGATGAGAAACATGAAAAACATCGTGGACTCCTGTCAAACTGCTTGGTAACTCTACTCTATATGCGAGTTTCCCAATCCTCTCAATAGTAGGAAATGGTCCAACGAACCTCGGTGCCAACTTCCCTGATTTTCAAAACCGAATCACACCCTTCATCGGCGACACCTTAATGAAAACATGCTCTCCAACAGAAAACTCTAAGTCTTTCCGTCTTTTATCCGCATAACTCTTCCGTCTAGATTGATCAGCTTCCTTCATTCTAGCTCGAATTAACTCAACCTTTTCTGCAGCTTCTCTAACCAAATCCGGACCAAGAACCAACTTATCCCCGGTCTCTAACCAACAAACAGGAGATTTGCATGGTCTACTATACAAAGCTTCAAATGGTGTCATCCCTATATTAGCTTGATAAATGTTGTATTACGAAAACTCGACTAGATGTATATGGTCTTTCCATGATCCCTCAAAGTCTAGCATACAAGCTCGCAACAAATCTTCCAAGACTTTGTTAACTTTCTCCGTTTGCCCATCAGTCTGTGGATGGTAAGCGGTACTCATCTTGAGATTGGTACCTAAGGTATCCTGTAGACTCTTCCAGAACTCGCTAGTGAATAAATAATCTCTATCACTCACTATACTACTAGGAATTCTGTGCAGTCTAACTACATTCTTCAGAAACAACTTCGCTAACACAAGTGTCGTTCTGGTTGATTTAATTGGAAAGAAATTGGCACTCTTGGTCAACATGTCCATAATGACCCATATGCTTTCATTTCCTTGATTCGATCTTGGACACGCGTCAATGAAATCCATAAAAATAGAATCTCATTTCCATACTGGAATGTCCAAAGGCTGAAGCAACCCACTTGGCTTCTGATGTTCGGCTTTTAACCATTGGCAGTTCAAACACTCCTTCACCCATGAGCCTACATCCCTCTTCATTGCTTTCCAGAAGAAACTTCTTTTCATGTCCTGATACATCTTAGTTCCTCCCGGATGAATAGTGAACTTCAAACGATGGCATTCCTTCAAAACTTTCTTCCTAATGTCTCCCACATGTGGAACACACAATCTTTCTTTCTCAACCACCCATTCTGGTCAAGATTAAAATCCTTTAAGTCATCGCTCTTCGTTCCATCTCTCAGCTTCCTGATCCGTTCAGCCAGCATTGGATCCTCTAGCTGTTTAGAAGTAACCTTTTCTATCATAACTGGTCGAACTTCCAAACATGATAGCAAAGTTGTTTTTGTACTTGAACCACTCTTAGTTCTCCACTGTACCCTGCAAGTTGCTAACGCTTCCAAATCTTTCCACTTAGCTAACATCGCTAACACCGCATTCTGATGTTTTCTGCTAGTGTATCTGCAACCTTGTTATCTTTCCCCGGTGTGTACTCAATATCGAAATCTTAAGCAGTTAAGAACTCTAACCACCTCTGCTGTCTCATGTTCAGCTCCTTCTGAGAGAACAAATACTTCAACGATTTATGATCCGTATACAATTCAAATCTTTCTCCCAAAAGATAATGTCTCCACACCTTCAACGCAAAAGTCACCGCAGCTAACTTCAAACATGGGTTGAGTATCTGACTTCATGCGGACTAAGCTGTTGAGAAGCATAGGCAATTACTCTACCCCTCTGCATTAATACAGATCATAACCCAGTCCCGCATGCATCTGTGTACACTACCAAATCCTGATTCCCTTCTGGAACAACCAACATAGGTACATTAGTCAATAAGTGTTTCAGCTTCCGGAACGCCTCTTCACACTTATCAGTCCAAACGAACTTCACATCTTTTCGAGTCAGCTTGGTCATTGGTGCCGCTATCCGCAAAAAAATCCTTAATAAACATCCAATAGTAACCAGCCAATCCCAGAAAACTTCTTATCTCAGTCACCGTTTCTGGTCTTTTCCAACTATTCACGGCCTCGATCTTAGTTGGATCCACTGATAACCCATTCTCTGAAACTACATGGCCAAGAAACTTCACATTTTTCTTCCAGAAATGACATTTCGAGAACTTTGCCTTTAGCTGATGTTGCCTCAGCATTTCAAGCACTACTCTAAGACGAACTTTATGCTCTCTTTCATCCTTAGAGTACACCAAAACATCATCTATGAAAACAAATACGAACCTATCCAAGTGCTCTCGGAAGATCCGGTTCATCAAATCTACAAAGAAAGCTGACGCATTAGTCAGTCCGAATGGCATCACTAACCATTCGTACGATCAATATCTAGTTCTAAACGCCGTCAAAGAAATACTATCCTCTGCCACTCTAAGTGGATGGAAACCTGTCGCTAAATCCAACTGCGAAAATATCTTGGCTCCACTCAACTGATCGAACAAATCGTCAATCCTAGGCAATGTATATCGATTCTTTATCATTTTCTCATTCAACTTACGATAATCAATACATAACATTAACGAGCCGTTTGGCTTCTTAGCAAACACTGTGGCTGCTCTCTAGGGTGAACTACTAGGTCTGATGAAATTCTTGCCTTTCAAATCCACCAACTGCACCTTGAACTCCCTTATTTCGGTAGGTGTCATCCTGTTTGGCGGTCTACTAACCAGTTCTGCTCCAGGCACCAAATCTATTCGAAACTCAATGGCCCCTTTCAGTGGCAATCCTACTACGGGTTCAAAAATATCCGCGAATTCTCTAACCACAAAAACTCGGTTCAGCTCGTCTTCTATTTCCAAAATAGCCAACAAAGTATTTACCTCGCAACTAGGGTTTTCTACGGTATATACAATCCGCTCCCTACAATCTGGGTGTCTAAGCAATATTTGCCCATCATGGCAAATATCCTAGCATCGTATCTACTTAACCAATTCATACCCAAAATAATTTCGAATCCTACAAAATCAAACACATGCAAACTGCAAACAAAAATATGACATAACAAGTCAAACTTTAGGTGGTCACATCTCATCCCAAGTGTTGCATACCCTCCTATCGGATTTGCAACCCTTAAGGAAGTAATTAGGTATGAGGGTTCTAGGTTAAGCTTATCTACCAAACAACGAGATATAAAAGAATGCGATGCACCAGTATTAAACAGAACACTAACTGCCATACCAAGAGTCATAAGCGTACCTCCCAACACTGCTTTTCCTTTTTTCCCCTGCCGTGGGTCTCGAGATAGTTGGCTTCAATGCATATTCTTTGTCATTTCCATCCTTAGCAGGCTTCTTGCATTGGCTCTTGTAATGACCCATCAGATTGCAGTTGAAGCATTTGACATTCTTCTCCACAGTCACTTTCTTTGCCTCTCCAGAACGACATTCATTCGCATAATGTCTTTTCTTGTCGCACTTAAAACAGACAATTTCTGACTTTTCCTTCACGCCTCCACCCTTCTAACCTCCCTTCTTAGGAAAGAACTTCTTTTTCTGACTCTGCCCTACCTGGACCTCATTCGCCTTATTCTTCTCCACCGAAGCAATAATTTCCTCATGTCTTAGAGCCATCTCTACTACAACATCGCAAGGATCTCTGATATGAGGTAATGTAGCCCCGCCAATTCATGTTTCAACCCCATATTGAACTTCTCATTTCTCTTAATCACGGTATCCACAGTGGCATGACCATATCTTGCCAACTCCTCAAACCTTGTAGCATACTCTAAACACAGTCATCTATCTCTGCTCTAACTCAGAAAATTTTCTACGCAAGGTAGACTTTGCCATCACAGACATCAATCACTTCTCGAACCTCCTCTTAAACTCAGCCCATGTCATGATTCCTTCGTCCACTACAGGTGTCACACTATTCCACCAGTATAAAGCTGCTCCTTGAAGTTGCCTCAAAGCGAGCCTTCTTTTCTGCTCATCACTGAGCCCTAGATCTGTGAAAATATTCTCACAGTGCAACAACCAGATCACCACTTCTATGGCATCTTCAGTCCCCACAAATGGTTTTCCTCCCAACCTAGCTAGTCCCTACTCAAAGCAGCATAATTGTTGACTACTGGAGCTTCCTGGGCTCCTCCCCTAACTACTCCAGTAGCAACCCCCGCTTGCATGATATTCACGAAAAACTGATACATGGCTCTCATATCAACTTGCGGGGATTCAGCACCAGTATTTCCAGCTCGTGCCTGACATGGATTCCTTCTAGTATTAGGCCTGGCATTTCCATCTGCAGCGGTGCTTCCTCCTCCAACATTATCTCTCCGAGAATCCATATCTGCATTCGAACCTTCATGAGATACAGAAAATAACCTAATAAAGATATAAGACTAAAGATAAAGCGCATACATATATAGCAAATACAAGTACGTTACTATAACGTTATCACATACTCCGATCTTATCTCTAATTCCTTATGATTATGTTTTCAAAAATTATTTTTAGTAATGGTTTTTCATAAACCATGCTCTGATACCAAGTTGTAAAACCTTCTATCTAAAGGCCCAAAACTAAACGGTACAGATGCTGTAGTCATCCATAATATTAACTTTTGAATACTAAATACGGCTATGTTAATGGTATTCATAATATCAGAAGCAAATAAATATGAAACAAAATCACAGATTCCAAAAACAATATTTTTCTGATTACATTTCAAGACACCTATTTTACATTCAAATTACATAATCCCATCGCTTTCGCAGGTTCAGATAAAATATATTATTAAAATATTACGCCAAGAGCGACATATGACGATGCCCCCTTGGTTGACCATAGTACTATATATACAATACAGCGAAATCAATCGAAAACATATCAGCAACTGCTAATTAACTATCCGTCAGCCACCTGCTCGTTTCCAAAAGCTTTATTTTCTAACCTGCTAAAAACCTGTAAACCTCAAACCTCAGCCTACTCAAATCAATTTTGAGCACCCGAGAGTTTAAGGAAAATAAACTTCGAGTGGACATAAAGCTTGGTGTGAATAATACTATACATCTTGGTTATCAGATATTAAGTGAGACCACGCCGCTTAGCGTAACGGGTTTCCCTTCACTAATATTCCTTTTTAAAACATATCTTTTGCAAATTATAATCCTGCAGCCAAAACTGGTTATCTGTAAAGCAATATCATATATATGTACAAACCGCAAGCATTTCTTCATGGCGGATTGTCATCTCCACAACCAAATTAAAAGAATCACGGATATGTGTCAGGGTCGCCCTAGCAAGCTCAAGTCTCAATCCCCGAATGAACCACTCATTTCTCCTGACGTCGGTGTCTATATAGTATGTCCATATTGGGACAACTCATCAAACTTAGTAGCATACTCGATTACCGACATTTCTCCCTGCACTAACTCCATAAACTTTCTCAACAATGCTGACTTAGCAACTTCAGATAAAACCTCTGTTCAAATCTCCCTTTAAAATCTGCCCAAGTCAACTCCTCCTCCGGAACTCCGACGGTAACACTATTCTACCAATGAAGCGCTGCCCCTTGCAACTGCCTAGAGGCCAGCCTCCTCTTATGCGCGTCATCTAAACCCAAATCGGTAAAGATTCTCTCGCAATGCAGCAGCCAATCCTCAACTACTACAGCATCCTCTGTTCCCATGAATAGCTTCCCATCAAAACTGGTGTAGTCTCTGCTCGGTTTAGCATAATTATTCCCAACTGGAGCCACAGGATTAACTCCTTCAACATTTCCAGCAACACCAGCAGCAGCTCCAGCTTGCATCATATTGATGAAAACTGATACATCGCCCCCATATCTACTGGTGGATTTCCAACACCTACATTGGCATCTGCATTTTGGTTAGCATTAGTCTGTCGACCCGGGTTCCTCCTAATGGGTCAAACATTTCCGTTGGTTGTGGTTCTTCCTCCACCGAGATTTCCTTTTCCATTTCCTGCCTCCATATCTTCTTTTTCAAAAATCAGTATACGAGCCTTAATAAGATACATAAGAACGGTCTAAGAGAGGGGAATACGTACTTATATATGTATCTATATACCAAATACAAGTACGTTACTATAGCGTTAACCCAAACCCCGATCTTATTTCCTGATTCATTGGATTATGTTTTTGAAAATCTTTTAGGTTTAAATTTCTTTTAAGTTTCATAAACCTATGCTCTGATACCAACTTATAACATCCCTCACTTGAAGGCCCAAAACTAACGGCTACGGATGCTTCAGTCATCCATAATTATTAATCATCGGCGACCAAATACGGTAATGTTAGATACATTGATATATATGGAAAAAAAATTAAAATCAACAAGCAACTTTCTCATTCCATTTCAAAGTATTTCAAATTCATTACATCATCCCACAATCGTTAACCACGTTCAGAGAAAATATAATTATTACAACATACGCCAAGAGCGACATATGAAAATTTCCCCTTGGATGATCAGAGTATATAATTAGACAATTAAACAATTTTGTCTTTACAACAAAACACAGCGGAATAAAAAAGAACTCTAAATAGCTATCATGTCTCATGCACGTCTACAGAAGCTTATTCGTCTAAAGAGATACCTAAAAACCTCAACTCTCAAACTACTCAAAATCAATTGAGCACCCGAGAGTTTACGAGGAAAACATAAACTTCGAGTCAGACATAAAGTCTGGTATGAATAATAATCTACCATCTCAAACCATTTAGATATCTAGTGAGACCACGCCGCTTAGCGGAAGGGGTTTTGCCCTCACTAGTATCCTAAAACTTTTTAAAACCATATACAGTGCTCCTGCATTCACAATGGTTAAAACATAGTAATTCAAAATATTATGTTGATATGCAAACAAGTAAATCAATTATGGATTACCCATCCCCATTCATTCTGACTATCAGTCTCAGTTATAGTTTCAAGGGTCACTTTTAACCTAATAATTTTCATGGGCTGACTATCAACTGGTTTAATATTTAAGACCTCCCTGTCCAGTTTCATAGTTTTCATGGAATCACTAAGAGCCTATTGGCTCCTTCCAATAACTTCATTATTTCATGGGTTCTCCCTGAACCTATTGGTATCTCCAATAACTTCCCTCTTATCCTAGTTTTCATGGGTTGACTAGGAACTTATTAACACCTGTCAATAACTTAGTCCGGATATAGTTTTCATTAGTTTATTATAAACATATTGGTCCCTGCCAATAACTCTTTCTAATCATAGTTTTTATAGGTTTACTATGAATCTATTGGCACCTGCCAATAACTTTTCCTAAACATAGTTTTCATGGGTTTACTATGAACCAGTCTATCTAACAACTTCACTATTTAGACATCCTACATTCTGGTCTATCTGGCATCCTGGATGCAATTCTACTCATTCAGGAGTTAATTTAATTTATATACATAAATGGATCACCTAACTGATTATTCTTCCCTTTCTCCCCAAAATGTAGTTATATGCCCATTACACTTTGAATATATATATATATATAAAGAAGTAAACATAATAACATATTAATACCAACCCATGTGGTTTATTATCCTTGAAACCATTTTATATAAAGCTTGGTTAATCCCTTTAACTTATTGATCAAGGAAAACTTCTTCAAAACTTCATACTTAAAATCATTTCAAAACTCTTTTGTTATGCCACGGTTTTCCTTTAAACATTGAGATTGGATTATTTGTTTTGAAAACTAAGGCGTTCAAAACCTTTAAACCTTTACTTTCGAAAGCATTAAAATCTTCTTTTCAAAACATTAGGCCCCTGTCTTTCAAAAGACATTAAAACCTTTCTTTCAAAACCTTTCGAATGTATTAAAGTGAAACCATTCAATTATAGAAGCATAGCTTCGAAATCATGTGAAAGTACCCCTTTCGAAACCATTGGGTTCATCTTTAAAATAACTTTGGGTCAAAGTGAACATAAACGAAAGTATCATTTTCGAAACCATTATTTATCATACAAAAGTGTTTGGGAAAAAACCTGATGGCGTCGAAACCATCCTTTCAAAAGCTTAAATCATATAAGTAAAACGTTTAAAGGTTAGCTTCGAAACCCCTTTCGTAACCGTTGCCTTCGAAACCATTAACCCATTTTGAAAGCTTTAGGAAGTGCCTCTTATTTACAAAACAAATGCTATCTTTCGAAAGCATTGATATCTTCAATTCCTTCGAAAGGCATAAGGTCGGTAGAAGAGTTTCGGCTAAGTCAAAACTACCCTTTTTTGATATCATTAGTTTTAAAACTAAGTAACTCATTCGAAAGCTATACTTTAAACAATAAGGCGGCAACCCCCTTTCAAAGGCTATTCAAAAGACCCCTTCGAAAGCATATATTTCGACAGCTTCGAAAGCAATTAGTAAAACAGGCAAGCGTATTTCTTTAGAAATCGGAAGCTATGTTTCGACACCATGCCTTCCGCCTTTCTCCAATCCATTACATACCAATGTTGATACCTTGTGTATTGGTTTCAACTTCATGGGATTTCGCCTTGATTGAAGGCGGAAGCATAAGGTTGAAAGGTCCTTCTGAAAGAAGCGGAACCCACTTTTATAGGTAATACTGATTTAATACCAATTAAAGTAAATACTTTCTAACTAACCTGCTTACTTGTAAACATGTGATTGGTTGCCACAACTTTTCAAATTTTTTACAAAAATAACTGCCGCATAATTTCAGATCTAAATCAAGATTAATTTAACAAATAAGCCCTTCTATTAAGCAAGGCCAATAAAACAGTTAAGTCCTTCATCAAAAATAATTTATTTTCCATAGCAAATTGCTTAGGAAAAATCCCCAAAAATTACAGAAATTCACTTCAGTATGTTATTTAACATAAGAAAATTTCAGGTCCAATTTCTCAATATAATTTCCGAATTAAATCTCTAAACCCAATTATACATATTTTTCATTGAAAATTCATATTAAATCTTCCATGGCTTGGAAAATTACAAAAATTGAAACCTAACTTCAAAATCATATTTTACATGACATAAAATTTTCTCATGACATTCGAAATTAATCTAAATCGGTTTTAACCTTAAAACCGCATAAAAACATATTTAAACAATCTTGTTTAAATCAAACATGTTATGATACAAGCATAACATCATCCAAATCATCATAAAAATCGATTAAACTTAAACCCGGAAACAAATGATCAAGAAAGCAAAATCGAGATGATCTAGATTATTATTCACCTTGATTAGGACAAGGAGATTGGATTGAGATTAATTTCCCCTAGCTTGAATCATTAGCTTTAGATTGAATTTCTCTTCTCCTAGTAATGGCTGGCTCTAAGATCTTCTTTTCTTACGTTTTTTAGTTTTGTAAAAGTGTGTGGGGGAATGAAATGAGACGTGGTTATACGGTTTTAAGGAGTTATGGTGCGCAATTCCTTATATGCCCTTGTGTTAATATTCTCAAATTAACATACAAAAACCATTTACAAGCCCATTTAAATAATTAAGCTCGACCACTAAGTATTTATTCAGATCTCAATCCCCTTATCACTTTAATATTTAAATTATTCTATTTAATTTATCTAATTAAATCTCCTGAATGAGGTGGAGCCTTGGCGCAACGGTTAGGTCACCTGCATGGTGATCTGGACGCCCAGGTTCGAGTCTAGAAAGCCTCTTCACACTGCGAGGGAAAGGCTGCGTACACTATCGACCTCCCTAGAGCCAACTATCGTGCGGGAGTTTCGTGCACTGGGTTCCACCTTTTTTTAAATCTTTTGAATAATGTTATTAAAAATTAGGGGTGTTACACCTCCTCAGCCCCAACTGTCGCCAACAACTTCTCGCAATCCACCACCACTGCATACTTTCTTAGCCAGTCCATCCCAAGATAATACCGAATCCAACAAAACAAAAAACAAAATAATCCCAAACAAAAGAGCATTTTTGACTTAATAAGAACAAACCACGACAAACCATACAAAGACTAGTGGGACCTCCAACTGGATTTGCCACTATTAAAGGTCGGTCTACTATTTCGGGTCTCAATCTCAATCTATCTACTAGGTCACTATATATAAAAGAATGTGAAACCCCGGTATCAAACAAAACACGTATGAGAACACCATAAATAGAAAGCATACCTTGAATGGTGATACCATTTCCTTTCTCTTTCGCCGAGGGAGTACTCGACGAGGTCTGAAAAGCAATCAAAGTGTATGCCTTCACCATCTACTTATGCTTCATCGGTTCTGGGCACTTCTTTCCTCCTTCGGACTTGTAGTCCTTACTCGGGTTACCCTTATCACCATAGTTCTAGCCAAAAGGGTTCCACGTTGCCCTCTTCTGAGCATTCTTCACTTGGTACTGCTTCCTCTTCCTACTCTATTTCTTCTTGCCTTCATCGCCTTGTTGCGGCTTTGGCTCTTCCGTGGTATCACCTGGTTTTGACTTAGGGTACAAACTCTCGTGGTGAAGAACTTTCTCGACGGGCAATTCAAAAGGCTCATCAATGTGATCCACTAGCTTCTCTCCCATATAATCATCCACTCATAATAAACTTTTCATCCTTCTCCAACGGAATATCGATCGTACTTCGACAAAGCATCGAACTCTGCCACATACTCAGAGATAGACATGTCTCACTGCTTCAGCTCTACAAACTTCCTAAACAACACCAACTTCTGGGCAATCGGTATGAACTTCTCCTAAAATCTAGTTTTACACTGATCCCAAATGAAGTGGTCATCGGGAGTAGTAACTTTAATAGCATTTCACCAGTTCATCGCTCGCCCTTAGCGTTGTCGAGAAGCCAATCTTCTCATAGCATCATTCAATTCCAAATCATCGAAAATTCTCTCACGGTTTTTCAACCAATCTTGCACTCCCACAGCCGATTCCATTCCTTGAAACGGTTTGCCACAAGACTGACAAAATCCTTATTCAGCTTCGCAAAATCGACCATGGACGCCTGCACTTGAGAACCACCACTAACAGCAATGTTTGGAGCAGCCGCTTGGACGTTTTGCGGCATGTTCGTCATCATCGCATTGAATGTTGCTTGCAAGTCAAGGTTACCAACCTCTGAGCCCGCTCCTTCTTCTTCGACTCCAGAGATGGAGTTCCATGCAACGTTTCTTGTATGTCAGCTCATTTTTGACCTATAACAAGAATAATGTCTCTTGTAAAGATAACTACATCAGTACTACTCGTGTGTGTAGTGCGATATATACATAGATATATATTATTATGTATTTAAATTGAATGACTATGTATTGATTTGATATAAATGGATTTAACCAAATTGTTAAATATTAATTAATTTAAATTGAATTTATATGGTTTTAAATTAATTATTTTATTTTGTTTATCAAATCTATTTTTCTTCGGGTTGTTTCTATTCTCCTACCTCGTTCCTTTTCGGGGACGAAAAGTTTTGAGTGGAGGAGAGTGTAACGACCCGTAAATTTTTATTTATTTTATTAACGTATTTAACTGAATTTCATGAAATTTTAAATAATTGAATTTGGAAATATAAATTTGATATTTGGAATACGTCTAATTAAACATAGCAGCTGGTAAATTTTCATCAGAAAATATGGAAGTTTATTTTCTTGTGTAATTCCATTTCAATTTAAATCAGTTAATATCGATGATAATAAAATGTTTTCCAAACCTGAATATTTTTCTATAGAAAATTTGTAAATCATCTTCTGAGTGAGACGACATCTTTCGTTTTCCCAAATTTGGACTGCTATTGCTCCGTTTATCATATTTTTGACAGAATAGCAGCATTTTCGGTACCGATTATCGACTTTTGATAGGATGATCGTACCACTAATGTCTGTGTACCGTTTTGATCATCTCATCGTGCTGGTCTGCGCGGTATATCCGTTCGTGTGTTTCGGAGTGCGGAACACGACGAAATCGATAAGCCGATCAGTCGAATCGGTTCCTCATTGGAACGTTTTGGCTCCCCATACCCTTTCTTTTTTCCACCGTATAAACTTAACAACCGTTTGTTTTTATTACCTCCATAAATTCGACTGTGACTATTACCATTCCATGCTGGACGTTTACTATTCTAACAGTTGAAAAGATATTTGCTTTTATTCACTATTCAAGGTCCCTTCCTCTATTCATTTTTCTCCCCTCCCCTCTTTCATTTTCTTTTCTCCTGGTTTACAGACGAGAAAATATATGAAGCAGTTTTATACATTTCTTTTTTTTTGTTGCTCGAACCCATGCGCACCACCTCTCCACTTGCTCACGCGACCTCCGCCTCGGCCATCTCAACATCAGGCTACAACCTTCGACCCTCGCCTATTCATCGACCATCTCCCCTGTAGCTCTGCCAAAACACCGATCACCCAACCTACTCGACACCGCTCCTCCCCTCGGCCAGCCTTCCGACCCCACCATACAGCATTCACCTGACCCTCCGTGAGGCAAAACCGAAAACACACCCCGGCCGAAGCCACCATCTACCCCACCAAACCTACGGCAGACCTGTCTTCCCCCCCCCCCTCAAGTCCGAACAAACTCATTTCCGACAACCCGCTGCCACCCTCTGACTTGCGCCACCTTCTTTACCCTGGCTGCAGCCACAACCACCGGAGCAGCCCACGCACCCTCCTATTCTCTCTTTCCGTGTACTTTCCATCATCTCCGGCTCACCCAGTTCCTACTCTGGCCTAGCCCTCCTTCTTGATAGGTAAGCAGTGCATATATATATATATATATATATATATATATGCTTATATGTATAATTGTTTGTACATATATTGTTTATATGTAGTTATATATATATTTGAATTTATATAAGTTGTAAGGTTTATAGATTGTCATGTATGTTGTTTAATTATATATAAAAAAAAGGGAGAGATCAGCTTTCAACATTGTATTCGGTATATATATATATACAGTGGTTTCGAAATTTTTATCTGGGCATTTGTCTTGTGTACAGACATTATATATCTGGTTATATTAATTATAAGTTGGTTATAACATATACGTATATACAAAGTGTATAATCGTTTATAAAGCACGGTATATATACGTTATTGTGTCTGCATATCCTCATTTGTGCACATCTAGTTTACATTTTATATGCTGTTGCAGGATAAGGAAATATATTAGTATAGATATTTTAATAACTTACAGTTCTAAGATATATAATAAAGTGTAGTTGTTTATTGGTTATATTATATGTTAATATTATATATATATATATATATTGTGCATATATTTTATTTCTCAGTGTTTCATTTTGGCAACTGTTGTATATTGGTTATATATAATAGTTACATACAAGTATATCCTGTGATTTAAGTTTATATCTGAAGATACAACTTGTAAAGTGTGTGTGTGTGTGTATTAGTCCGTTATGTAGTAAAGATTTATAATAGTTATTTTAAATACAAGTTTCTGTAAAATATATAACCTGTCGGGTTATAGGATTCTTATCTATCAGCTTTGTCGTCAATTCGTGCCAATCTAGCTTGCCTTGGGATTCGTGCTTGCATTTCGTAACTGAACTTCATTGTCTACCCTCTCTAGCCTCGAAAGGTGAGCAGTCACTCACGATTAACGTTCTTTTATTTATTAAATTTGATTTCAATTGGAACGACAATTGAAATACGCTGTTGTTAGTTATTTACATTGCTATATATATGCCATTATCTGTATCTGTTCACCTGTGACATCTGATACCATTATCTGTTATTTATCTCTGATGATATATGCCTGTTACTAGCTGTTATGTTATTATCATATCTGTTATCACTCTGCAAGTTCCCTGTTAGTATAGAATTCACTATGGGTTGAAATGATACATACTTGAACGATTTGTAGAATAAGAGAAAATCGTTATGGGTTGAAATGATAAACCCAAACGATTTTCAATTGAATTGAATTTGGGATTGCGGGTTGAAAAGATATATACCCGTATATATTTAAATTACGGATTGAAATGATAAATATCCATATCACTTGACCATAAGGTAGAGAATTATATAAAGACACCGTGGGTCTATATATAAATATTTTGAAAATGATTTCTATGGTTTTGAAAAGAAATATATGGTTTAATAAATATTGATTTTAAAGATTTATTAAAGTTGATTTAATAAAGTTGATATATAATATGTTTAAGTATTTATTTAATATTTATATTTTTAAATATAGAGTTTATAATGATTCAGGTTGGAAAGATAAATTTGAAATTGATTTGAAATTATATTTATTTAAGAATTATACTTAAATAAGTTTGATTTGAAATTTATTAAATCTGAAATTTTAAAGATATGTTTTATAACTTGAATTTGATTAAAAGTGACTTAAATGAATATTTCAAACTTATACAAATTTAAATGGGATATTTTGTTTATTTAAATTTGTAAATTGAGGTTGTATTTAGATGTTATTGAGATGATTAAGTAAATATTTCAAAACTAAATAATAGTAAAGTGAATTTGATATATATATATATATGAAATTATCAGATTTAGTTTTGAAAATGTTGAATATATTGACTTTGAAATATATTGAAATTTGAATAGATTATTGTGTGATTCAAATCTGTATTTGAAATCGATATAATTTGAAATGGTTATTGAGAAACTGAATTGAGTTGAAATTTATAAATTGAGATTGAAATACAAAAAAATGAATTTTGAAATTCGAGTTGATTTGAATCGATTTGTGAAATTTGTGGAAGCTATTTTATTATATAAAGTATTTTTTACTATATATAAAACTATTCATATTTTACTTTATAAATTATTTTAATATAAACTATTTTAATATAAATCATTTCAATATAAATTATTTTATTATAAACTATTTTAACTTATAACTATTTTATATAAACTATTTTTATTTTATTTTATAAACTATTTTATTTTATATACTAATTTTAATATCTAAACTGTTTAAAAGGGAAGTGTTATGGATTCCAAATTGCTATGATTTCAAAGCTATGATTTCAAAGTGTTATAATTTCAAAGTGTTACGATTTCCAAAGTGTTATCATTTTAAATGTTTTGGTTTCGAAAGTGTTATAACTTTGAAAGTACTATGGTTTTGGAAGCGAATATATTTAAAATGGAAATGATATCGTATTGATTTGGTTTTGAAATGGAAATGATATTTTGGTTTTTAAGTATAAACTATTTTGAAATGACCGCGGTGTTATAATAACGTTTAGTTGTTAAAGAGACCGGGATCGGATATGGGCATACTCTCTGTCGATACCGAAACCACTTTAACAACTGTGTACGCGGTGGAGATTCCATAATGAAGTAGGATGGTGGCGACGATTCTATATGAGGTATATACATGGACCCGACTCCCGTGAGTTGGCATAAGGTGGCTAAAACATGAGCAATTGACGGGCTAATGAGGTAACTCCTCTGATCGGACACACTCCATTGTATGCCATTCTATTACTTTGTGATTGATTTGGTGCGCACCCTTGATTCGGGAGTGTGGCTCGAGGCGGGTGATTGCTGCGGCTTTGCGTTACCACCGGCCCGAAAGTGTAATTGGTATATCTACCTTGGCATTGCCTAGTTGTGTCGTGTCGCCTACCCTAGCGTGCTTTACTACGAGTTTGATTTGTGTCGTACCTATGGAGTATCCTCTGGTAGCTCCAGTTTACGGGGTATTACGGTACTGTATAGACTATTGGCATACCTAAAAATGTGTTAAGGTGGAAAATGTAAAGCCTTAACGCTATTTTTAAATAGTATACTTTATTGTAGACATTATTGTAATAGCGTATATTACTACATAGTAGATAGTTTAACGGATCCTTTAAGGATGGTTATCCCAAACATCCTTTGAGTTATTTGTATTTTAGTTGATATTTAACTTGAGTTGGATTTATTGATATAAGAATGTTAATCCTGACTCGAGTGTTTTGTGTTTTGCTTTACGCTCGGGTCAGACTGAGTGACTAAGTGTTCGAGAAGCACCTTTGGAGTTGGAGCTTCGCTTGGAGATCTAGCTATCTATCCAGCTTTCAGTTATTCAGTTGATTCCAATGATGTATTCTGATCTTGTATTTGACTATTGTATTGAGACGTCTTTGTATTCGAGACTTCTGTCGTATCTTGTTTAACTCTATTATATATATAGTAGCTTCATGAACTACAAATCTTTTGTTTCCGCTGCATTATTGTTATATTACTCTATGTCTGTGATTCTATGATTTATTTATTTACTGTATATGTTGAGTTTTGCCAAATTTAAATTAACAATCTGATATTTTGAGCAATTCAAATCCGACATGTATGGATGCGAATGGTTGAAAATTTCAGGATATTACAAGTATGCTCTCTCGTATATATATATCCACTCTCAATCCAATCTACGATGAAACTCCTGCCCCATCTCTACTGGACCTCGATATCAACTCAGTTTAACTACAAACCTAATCTCTGATGCTAAATGTGACGACCGTCCTACACCTCCAACATGCAATGTACTTATAGTGCGTTGCTATAGTACCCGACCGATGTGGGACGATTGTTAAAGATACAATAGAGAAGATAATCACAAAACGTGTCATATATCTCACAGCGCATCGAATAAGTATAACGAGTATCATAGATATAAAGTTGACGAGACAGTAATAATAAAATAAACCACAAATATTAGAGTGCACAGGTTCACAGAGTTATACAAAATAGTAGTAGAGTTATAAAACCGGAAGTAAACTCAAGATAACTGTCTTTAGATAAAATAGCTAACACTGTCTAGGCTTCACAATATTGTACAACGAAATAAGCAATGATAAGCCCACATATAATACGAGAAAGCACCACCTCCTGCTCAACCATCCGCACCGCACTGCGTATCACCCAAACATGCTATCTAGTTTACTCATTTAAGAATACCCAAGATAATAAGGAAAGCATTAAACATTGAGTCAAACAATAGTTTGGTGTGAGCGATAAACAATTTCAATATACTATACAAGTCGATATAGTAATGAAACACGGTATATGAATCATACCTGATCAGTCCCTGCGTCTAAAGAGTTAGTACACAATAACAATAATATGCTAGTCTACTATCGCCATCATAAAGTATAGAAACATCCTGTTATACTATCGGATGTCTAGGCACTGATCTCATGGAATCCTATGTCATGTAACATCCCTAGAGCGACAAGCAACAACATAGCAATCATGGCAAATATAGCATCCATCAGACAATACTCACTATTACTCAATGTGCTTTGAATATATGATAACTCGTATGACAATCAACTGTCAGGGATTAATGGGAAAATCCAGGTCTTCTGTGTACCCGAACACCAGCTCATATAGCTAACACTAGATCCCTTCAACGATCCAGGATATATGGATCAATTCAACGATCCGGGGTAACCATCAAAGTACCCAATGAGTATCCTCACAAAACCCTTGCTTACGAGTATAATAGAACACTCCGAGTATCAACGATCCCTTCGTACACGTATTTGAGTTATTCATCGGTTCATATGTTCCCATTCATCGTCACGAAACCCTTCAACGTTCCGCTATTTCCACGATAGAAACCTTCAACGTTCTATCCACGAGTTCCCTTCAACGAACCCGCCCTGATGGATCATCATCATTACGACTCCATTGATCGATCGTCATCATCGAAACACTTCAATACGTCAACATTAGTCGTAGAATCAACACATCAAGGTATTGTGGCCATTCTATCGAAGCGTCATGCCTTCGCCTTGTAGTCTTGTCATCGATCCTTATCGCGTTGCAATCGAAAACGAACATCGAACAATCGAACAAAGATACATGCACGAACATTGGGACACCATGTAACGTCCCCAGAGCCAAACTTCAATTTTCCAACCACTGACATGATCGGTACTGACCATGCAAGGTCAGTACCGACTATGTTTGGTCGGCCTAAAGTTGGTCGAAGTTAGCCACGTACTCCAACACTCCATCATGCCTTGCCTCCACACCAACTTGAAGCCCAATAGCATAGAACCCAAAGTGATTACTCTCATTCCTCGAACCTCATGTGATGGGTACTGTTATCCCGCCTTTTGGCAAGGCCGTGACACTAAGGAATTGACTAGTAACCAATGGCGGTCCGTCCTAGAGATCTACACAGGCTCACTATGGATATCGACGAATTTTGTCCGAGTCCGGATCGAGCTAAAATTGATATGACACGGCAAGCGAAGCTATGAGAGCCAACGTTCCAAATTTCAAGTCAATCCGAGTTTGTATGCTCAAGTTACGATCGATGCAAAATTGGATAAAAACAGCCTTTGTTCGACTCGCTTCGCATTCAAATCCATTGAATAGCCTCTGCTCGACTCGCTCCGCTTCACATCCATCAGAGAGCCTCTGTTCGACTCGCTCTGCTTCGCATCCATCAAAGAGCCTCTGTTCGACTCCGTCACTTTCGTATCGATCAGAATGACTGCTACCTCGCATTCGCCCTAGAGTCTCAGTTCGAATCGATCGGGTTCAACTCCATCAACTATGCACTGTTCGAATCGATCGTGCAGTGACCACTTCGTATCCTTCCCAAAGCCTTTATTCGAACCCATCTAGGTGGAACACTTTCATCGATACGAAGCTAGGCCCCGCAATCGATACGAACGAAGCATGGCAATCGATGCGAACAAAGCAGGACGATCGATACGAATGCAGCGAAGTTCAAGAATGACTCAACCAACTCGGCATCAAAGGCGGAGTGATCTAGATATTCAAACGCCGCGTCATCGAGTCGAACAGCGATTCAAACAATACCGAGTCGAATAAGAGCGAGTCGAAACGAGGGAGTCGAACGAAACAGCCAACCGAAGATCCTAATTCGTATCGATCATATCTCCTAATCTACAAGCCCAAATGCTATGAAATTTTCACAGAAGCCTACGTGCATGCTAAAGAATGTCCACGCCAAATTTCGACTCCATCGGACACAATCTTGTTCGATACGAAATCTGTTCGTATCGATCACGGATCGGACCGAAACTTCGTGGGCTTGGGCGTGCGGGCCTAGTCACGTGCCAGAGAAGGTCTCCCGAGATCTGAGCGAAATATCAGCCTCCTACACCTATAAACAGACCCCCAAAGCCAACAGAAAAGGGGTTCTTCTTCCTCTTTGAGCTTTCCAACGCCCAGACTCTGTCGGATCCAGATCTAAACTCCATTGCTGCTGCCAATAACGAAATTTACTGCTGCAAAATCATAATCATTTGCTGTAACTCATTGAATTCACTTGTAATCTTCAAAGAAAGTTCAATAAAGCTATCAACTTCATAGTGGACGTAGGCGATACGTCGAACCACTCTAAATTCTTGTGTCTCCTTGCATTTTAATTATTTTCATATCTGAAATTTGGAGTTTTTGTTAGATAATCCTCTTTTCCATTTAATTTCTTCACTTTATCTCTTCAAAAACTTCCGAAGAGTGTTGTGCCCAATTTTGGTACAAACACTTTGGTGCTTTCGCTGAGAAAAAATCCAGTTTTTTCCTTCTGCTCATTGGATCTACTGCCGATACCGGATTGCAAACATCCAAGGGGAAGATCCAGATCTGTCGTCAAGTGATTCCTTCTATTCTATTCAGATTGCTCCAAATCTAAGAGGAACTACACTCATCAAGATTTTCGTATCCATATTTTTGTATCCATGAAAATATGGCGATTTTCGTATCCTTGTTTTCGCACCCAGAAAATATGTCAAAATTTGTATCGATCACTTTTCGTATCGATCTGCTTCGCATCGCTCTGTTCGTATCGATCCGGTCGAGCCTTGTTCGTATCGATCGCTTTTCGTATCGATCTGCTTCGCATCGCTCTGTTCGTATCGATCCGGTCGAGCCTTGTTCGTATCGATCGCTACTTTTCTGTTCGTATCGATCACAACTGCTCCAATTCGTATCGATCCTCAGATACACTTCGTATCGATCCAGACGCGTCCATTCGTATCGATCCTCAGATACGCTTCGTATCGATCCAGACGCGTCCAATTCGTATCGATCCTCAAACACACTTCGTATCGATCCAGCTGTGTGCCTTTCGTATCGATCGCAGTATCCATTTTTCGAATCGTTCAATTTCACCCACATTTGTACCATTCAAACATCGCTGAGAACGATACAAAATTTCAAAAAAAAATTCGGTTACGACCCAAATCTCTGAAGGAACATTCCATCCACGCTTCTAATTGTTCCATGACTGAACAAGACATAGGAGATCACAACAACAAATGCTGAATTGCAATCAAGGAATGGGTAAAGGAATACTACTCAACCGGTGCTCCCAAAGGCTGGATAACCTAGCTAATACTCCAAGAACTAGAGTTGGTTAATATATCGTGCTTCCAAGGTGAACTGCAACTTTCCCCGATTGACCAGCTTTTAAACTCCTGAGTTGACAACTATGGTACGATGGCTAATATGACGACTGCCCAACATTGTCTACTCTGCCCACTCAAAACATAGTTGGTAACCACTGAACCATCTTCAAATGCCCGCATCTTAATCATACCGTGTCCATATGACTAGAAGCATGACATACAACCTTAAGAGGACTTCCTCACTATCTTATATAGGCCTCCTACCTGGATGAAAGTTTGGGGTAAACACCAATCTATTAGCCCATTTTAACCAACTCGCCGTCCAATCGGCGTTACCAACCACTCAAACGTTGGACAATCGGGCATACATCATTCACCAGTGTTACAAGACCCCTTGGCAATAAAATGGACCTGATCATAATGTCGATTGGAGAATCTTTCCCGGTCGAGACCTATTCGTTGAAACCATCCTACATGCAGAACTTCCAGTGAAAATTCAACATGTTAACTATGTCGGTGTACTATGGAAATACAACCCCCGACACTACCTTATGAAGTGGGAATGGGGCGTGGATTTCTCCAAGGGTGATGAATGCCATCAAACGCAGATGTCTTCCCTCATTCCTCAGAGAAGACCGTCTATCACGACTTTGATAAGGGAACTGGTGGATAGCCGCCGACGACTATGCCAAGATGTCCATGCCAATATTGAGTTGATGAATCAGATGAAGGATCAACTTGGCGAGATAAGGAGGGAACCTACTCCATACTCTAGATTGGAAAACTCCTCTTCTCTAGACGGCTACCGTGAACGCCAAAGCCATAAGGCTGCTCCGGGTAGGATAGCTCCGACAATATGTGCAAGCCCCATAAAACGAAGGACCGGGAACATCCGACCCCTATCGATCAAGAACTTTGATCAAACTGAACAATTTACGTCAGACATCCAACTGAGAAGGGTTGGACTGAAGTGCAATAGCGAGCATACGACGCTGCCTCACTTATCAATGAGATTTGATCTGATCTCTCTTGAATTATTTCTAATTCTATTTCATTTACGTTGCGAAATATGACCTACTTGAATTAAAGTACTTGCAAATGATGCAGGTAACCGAGTACATAAGATTGGGTGCAAAACAACCTCCGCGGACTATGATCAAATCATTGAGGTATCATCATGACGAGCATGATTCAACCACTCATCGGCCACTATATGCCCCTGACTGGGGGCAAGGCGTCAAAGCGGAAGAGACCGACAAGGTTAGGACTCTAGTACAAAGTGGATGCAACCAACCATCCACTCATCCGCCTATGCAATTTAATTAGGAGATATAAGAAAGACTTGGAGTTATATCCCAACAATGCACTCTCCATCTCGTACTTAAAGCTCGCCAAAATACTTATGCTTCTTCTGATGCCTGATAAAATCGGAATCACACCAAGGGTGGACGTGACGTCACCATCCATGCATCCAATCCTACATTAGACACTTGGGATTATTTGAGAACACATGTTTAAAGTGAGTATGATTTGACCGTTCACTCTCCAGTTTGCTTCTGTAATTCGGCAAAACAGTCATGCCTTAAACCAACTTCATCAGGGTCCAACCCTCAATTTAAAGTCATCAACGACTGACTGCCTACTCGCTAACCATCATGAGTTGTCATTTCAACTCTCTTCCTTAGCTCGATCGAAAGAATGCAAAGTATAAATTGGACGTGACTCGACTGTCTGCTCTCCAATTCTTGCACCCGACTTAAGGGGAAATACACAACTCAAAGTGGATGTAGTTCGACCATCCTTTCCTATGCTCGAGCACAAAGCTTGCCAGAACACTAATCTTACTCCTTAGGCTTGGCAAAAGCAGAATCCAAATGAACATGGACGCGATCCAACCGTCCATAAACTAAATCTCATCCTTCATTGAGGGCAGATAAATGGAAAGTAATCGGGATCCCACCGATCACTCGCAAAGTGAAATCCCGAGCCAAGCCGTCACACCAAAGTCAAAAAAGGATTGATATACGACAATTCTTCACTTAACTCCAGATTCCCAGAGTGTGAACTGGAGTATAAGTTTACAAATACGAGGAGGGTGGATCCGTCCACCTAACGACCTCGTCCGTATCTAAACCAAGTTTGAGGAGGATGGACCCGTCCATCTAACGACCTCGCTTGTTAACTCGGGGTGGATGTGATCCGATCATCCACGATCCTGACACACCTTTCGCTCCCAGAGTGGGAGCGAAATCCAAAAACATGCAACAGATGTGACTGACTGTCTGTTTACCAACTCCAAATTCCCAGAGTGCGAACTGGAGTATAAACATCAACAACTCCAGATTCCCAGATTGCGAACTTGAGTATAAACATCAACTAACTCCAGATTCCCAGAGTGCGAACTGGAGTATAAACATAAACTAACTCCAGATTCCCAGAGTGCGAACTGGAGTATAAAAATAAACCAACTCTAAGTCCGCAGAGTGTGGACTGGAGTATAAACACCAACTGGGTGCGAATGACCACCCATCAACTTACTTCGGTCCCGAGAGCGCAGGCTAGAGTATAAACACCAAATGGGTGTGATTAACAACCCATCAACCAACTCTAGTCCTCAAAGCATGGTTTGGAATATGAATACCAAAAGAGATGTGATTCGACTGTCCATCAATCGGCTATGGTTCCTCATCAAGTTCTGTAGTACAAAAAGCGGATGTAGTTCGACCGTCTGCTTTCCAATCTGCCCCTGACATGGGGGCACACTTAACACACAAAATTGGATGTGATCCGACCATCCAGCACTAAGCGGGCGTGACACAACCGTCCATGCATCAACTCTTGTCCCCGGCACGGGACCCATAACGTAAATTTATAGGGATGAACTCCAACCCTACAAGACAAAATTTCTTCCTCGATTCGACAGGGAGGCGTAGATTCGAAAAAGGGACCTAGCTGGATGTCCTATTCTGAATTGATATTACTACCATCCAACCGCAAATGAACGTGGCATGACCGTTCATCTGCTAACTCTCGCCTGTGATCCGACGGGTTGTGCATGCAACATGGACGGATGTGACCTAACCATCCGCCAATCAATTCCTTCCTACAGTTCAGTGGGAGAAGCATCAAACTAAAGTTGTAATTTGACCGGCCACACTTCGACTTTTGCCCTTGACTGAGGGCAGAGGAATTGACCGAGGAAAACGCGGTCTGACCATTTTCTACTAAAACTCTCAGTCCCAGAGTGCGGACAGGGGTATAAACATCAAATGGGTGTGGTTAATGGCCCTTCAACTTACTTTGATCCCCACAGTGGGCTACAAGAATAGACAAATGGATGAATGTGGTTCGACCATTCATTCACCAACTCTGACCTAAACTCGACATGAGGAGTATAAACTCACCACAGGTGCAATTAGACCATCCACGAACTAACTCTTCTAACCCAAGACTGGGGGCAGAAGTACAAATCACTGAAAGAAGAGAAGGGTGACTCGCTACATCTCCAGCTTAGCGTCCTTTACACTTTAAGGAAATGACTACAAGGAGACCTTAATGCTAACCAATCAGAATGATGCCCGAAGTTCTGGGCAACCAATTATATCGTACCGCCGGATCGACGGGTAATATTGATCTACACCTTTCCTATCATACCATTGGATCGATAGAAAATGAGGTCCGAGCATTCTACATCGTGCCGTTGAATCGACGGTCAATATCGATCCTCTTTGACTACAAATCGATGTGACCCGAACGTCCATCGAATACCTTTGACCAACAGAGCATGGATAGAAGAATAAACCACGAATGAGTGTGACTTGACCATTCGTCCTCCGTCGCCTTCCTTCGATCCGTCAGGAAGAGCAGGAGACCAAATGAGCATGACATGACTGCATTTGAGCTGACTTTATCCCTAGATCTGACGGGAGAACGTAAATCGAGGTGGACATGGTTGATCACCCAACTCCAAATGAATGCAACGCGACCATTCATTCATTGACTCTTACCATGATCCGACTAAAAGAGCAATTCAAAACAAGTGCAACCTAAACATCTGCACACTGATTCTTACCCTGGATTCGACAAGGGAAGCATCAATCCTGCATTGGATCTGACTGGACGATTCACTCTTCAGTTTTTGCCCAAAGTGTGGCGACATAAGCAGCGAAGTGAATGTCATTGACCGTCCAGAATCTAGCTTATGTCTGAATGTCAGTAAAGTAACAATGTATTCCGCCAAGAGGAAAGAACTAGAACATAATACAGGATAGGCACGACTCAGTCTTCCATCGGCTAACTCGATCCCATGGTTCAATGGGATAGAATACAAAATTGAAGCGGACATTATCTACCCTGCCACTTATCGAGATATTCCCCAGACTTGGGGGCACGAACAAGAAGATAAGATTAATATGATTCAACCATTCATCAGTCAACTCTGGTTCTTAAAGCTTGAACTACAGTATAAACACAGCTAGGACGAGACTAGACTGTCCGCGTAATGCATCCGCCAACCCAAGACTGGGGGAAAAAGAGTAATTATCTGAGAGTTGACTATAACAACTTGAACCTATGACCCATGCCTGATATTCATAACAACTCTAGGTTGCGACCGAAAGGATACCTAGAGATAGAGTCATCAAATCAATACCCGGACTTATGGCAACTAATCATCATTCTGACCCTTCCGATGAGCAATGGATCATAGGTACATTGCATGAAAAGCACATCATTCAGAAACATAAGTAAATTCAATCTCAAAGCTGGAGCCAGCTATGTAGCAGCATGCAGTACAAGGCTAAGTTCTACTAATCCTTTGATTCAACGTCCTTATAAGCCTGATCATTTACCATTGCAAATAAACACATGAAGCGCCTACAACCTATCACGAGTATTGTAGATCAGATCACAACTCTACGCAATGATGAAGAAAGAGTCAACTATTTTACTTCAAGTGAATCTTGATGTGTTCGCTTGGACTCGATCTCATATATATATATATATGTGTGTGTGTGTGTGTGTGTGTGTGTGTGTGTGTGTGTGTGTGTGGACTCTCTCCAACCATGAAGAACCCTACATTAAATGTCGACCCGAGGCATGTCTCGGTGAACAAAAACGATGCGACGTGGATCCAAAGAGATCTGTTTCACTTAAAGAGGAGGCGAATCTGCTCAAAACCAGTGGGTTTATCCATGATGCCCTCCAACCAAAATGAGTATCCAATCCTTTACTTATAAGAAAAGCAAACAGGGAGTGGAGGACATACGTCAACTACTCAGATTTGCATGGGGTATGACAAAGCACAGCTTTCCACTTCCAATGATCAACCAACTGATGGACCCGACCATCAGACATGAATTACTCACATCCATGGATGCAAACTCCAGATACAATCAGATACTGAAGCATGTCCCAGACCAGGAACACAATTGTTTCGCTACTAATTTGGGCCTATAGTGCTATGCTGCAATCTATAGATTCAAACTTAAGGACACTTGTGCTACTTACAAGAGGACGATTAACAGATCATTCAAAAATTAGATTGATCGATCGATAAAGCTAGATATGGTTAATATGCTCGTGAGATCATGACTATCAAACGACCACATCGATGACTTGGCAGAGATATTCAGTGCTCTCCAGAAAATGCAGGACCAAACTCAATCCTTCGAAATGCTCTTTCACCATTACATCAGAAAGATTCTTTGTTTTCATCATCAATTCTCATGGAATCAAGAATAATTTCTAGAAAATTCCGATTGTTAGAGACACCCATGTACCAAGGACAACCAAGCAGCTCTGATAGATCGCTTACAGAGACCTTCCATTTTACCCAAATCTTTGGATCGTGAAGATTTATACATCAATTGGGCCATGTCAACACGCGCCATAAGCGTCGCAATGCTATGTGAAGAGAAACGAATCCAAAGACCAATATATGATGAAGTCTGGCTATTGACAAGCTCACCCCGTTAACGTCCATATCAACCAACCGTTACGATAGGTCCAATAGAAAACTTAGATGTCTGAAAAGTTACTCAAATGGAGTATCAAGCTAAGCCAATTTGATATCACTTATCTCCCTCGGAGAGCTCTCCATGGTCAAACATTAGCATACTTCATATCTGAATCCACCACATCAGACGACTATCCGAAGAACAGTGGAGAACCGTCCAACCGATGGAGAACATACACCGATGGAACTTCCAATAATCGGCTTTCTAACATCGAAGTTGCGTTAATGACTCCTAAGGAACGAACGATCTGCTACGCCCTGAAACTCAACTTCCCTGCAACAAATAACGAAGCTAAGTATGAAGCCTTGGCGCTAAAACTTGCAAGAAAACTACGAGTGGAAACTTTACATGTCTTATGTGATTACTGGTTAGTAGTACGCCAAGTCAGGGAAGATTATCTGACTAGGGGGCAACGTCTTGCTCCTTATCTCAACCGGGTCCAAAAGCTACTAGCCGGCTTCGACTATTACACCACTACACAAATCCTCAGAGAACTAAACGAAAAGGCTGAATCACTCGCCAAGATAGCCAGTTCTGGGGATGCACGACAAAAAGACTTTGTCCCAGTTGAAATACTTATTATTCCAAGCAATGACATACGAAGATCAACTAGATCTTAGATCTGAGATCTAGGAAAGGAGTCATGGATGACTCCTATCGAAGATTATCCATAATCGGGGATTCTTCTTGAATGAAGGAATGAGAAATGGCATATCCTCTGTGAAGCCTCACTGCATGATTATGTCTAGATCGTTCAACTCCGTCAATACAAAGCATTACTCCTGTATCCGCCTGTCCGAGACCCAATATGACGTATCCATCGATACGGAGCATACATTCCAACATCTCAGATCGATCCAGGAGAGGATCGATACAAAGGAAGGACTTAAAACAACCATCGAACGTTGTTACAACTCGAATTTCACATCGATCCAGGAGAGGATCGTTACGAAACTCGATAAAAAAAACTTGACAACGACCCATGAACGTGCAAACGTTGACGGGAGTCGGGTTAACATGCGTACACGTATGACGAACTAATATTCAATTTTCAAAATTTACAGGAATTGAATGCTCACCTGATGACAATTACAACAGCGAACAACAAATCGCTAGCACTCGACACTCAGTTACAACAATACAGGGTACAGCAGTTGACAGTCAACAACTTACATTATCAAGAAAAACAGTCAAAGATTACAGCTTTCATCAGACGATAACTATTCAGAATGAAGATTGCAGCACTTCAAAGCACATCATGTTTCGACAAGACGTACTTTGGGGGGCAAATGTTATCCCGCCTTTTGGCAAGGCCGTGACACCAAGGAATTGACTAGTAACCAATGACGGTCCGTCCTAGAGATCGGTTATACACAGGCTCACTGTGGATATCGACGAATTTTGTTCGAGTCCGGATCGAGCTAAAATTGATATGATACGACAAGCGAAGCTATGAGAGCCAACGTTCCAAATTTCAAGTCAATCCGAGTTCATATGCTCAAGTTACGATCGATGCAAAATTGGATAAAAACAGCCTCTGTTCGACTCGCTTCGCATTCGAATCCATTGAATAGCCTCTGCTCGACTCGCTCCGCTTCACGTCCATCAGAGAGCATCTGTTCGACTCGCTCCACTTCGCATCCATCAGATAGCCTCTATTCGACTCCGTCACTTTCGTATCGATCAGAACAACTGGGACCTCGCATTCGCCCCAGAGTCTCAGTTCGAATCGATCGGGTTCGACTCCATCAACTATGCACTGTTCGAATCGATCGTGCAGTGACCACTTCGTATCCTTCCCAAAGCCTTTATTCGAACCCATCTAGGTGGAACACTTTCATCGATACGAAGCTAAGCCCCGCAATCGATACGAACGAAGCATGGCAATCGATGCGAACAAAGCAGGACGATCGATACGAATGCAGCGAAGTTCAAGAATGACTCAGCCAACTCGGCATCAAAGGCGGAGTGATCCAGATAATCAAACGCCACGTCATCGAGTCGAACAGCGATTCGAACAATACCGAGTCGAATAAGAGCGAGTCGAAACGAGGGAGTCGAACGAAACAGCCAACCGAAGATCCTAATTCATATCGATCATATCTCTTAATCTACAAGCCCAAATGCTATGAAATTTTCACAGAAGCCTACGTGCTTGCTAAAGAATGTCCACGCCAAATTTCGACTCAATCGGACACAATCTTGATCGATACGAAGTCCGTTCGTATCGATCACGGATCGGACCGAAACTTCGTGGGCTTGGGCGCGCGGACCTAGTCACGTGCCAAAGAGGGTCTCCCGAGATCTGAGCGAAATATCAGCCTCCTACACTTATAAATAGACCCCCAAAGCCAACAGAAAAGGGGTTCTTCTTCCTCTTTGAGCTTTCCAACGCCTTGACTCTGCCGAATCCAGATCTAAACTCCATTGCTGCTGCCAATAACGAAATTTACTGCTGCAAAATCATAATCATCTGTTGTAACTCATTGAATTCACTTGTAATCTTCAAAGAAAGTTCAATAAAGCTATCAACTTCATAGTGGACGTAGGCGATACGCCGAACCACTCTAAATTCTTGTCTCCTTGCATTTTAATTATTTTCATATCTGAAATTTGGAGTTTTTGTTAGATAATCCTCTTTTTCCATTTAATTTCTTCACTTTATCTCTTCAAAAACTTCCAAAGAGTGTTGTGCCCAATTTTGGTACAAACAGGTACCGATCTCTTTTACCACTCAAATTTTAGCTAAGTCCAAATGCACATAATCTAGTTTCCCTTGGGTTATCCCGAAGCAAGTGGCACAAAGACCGAAGTACTCCTCGCTATGACTCGAAGCATCATCCCATTACCGATTTGAACTTTGCATGCCCAAAAGAACTCAGCCCCTATCAAAATTTGCCTGGCATAACTCGAAGCTTTTGACCTCCAAACCTGAAGTAATCCTCCCTTTGACATAAAGCACTTCACCCTGACCATATTTTTGGGCTATCAAATCAACTCCAAATCATTTGAAATTTTGTTGTTTAAACTCCCCATGACTTCAAATACATCATATCCAAATTTCATCGCATATGAGCATTTTAGTCATTTGCACTAAACGACGCATCATATTCCTAACTATACAAAACAGCTAGCAAACACATCAAACAATTCATTTAAAAATCGAACATCATTTCATACCATCCAAACAACATATTCAAATCATTCAAAACAATTTACTTGCATAAATCGCCCTAGTTCTATTTTTCTAGAAAATAACAATTTTGATAGGTAAATGGTATACGTCATGTCAAAATTTGAATCTATCTTTATAAACATGGTTATAAGTTGTTGTTAACATCAAATCTAACTTTTAAAACAATTTAACTTTAAAAATCACAATTTTACTATATCCATATATGTATAGTAGACTGAGAGGTAATATCACTCACCTAGCACCAAAATTACTGAATAATCCTTCAAATCCGAGATGAACAGTACTGGCACGATTCCCTAAGAAGCCAAATAGTAGATCAAGATATTCCCCTTGCTAATTACCTTCTAATTATGATTTTGCTCTAGTTAAAGTATGAAAAAGTGGAGGTTTTTGATGGAAAACGAATTGATGGAGATTTATATTTGTTTTGAGAAGTGG
The DNA here is from genome assembly GCA_030737815.1 of Allium fistulosum. Classification (NCBI taxonomy): domain Eukaryota; kingdom Viridiplantae; phylum Streptophyta; class Magnoliopsida; order Asparagales; family Amaryllidaceae; genus Allium; species Allium fistulosum. Next base: position 183,766,094 of record CM060905.1, on the reverse strand, counting down.
GAAAGTGATTAGATCTGTCTCATCATCTCCAATTAGGCACAAATCTTGAAATGGGTTAGTGGGCTTAAGTATGAGCGTGACTAATTACCCACTAATCTGGCCAGCAGCAGTCTAAGCTTAAAACGGGCATATCTCTTAAGCGATAAATTTGTTTTTCTATTTGATCACTCTACGAAAAGAGAAACCATGGAGGTAGTTTCAAACCTAATTCAGCTCCTATCAAGTTATAGGCTTTACGAGATTTTCAAGATCAAAACTGTCCGATAAAAATCCTAAGGATTTGAAATGTCCCTAATAGTCATTTTCCAAAGTTACAGAAACATACGACCTACGATGAATTAAATAATGTTATTTTACGATTCTTCGATACGTAAAACACATATCGTTACAGAGTCATAAAACTCAATATACTTTCATCGCGAGTGAAACTGGAACGCTTCATTGGGTCTAGTTTCTTTCCTCTTGTGTTATCATTCTTCGGCTTATTATCATTACCATTTATGTTGTCACTATCCTGTTAGATAGCCACATTACTATTTACGTGTTGATTGGTCCTACCAAACCATCTGCGTCTGTCCTGTTCCATATCTGCCTCTTTCAAACACAGAAATTAATTAGATTTCAAGTAGAAATCTTTTGAAGTGGTTGGCTTCTTCATTTTCAACCATCTTCCAAAGTCAATCCCTTTCCTCGCTCCACTTACAAGCGGCATCAATACCACATCATCTCTATGATTTTATACCTTTGCCACCGCAGCATTGAACCTCTTCAGGAAACTTTTCAAAGTTTCTCCAAATCGCTGATGGATATTGGCCAATGACATCGCATCTTTATGTTAAACTGAGTGGACTCGAAACCGATCCAAAAACTTGTTTGTTAGTTGATGATAAGACAAAATGGATCTAAGATCCAACCTAAAAAACCACAACGTCACCGACCCCTCCAAAAACAGAGGTAAACACATACATTTCACATTATCGTCAACTCTAGCGCTATTCTTATGATGGTCGTACTTCATCAAATGCAGCATCGGGTCAGTCAACCAATTACAACTAGGCATCGTCAGCATTACAAACTTCCTAAGGTATTAAGCCACTCTAATATCCGTAGTGAACGGATTCTTACTATGGTAGTCACCCAACAATGTCATGTTGTAGATTTTGTTGAAGAAATCCCTAGATTGTTTTAGTTATTAACTCGTCGTTTCCTTCGTTTCGCACTGAACAACGGTCACCGTGTGTGTCACCATGTGTTCGAAGACGCGAATGATCACGGCTAATACAATGACACCTAGGTCCTCCTTTCTCTTGAGAGTTCATTCCATTCCGCCTTCCTTTAGTGTCGATTCGGACTGCGTCCTTTCTAAATGTTTCTATCTGTATTTCTACCAGTATCTCCATCCTAAGGACCTACCCATCCACCATCATCGTCACATCCCCAAAGCTGCCACCATCATCATTGTAAAGACCCCTTGATGGATCGGTACTGATCCATGATGAATCAGTACTGATCCATGATGAATCAGTACCGACCCATCGGTGAGTTGGAGCATATGTTCCAACTTGCTTCCATTGCTTCATGGATCCCCCAACGTCCTTTCTCGAGCTTTTTTCCCTCCCGACTCTGTGTCGATCTGCATAACTTTTCTCACTCCATTCAAATGAAGAATTCCCTATATCATCGCGATATTTCAAACGGGATCCCTCTCCTTGACAAGACTGCTGCATAGGAGCAAAGTGCTTCTTAGTTTCCTCCTTGATGGCTTGTTAAGACAATTGTCTATCCTTATCTACACCATCCATTATCTGATCCAATTCCTGTTTCGTTGCAACTTCTGGTTGTGTAGAAGTTCCTTCTTGATTCTCTCCATGATCTAACTCAGCTAGCTCTTCTTCCATCACGACCCTACTTGTACTACTTTTCGAACCTATCTCTATCGGATATCGTTGAAGATTTTATGCAAATCCTAATAGCAATCATAGATCCAATCATAATCTTTAAATTTCTCAGTGAAAATACCAAAAAATGTTAGCCTGCAAAATGGGCTAACACGTCCAAATGATCAAAACAGAATTAAAATGAAAGAAATTGACAAGAAAAGAGAACACACAATCTTTTATGGTGATTCGACTAATCTCGGACCTACGTCCATTCTATAGTTTTTATTAATTACTTTTTGATTTTACAACCAAATTACAATGCAATTCTAAGAATACAAATGATTGATTTCGAGTTGGGCAAAGTTTCCTTGGGAGAAAGATCCAATGTCGAATGAATTTGCTGAAAGTCAATAAAAATAATCAAAAATCCTTTTTCAAGTGATGAAGCTTATTATTTATAGTTGAATCTGTATCTTAGAATCGTCGGATCTAGTTTGAATTTGTCGAACTGTCGGATCTGAAATGTCAGGAAGAACATGTCAAAACAGGAAAAAATAGTAGGTTGGATGGATTGGTGCTGATGCATGACTTGGTCTGAAAGTTCATACTTCCCCCAAAATTACTTAAATCTTCAAGCTTTTGGAGCTTCGGGGCAAAATTGTACTTTTGATGGATCAGTAAAAATCCATCTCTTATCTTCAAAACTTGTCTTTTCCTCAACATAGCATGTAGATCCACAGTGCAAGTCATCTAAGGCATGATTTAGGGGTATGATCGACAATTTGATGGATCGGTACCGATCCATGGAATTGGCCAAAAATACTATCTTTTCCTTGAACTCTCCATGGCTGATCTTCTTCAAGTCCAAAATCCAATTCTTCATCATTGCGTAGTTCAATTTCACTAAAATGTCACTTGAGTCAAATATCAAATAACAGTAACCATGAGTATTGAATTGATTTATACAAAACACTCTCTTTAAATGTTCCTGATCAGGATGTATCGAGAAAAAGATATCGTTACATCAGTGAAGACTAGTGTATATAATTTTCACCATACGATGGACGATGATTTACTCATGATCGCTGGAGACACCAAGGGAATACGTACTTGTGGTTGTTTGAACAATCAGAGAACGACTCAACGAGGGTATTTTATAGGTTAATATCACTGAGTCAAAATAGAAGATCTTATGGTAATGGCGTACAAGTAGTATTCTGACTTGAGCATGATGTCGATCGTAAGTAACTAGGCTATACATTGATTATGGTTAAACAATTGGCATGGCGGCCTTGTTACAATCATAGTTGGATATACGTTGAACCACTTGAAGTAACAAACTACCCAAGAGGATTCGACTCCTTCACTATAGAAGGTTAATATCATCATAATCGATATTCGACTTAAAATTTAAAATCTTTGGGGCAAAGTAAATCTATTAATCGATTAATGTTATCGGATTGAAACAAGAAATTTGAAGTTATATATGCAATTGAACATGAATATTAATAGAGTTTTTCACATTAAACCAAACTATAGAAGCCTAAGTGATACAGCGATGCCGAAAACAATACGCATACAAATTATCGTTACTGGGTGAGATTATAGATTAGAAATTGGATTTCGCCTAAATGACCTACAAGCGTTAAACTTGATCATGATATTGTACTTCAGCGACGTCCGTAAATGCTTCAGTATTTAAATTGTTTAAATATTAACTGAGAACCGAATTCACACCAGAGAATCAACACAACGGCGCTGCTAGTTATTTCTAAATCAACCAATGTTAAAATTAGTTTATAAATGTTATAAATTAATAATAAATTAATATAGTTATTGTATTAATATTGTGGCATTCTCAATTATTTATTTAACTTAAAATCGATCAAAAAGATGTATAAAGGTTGTACATTGGTTCAATCGGAAATGGAGCTTGAACAAAATGATTAAATAATTGATCCAAGAGGAGTGAGGCATTTTTTTACCAAGTCTGGGTATAGGAGAGGCCGATCACATTTGAATGAAGGGGAGGAGACCTAGTCATCTAGGGTTTCAGAGGATGGTGCAGATATTTTGATATTTGGAGGCCCATAAATAAACAACATTCGCAAACTTTCTCTATACACTTTCCTAATAGCTCTCTAGCCCCATTAGTGAAGCCAAGGCGTCAAATTTGCAAATTGAAACTGAGAGGCACGTAAGGTTCAATGAGAAAACAACAAGCCAACAACGTGTTTGACTGTCGTCGAAATATCAACGGTGAAATGTTTTTTTTTAGATAAAGGATGTACGATCTGAACATTATACAGCCACAGAGCCCTCATGTCCCCACTACAATAAGCTACCTACATGCTTGGCAATGTAGCAAATATAAACAAAGTACACAAAGCCAGTATGCATGGCCGAATAACAAGAGAAAGGTATTAATTTCTAATACAATATATATTCATCGTGTCTGTGTGTATTGTTCTTTATGCCTGTATATATCTCAGCCACTTATATTAAAAAAATCAAAAATATTTTATTGTAATATTTTATATTTTATAATATACATACATATATGTATATATTAAATACATATGTATATTATTATGTAAAAATTATGTTTTCGGCTTTAAAAATAATAATTATATTTTCCCAATTTATATATATCGATGTGTGTGTAAACCTTTTATAATTTATATTTACTACATATAAATATACATTGTTTGAATTTTATCATATACATAATATATTCACTCCCTATATACAAACAAACACACACACATATTTCCATACTAAAATCAGAAAACAATTAATTTTGTTATATTGCTTTCGGTTAGATAAAATAAAAACATTTTATTTAACTTTTTGTAACAAGGGTGATACTTATTTCAAGCAGAGCACTCATTATAACGTCTCAAAGACTCAAACTCATGACATCTAGAACCTCTGTCTAAAACGTCATACATCTACCACTTCAATTTAAGGTCCTTGACAAAATTAATTTTTTATTTTTTATTTGAAAAGTCAAAGACGTTTAAATTTAAAATGTTTGAATTTTTCAAATGTATATACGTGTGTGTATGTGTGTAATTATATTTTCGAACGGTTTCAAAAAAAATTATTTTGAATGCAGCAACATTTGTTTTAAAAAAATTAGTTTTACATAAAGATAATTTAGATATTTATTTTTGAACTAGTCAAAGTTATTTAAATTTAGAATTGTTAGGCATATACATTTAATAAATTTGAACTACACACACAATACAACATTTTAATATAAATTATATATATTAAATTATTTAAAATATAAATTATAAATATATATATACACACACACACATATACAGTTAATATTTTCTATGATAAAAAATTATATTTAAAAAACTTTTATTCATGTGCATTTATATATATTATACACATTAGTAAATATTAACTAAATGATATGGTCTAATAATGCATACATGCATATATACATATATTTATATTTATGTATATGTATGTAAGTAAATATTAGTGTAGATATAAACTTAACTGCATGTAAGTATATGATCACCCTATTTGACATTAGTTTGACATTAATTCGTCACACTGACATTTATTGACCATAAGACAGCGGTCAAATTTCGTATTATACCCTTATGTACGTTTATATTTTAATATTGCTATAATGTTCGTATTCAAAATATGAATATCTTAAAACATTAAAATACGAAATTAAAATTAAATTAATAAATTAGTTTTAAATTAAAATAATAATAAAATATTAATTTTAAATCATTAACATACAAAGGAATATTTTAAATAAAAACAAATTAAAATATTATTCGCTTTTATTAATAAATGCCAAATTTGATTTAGTATAAATAACTTTTATTCACGTAAATATGAAATGAGATCTTGTGCAATTCAATAAAAGGAAAATAAATTGAAATTCATCATTTTAACACCCCCCCCCCCCTCAGCGCACCTGATTCAACAGTTTCAGAAATAGCTAGTGAAAACTTTTGCTTTCATTTCTGCAGTGATTTGTTGATGAGGTTTAGCCGCAGTTGATTCTTTTCTAGATTTAGCAACAGTTGTTTCAGATTCTTCAAGAGTAGCAGATTTACTGTGGCAATTGAAGTTTCTGTGTCAGTTCCTTGTGTAGAATCAATTATTCCAAGTTCTCCTAGTAATTTCCTTGATAGATGTTTCTTTTCAAATTTATCTCTATATGCTGCAATTATGATTTTTTGAGGTTTTTTTCAGATATGTGATTTTGTGAAATTGGACCTGTAAAATAAAATCATAATATATATGAATATACAGTAAATTGTTTATAAAATACTGGTCGAACAATTATTGGCCTAGCAAATATCCTAATATTCTGAAAGACCAAAAAAAATTTTGCAAATATTTGGCAGCAGATTTTACTTGCCAAATTTTTGTTAGCCAAATTTTTTCCATTCCAATGTATATTTCTACAATCTATTTTTAAAACTAATTCTATTTTGTATGATACAATTATGGTCAAATACCATTATTCAAACTTGAAATCCGCTAAAAATTAACTTAATATTAAACAAAAACTGCGGAGAATAACATCGGATATTATTTCATGCTAAGCATTTGTTTTCAAAATATTGGCAAATGTTTATCTGGTAAATGTTTTCCAGTATCATTAGCAAATATTTATTAAGCAAATATTCACCAATCATACTTTTTTTCTAGTAGATTTTTGGCAGGCTGATATATATCAGGTAATTGTTTTTCTAAGCAAATATAAGAACATATTTCTACCTAGCAAATTTTTGCCACTGTTAAGTTTATTTTTACCACCTATTTTTTATGCTGATACTATTTTTTTATATACATTTTTGGGGCAATATCATTATTCAAACTTACAATCCACTAAAATCTAAAATTAAACAAAAAGTGCATAGAATAATATCCAATATTATTTCACGCAAACATTTTTCAAAATATTTACATGGCAAATACTTGATATTATTACAGAGAATGATATCAAATATTATTGCATTTTAAACATTTGTAGTTCAAAACATTTGCTTGACAAATACTGAACATTATTGCAGAGAATGATATCAAATATTATTGCATATTAAACGTTTGTTTTTCAAAGACTTGGACAATATTTACCCAGCAATTTTTTGTCATTGTCCAATTTATTTTTATACTCTTATCTTTGAGGCTAATATTATTTTGTAAAATACATTTGTGGTCTAATACCATTATTCAAACTTACAATCCTCTAAACTTTAACTTAATATTAAAGAAAAAATGCAGAGTAATGTTAAATATTATTACAATTTAAACATGTGTATTTCAAAACATTTGTCTGGCAAATAATTGATATTATTGCAGAGAATATTATCATATATTATTGCATGTTAAACATTTGTATTTCAAAAACATTTGCCTAACAAAATTTTTGCCATGGAAACGTTTTTCCGGCAAATATATCGCTGTCAAATATTTGCCAATGTAGATTTTTTTTCCCTTTAAATTCTTTCCATTGTCTAGTTTATGTTTATAGTCCATTATTAAAGCTAAAATTGCTTTGTACAATATAATGTGAAATTATGGTCGAACATCTTTATCCAGATTTGCAATCTACTACAATTTAACTTAATATTTTCCAAATTTTGCAGGGAATAATCTTTGGAAATTTTATACATGCTCTTTTTCTAGTTTTGAACTTCCATTTTGATTTTAACTTTTTCCTACTATGTGTTGATTGCATAATTCTCCATTCATAGCAATTTTGTTGCAAGCTTTGTATTCATAAAAAAATGTGCAAGTGCTTTCCTTTGCTATAATTTCGATTTAGGTTTTTAAGAGATACGACGGATTTAGGTGTTTTAATTTTGATTTCGAATCTGAAGACGAATTACGGTAGATTTTGGTGTAATTGATGCTGAGAAAATCGATTTAGGTTTTTGAGAGATAATTTTGGGAAATGTGTTGTTCGAAATGATTTGCGTATATATTTTTAGAATTTTAGAATTTGAGCGGTTATTTTTTTGCACGATGGAAAATGTAGCATTCAAAGGCAAAAATTAAAGTTTAGAAAACTATTTTAAAATGTGGGATGTGTTTTAAAATTTAAATTTTAGAGGGATGTGGACCGTAGTTTTTTCGATTGTAAGGACATGAGCCAAAGTTTACCATTTTTAGAAATAGTGATGCGGCTTTAATTACCACTTTACAATTTAGTTCATAATCTTGGTACCAAAAGATATATTATTAAATATATATTCGTCGTGGTTTTGTGTTGTAAATATACATAACCAATATTATACTTATTTAACCATATATATTCAAGAATAATGATTCTCTTCTTAGATTGTTGACGATTAGTTAATATTCTTAACTTTTAACTTTAAAATAAATTTCAATATCGTGCATACTTATTTTTATAATTAGGAAGTTAAAGTTATTTATAAAATGACTATTTCTTTTTAAATCTTGAAATTTTAGTAATAATAGTTTTAACTATACACTATTACACAAAAAATATGTTAGGTGGAAAACGAGAAGCTTAATCACCATCACCTTACAAATCCCGAGGGGGTAATGAGTCTTTATCGAATTTTCAAACTTTTAAAATATGAAACTTAAATAATTTTAATGTTATTTCTAACTATATAATTTTATATCATCATGTTCACAAAACTTTCATGGTCTTTATTGATAGTTGTACCATTTTGGTAAAAAAAAAATTTGTAACCACGTACTTTCGAAAATACCCCTGATTCAAACTAGTAATATTAAATAAAACTTGTACTTTCAAAAAAAGAGTAAATTAACGAGAAAAAGACTAAACAATCTCGAAACATAAATACTAATAAAATTTATCATTAAAATAGAAAGAACTGGCTATAACTTAAGAATGAGATAACAATTAACACACTTTTTTAAATAAAAAGTTAAAAAGTATCTACAAAATATAAAATAATAAACAATAACAATTTCTTGTGAAATTAAAATTTTATGTTTTGTTAAATAATTTTGCATGTTATTTTGTTTATGTTTTAATTTTAGCAAATTGTTAAACAGTCTTTTATAATAATTTTATCGGCAAGTACAATATACTTACTAAAATTTCAACAAACATTCAAAAACCTATTTAAATTTACAAGTCAGAGCATTGTTATTCAGACCATCTTCAAATTGTCCAACTCAACTAATTAAAATATTAATTACCGACACTCTTAAAATTATAAAACCTTAATAAGCTTATTTTTCTTCTTTTCTCAAATACTTTAATCCTAAATTCAAAATTTTAACTCTAATAAAATCATCAGGGAATAGTAAATGATATCTACGCAATAGATGATAATATGGTCGATGATGTGAAGAAACAATTATGAAGAAACTAGAAAACCCTGATTTTTATTTTATTTTCAACTCAATTAGTTGAATAATGTACTTTAAAAGAGAAGATTCCTAAACAAATTTGTGATTAAAGTTTGTTCATAATCAGTCGTAATAAACCAAGAAAACAGTCTCTGTAGAAAACAAGGATTTTTTTTTAAAACGAATTTTGTAGTAGTATAGGGTATTTTGAAAGGGGTATGAGTAATACCAAAAATTGGCAATTTAAAGTGTTTTTGATGGTGTAAATGACAATGCTTTAGTTTTTATGCCTAATTTTTAATCTATGTATTGATCGTAGCACTCGTTGCTAATAATTGTAATATCTATTGCGTCACATTCTGTAACACTCCGTAAAATAAACCATAAATACATCAAGTAAATTAAATTAAATATGATAAGCGTTAAATATGAAAATTTTATAAAAGTTGGAATTTGACCACGAAAGTTATTCTGTTGCGTTCGTGGTAAAATTCTAATCCGTTTCCAAATATAATATACTGAAAACGAAGCACAAACAAAGAAGTTATAAGCATTTTAAATTTTCATATTTAAATTAATTTAGTTGGAATTCAAATAGAAATGAGAATTTAAATTTAAGGTTTGAATTTTAAAACTTAGCTGGGGGCTAAGTAAACATTAATTAACGTTTGACATTAAAGTTGATTAGGAAAAAGAAATCAATTAAAAGCAACGGAAATAAAAACATTCACAAAATAAACGTACCGATTGACCCTAGCAGTCGACCGGTTGAAGGGGGGACGGTCGACCGGTCATGCCTGAATAAGAGCGGTGACGTCTAGAGTTTGAGGGTATGAATGGTCTATTTCTCTGTTTTAAACTTTTTTCATCCTACGGTTCTAGTGCATTTCAACCCATGTAAATAAAACCCTATCCTCTCCACTTTTTATTCATAATATTTTGGGGAATACGATGAAATTTTGCCATTGCTATCTCTCTAATAAGATTCAGAAACTCCGTAAATAATTCAGGTAAGAATTCTACTTATTTCTTATTTGTTTCTTCTTCCTCCAATCTATTCTTCTCTTATTCTTCTTCAATTATTCTGAATGACGAATATATATACCTCTTCCCTTCTATGTGTGTGTATCAAAAAGAGAGATTCTGATTGGAAGGCTACAAGCCTACAAATCCATTTAAGTGAAGCTAAGGCTAATCTGTGAGTGCAAACCTTAGCATTTCTTTCCACCAATTGTTTAGTATATTTCTTTTTGGATTTGAATATGCCTTGGGGATTTTGGAATTTCGAAAATATGATAGATCAAATCCCCCAAAATTCCTTTTTATTTCAAAATGTTAATTCTATGTGGAGATTCACAATTATTTACATTAATTTGATGGAATTTGTTTCATTTATGCAATTTTTGATAATTTCATAGTCTATTCCACTTCTCCTCCTTTGGGTCAAATTGTTATTCTTCAATAAAATAAGGGGTTTAAATTATGAATTATATTCGTAGTTTACACCACTTATTCTTATCTATTTTTTTGTAAAAGATGAGTTAAATAGAATATGGGGTTTATATTGCAATTTTTATTTTTTAGGATCTCCATTGAATTGGTGTAATAAATTGAGTTTATATTTTATTTACAAGTATGTTATTGCAGTTTTGGTTATGAATATCTATTCCCAGTTTTGGATATTAGAATCCCATGAAATCTTGGGAATTTAAAGAAAAAGGACTTGTAATAATATTTGGTTAGAAAATTGACATTTAAGGTTAGTTTAGAACATAAAATCCGTGCGCTTAGAACTTATTAGACGCAAATATTTATTTATCTCTATTTGCATAATTAACGTATAAGTATTGCGTATATGGCGTAGTTAATTAGGCATTTATTTCCCTCATTAGGAAGATAATTGATTGTTATGCGAAAATAAAAGGAAACTCTTATATAGCCTAATTATTATTTTAAGGCATAATAAGGAAGATTCCTTATAAGGCCTTATTTATGAAACGGTGAGGAGTGTATGTGTGTGTGTGTCTATATAGTAATTGATGTATGGCTAAGTCATAAGGATGCGAGGTCAATAAAATTAGATGACGGAAGTCTGCCCTTCACTTTGAGGCTACCAGCAGTTGTGTACATTTTGATTAATATGAGATGTCCTTGTGATAAACATTTGTAATTACGTGAGGCTGGTCCCAATTCTGTAGGGGAAATCTGCCCAGCTAATCTGGTTACTGGCCCTACGAATAATCGAACTAATGAGACATCATAATGAGTATGGACCATAAGACGAAGGGCCGGGATCTTGAGGTATTAAGTGGTTGGACCCACCTCTTTTCCCCAAATAAAGTATTAAATGACCAGGGTTACGTTAGATGGTATCTCAATGAAGGGGTCCGCTTTTGGAAATAGGTATCAAATGATGGGGTCTGCCTTAATTAAGGTATTAAATGACCAAAGTCTGCCTATTTTACACAAGAAAGTATTAAGTGGCCTAAGAGATTCTATATGATGTCGGTTAGATAGTACCATTGAGGAGCACGCCTTGGAAATAGGTATTAAATGATGGGATCTGCCTTAATTAAGGTATTAAATAACCAGAGTCCGCCTATTTTCCAATAAAAGGTATTAAGTGGCTTGGGTACTGACGCAGCGGATTAATCAAAAACAATGTCGATCGATGAGAGTAGCAATCGATGGATTGGAAGATACTGAAGTGCCCGAATTCGTTGATCCGAAGATACTGAATTCTAGCTATCCCGAACTCGTTGATCGCGCACGATACCGAGTTCAAAAATCTGCGATTCTTCACACGTTGATCTAGCGCACTAGATTCCGTGAATCGGCTTCTGCAGTCGTTGAATCGAGCGCACTCGATCATCCGAAAGAGGAGATAGGAGATTACACTCAACTACCAATTTGGCGAAAGCACAAAGCTAACAAAACAAGAGTTTTATTTCAAATCAACTAAACTTTACAAAATGACACCACTTGCCTATTTATAGGCTACAACTCAAAACGCCCAAAATAGAACAAAATTTCAACAACACTTAGGTCGTGAACGACCTACGACCTAAAATGGTGCGACCTAAAAACAGACGCGACCTATCAAAGCACTCGACTTAAGGACAAACGACCTATCTCTCTGCAGCTTCCCGCGACCTAACTTAGGTCGTAACATATCTCTGCGACCTAAAGTTGGTCTTAACTCGATAGCTCGCGATTCTCCACTAGGTCGCTGGAGCGACTTAAAACCCTCGTTAGGTCGTACGCGACCTAACACTTCCGTTGCTTCCGCCTTTTCACAGTGTAGCTTTGTTACCTCGCTAGGTCACGGCTTCGTTAGGTCGTCACTCGTTAGCAACCTATGGCATAACCCAAGCGCTTCATCCTGTTTCACTTTAGGTCGTACCTCCTCCACGCGACCTATCTGCTTGTTAGGTCGTAGTAACCAGTTAGATCGTATGCGACCTAAAAACAAGTTAGGTCGTTTGTGACTTAAACTTTTACCAAGTTGTACTGCAAACTTAGGTCGTTCGCGACCTATCACTTCCTTAGGTCGTACACGACCTAAGACTTCAACCTGGGCTGCATCATCCTCCCCTGGTTGAGAGAAATTCGTCCTCGAATTTGCATCTTCCTCCTCCGTAGCACTCTCATTCCCATGGTACGGAACTAAGTGTTTGACGTAAAACACATCCGACGTATGAACATTATCCGGCAATTCCAATTGATATGCGTTCTCATTGATTTTCTTCAAAATTTTTACTGGTCCAATTTTCCGTGCTTTCAATTTATTGTATGTTCCCACCGGAAAACAATCCTTTGTTAACACTGCATAAACCCAATCACCTTCATTAAATTCAACACTCCTTCGCTTCAGATCTGCAGAACGTTTGTACTTCTCATTCGCCTTCTCCAATCGTTCTTGAACGATCCTATGACACTCTGTCAATCCTTCAACAAAATCAACAGCTTGCTTGACTGTCTTCTTTGGTTGTGGTATGATTGTTAACTCCAACGGCCCCTTTGGTAAACTAGAATATACAATCTGAAATGGACTGAAACCCGTACTACGGTTTACAGCATGATTATGAGTAAACTCCGCTTGACATAACTTCACATCCCAACTCTTCAGATTGTCTTGCACAAGACATCTCAGCAAATTTCCCAATGATCGGTTTACAACCTCGGCCTGTCCATCCGTTTGTGGATGATAAGCGCTGCTAAAGTTCAACTTTGTTCCCACCGTCTTCCACAAACTCAGCCAAAAATGACTCAGAAAACGAGTATCCCTATCCGACACAATAGATTCTGGTAATCCATGAAGTCGATATATCTCCTTGAAAAATAATTGAGCAACATGAACAGCATCCGCCGTCTTCTTACAAGCAATAAAATGTGCCATTTTCGAAAACCGATCAACCACCACATAAATGGAATCATTACCACGCTGTGTTCTCGGCAACCCCAACACAAAGTCCATACTCACATCAACCCATGGTTTAGTTGGTACAGATAACGGCATATATAAACCAGCATTAGTTGCAGTTCCTTTCGAAACCTGACAGATATGACATCGTTCCACAAACTTTTCCACCTCTTTCCTCATTGATGGCCAAAAGGAAGACTGTGAAATCAACTGTAACGTACGGTCTCTCCCAACATGTCCTTCATGTAGCTCTTTTACAATCTTCATTCTCAAACCATCAAAAACTCATTCGTCTCTCCCTTCTTGACTTTGTCAACAAACTTTGCAAAGTAAGGATCATTGACAAATAATTCTGTTAGCACATCAAATCCTGTCACTTCGACCTTCATTGTAGTCAACACATGATTTCTTCTACTCAATGCATCTGCAACACGATTCGTCACTCCCGATTTGTGTTTCACAACAAATGTAAACTGTTGCAGATATGCAATCCATGATGCATGTCTCGCTGAAATCTTGTCTTGCCCTTGTAAATGCTTCAACGCCTCATGATCAGTGTAAAGAACAAACTCTTTCTGAAATAGATAGTGTCTCCAGTGTTTAATAGATTGCACAACAGCATAAAATTCCACATCATATGCTGTGCAGTTAAAGCGCTCGGCAGATTCAAAGCGGTGGAGGTGCAAAAAGTCATAGTGGGGATACAGCGAGGATATAGCGGGATATAGCGGATGGCTCTAAAATAGCATATAAAACTCGTACCTAATGTTTTTACAAATATATAAATGGTAATTAAATAAAAAATTATCATTCAATTGAATTATGATTAATATATAAATAATTTTAAATAAAAACATGTTCGGATATACTTTAAATAAACGTAAAACTGTTATATAACATAATTGAATTTAGTAGAATATTATAGTATTTTCATTTCTGAAAATATATTAAAAATTAAATCAAATAAATTAGTTTCATAATTTTTATAATGTATAAATACAATTTTTCAATTCATTTTATTAAAGAAGATATAGCGGAAATAGTGGAATATAGCGGGAATAACGGGATATAGCGGAAATAGCGGGGCTTAAAGCGGAAAGGCTATATTTTGAGGCTATATGGAAAAATCGTAGCGGTAGAAATCCGCTATGAGATATAGCGGGGTTATAGTGGGGTAATAGCGGGGCATTAACTACACTGATCATATGTACTATATCTCATCTTCGCTCCTGATAACTTCTCACTGAAATATGCAATCGGACGTCCCCTCTGACTCAACACTCCTCCAATCCCAACCTTGAATGCATCAGTATGTAGTTCAAACAGTAGCTGAAAATCTGGTAATATTAGAATTGGTGCAGACGTCAAGAGTTCTTTGATTCGATCAAAAGCAACTCCGGCTTCCTTCGTCCATGCAAACTGTTTACCCTTCATACAATCAGTCACAGGCGCCATCACACTACTAAAGTGTGGAATAAACCTTCGATAAAATGAAGTCAACCCGTGAAAACTACGAACTTCCGTTATCGTCTTGGGTTGCGGCCAATCTCTGATAGCTTCGACTTTACTTTGGTCAACCTGTATTCCTTCTTCCGACACAACATACCCCAGAAATAAAACACTCTTCGCTATAAAAACACACTTCTTTGTAGCAGCATAGAATTGTTCTTCTTGAAGAATAATTAACACTTTCTTCAAATGCTGAACATGCTCTTCTGTACTAGCACTGTAGATCAGAATATCATCAAAGTAAATCACCACAAATTTCCCAATGTATGGCCTGAAAATTTGGTTCATCACCCTCATAAATGTACTTGGTGCATTCGATAGACCAAACGGCATTACCAGCCATTCATACAATCCTTCCCTCGTCTTGAACGTTGTCTTCCATTCGTCCCTTGGTCTAATGTGAATCTGATGATAACCGCTCTTCAAGTCAATCTTTGAAAATATTACGGACCCACTGATTTGATCCAATAAATCATCAAGCCTCGGCATCGAAAATCTGTATCTGACTGTGATCTTATTCAATGCTCTACTATCTGTGCACATCCTCCACGTTCCATCCTTTTTAGATACCAATAAAGCTGGTACAGCACAAGGACTTAAACTCTCCTGCACACGCCCCTGTTCAAGCAATTCTTCCACTTGCCTCCTCAATTCTTCATGTTCCTTTGGACTCATTCGATAATGTGGTCTGTGTGGCAACACAGCACCTGGAACAAGAACAAGATCTATCTGATGTTGTATATCCCTCAACGGTGGCAACTCCGTTGGTAACTCCTCTGGAAATACATCGTCAAATTCTTTCAAAACTGGCTTCGCTTCTTCCGGAATTTCAACCTCTTCACTGCTCTCTCGTCCAATCAACAAAAACACTTCAGGCTCCTCCTCTACTTCCTTCACAAACTCCTTCAAAGATAACAAAGTTTTAAGCTCTTCAATCTCCTCCAACTTGTTTTCCTCCTGTTGTCGCTTCTTTGGAATTAGAGTAATCTTTGTGCCTTCAAACATGAAACTGTAACTGTTGGTACGCCCATCATGTTGCACTGCCCTATCATACTGCCATGGTCTCCCCAACAACAAATGACAGACATCCATATCTACCACATCGCACCAGATTTCATCCTTGTATTTCTTTCCAATTGAAAACTTCACACAAGTCCTTCGTCCAACCTTCACCTCCCCGCCTTTCCTCAACCAAGCTAGCTTGTACGGTTTCGGATGTTTCTCAGTCTTCAATACCAATTTCCTCACAGCTTCTGAAGAAATTATATTATCACAGCTTCCAGCATCAATAACAAATTTGCAAACCTTCCCCAGAATGGTACATGTTGACTGAAAAATATTGCTCCTCAACCAACTACAATCCTCCTCTTGCTTTGGTGTTAAACAGGACCTCTTCATCATTAGATTATAACCTTCGTCTCCCGACACTTCTTCTTCCTCCTCATCAGGTGGTGAATTGGAACATTCAGTTTCTTTATCCTCATCCTCAACCTCTGCTATCATAGCTCTCTTCTTCGGCTTTGGACATTCGCTACTTTTATGGCCCATTTCTTGGTAATTATAACACTTGAAACCATTACTGACTTTCATCTTTCCAACCTCATTCACAACTGGTTTCGCAACAGCTTTTGAAACATTAGAACTTCCACTAACACCCTTCACTGGATTGTTGGCATTTGTAAACATACCACCTCCTCGTCTTCCCTGTTTCTCCCAAGCTAATGCTTTCTGGTGTGCTTCCGCTACAGATCTGGGATCAAACATGTTAACCATATCCTGAATCTGCATTCGCAACCCCCCAACAAATCTAGCTGTCAATTGTTCTTCTATCTCCATAATATCATTCCTTGCTATCAGTTGATAAAATTCGTCAGCATAGTCATTCACAGATTTCATCTCTTGTCTCAAGTTTTGCAATCTCTGATACATAAGCGACTGATAGTTATAAGGTAAGAATGTGGCTTTCATCATTTTCCTCATTTTTTCCCATGATTCAACCTTTGACTTCCCCATCCGTTCACGTGTAAGTTTGGTTTGCTGCCACCACGCCAGAGCTCTACCCCTCAACCTTGTAGCAACCAACTTCACCCTACGATGTTCTGGAACTTCTTTGAAGTCAAAAATCTCTTCAACATTAGCCACCCAATCTAGAAACTCCTCCGCTTGCATACCACCTTTGAATTCAGGAATTTCAGTCTTCATCCCCGACTCCCACTTGTGATCATACTCAGAGTGATTTCTTCCATGTCCTCGTCCTTGTCCTCGAACACTACCACCATCATACTCCTCTTCAAAATCAGATGTATATCGTTGTCTATCTCGTCCACTCACATCTCTACTACCATCACGTCTTTCACCACGCCTTTGATCATCATCAACACTTTTGTCTCGATTGGAATGTGGTAAGACTCTACTTCCTCCATGGTTAGATTCAGGTGATACCCTTCTCCGATTCTGATTCATCCCTAACATCATCTTCTCTAATCGTCCAATTCCTTCGTTAAGCTTTTCACTAAAGTTTTCATTGATTCGTTGCTCCATCTCATCAGCTTCTTCTCTTCGATACAAAGCTTCTACGTTTTGGTGACGATTAGCTCTTCTCGGCGGCATACTTGAAAACTTCACAAAACTCTTCAACACTTCAAAATTCAAACACAATTCGAACTTAGATCCAAAATGAAATGGATCGGAAACTTCACGTGTTGCAAATTGTGATGAACACGATGAACAACCAAACTCCTAAACAAGATAAATCAGTCCTCCAAACTTCAATACAAAGTCGAACAACTTCCCTTCTTGCTCTCGGCCGTGATTAATAACCTCAAATCTTCACTTCGATTCAAACTTCTTCAAGATGATTGGCTCCAAGAACGCGATTTAGCTATGATTGGCTAAAACAGGCTCTGATACCAAAACTGACGCAGCGGATTAATCAAAAACAATGTCGATCGATGAGAGTAGCAATCGATGGATTGGAAGATACTGAAATGCCTGAATTCGTTGATCCGAAGATACCGAATTCTAGCTATCTCGAACTCGTTGATCGCGCACGATACCGGGTTCAAAGATCTGCGATTCTTCACACGTTGATCTAGCGCACTAGATTCCGTGAATCGGCTTCTGCAGTCGTTGAATCGAGCGCACTCGATTATCCGAAAGAGGAGATAGAAGATTACACTCAACTACCAATTTGGCGAAAGCACAAAGCTAACAAAACAAGAGTTTTATTTCAAATCAACTAAACTTTACAAAATGACACCACTTGCCTATTTATAGGCTACAACTCAACATGCCCAAAATAGAACAAAATTTCAACAACACTTAGGTCGTGAACGACCTACGACCTAAAATGGTGCGACCTAAAAACAGACGCGACCTATCAAAGCACTCGACTTAAGGACAAACGACCTATCTCTCTGCAGCTTCCCGCGACCTAACTTAGGTCGTAACATATCTCTGCGACCTAAAGTTGGTCTTAACTCGATAGCTCGCGATTCTCCACTAGGTCGCTGGAGCGACTTAAAACCCTCGTTAGGTCGTACGCGACCTAACACTTCCGTTGCTTCCGCCTTTTCACAATGTAGCTTTGTTACCTCGCTAGGTCGCGGCTTCGTTAGGTCGTCACTCGTTAGCGACCTATGGCATAACCCAAGCGCTTCATCCTGTTTCACTTTAGGTCGTACCTCCTCCACGCGACCTATCTGCTTGTTAGGTCGTAGTAACCAGTTAGGTCGTATGCGACCTAAAAACAAGTTAGGTCGTTTGTGACTTAAACTTTCACCAAGTTGTACTGCAAACTTAGGTCGTTCGCGACCTATCACTTCCTTAGGTCGTACACGACCTAAGACTTCAACCTGGGCTGCATCAGGTACCGTCTCTCGCATTATTAGCTGTTTATGACATATGATTGTGATATAGGATTCTAGAAACCTATTTCTAGAATGGAATGTATTAAGTGGTTGGACCCGCCTCCTTTTCCTTATAAAGAAGTATAAAATGATTTAATGGTCTATTTTCGTAGACATATTCTTATTTTGAGATATACTGTCCAAGTACTGAAAAGGTAAAACTCGATGTTTTTATTCACCGGACATTGTTGTTCTGACTCCCTCCTCATTACAACGTAGGTTGAAGACATTGATGAAAAAGGTGACGCTTGAAGACGAAGGTGCTAGACTTGCGGCAGTATTTACCATTTTTATTTGCTTTTATATGTACCCATGATTTCACACTATTGTTGTAACTTACCTTGTTACGGTTTGATGGTATCTTATATTTTGTCATTGTTATGAATTTGAAATAAATAGGTACATTTTACTATTATATTTTGTTTCATTCGCTCTGAGTTCTGAAAGTTTAGTTATGACTCTGTAATGTTATTTCTTTTTACTACCAACAACTTACCTTAGAATGGATCTAAGTTTCAATGGGCCTTTTCTGGATCGAAATTTAGGCCGGTTCCGGAGTGGGATTTTTCTGGATCGGTCAACGGGGAAAAACTATACGGATGAGAGACGTATTTGTTATTTTGAAAAAGGTTCTTCATAAAGAATTTTCAAAGAATTTTTACTATATATATATACACACACATACATATATACACATACGCATATACACTATGCAACCTTTTTCTTTCAGCATGTAAATAATATCTTAGGAAATCGTCACTTAAGGTTTAACCTGCAGATAGTTGATATGATTGATAGTCAACCTTCTTCCGGACAAGAGAACCCTACCCGCGGAAGACCACTCTTTCGTGGAATGCCTGAATGGTTTAAACAATATCTTAGGACTATCGAGCAGATTCCTATTCCTCCAGCTGCACCGGTAGCACCCGCTGCCCCGCCGGCACAGGCAGCACCCAGTTCTGTCGACTTCCCCAAGTTGTATAAGGTCTTTCTCAATATGGGAGGGAAGACATGCTTCAGAACTGAAGGATATTCGAAAGCTAAAGCTTGGATTAGTAACTGCGAGCAGATATTTAGAGAGCTTAGTTGGGATGATCAGCTAAGAAGAAGAACAGCAGCTTGGCACCTCAGGGAAGAAGCCTTGAATTGGTGGAACTTTTTGACTGATGAGCATCCTGGAAGGCTATCCTTTTAGGATGAATTCAAGGACGGATTTGAGATGAGATTCATGTCTAGAGCAGAGGTTAGCTTGCAATTGGAAAAGTTCACTCAGCTGAGACAAGGAGATTTTACCGTTAAGGAGTACATAGCTAAGTTTACTGAGTTGGCTAAATTCGGGATGAGCCTAATAGACACATCTATGAAAAAGGTCATGACGTTCGTGAAGGGCTTAAATTCCCCACTAAAAGGAATGTTGTTGACCGAAGTATCTATTGGGGCCACGTATAAGATGTTGGTAGAAATGGCAATGTTGCACGTGGCCAATGAGAAAGACAAGGGAATAGAAAAGGAGAAGTCTACACCGACCCAAAAGCAAGGAGGGTCCAAGAAGAGGAGCATTTGGGCCAACAAGAAATCGAAGGGGAAATTTAAGAAGGTTGGGAAGGTGTGTAAGAAATGCGAAAGGGTCATGAAGCTAAAGATTGTAGGGTGAGTGATGACAGAAGCCTTTAAAGGTAGGTGCTTTAACTGCCACGAGGAAGGGCATCACAAAAATCAATATCCCAAGATGGCTAAGGAAGGATCAAGCGGACAGACCTACGTTATTGAAGTTGTCCCTATTGCTGCTAGTAAGCCACCAAGAGACCAAGAAAAAGCAGCTCTAGAAGGTATAACTTTTAAATTTAGAGTTACTATTCGTACCTTATTTGATTCAAGGCATCACATTCCTTTGTAGCTAGGAATGTAGTAAATTCCTTAAACCTTCAAACCCAGATGGTCAACAGCCCAATAGAGGTTTCCAATCTCATTGAGGGTTCGACCTATCTTTCTCTTATTTGCAGACCTAGTGTTAGACATATGCGACGTTGATTTCATATGTACCGCATTCGTTCTAAATTTCGAGGGGTATGGGTTTATCTTGAGTATGGATTGGTTGTCATATTATGGAGCCATTATTGACTGTGATAAGAGGGTAGTACGATTAAGGACTTGTGGAGGTCGTGACTTAGAAGTTCTTTGTACACCCAAAACTTTAGTTGAGTTAAGCCATTTATACTCACTAAATCTATTTGTTGTTGGAGAGCCATCATCTATACCCGTAGTTTATGAATTTCTTAATGTCTACGAGGAGGTCTCGGGTCTCCCGCTCCATAGGGAGATTAAGTTCTGAATCGAATTGGAGAATGACGCAGACCCGTCGCTCTGCCTTTGAGACATATGGCCCCCAAAGAAAGAAGGCAATTGGATAAGCAAATCTCAAAGCTATTGAAGAAAGGATTCATGCGTAGTACTTTTGAGTGGGGAGCCCATGTTGTTTTTACTACTAAGGCAGACGGTTCTTTGAGACTTTGCGACGATTATATGGAGCTGAACAAGTTGACAAGGAACAATAGGTACCCTCAACCTAGAATAGATGACTTGTTCAACCAACTTGTAAGAGTTAAAGTCTTTTGCTAGTTAGACTTAGCAACGGGATTCCATCAGTTGAGGATCGCATAGGAAATCAAGCCGAAAATTGCATTCCGTACTCCAGATGGGCTCTATGAGTAATGCCTTTTGGACTAACGAATGCCCCAACATACTTTGTGGATTTGATTAGTAGAGTATTTAGAGGGCAACTTAATAAATTTGTCGTGGTATTTGTTGATGATATCTTGGTTTTCTCCAAAGGCAAGAGGGAGCATGAGGACCACCTTAGAGAGGTATTGGAGACCTTGAGAAGAAACTAACTCAAAGTCAAGTTTTCTAAATGCCACTTTTGAAAAAATGAAATCAGGTTTCTTAGGCATATTGATTCGGAACAAGGATTGGATGTGGACCCTGCTAAAGTGGAAGTTGTCCAAGGATGGAAGACTCCTAGTAATGCATCAGAGGTTAGGAATTTTCTAGGGTTCGCAGGCTACTATAGGAAGTTCATCAAGAACTTTGCACAAATAGCAGTCCCTTTAACCCAATTGACTAAGAAAAATCTAGTTCTTATTAGGATGATAGATGCACCAAGGCATTTGAGAAGCTTAAGGATTCATTGACTAATGCATCAATGCTCACTATTCTAAAAGGAACCAAGCCATTTACGGTTTTCACAGATGCATGTGGCACAGGATTATGGGCGGTTCTTATGCAAGAAGGAAAGATAGTTGTCTATGCTAGTAGATAACTGAAGGACCACGAAAAGAGGTATCCAGTGCATGATTTAAAATTGGCAGTCATTGTTTTTGCCTTAAAGATGTGGAGGTATTATCTTTTGGGAGAAAGGTTTGAGCTATTCACTAATCATAAATCACTCAAATGCCTATTTTTCTAAAAAGAGTTGAATCTTAGGCAGCAGAGGCGGATGGATTATGTAGCATCCTTTGACTTTAGTATTAAATATACCCCTGAAAAAGGGAACGCAGTCGTCGGTGCCCTTAGTCGGAGACACGCTAACCTAAGTGCTATATATGAATGGAGACAGTTGGAATTTCTCTCGAATTTTAACCTCCAACTGTCAACAAAACCAATCCAATGTTTTCTAGCAGTTATGGAGATTACACCAGCCTTGATGGATCGTATAAGGCATGAGCAAGTGAAAGATGATGAGTTAGTAGACATTTGATAAAATTGAGAAAAGAAGAGCATTTTCCTATTCTAGGAGGTATTCAGTTGATGCAAAGGGATATTTGAGAAGAGATGGACGTCTTTGTGTTCCAATGATTGATGATTTGATAAGAGATGTGCATATGGAGTGTCACCACTCAATGATGATCATTCATCCCGAGGGAGATAAGATGCACAAGGACATGAAGAGAATTTTCTTTTGGAATGGAATGAAGAGAAGCATAGCTGAGTTTGTTGCTAGGTGTTTGACATGTCAGAAAATAAAAGTTGAGCAAAGAAAGCCTGGTGGATTATTATTACCTTTGGAAATTCCGACTTGGAAGTGGGAACATATTTCAATGGATTTTGTGGAATGATTGCCTAAAAATCAAAAGGGCAATGAGACTATTTGGGTTGTTGTGGACAGACTCACTAAGAGTGCTCATTTTGTTCTGATTATAAGAAATAGGACCAGTGTCTCTCGCACAGATTTATATTAAGGAGATAGTTCGTCTATATGGAATTCCGGTAAGCATAGTCAGTGATAGGGACCCCTTGTTCACTAGCGAGCTTTGGAGGAGCCTACAAACAGCTTTGGGAACTTCTTTGAACCTTAACACGGCATATCACTCACAAACTGACGGACAAACAGAGATGGTGAATAGGATTTTGGAGGACTTGTTGAGAGCTTGTGTCTTAGATTTCGAAGGACATTGGAAGCAACATCTACCTTTGGTTGAGTTTGCGTATAAGAATAGCTATCAAGCGACGATTGGTATGGCCACTTTTAAAGCACTTTATGGGCGGCCATGCAAATCGCCTAGTTGTTGGTGGGAAACCACCGACAAAGTATTACTCAAACCCGATTTGATACATGATATCACGGAAAAAGTAGAGTTGATCGGACAAAAGATGAAGGTAGCGCAAGACCATCATAAATCTTATGAGGATAAAAGAAGGAAAGAGTTTGAATTTGAGGTTGTAGATATGGTGTTTGTTAAAATCTCCTCTCAAAAAAGTTGTTAGGTTTGGCAAGTCTAGAAAATTAACGCCAAAATTTGTTGGGTCATTCAGAGTTCTGGAAAGAATAGGAAAATTGGTGTACCGTGTGGAGCTTCCTGACAAGTTGGCAGGAGTGCATAATGTTTTCCACGTTTCTCACCTTAGGAAATGCCTTTATGACACCGCTAATAGAATAAAGCCTGATCAGTTATGGGATTTGAGATGGAGCCGACGGTGCCTCGTGTCACCGCACGCATTGTGGAGCAAAGTATCAGGACACTCTGCAATAAAATAATTAGGTTGGTTCGAGTACAATGGGAGGACAATCCGGCGGAAAGCACATGAGAGTCCGAGGAGAAGATGAAGAGCACTCACCCAGAGCTTTTCGCTAGTAATTTTTTTCTTCAAAATTAAAATTTTGGTTGCATTGTGTTTGCTAGATTGGATGGTTCTTACACTTTTTCACAATCACTTTATACTCATGTAGAAATTTTTATGCATGTTCAGGATATCTGTGTACATACTTTCATGACACGATTACACATTCACGCTAAGATTGAACTCATTTTAGCATGTCTACAGTACATAATCACATTGCACTATTGGTTGAGTAGATGGTTGTGTTGAGAACTTGATTGTATAACATGGATGCTATTGCGCATTATGATGTTCATCCCTTGGAAGATTTCGGGACGAATCCTTTTTAAAGGGGGAGAATGTAATATCTCGTAAAATGAACCATAAATAAATGAAGTAAATTGAATTAAATATGATAAGAGTTGAATATGGAAATCTTATAGAAGTTGGAATTTGACCACGAAAGTTATTTTGTTGCGTTCGTGGTGAAATTCTGATCTGTTTTCATATATAATATGCTGAAAACGGAGCTCAAACGAAAAAGTTCTGAGTGTTTTAAGTTTTCAGATTTAAATTAATTTAGTTGGAATTCAAATACAAATGAGAATTTAAATTTAGGGTTTGAATTTTAAAAATTAGCTTGGGGGCTGAGTAAACGTTAATTAACGTTTGATTGACGTTTAACATTAAAGTTGATTGAGGGAAGGAAATCAATTAAAAGTAACGAAAATAAAAACATTTTCAAAAAATGTACTGGTTGACCCATTTATTGGGACCGGTCGACCCTAGCGGTCGACCGGTTGAAGGGGCGATAAACCGATCGTGCATGTATAAGGGCAGTGGCGGCTAGGGTTTGGGGGTATGAATGGTCCAGATATCTCCGTTTTAAACTATTTTCATCCTACGGTTCTAGTGCGTTTCAACCCATATAAATAGAACTCTATCCTCTCCACTTTTTATTCATATTATTTTGAGGAATACGACGAAATTCTGCCATTATTATCTCTCTAATAAAATTCAAAAACTCTGTAGAGAATTCATGTAAGAATTCAACTTATTTCTTATTTGTTTCTTCTTCCTTCAATCTATTCTTACCATATTCTTCTCCAATTTTTCTGAATCTAATGAATATATATACATCTTCCTTATTGTGTGTGTATCAAAAGAGAGAAATTCTGGAAGAGATTGGAAAGCTACAAATCCATTTAAGTGAAGCTAAGGCTAATCTGTGAGTGGAAACCTTAGTATTTATTTTCAGCAATTGTTTAGTGTATTTCTTTTTTAATTTGAATATGCCTTCGGATTTTGGGATTTCGAAAATATGACAGACAAAATCCTCCAAAATTCCTTTTTATTTCCAAATGTCAATTCTATGTTGAGACTCTCAATTATTTACATTAATTTGATGGAATTTGTTTCGTTTATGCAATTTTTGATAATTTCATAGTTTATTTCACTTCTCCTCCTTCTTTGGGTCAAATTGTGATTCTTCAATAAAATAAGGGATCTAGATTACGAATTCCATACGTAGTTTACACCACTTATTTTAATCTATATCTTTGTAAGTGAGAAGTTGAATAGAATATAAAGTTTAAATTGCAATTCTTATTGTTTAGAATATTCCATTGAAATGGTGTAGTAAATTGAGTTTCTATTTTATTTACAAGTCCGTGATTGCAGTTTTGGTTATGAATATTTATTCCATGTTTTGGACATTAGAATCCCATGAAATATTGAGATTTTGAAAAAAAATGACTTAAAATAATAATTAGTTAGGAAATTGACATTTAACGCTAGTTTAGAGCGTAAAATTCGTGCATGTAGAACTTATTAGGTGTGAATATTTATTTTTCTCTATTTACGTAATTAATATATAATTATTGCGTATATGGCATAGTTAATTAGGCATTTATTTACGTTTATTTCCCACATTACGAAGGTAATTGATTATGGGGTGAAAATAAGAGAAAACTCTTATATAGCCTAATTATTATTTTAAGGCGCAATAAGAAAGATTTCTTGTAAGGCCTTATTTATGAAATGGTGAGATGTGTGTGTGTGTATACAGAGAGTAATTGAAGTATGGCTAAGTCATAGGGATGCAAGGTCAATAGAGTTACATGACGGAAGTCTATCATTCACTTTGAGGCTGCCAGCAGTTGTTTACACTTTGATTGATGTGAGATATCCTTATAATAAATATTTGTAATGGCGCGAGGTTGGTCCCAAATTCTGTCCAACTAATCGGGCTACCGGTTCCTACGAATAGTTAGACTAATGTGAGACGTCATTATAAGTAATATGAACCATAAGACGAAGGGCCTGCTTAGGGGTCTTAAGGTATTAAGCGGTTGAACCCACCTCTTTTCCCCAGATGAAGTACTAAATGGTCAAAGGGTTACGTTAGATGGTATCTCAATGAGGGGGTCTACATCTGAAAATAGGTATTAAATGATAGGATTTGCCTTAATTAAAGTATTAAATGACCAGAGTCTGCTTATTTTCCACAAGGAAGTATCAAGTGGCCTAAGAGATTCCATATGATGTCAGCTAGATAGTATCATTGAGGTGCACGTCTTGAAAATAGGTATTAAATGACCAGAGTGTCTATTTTCCAATAAAATGTATTAAATGGCTTGGGTACCATCTCTCACATTATTAACTGTTTATGACGTATGATTGGGATATAGGATTCTAGAAACCTACTTAAAAATGGAAGGTATTAAGTGGTTGGACCCGCCTCCTTTTCCTTATAAAGAAGTATTAAATGGTTTAAGGTCTATTTTTGCAGACATATTTTTATTTTGAGATATATTGTCCAAGTACAGTTTAGGTAAAACTCGACGTTCTTATTCACCAAATATTGTTGCTCTGACTCTCTCCTCATTACAACACGGGTTGAAAACGTTGTTTTTAAAAGTGACGCATAGAGACGGAGGTGGTGGACTTGTGGCAGTATTTACCATTTCTATTTGCTTTCATATGTACCCCACGTTTTCAGAGTATTGTTGTAACTTACCTTGTTACAATTTGATGGTATCTTGTATTTTGACATTGTTATGAATTTAAAATAAATGGGTACATTTTACTATTATATTTTGTTCCATCCGCTGTGAGTTTTGAAAGTTTAGTTATGCCTCTGTAATGTTATTTCTTTTTACTACCAACAACTTACCTTAGAATGGATCTAAGTTTCGGTGGGCACTTTCTAGGTCGAAATTTAAGCCTGTTCCGGAGTGGGTTGTTACACATTCTTTTTGTCGAACATAAATTAGTATAAATACACCTAATTCAAAGGAAAATATTAAATAAAACTAATAAATTCAAAAAAAATAGAATAAGAAGAATAAATTTGGAAATAAATAATATTTAAAACAAAATTACTAATAAGATTCAAAATGGAATGAAAAAAAATAGAATATGAAATAGGAGTGGGATTATACAACTTCAAAAATAAAATTTTACGAGGAAGTATCATAAGTAATCATGTAATAAAGCAACATATTTCAAAGGAATAGAATAATAAGAGATGGCAATTTTCTTGTTAATTAATAAACTCATGTTTTGTTAAACAGTCCTACAAACCATTATGCATGTGCTAATATTAACAATAGTATTCAGTAGTCCCTTACAACCATTTCAGTCACTAGATAATATATTTACTAAAATTTTAGTACATACATTCAATATATTTTCATATATTCAGAAATAATTTCTATGTTTATCTTTTTATGTGCACATGCATCACACGTGTACAAAAAATCTACTTTACCCGGTTTTGTAGGTTTTGTAAGTACAGGATTAAGCGAACAAGACCATAACCACAAACTCATATAGCACCTCCTGATTTTATGTAACATTGATTGAATCGAATTAGCTTATACATTATCACTCTTATTAGTTTCTTACACATTTGTCTGTCAAGTGCGAGATATGCAAATGTATGTCCTAACTAAGACTCGTCTCTCTCAAAATTGCATCCATGTGTATTAACTTGTGAGTTTGCATCTGTTTAATGTCATGCCATAGGCAAAAACATATCCAAGATTGCAGCGTATGACGTTACTAAAGAAGAGTAGAGACAGTTGAATCAGTAATGTTTACCTCACTACTACGTTGACCTCCACAAGTTTTATCAGGCATCTTGAATCCAGATTCTTGCTGTTCTGTCATTATCAAGTCCAGCAGATGCAATCATGTTCTCAGTGGGATGGCATGAAACTGAGATAACAGTGTCTGTGTGCCCTTCCAATCTCTGAAGTATGTTTTTGTTATTTAGATCCCATAGAAACACGCAGTTATCCTCAGAGCCGCTTACGATGTACTTACCATTTGTCACAGAGAATGTTGATGTGATGCAGTAAGCCCTGTTGACATGTCCAGTGTATATTTTTACAATTTTACCTTGGTTATAGCTCCATAGTTTCTGCATAAATAGATTAAATGGTAAGTATACAAGTTTACACCCTATTGACGCTATGTAGTAAGCCTTGTTGAAATGTCAAACTTTCCTTAAATTTTATTTTTATTTCTTGAAATTCTGAATGTAGAATACAGTTGAAGGGTTAAAATTTAAATCTGAACCAGGATATTGCGATTCGGAACCTAGATAGAACTGCTCAATTTATCATATTTGATGTGACCCTCTTAAGAAAAAAGTGACATCAGCAAGCACTGTCTATGCGAAAGTTTGCTATGTCTTCAACAAGCAAATAGGAGCCAACATACAACTTAAACTCAAATAAAAATCGTCGGGATAACATAGAATGGGATTGGAACCACTAGAAATCAATGCTTCAGAACGACCGAGGATATTGGAATATAGAGGGAAACACCTTGAAGAAAGCAAGGTTTACAATTTTGGTATCCAATTCCATTTCGATCGGTTAAAAAATTAAGAATTCGATTTCGTTTCGAAAAATTTGGGACAATTCCAGTTCTACCATGACAAAACACCAGATCAGCATTTCTCATATTCAATGAGAACGACAAACACCGACTCTCTATATTTCTCAAGTCTAACGAGAACGACAAACACTGACTTTCTAATAGAATTGATGATAAAACTTTGTCGAGTCATGAATATATCCAGCCTCACATCGGTCCAGACCGCCATAAAGAGAAAAACACGATCAAGTAGAATCATGCAAACCTAGAATTCAACTGCAACTGTGGAACACAATTATCACTCAGGTAAATTGTTATTGAAAAATTGCTAACCATACAATGGGAGTTTATGCATTATGGAGTCTTAGTCGTTGTAAAAGAGATCCTATATTTCTGGATATCATCAAGACGTATAAAGATGAAGAGGGAGAAATGTATTTAGAATGTCTTGTAACTTTGTATTCCAAAGTACTCTCAATAAAGAGGCAATGTTATTGTCCACATGAAAAAAAAGAGCAAACAATATCTGTAATGTTTTCTTATTGCAGTATACTTTGCTATCATGCAAACACTGCTAAAGTAGAAACTACTGAATAATGTCGTACGCACTACTCAACAGGGCAATGAGCAATACAGACAAGGCACTTGCTCCCACAGATACACATATATCTGAGCTACGAAGTCTGCATTTTTCATGCAGAGGGTTAGCTGTCTTGGGGCAGTTTTGAACTACA
The DNA here is from genome assembly GCA_030737815.1 of Allium fistulosum. Lineage (NCBI taxonomy): Eukaryota > Viridiplantae > Streptophyta > Magnoliopsida > Asparagales > Amaryllidaceae > Allium > Allium fistulosum. Next base: position 183,736,312 of record CM060905.1, on the reverse strand, counting down.
CTACCCATCATTTACTTGGGTATGGATGGAATTTAGGGTGTTAGTTGTCATTTGTTATGCCATAGTACAGCTAAGAGACAAGGTGAGTTATTAAAGTTCATATTCCTTTTTCTCTGTCTATATACATATATTTGTGCAGTGGTTACCTCTTTTTCAAACATGATATCCAAAAGGAGGCAATTGTTAATCATGTAGTTCCATTATTAAACAGGTACAGTTATAATGAATTGTTTTCATTCACTTTTTATTCGTAAGACAACTCAACTTTTATCAGTTAAATGCGCTGCTTAAGCATCTTGAGAATAGTCTGGAAAAAACAAAATGAAATATAGTTCAATAAATACATTTATACATATATATTGCTGTTAGAAAGACAGATCAGAATATTTTAGTCATAGAGTTCGTTAATTTAATTTATATTAGTCATGCGGTCCATTTGTTTTTTTTTTCAAATAGGGAAATCCAATTTGGGTTCATGGAGAATTATGGCCAAGAAATTAACAAGGCAACTTGGAAGGATTTTAGTACGTGAAAAAGTATCTCCTCCCTCTTCCATTGGGCCTCTTTTTATCAGATCTGAAACGTAAAGTGGAACAAGAATCATTATTTTCTTCAATAAAGGAATTCCACAAGTTTTCAATAAGCTATGGGACTCCTCACAAATTAATGGAACGTAAGATGGGCTATGTGCTAAATCAAAGGCACGCATAAACAAATTTCACAACTTTTCAGTGAGCATGCACGTGGATGACCTGATTTACATAGAAGATGATGTCAACAAGTTTGTTTCCATGGAAATTCTACGATGAACGAGTTTTGACATGACTGGCTTGGGATTGTTGCACTTCTTTCTTGGCATAGAAAACACATGCTAGTAATCTTATTAATAAAAACAAATATATAAGAGATTCTCATGAGATTCCAAATGAAGAAACAAAATTTATATACTTAGAAGGAACAATAGATTATGGCATTCTTTACAAAAGGTGTGAGAATCCTACCCTCTTTGATTTTACTGATACCACATTTATTTAAACTAATTTCTAAAGAAATCAATTTGAGAGATAATTGAATTTACTGTCATCAAATATAAGCAAACCAGTATTCAGTTAATCCATAATTTATAAGAAAAATTGGTGTATAGGCAGAGGCATAAATTTGCAGATAGGGTCGGTATTATAAAATGTGAAGTAAGATGTACAAATGTCGGTTAACTTCAAAGGATAAAATAGTAACATGAAAGCCCACAGTATATTGCAGTAGGAAACTAAGAACATATCAATCAATCTGTGGATAACACCTATCTAATGGTCCATATGGCTTTATTGTAACAATGAATAGACTCAAATAAATGACTTGGAAATTTTTTCTATATGTTACCTCCAACCGTGAAAGGATGAAAATTTTGTCTGCATAATGGTTATTCTAGGACTAATATGTACTTCTCTTCAAGAGCCCAGAATGATATGAAACTAGTAAGCTTCTTCAAAGTCTGTCGAATGGCTAGGCAAAACAAATACAACACCTGCTGTTATTTATGATCATGAATGATGCTACTTTGCAACAATCTCAAGTCAGTCATATCAAAACTCGCTCATTGCAGAATTTATAGGGAAATAAACATGTCAACATCATCTTCTATGTAAAGCAATGGCCCGTATAAAGAGAAAAGTTGAACATTGTTTAGTCTTGATTTAAATTATGAATCTTTTGGTTACACAATTTAAGATTTAAGTTTAGTCTTGATTTAAAATTTGAACTTCACGAATTATGATTTGAATCAAAATTTGAAAACATTGTTGCCAAGTACACTCCTAAGTTGTAGTGTTTGAATCTGATTTTGTTGGCACGCTTTGGGCTTCTCCACCAATAAGGGAGTGATGATGTAGTGTTTTCTCATCGCAGAGTACACTTTGCTATCATGCAAACACGGCCAAAGTATAAGAATTACCAATCATTCAACATGTTCACTTCACTCTCTCTTACTTTCAGACTGAACGAACGAAAAACGCACCCAGGTAACCCCGAACAAGCCACAAACCACTTTTAATATATATATCTTATACTATAAAGCAAAACTTTGATCAAAGCGGTCAAAGTGAAGCCTTTTTTGAAATACCCAAATTACCCACACCGCAAGTGGAAAATGAAAAAAAGCTTTACGGGTACTTTTGTATTTCGAACACCATCTCATCCACGTTTTAACAACAAATCTTCCCATGTTTCCTCATTTTTTCTCTTTCTTCTCGGTTGAAAACCACTTTACCTCCTCTTCCCCAATTGACAATAACAACGAATCATTACGATATCCACCTCGAGAGGTTCAACAATTTCATTAGACGATCCATGGACAAGAGCACTGCGGCGAAGACGATGGCGCACTAGGGCATCCTCACTCACAGTATCGATTTTCTAAATTCAACTGAAAATTTATATTCTTTACCCTTAATTTGTTTATTTTAAAACTCTATTTCATCGATGTTAATTCCGCACGCAATACAGTGATTCAGATGGCTCTACAGAAGGAGACGATCTACGGACAAGAGCACTGCGGCGAATACGATGGCGCACTAGGGCATCCTCACTCACGGTATCGATTTTCTAAATTCAACTGGAATTTCTATTCCTTAATCTTAATTTGTTTATTTTAAAACTCTATTTCATCGATGTTATTTCCACAAGCAAAACAATGATTCAGATGGCTCTACAGCAGGAGCGGATGACGATCAGTCTATGGAGAGAGATATATACCAAATTAAGGTACTATTTTTTTTACTACTACAGTTTGTATTTTGTTCATTGCTAAAACTACTGCATTTACAATCAAAAAATCATTTAGAGTTGAAGCTACCATCAAGATCCTGCCAGAAAGTAAGAAGAAACTGAAAAATAATAGCTCGAAGATGTGAATGGATTAGTGTCTACAGCGATTTGGGTATCTCCTTCTTTATTTGATTCTTCTTAAAGCATTTCTTCCTTATTCATTTGCATTTGCAGATTTATATGATGAGTATTATTACATTATTCTGCCTATTTTAAGTCTGACTGTCAAAAAACTTTAATTCACAGCTTATTCACTGTTTTTGACTATAAATTGCTTGATTAAATGATGTGCACCCTTAGTAATTATAATATTAAATAACAATCCTATAAAGAACAAAATATAGATATTTTTATTCCATGTTTGATATTAATCCATTTATTTGGTTTGGTTCTCAAATTTCTATGGATAACACTCTGTAGTGAACTTTTCATAGAGTTTGATCATGCAAAATGAATGGCATTTAAGCATTTACTATTCTCTTTGTTACCGATAAGGTTATAGTAATTTCCAATTTTATATTTGACCTTCATCATGTTTGGGAAATCCAATTACAAATGCATGTATTTAATAAGTAATTAATTTTTTTACTATACTGGATTGGTACTTGATGTCCACATATAAATATAAGATTTCAAAAATATTCTTCACCACTTAGTTTGGACAGTCAGTAGACGACAGCTGGCGTGTAGGAAGATCGACTGGATGGAGATTGGTCGTTCATCTAAGCTTCCTACTGCTAAGGGATTTTTGCTATTATTTCTATTTTATTTCTAAATCAATGCGATCTTTTTATCTTCCCTGAAGTTTTTTACGGACGAAATCAGATCTCAACGAATGAAGTAACGATAGCATAACTTTGGCTTAGTAGTAAACATCACTTAATCCCATAATACGTAAAGTTGAACAATCTATTGGATTATAGATGTTGAATCTAGCAATGGGATGTCGTGTTGCACTGTGATCACTAAACTGAAACTGAGAATGGACCATGTTTTCATATTGTTAACTTTTAAGCTTCTTTATCACATTTATTTTTCATGGTTGGAATACAAGAAATTTATTGTTTTGCTTATTCAAAACTTACTTATCTCATATCTTGCAACTTGGTGGTTTCGATATAATTAATTGCTTTTGTCATTTGTTGCTAGCTTTGGCATATATCTTTGAATACAGCTTTAACAACCTATTATCACTTACAAAAAAAGATTTTTAAAACCGATCTTATACTCAAAAACTACAATGCATTATGCACAATATAATCCTTGGGCGAACCGGTATCTTCCGGAACAACTGATCATGGAGGAAACTACGAAGCTGAATTATACTTGAATCTATAGCTAGAATAACGTTTATACAGACTACTGAAAATGCATATAATCAGTCGGAGCATAAAATATGCCTATTTTTTCCATCAATACTATTGTTAAATGCTCGGTTAAATAATCTAAGTGACCCTAATTGGATTTGTGAGCAAAAATAAAATAGGTGTACTTGACACTGAGCAATAATTCACCCTTGAAATTGTTAGCCAACATGTATGTCGTAGAAGTACGTCTGTAATATAACAATGAAAGCAAAAGAAGATTACACTTTAAACTTTAGTTGTTCAGTTAACAAACAAAAACATAAAAAATAAATATGCTAACTGATACATGTCAGATGCATAACAAATACAACGATATGTGGACATAATGCATAGTGTATTTTCATTGTGCGAGTGTTTGTTCTGCATGACCATGCATTGGCCTCTTAATAATTATGTATACTGTATTCACTTATCCTACTTTAAACTTTGAAGTTTGCGACATGTTTATTTATACACACACAGAAAGACCTCTGTGCACTCGCATGCATGCGTAAGTACTCGCAAAAAGAAAACATATCGTGTGTGTATAATGACTACAGACGTGATGCTATTGCGCAATATATGAAACACATAGTAATTGTTTTCTCATTTTGAACCAATGATAAGAGATTGCCCTAATCACTTGGGTCGTCCTAAGTACACCAGTGGGTTAGTCGCTTGCATAAATTTTTTTATATACTGTATTATGTACTAACTTTAATAATGAAATGTTAAGCTAAAGGCCCAAAATGGCATCCACTGATAGTATTTTTAGTACTCAAGCTAATGTTGTTGGAATATCATTGTCATATAATCTAAAAAACATATTTACCTTTCAGTAACATACCATATCATTATTATACTACTTTATACTATTTTTCATGTCATTTTCGGTAAATTATATTACTTAATACTATTTTTTTATTATTAATATTAACTTTAGTATCTACTGTCATAACAATTTCAGGATGGAAGCTTTCAAACAATAAGATCGAGTGATGGTAACGGCATCCGAAATTGAAAGATAGCGTCTAACCGATATCCGTCCTTGAATAACAGTGAGATCTTAAAATTATCTCTCTAAACAACTTCAAGGTACTCTATTTGTGTTTCAATAACTTAACATATGTATCTTTTTCTCTTTACTGCTTTTGCGATTGATTCATTCTATTGTACTGTAATAGGTTGTTAGTTCCATCTATATTCAGACAGATGATAAAGAATACTTCTATGAATATGTAATGGAAATAGGAATATTTGTTTCTGTAACTACGTTTAATATTTTTAATAGTTTTCTTTTAGAATTCTTCATTGTGTGTTTTGAGAGATTTCAGTTGAATGGATTGCTTAAATTTTGTGACTTATCTATTTGCCAAAGGAAAAATATTTGCAGAATGAAATCTTCAAATGTAATGAGCATAAGTTCTTAATTAATTAAGGAAAATATGTTTTCTTTTAGTATTATTCTACTGGCATTACAAACTAATATTTATATATGGATAATTACGTGTTATACTCATATGCAGCTTTTAGATTAAGTTGAATTTTGAATAAATTCTTTATAACACCATCAAAAACGATTGGGAAAAAATCATTTTTATTAAGAGTGGGTGTCGTGGTGAGGATAGTGGTAATTCAAGAGGGAGTATGGCATACCTTGATAATAATGTTTGTTTTTTAGTGCTATAAAATAGCGAAAAAAATGTTTATATTTACAAATTTATTTTCTTATACTTTTCAGGGAGATCTGCATACGAGTTTGCAAAAGGACGCATAAAGGCGATTGATGGTGATACATTTTCTGCTGCAATAGCCAGTATGTATTATGCTGCACAAATTGTTATTTTTGGGTTACATGTATATTTCAAGGCCTTTGATTGCTTTTTCAATTTTCTTTTCCAGTAAAAATCAAGTGTTGTTGCCTTATATTTGTTGTTGCAACATATAAGTCCATATTTTATTGTGTATGTTAGTCAGTATATGTGAGTAAATGGCTGTGTTATGTATGTAATTTGCGTGAGTTTTTATGTGTTGAGCATGAGTTTGATTGTCAATTATATAACGCATGGTGTTCAAAATATGATGCAACTGCTATTTGATCTATATGCATTACTGTTGATAACTTATGTACTACTATCTGATCAAAACTCAATACATTAGTATAAGTTTTAAAATATAAACAGAACATACTCGGTTTAGATTGATTTTTGAAACTATAAGAAAAAAAAATTACCATTTGATCATATATTGAAACAAGAAGCAACATAATTATGGGTTTGGGCGAGTGATTAAACTAAACCATGAAAAGAAATTTTATTTAACAACAAGATATATTTATTTGTGTGGAACTAAATATCGTTTCACCTAGAATTATATAGTACAAAGGCCTGTGAATATTAGCGTGTGCTATATATAACATGTACTCCCTATACGTTGCACCAGTTCAATTCAGGATCCAACATCATGGATTACAAATTAAGTACCTATGTAGTCTAATAGGTCAGAATCACATAGGGTCCACAAGTCACTTATTAACCTACCAAGTACAAACAATATCAAAAGTTACAACATTTATCTTTTTCCCTGCTGTTCACTTACCATGTCTTCTGGCCATATATTCCAGTACAGCTTCTATAAATTACAGCACTATGTTAACTTTGTGTATATATGGAACAAAAAAATTTCCAACTATATTACTACAATTCAGTTTTAATTCAGTTTTACTTAACATCAAAAACCTCTTAAAAGACGTTTTAACTCCGCTATCAAATTATTACTGATGCCGGTCTCAAGCCCGGAACAAGGAGGAGAGAAAACAATTAGCACAACTATACTTCGTAGTTGCAATTTACTTTCATATAGTATGCGAGCTACAATATATCCTATTGTCTCCCAAAATGCTACCTTATCTGCTTCAGCTTAACTATTATATCTACTGAAGAAAATATTCTACTTCTATTACAAATCAAAGTTGTTGTCTACTGAACAAGCCAGAATAATCCATAGTTCCATAGGCTTATTACTTTTCTTTTTGGCTACTTACCGTCGGTCTAATTTACAACATGTTTCCATGTTTGATACGAAAGTTCCTTACACACGTCTACCAAATGTGGATGCATTTTGAATTAGACAGTATCCAAAAAATGCAACATTACGTACACGTCAAAGTCATTTTATAAAATTCAACATAACCCCACAACCATTGTTTCCTAATACCAGTTTTTCCTACGCATGTGCATCGCACGTGCCAACCTACTCGTATATATAAAAGAATATAACGGTGAAGTCTTCACCGTTATAATCAAAACTTAATTATATATTTCAAGGCTAAATATTATAATGGCAAGGAGTTTGCCGTTATAATATTATAACGGCAAAGAGATAAAAACCAATCCTCTTTCAGTTTACTGGCCACTGAATCGCTTCGAACCAGCCACGGAGAAGTGAACAAGCCACACCTGATTGTTCAGTGGTTAGTTTTTCAACTGAACAAGCCATTGTTGGTCGTGCTCTAAATTATCAAATAACATCCTATCAAATACTCAACAGAGCACCAAGCAATACGGACATAAGAAAAAAATTAACATACCAAAGTACTATCAAGTGTAGCAATCAAAACAAACTTGCCATTAGGGGCAAACTCAGCTGCAGAAACACCAGGAACAGGGACCTGCATGGCCTTCTCCTCTCCATTATAAACCTTCAAACACTCACCTGTAGAGACGTTCCAAATCCTACAAGTCCCATCGTGACTCCCACTCACAATCACCGCCCCATCCCTGGGCCACGCCACAGCCGTGACAGGCATCCCATGCCCTTCAATCGTCCTCACACATTTCCCGCTCCTCATATCCCAAATCCTCACCGTCTCGTCAAACGATCCAGAAGCTATCAGATCTACCTGAAAGTTGAAAGCACACGAGAATACGAAGTTCGAATGGCCCCGTAGTGTGCGGATACAGTCGAAGGAAGGTCCTTGGGTGGAGTAGATCTTCAGGGTGGTGTCGTCCGAGGCAGAGGCGATGTACAGAGAGTTGGAGGAGATGGAAAGATCATTGATTCCGGCTGAATGGGCGGGGATTTTGGTAAGAAGAGTGGGAGGGGAAGAATAATGGCGATTTGCATGGTTCAGGGAGTAGAGGATGATGGTGCAGTCGAGGGAGGCGGTGGCCAGAAGCTGAGAGTCCGGTGAGAATTTGACACAGGAGAGGGCGCGGCTGTGGTCGGAGAGAGTGTGTTGTAGGCGGTATGGTTTGTACGATGGCGCCTGTTGTTTCGATTCGAGCTGAGAGGACGACATTCCTTATTATTGATTTAGGGTTTAATAATTTGGGAACAATTATTCTAGGTTTTAACGTTCTTGAAAGAGTTGCTGAAAAATCTTCATACGTTAAAAAATTTAAGAATTTCTACAAAGATCCTCTTCAAATTAATTTTTACCTGGAACAGTTGTTTCTTTGTCGGTCCATATTAAAATTCAAAAATTATCAAATTAACTATAATTTTCTAATCAAAATTCGAATTGACATAAATTTACTAAAAAAAATTGAAGTTGATGAGATTTGAGTTCGCGGTTATAATTTTAAGAAGATAGAGAATTATAATTAATTATAGTTAACTTGATAATTTCAACGAATTTCTATCAACTCGAAAGTTAATTAGAAAATTGTAGTTAATTTGATACTTTTTTGACCCTCGATATACAAAAATGTTAGATCATGTCATTAAAAATATCTTTCTAAACGATAAAAGTTAAAGATATGTCAGAATGACCTGCAAAGAATCAATTATTTAAGTTGATAGATAAATTCGAAGTTAGGTTCTTTGTAAAGTTTGTATAAATTTAAATATTTTGCATCAACAATAACCGTGGGCATTTAAAGAGGTTTTATGTTGTTCTTTAATTATTACTTTATGTGGCATTAGGGAGTATATTAGTTGGTGTATATAGTAGCGTCCATAAAGAACGAATGCTTATTTTCTTTATAAAAAAAAAGAGAGGTGGATGTATAAAGAGTTCTCTTTATGCTTATTTTCTTAAAAAATCAAGAAAATGAGAAGTGGATGTATAAGGATAAGAGAAGTATTTTACAAATATTGTCGAGTGAGACAAAAGGTGAGGGATAAAAAAAGAAAAGTGGTACCACCCCAGATATGTACAGTTTGTGTAGCGACTATGAAATTCGAACACTTCATCTTCGAATATCGAAAAGTTTTGAAATATAATTAAATGTTATAAATATGATTTTATAACCTTGTTAGACATCATTTAATTAATGAATATTGATAAGAAACTTGTTTTTGAAAATTGTTTATAAAAATATATTTTTCGAAGAAAAATCGATAATGTGACCAAAAATCGGTTTATCGATAGACAGCTTTTCGATCGATATAAGTTGTTCGAACTTTTGTGCATTTGTCTATTGATCAAATGAACACGTTAAAAATTAATTAACACACGTATCTCTTCATAAAGCTTGGAATGTTCTAGAAGCTTCCATATAAATAAGAGATATTATTATGAGAAGGGTATAATGATAATTAACATAAAGGAGAAGTGATGTAAAGGAGAAGTGATGGGAGGTGAAGCTTCCATGGCATTGGGGGGGTGAGTGCAAGCTTAAAGAACACCTTATGAAGACTATAAAAGGAGGGGTATACCCTTAGGAATTAATCACAAATTCACAAACCAAAACCAAGCTTCTCTAATGGCGTCTTCATCTTCTTTCCCTCTTATGTTCTAAATGAAATAGTTGCAAATCAACTCTAATTCACTTCAAACTTTGCCCCAAGCCTTAGTACAATATTAGAACACCTTTCAGCATATCAAAACTTGAAGAAGTGAAGCCATACTTTCACCCCACTTGAAGGCCGTGAGCAAGTGTGTGAGAGAGGAAGGCTAGGAGCAAGTGAAAAGAGGAGGAATGAGGAAGGAAAGGAGGCCGCTAGCTTGGTTTCTTAGATCTTGGTGATTAGTGAGGTTAAAGGTGAGATAACATCTCACTTTGAATGGAAAATATAACATATATATGTTGTATTTTGATTGTGTTTAAATTGTTGAATTGTTGTTGACATACGTTAAAACATTAGTTTGGATTCTTACTTTAAAGTAAATGACATATGTGATCCATGTACATGGACTTGAACGAATTTGGAATGGACTTGAATAGAATTGTATGACTTAAGACAAGACCTTGAACAAAGCACATAGGTTATAGATGAAATTTGGTTTAGATTGGACTCGGATTTAAAAGTGCACTTATGGCGATAGTCACTATAGATGCAGTTGTAAATTGCCTTATTTTTTGTGATTTCTATGGAATTTTATAGAGAGATCCTTATGGGTTTCTCATCATATTTATAATGTTTTATATGTATGTTTGTTGCTATTAAAAGCTTGAATAGTAAAAAGTTAAGTGCTATCTCAAAAAGTGGACAAAACTTCACTTCTGCAAAACTACCTCGTTTAACCTTGATTTTGGACTTTAAAAGGTTTGAAAAGATATTTAAATTTAAGTATTTAGTTCATTCTTTTTACAAGTGTTTACTAACTCATATTAGAGTATTTCAAAAGTAGTTTGAGATATTTATAAATTTGTAAGAATTAGTTGTGAATTTTTAAAGAAAGAATATTTTATTAAAATATATAGAAAACTGTTGAATCATAAGTTTTGATTCATGACAAAGAGCACAAGTCAGTAAATGAGACTGTATGGGCAAGCGACAAAAAGAGAAAGAAATATGCTGTTAAAGCTACAAAGGGGACAAGGCTACAAAACTGAGTATAGTATATTTGTCGAAGTTTTTAGTCTTAGAATTGTTAAAATCTATCCTCAAGTAGTTCACTTAAACCAAAGTTGTTTTAAGCTTTAAACTCTTTTAACATATATGAGAACTATGCACTGACTGTCAAGTCAGTCGACTGACCAAATATGGCCAGTCGACCGAATCTGCCCATGTGCACAAAAACTCTCTATTTTTATACAACTTTGAACATTCAGTTGACTGGTCGTTTTGGGTCAGTCGACTGAATTAGTTCAACAGCTATTTTTCCTGAATGGACTCTTCCATTTGTCAAGAGATACGATCTAAATTAAAGAGGTATGGATGCTTCTTTTGATCAGACCTCTTCGTGAATGGTTACAGCTCTTTATCTACTATATAAACATACAAAATTCACTTCACAAATCACCGAATTTCATTTTACTTTCTGATCATACTCTCTACTATCTCTGCATTCTGAAAAGCAATCACTACTTACATATATTGCTTGAATCTCTGAATCAATTAACTTATTCTTCGATTCAAAGCAATATTCTCCTTTCTAAATCTTTACGCACACATATATACTTGAGGAAAAGAATATAGGAAGGTTGTACCATCAAAGACAAATCAGTGTTATCAAGAACACAAAGTGTTAAAGCAATTTTATTGAAACTGTTGAAGTCCTGTTCGGTTGTTCAGGCGGGTAAAGCCCTCTTTCGATTGTTAGAGGCAGAAAAATCCTGATCGGTTGCTCAGGTGTTGTATACCTATTCCTCCGGGTTAAGTGAGGGGTTATTGTGAGAAATTCCAGAGGAAAGTCTGGGACTGGACATAGAACGGGAAGTTCGAACCAGTATAAAAACTCCTGGTGTGCTTATTCTTATTTACTTTACTATTATTATCCGTTTCCGCATTTAGATTATAATACATTCCATATTACACGATCGTAAGTGATATCTAGCCACACAGTATTAATAATACGGCATAGTAGTCACTTTCATTTGGTATCAGAGCAAGGCATCTTATAACCGTTACACAGTTATTTGATAATTATTTTTTTGCTAATATGGAAAACAATACCAGCACAAGCACTGTCACTAACACTAGTTTTATTGAAGGTCAATCCACTGGACGACCACCACTATTCAATGGCATGAATTACACTTATTGGGCTACACGTATGAGAATTTATATGCAAGCAAATGGTTTTGATTCATGGAATATCACACAATCTGAATATAATATACCCACAACTGAATATTCTACATGGTCAAACACAAAAAAATTAAATGCTAATGCAAATGCTAAAGCTATGAATATGTTGTTTTGTGCCTTGGACAAAAATGAGTTTAATCGTGTTAGTGTGTGTAATACTGCATATGAAATATGGCGAACACTGAAAATAACTCATGAAGGTACTAACAAGGTTAAACAAAGCAGGATATCTATGCTTAAAAATCAATTTCAAAATTTTAAAATGAAAGAAAATGAGTCCATTAATGATATGTATTCCAAATTCCAAGATATTTATCATTCATTATTAGGACTAGGAGAAAAATTTACTGACTTTGATATAGTATCAAAAATCCTAAACTCTTTAACGGATGAATGGGAAAGAAAGGTTCTAGCTATTGAAGAAGCAAACGATCTTTCTACTATGAAACCAGAAGAGTTAATAGAAAATCTAATGTCATATGAAGTAAATTTGCAGGCAAAGAAAGTTCAAGCACATGATAAGAAGAATCTAGCTTTTCAAGCAGAACAAGATGATTCTGACTCAGATGAAGAGGATATGGCATTTATTGCTAAGAATTTCAAAAAGTTTTTGAAATTCAAAAAGAATAACAAGTTCAAGAGTTACAAAAATAACTCTAGCAACAACAATAATAGCAATAAACCATCATCTTCTGTCCTAGAATGTTATGAATGTCACAAAAAGGGTCATATGAAGAAAGATTGTCCAGAGAAACAGAAAAATAAATTCAAGAAGAAAGCATTTTATGTAACATGGGATGATTCAAATTCTTCATCATCAGAGAGCGACAGTGACAGCGACACAGAGCAAGCAAATGTATGCTTCATGGCTACAAATGATAATGTAAGTGAACTAAGTTTTGATGATTTGGTTGAACTTAATTCAGAACCAGTGGAATTTGCAAAACAAACAAAAAGGCAAAATAAGGAGTTACAAGGAAAACTAAATAGATCTGAATTAGAAATTAGTATGCTAAGAGATGAAAAGAAAATTCTGGAATAAGAACTTGAAACATCTCAAGAATCTAATTCTAATTTAGCATCTCAACTTTCTATGATAACTCAGGAACTAGAATTTCAGAAAAATAAAAATGATGATTTATCAGTTGAAATTAATGATTTGAAATCTAACACTAAAGTATTAGGGTTAGAAAAATCTAGTCTCAAAACTAAGTTAGAAGATATTAATAAAAATATTTCTAAATTCAATAAAGGACGAGAAAATCTTTCTACAATAATAGAAAATTCTCAGGCTACCTCAAATAGAATGGGATTAGGATATAAGAAAATTGAAAATCCAAAGAAATCTGGAAAGTTTAAAAATAAATTAAAAACAAAATTAGGAAAGATTTAAATAAAACAGTTTCTAAAGATTTTAAAACTATTAAAATATGGATTCCTAAAACAAATAATAACTTAATTAGGAATAAACATACCAAAACATTTATGGAAACTGTTCATAAAAATAAGAATTATATTTATAAAGGGAATTCTGAACCTTCTTGGGTTTAGTTTCCTAAGACCTAACTCTTAGGACCCTAAAAAGAAAAGTGGGTACCATCTTAATCTTTATTTTTTGCAGGTACCACTTAAAAAGAGAGGAAAATGGATTTTAGACAGCGGTTGCTCAAAACACATGACTGGTAATAAAGGCATGTTAACAAACATAGTCTACTCAAATGGAGGATCGGTCACTTTTGGAGATAATTCAAAAGGATATATCATCGGCAAAGGCGATGTGAGCAATAACGGTATCTCTAACTCACCACTCATTACGGATGTTTTATTAGTTAAAAACTTAAAACATAATTTATTAAGCATAAGTCAATTATGTGATAAAGGTTTTAATATATCTTTTTCAGAAAATAAATGTAATATTTTTTATAAAAATCAAAATTTAATTTTTGAAGGTTTAAGAGATAGAAATATTTATATTTTAAATATGAATATAAATTATAACACAAATATGTGTTCAGTAGCTACAGAAAATGATTCTTGGCTATGGCACAAAAGATTTTGTCATATAAATTTTAATACTATTAATAAAATAGCTAAAAATAAAATTGTTAAAGGATTACCTGATATGAAATTCAAAATTGATAATATTTGTGATGCATGTCAGTTAGGAAAATTAACAAAATCTTCTTTTAAATCTAAGAAAATAATATCTACAACACAACCACTTGAACTACTACATATGGACCTTTTTGGACCGACTCAAGTTCAATCTATTAATCACAATAGATATGTGTTTGTTATTGTAGATGATTTTTCAAGATATACATGGACTATTTTTATGAAACATAAAAGTGATACTTTTGAAAATTTTAAAATTTTTGTAAAGAGAATTCAAAATATAAAGAATTTTAAAGTTAAAAATATTAGAAGTGGTCATGGAGGTGAATTTGAAAATGAAGCTTTCGAACATTTTTGTAATAAGAAAGGAATTAATCATAATTTCTCCTTTCCTAGAACACCACAACAAAATGGAGTTGTAGAAAGGAAAAATAGAACATTATAAGAATGTGCACGAACTTTATTAAATGGAAGCACTTTACCTAAGTATATTTGGGCAGAAGCTATTGCAACTGCATGTTATGTTTTGAATCGTGTTTCTATTCGATCATTAACAAAACATACTCCATATGAACTTTTAAATGGTAGAAAACCTAATATATCTTATTTCAAAGTTTTTGGTTCAAAATGTTTTATACTTAACACTAAAGATCAGCTTGGCAAATTTGATCCAAAATTCGATGAAGGAATATTCATAGGATATTCGGAAAGAAGCAAAGCTTATCGAGTTTTTAATACGAGAACTAAAGTAATCGAAGAAACTCTTCATGTTTCATTCGATGAAAGTGTCAACATTTCTTCTAAAATTACAAATTTGGAAAATAATTCAAATAAAATTCTGTCAAATAATTCAGAAGATGATGATATTATTTTTCATAACAATAATTCTGATGTTTCTTTAGAAAATGAAAATACTATTAATAATGATAATATAATGAGATCTCCTCCAAGAATTCTTAGAAATCACCCTGTTCAAAATATAATTGGAGAAATAAATTCAAATGTAAGAACAAGACATCAATTAAATCAAATGGGCCATATAGCTTTTCTCTCTAATATAGAACCTAAAAATATTAAGGAAGCCTCAACTGATGACTATTGGATTATAGCTATGCAAGAAGAGCTAAATCAATTTGAAAGAAACGAAGTTTGGGAATTAGTTCCTAGACCAAGTGATCAATCAGTCATCGGTACAAAATGGGTTTTCAAAAACAAAGCTGATGAACATGGTAACATTACTAGAAATAAAGCTAGATTAGTAGCACAAGGTTACAATCAAGAAGAGGGAATAGACTATGAAGAAACGTTTGCTCCAGTTGCAAGACTAGAAGCTATACCTATTCTATTGGCTTTTGCATGTTTTCATAACTTTAAATTATATCAAATGGATGTTAAAAGTGCATTTTTAAATGGTTTTATAAAAGAAAATGTTTATGTTGAACAACCTCCTCTTTTTACTCATGAAAAATTTCCAGATCATGTTTAAAAACTTGAGAAAGCTTTATACGGTTTAAAACAAGCACCTCGTGCTTGATATGATCGACTTAAAAGCTATCTACTAGAATCTGGTTTTGAGATTGGAAAAGTTGATCAAACATTATTTATTAAGAAAGCTAATCAAGATATTTTAATTATTCAAATATATGTTGATGATATTATATTTGGTTCAACAAATGAAAAATTATGTCAGAAATTTTCGACTATCATGACAAATGAATTTGAAATGTCACATATGGGAGAACTTTCATATTTTCTTGGACTTCAAATCAAACAATTACAAAATGGCATTTTTATTAATCAAGAAAAGTATTGTAATAATCTAATTAAACGATTTAGTATGGAAAACACTTCTGCCAAACCGACTCATATGAGTACAACTATACATCTCTACAGAGATGAAAATGGTAAGAGTGTCGATCAGAAACTATATCGTAGCATGATTGGATCATTACTTTACTTAACTGCTAGTCGACCTGATATTATGATGAGTGTTTGTTTATGTGCTCGATTTCAAGCAAATCCTAAAGAATCACATATGCAAGCAGTTAAACGTATAATTCGTTATCTTAGCAAAACCAAAGATTTAGGATTATTTTATCCAAAAGAATGTCCTTTTGAATTAGTATCTTATAGTGATGCTGATTTTGGAGGAAGTCGGACAGATAGAAAAAGTACAAGTGGAACTTGACATTTCATTGGACGATCCTTAGTATCTTGGTTTAGTAAGAAACAAAATTGCGTGTCACTATCGACATGTGAATCAGAGTATATATCTGCAGCTTTAGCATGTTCTCAAGTAATCTACATGCAACAAACATTACAAGATTTTGATATAAAATTAAATAAATCTATAATATATTATGATAACACTAGGGCAATAAATTTATCTAAAAATCTTGTCAATCACTCACGAACTAAACATATCGACATTCATCATCATTTTCTTCGTAATAATATTGAAAAGGATATAATAAATTTAGAATTTGTAAATTCTGAAAATCAGTTAGCTGATATTTTCACTAAACCTCTCAATGAAAATTGTTTTATAAAATTAAGAAGAGAACTAGGTATAATTTCTTTAAAAGAATTATAATTTTTTTTTTCAAAAATATTTAAAATATTCTTCTTGATACTCGAACTCATCACCTTGAGTTTGATAAAAAAAAATTATCTTTTTATAAAGAATTTTCAGCCACAAATTCTTGGTTACATTTTCATCCTCATTTTTTTTCAGTTTGTACGTAAAACCATCAATCTTTAACTGAAAATTTTCCTATATATATTATCTCAGACCTCAGCTTTTCATTCAACATCAAAAAAATTTGTCTCAATCAAATTATTATTCTCGACAAAAATTTCTTATCTACTTTCAAAGGAAAAAATGTCTTCACAAGAATCATCAAATGGCTCAGCCTATTCTTCGATCGATTTTTCTACACCATCATCTGGATCGACAAGTCTACCTACACCTACTCATGAACCTGCTAGACCATCAAATTATAACACGGGTTATACTCCCGAGAAAAAGAAAGCAAGACGTTTTCTATTCTTTGGTTCTCCTCAAACCAAACAAAAAAATTGATGATTTGCATCATTACCAGAGGGAATCTATAACGCTTCAGCGAGAGATGTACTATGAACAAAAAATGAATTCAAGACGTCTGAGTTTTCTGGAGCAGATAGGATGGAAATTCTGCGGCTCATCTTCCTCTGCGGTTCATCAACCTACACCATCATCCTCTCGGAATCCATGGGATAGGTCGCCACAAGCTCCACCTGTCTCTCCGAATTCATGGGAACGTGGAAACCGTTGGTCACCACTGCAACCATATGTAGAGAAGAAGAAGGATGAACCGACAAAATCAAAGTCTCCATCATCTTCTTCTTCCAAATAATTTTTTTTACTTTCTAATTATTATTTTTATTCTACTTTGTACGCATTTTGTTAACATATGGAATATAATATTTGTTTGTATACAAAAATACTGAAAATGCTTCAAAGACATATTCAGTCGATTGAAATATAATAACCAATCGACTGAATCATTACATAGAAAGTATTCTTACTATATTCAGTCGACTGAAACAATATGGCCAGTCGACTGAATCTGAAACAGAAAGTTTCGGGATACTGGTTCAGTCGACTGACCATATTCGACCAATCGACTGAATTGAAAACTGTGAATTCTTTTCACCTTTTTACCCACCTTTTTAACACTTAAACACTCTATCTTCTCTTTCACTTTATACATTTACCCTCTCACTTCAGAATTCTAAAACCCTAGACCCCAAATTTTTCCAACTTTCTTCTATTTTTATCAAAATCTATGGCTGCACGTCAACCCAAGAGATCTAGACATGCCTCTTCTTCCCACTCTGAGCTGATTGATTCTCAAATTGCTCAATGGCTCTACAATGCTACAGCGGTCCAAAGGTGGAATAAAATGAAAGAAGCACGATTCTTTGAAGGTTCTTTTTTTGTGTTTCCTGATTTTGCTCCATATAGGATTCAAGAACTCGCAAGGAGAAGTAATCTAGAGTCTCTCCTAGATCACAATTCGAATAATATCAAGATAAATCACACCTTGGTAAAACTTTTCTATGCTAATTTGAATTTAGGTCATCAAAACCCACGTAATCGTGATAATTGCGTTTGGAGTTTGGTATGTGGTCGACAAGTTTTTCTTTCCTTAGATAGAATTGGTCATATTCTTCATACTACAACTGACGGTATTGCTTTGGACGAATTGAATATACCTATCGGGGAAAGAGATGAAGTAAGTCATCGTTTCCTAAAAGATGACATGACCGAACTTAAGTCTATTAGACTACGACCTACAGCTAGAATTATGCATCGAGCTTTAATGCACACGGTTCTTCCCCGTACTGGCTCTTATGAGCTTGTATATCCAAATAACTATAGAGCATTATATGCTATTTGGGGAGAAGTTCAAATAAATTGGCCTAAACTACTTCTAGATGAATTCTTGTCTTTTAACCAAGGTCGTATGAATATTATTTATTTTGGAGAATATATTATGTGGCTACTTATGGTTCTCCAGGTTCCTATTCCGAAATCTGATACTTCTATTCCCAAAACTTTGAATAGTCGCACAATAAGTCTTATGAAATTACCACCAAGACCTCTATCTATAATGACTTTTCAAGAATGGCAATCTCGGCCACGACAAGAAATTTCTACTCCACAGCATCAACAATCCAGAGATAACATTCGAACACCAAATCCATCCCAAAGCACTCAGGAATCTATTGATTTAATTGCAAGAAATCAAGTTATTTTGGATTCTCACATCAAAAATCTTGATAAGAAAATTGACAAAAAATTTGACAAAATCAAGAGTTTCTTCGAGATTTTATGGGATGCGATATCTTGTTCCTCTTCCACCACTACTAAGACTTCTCAACGTGATCCAGGCAAACGTCCAGCTCCTCACTTCACTTGGTCAACATCAGAAGAACATACTAGTTCCGACACAAGTGGCAATGGAGGTGGCAGACAGTTTGTGGGAAGATTCTCCAGAGGAAAAGGACCAATGCAAGTTGAAGAAGAAGAAACAGAGTCTTCCTCTGATTGATGTTGTTGTTTCTTGGTAATAGTAAGCTATATTTATATTTCAAACATTTTATGAGTTTGTATAAGCATTCAACCAAGTTAAATGCATTACAACCAAGCTTATAGTAAGCTATATTATTGTCATCTTTGATGCATTCAACCAAGTTAAATGCATCAAAGATGACAATAATAGACTTTTGGTGAAGGACGAGGAGATAAAAAATAGACGAAGAGATTATTTCAACAAACTATTTAATGAAGAAGGTGATAGCACTACGATCGAGATAGACGACTCTTCTGATGACACTTGCAGACATTTTGTTCGGGGAATTCAAGAATCCGAGGTAAAGGTGGCACTAAAACGGATGAAAGCAGGCAAGGCATTGGGGCCTGATGACATCCCCATTGAGGTGTGGAGATGCCTTGGAGATGCAGGGGTAGCATAGCTAACTAAGTTGTTCAATAATATTTTCAAATCAAACAAGATGCCAGATGAGTGGAGGAAAAGCATACTAGTTCCAATTTTTAAGAATAAAGGAGATATTCAAAGTTGCACAAACTATAGAGGAATTAAGCTTATGAGTCATACAATGAAGCTTTAGGAGAGAGTCATTGAGCATAGACTAAGGAGAATGATAAGTGTTTCAAAAAACCAATTTGGCTTCATGCCTGGGAGGTCGACCACATAGGCGATTTTCTTAATAAGACAACTTATGGAGAGGTTTAGGGAGCAAAAGAAGGATCTACACATGGTATTTATCGATTTGGAGAAAGCTTATGACAAGGTACCGCGAAAGGTGATGTGGTGGGCCTTGGAAAAGAAGAGAGTCCCAACAAAGTACATTACACTTATCAAGGATATGTACGATGATGTTGTGACTAGTGTCAGAGCATGCGATGGTGAAACCGATGACTTTCGCATTAACATAGGATTACATCAAGGGTCAGCTTTGAGCCCCTATATTTTTGCTCTAGTGATGGATGAGGTTACGAAGGGTATACAAGGTGAGATTCCTTGGTGTATGCTATTTGCTGATGATGTTATGCTAATTGATGAAAGTAGGATTGGGGTTGATAGACAACTGGAGCTGTGGAGACAGACTTTAGAATTAAAGGGTTTTAGGCTTAGCAGTACTAAAACAGATTATATGAAGTGCGGGTTCAGCGGTGTCAGGTCGGAAGATGGAGATGTCACTCTGGCTGGACAAATAGTTCCCAAGAAGGAATCATTTCGATATCTAGGATCAATGCTGCAGTATAATGGTGAGATTGATGAAGATGTTAGTTTTAGAATTCGAGCGGGATGGATGAAATGGCGACAAGCATCAGGGATTCTCTGTGACAAGAAGGTCCCACAAAAGCTTAAAGGAAAGTTCTACAAAACGGCAATCAGGCCTGCGATGTTGTATGGTGCAGAATGTTGGCCTACTAAAAGCCAACACGTCCAAAAGATAAGCGTAGCAGAGATGCGTATGCTACGATGGAGCTGCGATCATACAAGAAGAGACCAAATTAGAAATGATGAGATACGTGATAAACTTGGAGTAGCACCAATTGAGGAGAAACTAATTCAACATCGCTTAAGATGGTTTGGACATCTTCAACGAAGGCCGCCCGAGGCACCTGTGCGTGTTGGAATTATAGGCCGCGTTGAATGCCCAAAGAGTGGTAGAGGTCGACCAAGGTTCACATGGGAGGAAGTAGTAAAAGAGATTTGAAGGATTGGGGTATATCCGAAGAGCTGGTGACGGATCGGAGCGAGTGGAAGTTAGCGATTCACGTACCAGAACCATGAGCGTTGAGTTTTATAAGTTTTAGATTATAGGACTAGGAAACATGAGCCTAAGACGTAGGTTTGGTCTTTGACCAATATTACTATTAGTATCATTATCGCTATTAGTATTATTATTATCATTCCTTTTATATATATACATATATATTTTTATTTTATTTCACTTTACTTAGCTATTATTATTAATTTACTTATTTGACTTTATTTTATTATTGCTATTGCTATTGTTATTATTATAACTTTTAAATTGATTTTTTTTTGGTTCCATCTCTAGCCGACCCCAACTTGTTTGGGAATAATGGCTTTGTTATTGTTGTTGTTGTATAAGCAACAATTTACAATTTTATGATTGCAATTTTAGTTAGTTCAACAATGGATTTACTATTATTTCCTTTTTGTCGATGACAAAGGAGGAGAAATTTGTATGACTAACCATTTTATGCAGGGATTTAATATGTCGCCATATATTCAGGGGGAGATATATATAACTCCCGATATATATTTCTCAAAATATAGTATCATATATACAGGTTGTCATCAATCAAAAAGGGGGAGAATGTTGAATCATAAGTTTTGATTCATGACAAAGAGCACAACTCAGTAAATGAGACTATATGGGCAAGCGACAAAAAGAGAAAGAAATATGTTGTTAAAGCTACAAAGGGGACAAGGCTACAAAACTGAGTATAGTATATTTGTCGAAGTTTTTAGTCTTAGAATTGTTAAAATCTATCCTCAAGTAGTTCACTTAAACCAAATTTGTTTTAAGCTTTAAACTCTTTTAACATATATGAGAACTATCCACTAACTATCAGGTCAGTCGACTGACCAAATATGGCAAGTCGACCGAATCTGCCCAGGTGCACAAAAGCTCTCTGTTTTTATACAACTTTGAACATTCAGTTGACTGGTCGTTTTGGGTCAGTCGACTGAATTATTTCAACAGCTATTTTTCCTGAATGGACACTTCCATTTGTCAAGAGATACGATCTAAATTGAAGAGGTATGGATGCTTCTTTTGATCAGAACTCTTCGTGAATGGTTACAACTCTTTATCTACTATATAAACATACAAAATTCACTTCACAAATCACCGAATTTCATTTTACTTTCTGATCATACTCTCTACTATCTCTGCATTCTGAAAAGCAATCACTACTTACATATATTGCTTGAATCTCTGAATCAATTAACTTATTCTTCGATTCAAAGCAATATTCTCCTTTCTAAATCTTTACACACACATATATACTTGAGGAAAAGATTATAGGAAGGTTGTACCATCAAAGACAAATCAGTGTTATCAAGAAAACAAAGTGTCAAAGCAATTTTATTGAAACTGTTGAAGTCCTTTTCGGTTGTTCAGGCGGGTAAAGCCCTCTTTCGGTTGTTAGAGGCGGAAAAATCCTGATCGGTTGCTCAGGTGTTGTATACATATTCTTCCGGGTTAAGTGAGGGGTTATTGTGAGAAATTCCAGAGGGAAGTCTGGGACTGGACATAGAACGGGAAGTTCGAACCAGTATAAAAACCCCTGGTGTGCTTATTCTTATTTACTTTACTATTATTATCCGTTTCCGCATTTAGATTATAATACATTCCATATTACACGATCCTAAGTGATATCTAGCCACACAGTATTAATTATACGGTATAGTAGTCACTTTCAAAAACATGTTCTTTTCAAGTTTTAAGTAAAATTATAAGGTTGTTATTTTTAAGTAATATTTTGGATAAATGTTTTAAAACTTATTATAAGTATTTTAAAGTATTTTAAAAGTATATACATATGTTCTCGAAAAGGGGTTAAAATTGCTAAATGACCAAATGGTTAATCGTTTAATTACTTATTTGAAAAGTAATTAACTATGCTTAACACTAAAAGCCGACGAAGTAAGGCTTATCTATTTGTGAGAGTTAAGATTGATGTCGAGTAGGGATGGAGCAATAGAGCTCTACCTACCGGTTTCCCTCTTGGCCGAGGAATAGTAAGTTAAAAAATGTTAGAAACGTGTTAATCGTATTGATTTCTTACTTGTTTATGGAAATCGTTAATACTATACTTAACACTAAAAGCCGACGGGATAGACTTATCTATTTATGAGGTTCAAGAATGAAGTGTCTAGGCAAGGCTTTAATGCAACTAGTGGTCTAACTTACCTGACTTCATTCTTGGACGTGGAATAGTTAAGTTGGAATGCCGAAAACGATTAAGCGTACGAATATTGATTTGTATATGCAATTGTTTTAACTAGATAATCAATTAGTCGATTATCGAACATGACCAAATATGACTTAAGAAGTTATTGAAAGGCTTCACGATTTCATACCAATAAGAACCCCCGGGGACGAGTATTGATATGAAACGTCTTGAGCTTTTGCTTATTTCTGAGAGAATTGGAATTAAGTTATCTGAAATTTCATCAATTGATTTTAGAGTGTCCGATAAGCGGGAAGAGAATACTTATATGAGATGACTCAAAAATCCATAATCACTTCAAAAGCATATACATGATATATGTTCTGGAAGCGGTTGTGAGGTGGAATATTATGGAGTTGAACTGTTTATCCTAAGGTTAAGTCCAAAGGAAAGGTCAGCGTTAACATTTCAAAATGATGCTATCGTGTGGGACTATCTATCTTGAGGAGTATTCCAAGAGAGTGGACGACATTAGCATTTGTCAAAGGACTTATGCGGGAAACCTATGTGGAGGTTCGAAATTTGTTCGTGATGCTCGAATCCATGTAGTGATTCATGATATGTTAGAGATAAAGGAATGCAATTGAGGATTCGTGCGTTGCTCGAGTAATAAAGACTCATGCGAAAGATGTCGAACGTAGGCTCGACATTGGGAATGACTAAAACCAAAGTAGGATGCATAATCTCGGTTTAGCTTACCTATGAGGGTATATCAACTCCATATCTAGAGTATACTTATCGATATGTTACGCGCAAGACTTGTTGATACTTGGTGCCATGTAGTTCATCGTTAGCTCGGTTGTGTTTACCTTAGAGTATATCTTATTAAGAGGTATACGATGCTCGGAAGGAAGTTTCTAATTTTGTCCATGGAGTTCAGACTGGGCTTGACCGAGGTTATCTCCATGGAAAATCGATTATGCTAAAGTGTCTTGGTTGTATTGATTGTATACCTATTATTGTTGTCTCGTTCACACAGCATCTATTTAATATGATTTATGTGCTACACTCTAGACATTATCTATCATATCACTGTATGTTAAACCCAATGAATGGTTGGTTTCATTTGAGAGGAAAATCGTTATGATAATCCGTACGGTCCCAACATGTGTTATTATATATCACTCTTATTTCTTGAGTTTCTCACGTTGGTTTACCAGACTGATCCAGATGTTATTTTCATATATTGCCTGGGTCAGCCCGTGTATGTTTCTAGATTTAGCTACGGACACTTTGTAGCTTATGGAGAAGAGATGGATGAATATCTTTCATAGTATTCTTATTTATGATTCATTTTTGTATTGTATATATTAGCATTGTAAGGACATACAGTTATAACTATCTAGGTTAATGATGGTACTTAGGTTTTAGTACTCTAATATAATTGTCCAAGCACACGAATAGCGTGGATATATTTAGTATCGACATTCGATGGTCGAAAAGTGGATTGTTATAGTTTGTTGTTATTCATGTCATGTATGTAGGCCTAGAGCAAGGAAACCAACATGGTGGGTAATGGCATCACCAATCGATTTAGGGGTTGGATTTCCAAAAGAGCATCTTCAATTAATTGAGGGGTTGAATTTTCAAAAGGGCATCTAAAACTGATTTAAAAGCTGAATTTTAAGTTCTTGAAAATTTAACATCTTCATTCAGACGTTTATTCAATAAATGCATTATATTATGCACTTATTAAATAAATACATAAAATTAGGCGCTTATTCAATAGCACATAGTGCTTAGGCTCTTATTGAATAAGCACCTGGACTTAGATGCTTATATAATTGGTTCTCCCCATAAATTATCTCATTTTTATCTTCAAATATTTTATGTTTTTATCATAAAAAAATGATAGAATGCGTTCACGATCAAGAAAAATTGGAATACGAACAATCCGTGCATATACCGATGTCGAGGCTAAACTGGTACAGTTAGGAGTATGCCCTAGAGGCAATTATGTAATTTGTTACATATATCTAACTCGATAACTAACCTTTTTCATAACAAAGATATTTGATTTCTATAATATACTTTGTTATATTGTGACACTACAAGAAAGTTTGTTATTAATAGCACCATTAGATAACACGTTACTCTAAAGCGTTATTGTTGAATTTTAATGGTTTGTTATTTTACGTTACATAACGCTTTAGCAAAAAGCGGCCCCAAAACAAAATATCTCGCTCCCAAATATTTTGTTTCCCTCCAAGCCAAACAAGACTGTAACAGCTTACCCATTTTCAATTTTATTCCAACCCTAAATCGAAACCCACGAAGCAATCTATAACACTAAATCGAAACCCTGAACATTCTCGATCTTCGGCATCTCTCAAAAACGCTCTAAATTCCATGATGAGCTGATTCGAAGAAGTCGAGCTCTTGTGCGCGTAATTCAATTTGAGGATTGCGTCTAGAACCCTACATCGATTTGAGGTGCGCATAATTTGATTTTGTTCTTCTGCTTTTTTTGTTTTTGATTTGGTTTGATTTTTTTAATTGTTTAGTAATTATAGTTAAACTATTTTTGGTTGTTTTGTCTAGTGATTATAGTAATTATAGTTAAAAAAATCGATTTGATTTGTCAAAATTTTAAATTGCTTTCGATTTAAGATGCGTGCAATGCTATCATTATGTTTTCCCTATTTGGCTTGCAGATAACTCTAGCTTTTGAAGTGATATTGTCAGGAGAACTAATTTTATGCAAAATATATTGGTTCTAAATGGGATCTTGCATTTCAAAACTGAAATATTGTTGTTGTAGTTCGCAATACAAAGATAATGTTCCCGAAGCTCCGGATCACCATAAGTGTATGATATTTGTTTTTATGCTAAGCATACTGGTTTAAAAAGAAAACAAATATAATGCATGTTTCCTATTTTAGAGAGTGAAGAAAAAGGAGTCGATGGATACAATTTGCCTCCATTTCAGGAATTTTCTTTTGAGCAAATGAGGCTTGCGACTTCGAGTTTTGCTGTAGAGAATATAGTTTCAGAGCATGGTGAGAAAGCTGCTAACATTGTTTATAAAGGGAAGCTCGAAGCACAAAGGAGGATCACAGTTAAAAGATTAAATAGACTGCATGACCAGATTCTCGACAGTTTATGGTAGTTCCTGTTTCCCATATTTCCTTTTCATTAAATTTTGATTAGTTGCCATGTTTGTGTATGTATCTCCACAATTCAATGCTGCATTTGTAGTGTACATGCCATGTTAAGGGATTATAAGGTAGAATTGATTGGATGACCATTCACTGTACAAAACTTGTTGTGTATACGCACACAATCTTTAGCAATTTGGATTACATATTATCATCCTTATGTTCTATTTAAAACTTTTAAGTTTAAATGAAAATATTGTCAGCCTAACATTGAAATTTTGGTAGGCTAAAAACAGTACATCCCATTTTTTGTTCCAAAACAATGAGCTGTAATATGTTATTTGCCGAAACCAATGACAAATCTACCTTTATGAATGGACAATAATGTTCACTTTGCAAATGCGTCTAAATACAATTGGAACAATTATGAATTTAACATGCATATGTATAACTTAATGATGTGCTTATGCTACATCTATTTATGCTACTTCAATATCTATATACAGGCTTTCTTTGCTCATTATCCTAGGTTATCAGATCAACTCTTGACCATGGCAATATCCTCATGCCATAAATGTTTTCCTATATAATCCATGCTTGCGTATATGTTTTTGTAAGTAAAAATAATAGTTATTACCAAGCTGAAGCTAAACACCATGCGGTGCTCTTTAATAATGTCAACACTTCATCACCACCTTGGGTATATCCCGCTGTTGGGTTTGTGCCGCCTTAGGCCTAATACCACCTGTTAGACGCAAGTTTAATCTGTTGTGACCTTGTAACAAAAGCATCCATGATACTTCTGTGGAACCTAATAATGCAAACTCTATGTCCCTCAAGCAGAAGGCCTTGTACTATTCAAAAACTAGCATATTAGCAGCAATACACATTATTAGTTACCACTTTATTTAAACCACCTCCATTTGATATAGACTAGTCACATAATAAATTATACTTTAGCTCCTTCTTAAACCATATGTAATTAAATTATACTTTAGTTCCTTCTTACACACTTATGACTACTGACTATGTTTTCTGGAACTTTGAACTATGTTGGAGATAGCAAAGGTTAGTGGATTCATAAGTAGTTGTTTGAAGTTGCATTATGTCTAATATCATACATGGTATGAGCCTTAACACTGTTATATTTATCTTTTTACAACAAATATGGGGCTGTTTTATGGTAATATTTAATGGGCGTGCATTTTTTTAATTTTTTTTACATCAACCTATGGTGGTCAAAGCTTTTACTCGGTGCATGCTTGGTTCAAGACTTACCCTTGACAATTTATATGTTACAGGATAACTGATATTTTGTTAGATATTTCTTAAGTATCACATTTACTAGAAATGCCAACATTACCAAGATGCATTAGGCTGCATTGTCACTGATCAAACTTAGCCATTAATACACGCTTTAACATCATATTTGGTACGCTATACCTTCCTCTCGGTATATGCAACTATGCAAGTTATGTCATCAAAACTAGGACTAGATTGCTATAATACTCCTTAGAGGTTTGTACGACACAGTATCTTCTATGCTACAGTTAGGTATAAATTTACAGTCTATTTGAAACCTTCATTCCTCTGTTCAGTCGTTGCCTCTTGATCTTTGGTCGTTGTTTTCTATGTTTATGTGAAGATTACCTTTATATTTAAGGTTGATTTCCTGTTCAAGATTGCTTTATGTCTATGTTTGAATATTATAGTTCATCTGTAACGACCCTAGATTTTAATTAATTTAAACTGATAATTAAATGAATTTTTGAATAAAAATTTGTAAAATTGATTTTTAAATGGAAGCGAGTTTCCTCGATTCAAATAGAAAATATATAAAGTCATATGGATTTGAAAATTTGTATATATATGAATATATATGTGTATATTGGATTTGAAATAAAATCTAAAATAAATGGTTTTAAAAATAAATATAGAGTTAAATAATAATAGAATGTCTTTACAAATGAATTCTTATTTTTGAATAGAAATTGTCATTTCAAATTACTTATAAATATATATACAAATATGTGTGTTTTAAATAAAGCTATGGTTTGAAATAATAATAAGTAAAATTAATATTTGATAATTAAGTTTAAAATAAAAGAGGAATTAAAATGTGCAATTGTATTAGAAATAGAATTAAAATACTTAAATTTAAAAATGTATAAGAATAACCATAATAACTTTGTTTATGTACACTTAAACGATACCAAGGCAAATAAAAATATTTGATAATATAAAAACAAAAGGGAATATGCTTGTAAACTAATATGCAGGCAAGAACATGTAAAAGAAAGCAAAGATAAGTATGAAACAAAATAAAGAACATATGTACAAGGGTATAAAAACAAACCGGGTTAAAGAATAAACAAGTATATACATAAAGTAAATGTAATATCTATGAAAGTACTAAGCAATTAATGCCAGTATCTTGGTACACAATAACATATCATCTCAGCCGAAAGCAAAGAAGAAGAAAAATGAATTTGTACAAACTAAAATGTATCAGCCTCCATTCCTCTGATATAATTGTACAAAAGAAAATATAATATACAACAAGTACTCAAGCATTAGCCTCCAAAGTCTCTGCTCTCAAGTGTACAAGAAAATTGTATCACCCTGTACACATCTCCTTCATATCAGCCTTCTCCTCTCATTTTAGTTCGTTCCTCAAACCAAAGCAAACTTGAAGAAATGTTATTTCAAACCAAAACTGTAATCTGGGTAATCTGAAAGCATGCAATCAAAGCATCAGATTCAAGAGCTAATAGGATAAGCAAGTACAGATCAGTTTTTTTTTCAAATTCATGACAGGTGAGCAAATATTTCTACCCAGAAATTTTCTTTTGTGTTAATGCCTGTGAGTAAACGTACTTCTTTCAAATGGAAATCTTGATAATTGGTCCATGAAAATCTTATGTTTCTTATTGCAAATAAGTTGATCTGTGATGTTTGCTGATTTTTGGAAGTTCTGCTATGTGATGTTCTTCAATATTTTTAAATTTCCTGAGCAAAGAAATGTAAAGAAACTTATACATCTTCATATAAACATCTAAAGCTTAGAATTTTTAACTAAGAAGGTTGTTTAAAACTTAAATCATAACCTGGAAGTGATTTTTAAAGCATGACAGTGAATATAAATATTGCTTATACAGGTTTAAAGTAAGGAAAAAAATCAATCGTTAAAAATTCAAATGTTTTAATCTGTCAATTTGATTTCATACCTTGATTAAACATACAGAGCTGAGATTTTTAAAACAAAAACAAAGATTTTTTTATGAAGTATTTCAAGAGTAGTTTGAAAATTTGATAAGGTTGCATTTTTCTCAATTCCTGATAATCGAATCATTAATAAATGTTAAAAATTGTTCTGAAGCATGTTTGAACATCTGTAACGCTGGGAAAATTGTTGAATTTTTTTTCAAATATAAGAATTGGTCGAACGAGATGGATTTAGGGCTTGAGTTCATGTTTTCGTTCATGACTGTAATGTGTCGAGTGCGTCTTCATAGTGCGATCGAGTTGTTCGAGGCTCTGGGGGAGGATTGCTCGGAGTGTTGTCGGGGTGTGGACGAATTTTTGGCGCCTCGGGTGGTCAGTACGATGGTGGCGAGGCGATTTGAGTTAGTGAGGATGTTTGCTAATTTCGTTCGAACTGTGAATTTTCGAATTCGAAATTTTTGTAAGCGATTGCGTTTGGATTTCGAATCTAGGGTAGATTTGTGACTCGCTTGTGATGTTGGAGTTCGCCAGAAGACGGCCGCGCCGCTGTGCACGTGTACGGTGGTGGGTTGTCGTGTCAGTGTCGCGTGTTGATTCTCGAGTAAGAGGGGTGGCTGCTTCGAGTTCGTACTCGTGTACGCGAGTATATTTCCTGTTGCTTTAGTTTAAAAACTTAAGTAAACTAAAACTTTAAACTGGAGGGAAAAAAAGAAGAAGAAGAACGAACGAGAGGGAGAGAAGAGTGTCTCGGGTGAAACGGTGAGAAACTCGAAGTATTACTCGAGTAAATCAGGGGAGATTCTCGGGTTTCAACTGCAGCATTTTATAATGAAGGTTAAGCAAATTGTTTAAACTTAGAAGATGTTTAACAGTTAAGTTAAGACTTAATTCAAGTTTTAAATTATTTTAGTTAAAGCTTAACAATGTTCTTAAACCCTTAATTATTTTAATTAAACAATTAATTTAAGTTAAGTATAAAGTTAATTAACACTTAAGTTTGTAGTTAATAATAATTTGTTTTCAAATTTAAAGAAGATTTTTAAAAGTTAATTTAGACAGACAAGTATTATTGTTAATTAATTAAATGGTAATAAATTAAGGGTTAATTTATTAAATTAATTAAATAGTGAATTAAATAATTAAAGATTAATTCTTTAAAATAATTAAAGGTTGATGAATTATAATTAAAGGTTAATTAATTTATTATTAATGGTTGATTAATAAATGATTAAAGAATAATTATTCAAAATGATTTGTAATTTATTGATGTTGATTAACCACGATTAGTAATTCATCGGAAATTAATCTGATTTGAATTAATTAGACAATTAACTGATCTTACTTATGAATGTTTGGATTATATTGGATGGTTGAATTGTTCGATATCCCTGATTTGTGATGCTATTGATATATTCTGATTTGTGATCTGTGCTGTAGTTATTTATCTGAGATGAATGTAAATTATTATCCGTGACTTATATATGTCTGTGATCTGTAAATGAAAGATAAGCGTTATAGTTTATAGCGCTTATCAACTATATTTCTGTATTCTGATCTGTGATGATTGAATGATGTTGCACTATTGTGTGAAACCCCTGGACCACACTTTTACACACACAAATATGGATTTCACGTGGAAATCGGTTAAGTCACAGATGATTTAAATTTAATGTTTTTGAAATTGAAATTTTAATTTCAATTGATTTTGAAATTGGAAATTGGGGTTTAATATGAAAAGCCTTTGAAAGGGTGTTTTAAAAATGTAAGTTATTTTGAATAACTTAATCGAGTTTTGAAAATTTAAATAATTTGACTTAAATTTGAATTCAAGTTTGAAATTGAATTCTATGATTTGAAACTAGGGATTAAAGATGCTGTACAAGTTATATATGGGTTAAACCATATTAAAGGTATTGATTTGGGAATTTGAATTTAATTCAAGGGTTTTAACTCGTGTAAATATAACTGGATTTTTTTTTCCGAAACGAAACTACTTGTTTTCAAATAGTAATAGCTTTCATTTTTAGAAAGGATTTCTAAATTGTGTTGAAAGGTTTCAAGTTTGAAATGGAATTGAAATGTTTGGAAAACTATGAAATGAGTCTTTAATTCAAAGACCGGACGAGTTAATCCAACTTGAATTGGAATTGTTTTGAAAGACTATGAATGAATCTTTGGAAACTAGTTTTGAAAGTTATAAGTTAAATCTTGATTTAAAGATTTAACGAGTTAATTCAATTGAAATGGAAATTGTTTTGAAATCCATGAATGGATCTTTGAGAACGGGGTAAACTTTGTGAATTGAATCTTTTTTTTAAAAGATTAAAAGTGTGGAAATTTGTTTAAACTATTGAAGGTTTTTGAAATGAATCTTTTTGTTTAAAAGATTGGAAATGGTAATTTGGTT
This sequence comes from Allium fistulosum, assembly GCA_030737815.1. Taxonomy (NCBI): domain Eukaryota; kingdom Viridiplantae; phylum Streptophyta; class Magnoliopsida; order Asparagales; family Amaryllidaceae; genus Allium; species Allium fistulosum. The sequence continues at coordinate 183,704,254 of CM060905.1, read as the reverse complement.
TAACCATTCGAATGAAAAGTTTTGGGCTTTAAGCTGTGATTTAACTGAGACCCCAGTATCCATATGATTTTTAATTGCGCTCGTTATTCGGTTTAGCCGGGAGAGGACCTTTGTGTCATATAACCCATTCCGAATAGTGTTACGACGATATGGATAGCATTTGAAGACCGGTGGTGAAGACCGGGTATTTGCAAGAGCGATAGGATGTCCTATCGATTGTCTCTGCACCGAATAGCTACGGTATAGAGATTCCCTAAGTGATGGGAAGTCCGATCGGGATTGTGAATACCCGGATTGCAAGGGCTTCTTTGAAAGTGCCTTCGGTTCTGTTCGAACCCGGAACAGACTTGTATGGATGTGTGTCTGACGTTACACTCTGAGATGTAAAGCCGGTTTCTATCAAATACATTTCTGTTGGTGGCGGAGAATTTATTCTCTTAGCTTAACACCCTTCTCTGAGACGTACGAGCTCAGAAGTTATGTAGTTGATGGTTACTAGTGATACATTCCCAATTTGGTAATGTGGCATACGAAGTGCTGTTGATCAATTGTTGATCAAAGCGTGGCTTTGTGAAAAAGCGTGGCTTTGTGAAAAAGCGTTGCTTTGTGAAAAGCGTTGCTTTGTGAAAAGCGTGGCTTTGTGAAAAAGCATAGCTTTGTGGACGAGACTTCGTCGAGCCTCATAACCCGGTAATGGTCGAAATAGGAATGTTGCGACAAAGGTTTTTAGGGGTAGCGCCCCTAGGGTATGTCATTTCCTTCTGGATAAAAGGTGATATCATGGTATGGAGCCCAGATATTTTACCTATGTTGATGCTGCAAATTTATTATACTTTTTGGTTGTTGCTTTGTGATTGAGGATCCTCGGATAAAGGTCGGTGACGACCGGGGGATGACATGACTCGTGTGTTAGTTACCTAGTTACAGCTGTACAGCGTGAGGTAGCGTCAGTGTGTTAGTTACCTAGTTATAGCTGTACAGCGTGAGGTAGCGTCGGCCTTGTGTTTGCAGAGATCCGGTAAGGATCCGAGGCGTCTTTCCAGAGGCGTTTCTATTTCGGTGTAAGGAAGTTCCTTTGCCTGACCATTTGTTGGAAATCCAAAGAAACAATACGAACCCTGTACGGTTTTAGTTGTATTACCTGCTATGGAATGTGGCGGTAACCTACTATTTAACATGGTAGCTATAGTAGGCATACAATAATGGTTGTATGCTGGCTAAGATTAATATTATACTTTCAAAATATTTTCACACTATGCACTAGTAATAATATCAAAAGAGTTTTTCCTTTGCGTAATAAGCATGTTTGACTATCATAAGGAGAAATCTCCTCCAATTCTGCGATTGCATTGTGTGTGTGGCGGGAGGCCTTATCGTAGTTTCATTTTTGAAAAGCATTGCGGATTTCAATGTTAAACAGCCTTTTGTGTTTGCTTAAAGATAAACTATTTTTGTTGCTCACACCAGTCCCATGACTGATCCAGAGTTTATTGTTCCCTTCCTAAACTCTGGGTGCCCACCATTTTCCACACGGGCAGTCTAGAGTTGGGTTTCTCAGATATTCAGGTTTAGTAGATTATCTGGAGCTGGTTCAGTTCTTGGAGTTCAGGACTGCACTTGCTTCTCTTTGTGGTTCGATCTTGATATTGGAGTGGTTGGAGTCAGTCTCTCTGACTGATCATTTGGAGTTATCACTTCTGTTATTTCTGCTGTATCATTATTTATCTCTGATATTGTTGTATCATATTGATATCATTGTTGTATATCATACTGGATATTGTATTCATTGGAGTTGTATATGATATCATTGTTTTCTTTCTTCCGCCGTGTTATTATACTTAATGTTGTTATAAGCTCCGGTGAACCAGATTCGGCGTTTGAATCTGCAACATTTAGAGTACAAGTGAAGTACGGGTGCCGATTTTCGAAGGCCGATTTCAGGGTCATCACATTTCATCCATATGTTGGCTTATCCCAAACTTTGGAGTATTAGTTACATTTTAAGATAGTGAGCTTACCTTATGTGAGTTATGAAAAGTTTTGACCTTGTGTATATAGCAGCTGCATATTTAATGTAATTCATGTCACATTTTACTTGCTATGCAATATCAATATGGTTGTTTGGTATAAATATTTAGATCCTACTATGATCACACTATTTTGATAGTTACATCCATGTATTTTTTTACAATAACTTTTCCTATTTCCAATGGTTTTTTGTTACAGACTGTTACTCCTCTGACAGTATGTTTATACTATCAATACTTTCTTCCAACCAGTTATTGCCAACTCAATATTTTCTTGCTCGGGTCTGACGTTATATAACTACATTGGGTTCTGCATCATAGTGGTAAGAGAGGAATACTCTTTCTTCTGACTGTTTCATACCTCCAACTACGTATGTTGTTGTTGTTTAATTTCATTGTTTTGGTGGGCGTATTCTTTGTACCCCATGGTTCAAAACAAGATGCAAATATAAGAAAATGAAGTAAAATAGCATGTTAAGGCAGAAGCATGCTCAACACTATTTAGCAAATGAGCATTGAAAGTGAGGAGCATATTAAGCAAATAATTTTTTCTACTAACATCACATCATTGGTTACTGTTAAGTGCATGATGGTAAATAATAGTAATATGGATGTTTAAATTGTAGTAGTCCAAATAAGATGACCGAACTTTATTTCCTACCTTATGCTTCTCACTTAGTAAACTTAAGACCAATCATACTGAACTGTGTGTAAGTTGTAAATACACACTTATGACTGCTGGCTATGTTTTTTGGAACTTGTGATGTAGCATAGAGCTTGACACTTCAACAACTAAGAAAGTACTTGCTAATTACCTTTTAGTCTAAATAAAAATGTTAATTAATTTTTTGTCCATTTGAATGAGGGCTTTTATATTAACTCAAACTGAAAAAAAAATTAAGCAGTTATGCTATAGTTAAATAAATATCTTAATATTTTTTGAAGACATCCAATGGTAGAATACCGGTGGGTTTCTTTACACATCTAATTTTGGACTAGCAATATACAGGATTATAATCCAAGACTTTCATGCTTTGGTTTGATGAAGAATAGCAGGGATGGTAAAAGCTATAACACTAATTTGGCATTCACACCACCTGAATATCTGAGAACCGGTAAGTCTTTCTATTCTTGTATTTTAGAAATGAATTTCCAGTAAACAAATAGAACCCATAACAATGTAAGAAATATGTGCTGAATAAGTTTGTTGAAAACCTCATCAGCCGCCCCTGGCTGAATATTTTACTATGAGAACCTTTTGTCAAAATTAATTGGTGTGCAGCTGATGATTATCTTTAGCGAATAGTGTATTTCTTTGTTATATGAATTTCACCTATTTTATATCATGAGCTAAATAATATATCAGCTGTCACGTGAACAACAAGTGCAATAATAGGATAAACATGAATTATGAGCTGTTGTCTTAGTTATTAGATTCACTGAGTCTAACCTTGTCATGCATTAATTGTCTCCTTGATTATTATGGAATTACCTTATCTTTGAGACATGAACTTCCTAGACGTTTACAATTTCACAATATAGTCTAAGTCTAACATTAATTTGAATGCTAAATTAGATAATTCTTTATTACCATATCATACCGGACATTCTCATTTATTTTTCATTTGATGCACAGAAGAGTCACACCAGAAAGTGTGATATATAGCTTTGGTACATTGTTAATTGATGTATTGAGTGGGAGACATATTCTACCTAGTTATGTGAGTTATTTTTCAAAATCGAATTACTATTAGATGGATTTTATTATACATTTTATTCTCTCTCCTGCCTCTCTCTGTCACACACAGAGACACATAGGTGCATAGAGACAAACACACACACATACACAAACATACCCCAACTAGTACACATTTGTGCGAATACACATTCTGATTCTCAGTAACCTCAAATAGAGATATGTTAAACAAATTATGCTTATGAATTGCTTCATCTTAAATTATGCATGAAATTTGTTACAAATTACATGCATAGTGTGACGACCCGCCCTTCTCGACCCTCGAAAATCGACACAAAATACTCAACAGTATAATATGCCGACGATCGAACGCCGGAAAAGACAGATTGTAGGAAAAGAAAGAAGGTAGAAGAAGAAGAATGAACTAAACAACATCAAAACCTCACAGTCGCAGCGGAATAAAATATAATATATAGAACAGAACTTTACACAAATCAAAACTATATCTGTTTATATACAATACATCATCATCAGAGTATATCAATACAACCAACCATAGCCAGTCAAACAATCTCAACAATCACAGCAGCGGAATAATACAAGTACGAGAAATACGTCTCGGACTCCAGCTCCTCTCCTGAGCTCCATAGCAACCTATCCTGAAATATACTCGGTCTGACCCGAGCATTATAATAAAATAACACCCGAGTCAGTCTGGAATACCAGCGCATCATAAATACACCCAATTGATTATTAAAGTTTCAAAATTCTTTAAAAACAAAAGCATCTCGTAAGACCACGCCACAAATAAACATGTCGGGTTTTTACCTTACGATAGCTAAACACTTTTATATTAAATCCTCTGATATTATAATAGTGTCTATAGAAAGTAAAATAGAATCTAGCTGAAATGCTTGCATCTCACATTTCAACAATAGTTGGGCACAATCAAAACCGTACAGGCTCGTAGGGAGAATGGATTTCCAACGAATGACTAGGCACTGGGGTACCACCTGTCACAGTACGTGGCCTAGATCACAGTACCGAGGAGTACGCCCGCTCCCCTGCAACACAAGACCGGAATCATCCCTTACTGGATAATTCCAAGTAAAATCACCCCACGGTTGGGATCAGCAACCGCACCACTAAGCCGAATATAAAAGGGACATCTAGACAGGGATGACCTTACTCTCAAGTGGGGGCTACCCACGAAGCCTTGCTGCATAACCCCTGATTTTCAGTCATTCCCGGTTGATGAGGCTTGAGGCTTAGCGTTATCTTTACAGAACATTTCACTTTGAATGCCCATCGTCCACCTGACGATGTCATGAAAGCATTCGTCCATACAAGTCCGTCCCGGGTCCGAACGGAACCGAAGGCACTACCCTTACTACATCCATTTTGGAAATATCCTCAGGATTAGTAGCGACTAGCCCTTGCACTTCACTGCTCCATCTTCGACTCCGAAATCGTTTTCGCGAAACGTACAAACCGGATCGAAGTGGTTTTCGAGTCTCCAGACCTAGAATCCCGGTATACGGAAACTCGATCCCGGTCTCTTCGAAACGATCAGCGCATTTGGCCAATATTGATAGTCGGTGATTTAACTATCAATTAATGTTCACAAACATCCATACACATCTATCACACAATAAATAATCTCCATATTATTTCTTTTCCTCTAATATCTTTCAAAGATATATTTTCCCATTTTCCAAAAAATCGTTTGAAAACAATTTCCAAACTCTTCCTTTACAAGGTAAATCTTTTACCCTTTATTCCCATCGGGAATAACCAAGTATAAAACAATTTGCATTAAAAACAGTTAAAAATACTTATACTGAAATATACTTTAAAATATGAAAATTACTTCTATTTATTTACTCAAAATATAAATTTAAAATATGTGAAGGAAACTCGTTATCAACACATAAACTTTGATTTAAAGATAAGGTTTTAGTTTAACTAAATTCAAAATAGCGTTATAAGAAGAAAAATGCTAATTTTAACAACTTAAGCCAAAAAAACAACTTTTAAATAAGCCATTTATAAAAATAATTAATAATATACTTCCAAATTATTTACGGTATTAAAATTATTAATTTATTTCTTTAAAATAACGATTTCTTAAAAATACTTTTTAAAATAATTTAAAACTTAACCTTTAGTTAAATAAAATCTTTTTATAAAACATTTACTTGGTTTTCCCAGGGAAACACTTTCCCGTTTCCAAAACATTCCAAAGTACTCTTTCATATAAATCCACTGATTTATTTCAAGTCAATTTATGATTTCAACATAAATTTCCAATTCCATACTTAACTATAACTTCCTCCGAAGTTAAATCACAATTTTTCATTTCCGGAAATTCATTTTTAAATATAGTTTAAACATTTTTAAATAAACATTTTGGTGAATTTTCAATGGAAACCATATTTTCAATTTACTTAAATAAAATTCCAATGGAGAAAACGGAATTTTAAAAATATTCTATTAACACTTAAAATTGTACATTTATATTCGGAAGCTTCATTTTAACATATTTTTACTTTTCCGGATATCACTATTCATCATTAAATAAACCACTGTTATTTTACTCGATTTATAATTTCATAGAATTTATTTCCAGAAAACTTATATTTCACATTCAACGATTGATAAATTTCCCACAATATTTAAAATCCCAATTTTACCAATTTACATTTTCCATTTCAAAACAGAATCCAATTTTTATATTCCTTTAAATTCCTTATTTAACAGTTTCTTTAATTTCTTTTAAATCCCCAATTTCTTCATTTATAATTAAATTCTGGAATTATAATTTATACCACAATTTCACAGTACAATTAAACTTCCAGATTTATCAATCACAACATATAAACAGGTATGTCTATCAACTATAAATAATTGCTACATTTTGAGGAATCCAGTTGGATCCCTCCAACCTGTTTTTCCCTGCATCGCAAATGTTAGCACATCACAATAAAAATATCAATCCAGACAGATAACAGCAGTTATAGTCAACCAATCATTCAGATATTTAAATATCAATTATTTATAATGTCTAGCATCCAGATGTGAGTGAGAAAAACTCACTTTGAATTTCGGCGAGCGTTCGAAATTTAAATTAAACCGGACGATGTCCGATTTAACCCAAATTTCTACTTGCCCGGAATGAATCCGGATCTATACCATCCCGTAGCCCTCATTTCTGCGATTCCAACGCCACGAATTTTATCGAAATCTGATATCGTACAAACAAGATATTAATTTTCGAAGTTTGACAATTTGAAAACAAATTCCCTTTTTATCCTATTTAACTTTGATTTACCCAAATATCATCCAGGCCGTTCCTCTCAAGAAGAAAAATCTGGACCGCCCTTTTACCCTTCTTCCCCTTCATGAAAAACGTTCGTACGCTCAACCCATTGTCTGCTTTTCATTCGAACCATCGCACCCCCCTCGAGTTCACCAGCGTTCGATCGGATATCTCCAAACTATGCACCAAAGCCCAGCCTACCCACACCATGCGCGCGCGAGAGCTCGGCTCTCTATAGATCTCGAAAAACGAGATCGACTCGGTGATGAACGGCACCACCTAGCACCCCCTCTGGTTGACTACAACCCATCTCCACCGTACGGATCTGAAGTACGTGACAAGATCTTCGATTCTCTAGTTGGAGGATTTCGCAAAAGATCGAAGGATTGCTCGATAATTGGAGGCGAACGAAAACGATTCCCGGCCATTGAAATGTTTTAGTGGCGGCTGGGAACGTATGCTAGGGTTTGAGATAAAATTTAAATATATATAACTACTTTTATATTATTTAATTAATATAATATCTCGACTTATCCGTTATGCAACCGAACTCCGATTCTCACGTTCTGACAGGCGATTCTAGGGTTTTTCCGCATTCCGGACACAATGGAACAGGTTTCGTAAGCTAATTCGATTGTATGCACGAGTTACAGAATTAAACGATCAATTTAAAATTAAATCGGTTAAATCGATTTCGATGCGTTTCGAGCTGCCACGGTCAAACGACAACTCCGATTGCTACGAAAATTGAAATCCGATAATAACTATCTATTACGGATCCAATGGAACTAGTTTCGTCGAATTCCGAGACTGTGCCCCGGAAGGCTATTTTCACTCGTCTATTTAATCAGGCGATTTGTCAAAATTAACGAAAACGCGTAAAATTTCACTTTTAAAATTTTGTTAACTTAATAATAAATCATATAAAATTTATAAACACATTAAAAATCATTCTGGCTCATCCTGGACTAACATCTGATTAAATTGCATTTTAATAATATTAAATTCATTTTTAAATTAATACAAAATTCCAAATATTAATTTATCAACTTTAAAATCCTTCTAAAATTCCAATAATATTGTTTATAACCAATCGAACCTAAAAAAATACATTTAAACACCATTTTATAGCTATTTACACCCAAATCCACCTTTTTATCCCAATCCCGAATATTTAATTATTATTTTCCATTATTCAAATTCAACCAGAATTGCTATAATTAAAATTTATAGCTTATTTCATTGATTGAACCCGAATCCATCCATTTCAAAATCAATCAGAGATCCACATTAACATTTAAAACGAATTAAATGTTTAAATTCAATAGCTTAAAAATACGGGATGTTACATTCCTCCCCCCTTATAAAAATTTTGTCCCCGAAATTTGCTAAGGTAAAAATATACTTCAACTCAACTCACTTATCCCATTTGCTTAGTTAAAGCTTATATTCACTTTCCCAAAAAGTTTCAGCTCCATTTCAAAACCCTTGGCTTTCTTTACTCTAAAGCCTTCATTTTAACATTCGCTTCTAAAATAACTTTACTAGTTATTAAAAATTTTCCAAAACCCTAAAAAATTTCTAACTCCCAAAATTTCTGGAAAATTTTGGCGGAGTCTCCTTTGTACGGAGGAGCTTCTGCGATATCGCAGGATACACAAATATATATACATCGGCTCACATGGCCGGAAACCAAAATATATCACAATATATATCATTTTCCCATTTATATTTGCGTAGGCGTACCTTTTTAAGCAAATTTTAATAGCAAGCGGCTAATATAACGCATATACGCGCTCCAACTCTATCAATCGCCTTCCGCACCTGTACTACACTCAACAAACTCATCAGTTTCAAAGATATGAGCACTTTAATAACATTTTCAATACAAATGCAAGCCAAACATATCTATTGCATACCCAAACCAAGCAATTTCATAATTTAACAATGTTAACCATATTTTTCAACAATTCAAAGATTTAAATCACCTTTCAAATTACTTGTTCAAGTCCAACTTCATTTTATTTCACTTAAATGATTCACATTCAAGTTTACTATATTCTCAATTCATATTTACATAAATTTGATTACATGCGTATCACTTGCATCAATTTACTTCAATTCAATTACAAATTGATTCACAATCAAATTCTTACTCTTAAATTTGATATACTTACATTTCTTTACTTTAACTTACATTCCCAATTTGATTTGCAATCAAATTTTATTTTAAACTTGAAACATTTGCATTTCTTTTATGATCATTTTCATTCATAAGCAAAATCACTTAATAAAATCGCAATCCATTCTAATTGATTCAAAACACATTTCCATTTGCTTCTTCAAATCAATCCACTTGCACTCATATACAAACTTTTGTATTAGATTCCAACCCATATCAATTTATTCAAAAATAAATTTCAATTGCTCGTTAAACAACTTAATTTCGAATACATGTGAATTTCATGTGATTCAACAAAAATAATTGCCACTTAAGCTTATCACCATTCAAAATTAATTTCAACTTGGATGTGTATTTATTTTATTCAATTTTTGCATTGTTCACAATCCAAGTATTTTCTTTTTCCGAATGCAATTGTTAAATTCAATATTTCCTTTACATTTTAATCTCATTAACCAATTCAAATTTACATTAATATCATTCATTCCTGAGTTATTTACAACTCTTATATTTTAACTCATCACATTAATTAATTTAAAACTCATTTCACTTGCATTTCAGTTTATTTCCTAACAAATTTCATTCGGAATTACTTAAATAAGCCCGTTCACAATCATTTGTTTTTCTTCCAAGTTACTTAAGTTCTTTCACAAAATTTCCATCATCTTCTTATATCAATTTTATTTTATTTTCATTTTATTCTCATCCAAATCAAATTTCAATTCCTTTCCAATTTAAATGCTCTTTGTTTATTTATCCAATCCATGTACAAATTTATTTTATTAACAAAGAGACCTTTTAAATTATTTCTCTCATTTGAATTTTATTTACAATTCAAACCATTACTATTATAAGCTAATTTCATTATTTATCCAAACTTCCAATATTAGTTACCATAATTAAATCCCAATCCAAATCAGGTGTTTTATTTACCTTTCAAACTTTGACCAACTATCAAAATCCTATTTATTGCAATACAAATTCCATTTAATTTAGCTTACACAAGATTTATTTCCAAACAATCATTTTGGATTTAATTGAGTAAACATTTACTTCATTCAACATCACCTCAACTAAATTAATTTCCATTAAACTAAATTCTTATCCCATTTTAAATTCAAGGTTAACTAAATTATATATGCATTTTCAATTTAATTCCTTTCCAGAATTAATTCAAGTTCATCTAAATTTTATTTAGCCCACCTGAATTTAAACCATTTCCTTTACTACTTTAAATAAGAATTTAATTACATTCATTCTTATTCATAACACAACAGAAATTTTAATATTCAGCTTAATTCCATCTTAGTCGAAGTTAGACCAAATTCAATTTAATCTTAATTCTCCATATCCAAGTTCAACTTATTTACTAACTTCAGTTCACTTACCTCTTTTATTTTTTTATAATTGTTTCACCTTACTTTGCATTCCATTTAAAATTAAGTTCGAATTCACCATTCCACTTAACCATTTTTATTTGTGATTATAATTCCATTTTACTTGAGTTAAAATCAAATCTTCATTCTCAAGTTCTCCAATTTATTTACTTGTAAGTTTATATTTCTCATTTCAAACCTATCCACATTTTTATAATCACAATGTCAAATTTTAACACTTAATAGCTTAAGAATATGAATTCATTTGCACAATCATAAGCATTTACATTTCACCTTTATATCAACTTCCCTTTTAATTCCAATTCATTTAGATTTAATTCAATTTCAAATTCTTAATTTTATTTAACTTATCATAAGTTAAATCCAGATATATTCCATTCACCTTCATTTATTCAAAGTAAATTTACATTCCATATATACTCAATTCTTCTTTAAATCAACTTTCCTTTATAAGTTATATAGTTGAATCATTTCAACTTTCACATTTTTATTACAAAATAGAATTCCCAGAATTCAATTTACCCGGATTTATTTCAAAACCAATTTGAAATAAAAATCAACACATTTCTCTTTTGATATTCAAATCAAATACCAAATTCCAAAACAAACTGCTTTTACCAAACAATTTTCCTTTGAAAATTCCAAAATCACTTGTTTCCCAAACAAGTCCAAACAATGTCATAACCAACTATTTTGGTAGCAATCCATCACTTTAGAAACTCGAAAATGAATTCTAATGATGTGGCCAGCATCATCAGGATTATTTTCCAGCGACTGCAGTGAGTTCAATGCTTTCCACTTCCAAAATCCACCTCAAAACAATTTCTATTCAAAACTATTTCCCCAAAATATACTCCATTCTTACAAATGCCTTTGAAAACATTTCTAACATTTCCACAAAGTCAAACTCCCAAAACTTTGTTTAATTCCATTTGAAATCCCTTTCAAAATTTCCGGGGTCAAAATTCTAGTTTAAATCAAATTTTAATTTTTACTTTTCTTATTTAAAACATATCCAGTCAATTCCATTTGGTTATAAACCATTTTAATATTTTAACTTCTTATTTTCTTATATATCATTTCAAATTTTAGATCATGTTTTAATTTCTTATTTGATTATAGAAGAAACAATCAAACAAGCATCCAATACATATAATAATTTAGAAAATTATTTCTTTATATCAAAATATAATTTTGGGTAAAATTATTTCATTTACCCCCTTTAAAAATAATACTATGTCGGTTTATCTTGTTTAAGAGTTTAGAAACCCCTATCGATACGGTTGTACTTCCCGCACCGACCAGAATTCATAAACACTCAACCGATAAGTCAACACAGTACAAAAATAATTTTATATCCACTAACAAGTACGCTCTCATAGCTATTATTACACTCAACTCATTATAGAGTACTTCTGACTCTATTTATAAATGAGTATTTTCCCCACCAAAGCCTAGGTTGTCGCCAACTTAAGCTCTGATACCAAGTGTGACGACCCGCCCTTCTCGACCCTCGAAAATCGACACAAAATACTCAACAGTATAATATGCCGACGATCGAACGCCGGAAAAGACAGATTGTAGGAAAAGAAAGAAGGTAGAAGAAGAAGAATGAACTAAACAACATCAAAACCTCACAGTCGCAGCGGAATAAAATATAATATATAGAACAGAACTTTACACAAATCAAAACTATATCTGTTTATATACAATACATCATCATCAGAGTATATCAATACAACCAACCATAGCCAGTCAAACAATCTCAACAATCACAGCAGCGGAATAATACAAGTACGAGAAATACGTCTCGGACTCCAGCTCCTCTCCTGAGCTCCATAGCAACCTATCCTGAAATATACTCGGTCTGACCCGAGCATTATAATAAAATAACACCCGAGTCAGTCTGGAATACCAGCGCATCATAAATACACCCAATTGATTATTAAAGTTTCAAAATTCTTTAAAAAAAAAAGCATCTCGTAAGACCACGCCACAAATAAACATGTCGGGTTTTTACCTTACGATAGCTAAACACTTTTATATTAAATCCTCTGATATTATAATAGTGTCTATAGAAAGTAAAATAGAATCTAGCTGAAATGCTTGCATCTCACATTTCAACAATAGTTGGGCACAATCAAAACCGTACAGGCTCGTAGGGAGAATGGATTTCCAACGAATGACTAGGCACTGGGGTACCACCTGTCACAGTACGTGGCCTAGATCACAGTACCGAGGAGTACGCCCGCTCCCCTGCAACACAAGACCGGAATCATCCCTTACTGGATAATTCCAAGTAAAATCACCCCACGGTTGGGATCAGCAACCGCACCACTAAGCCGAATATAAAAGGGACATCTAGACAGGGATGACCTTACTCTCAAGTGGGGGCTACCCACGAAGCCTTGCTGCATAACCCCTGATTTTCAGTCATTCCCGGTTGATGAGGCTTGAGGCTTAGCGTTATCTTTACAGAACATTTCACTTTGAATGCCCATCGTCCACCTGACGATGTCACGAAAGCATTCGTCCATACAAGTCCGTCCCGGGTCCGAACGGAACCGAAGGCACTACCCCTACTACATCCATTTTGGAAATATCCTCAGGATTAGTAGCGACTAGCCCTTGCACTTCACTGCTCCATCTTCGACTCCGAAATCGTTTTCGCGAAACGTACAAACCGGATCGAAGTGGTTTTCGAGTCTCCAGACCTAGAATCCCGGTATACGGAAACTCGATCCCGGTCTCTTCGAAACGATCAGCGCATTTGGCCAATATTGATAGTCGGTGATTTAACTATCAATTAATGTTCACAAACATCCATACACATCTATCACACAATAAATAATCTCCATATTATTTCTTTTCCTCTAATATCTTTCAAAGATATATTTTCCCATTTTCCAAAAAATCGTTTGAAAACAATTTCCAAACTCTTCCTTTACAAGGTAAATCTTTTACCCTTTATTCCCATCGGGAATAACCAAGTATAAAACAATTTGCATTAAAAACAGTTAAAAATACTTATACTGAAATATACTTTAAAATATGAAAATTACTTCTATTTATTTACTCAAAATATAAATTTAAAATATGTGAAGGAAACTCGTTATCAACACATAAACTTTGATTTAAAGATAAGGTTTTAGTTTAACTAAATTCAAAATAGCGTTATAAGAAGAAAAATGCTAATTTTAACAACTTAAGCCAAAAAAACAACTTTTAAATAAGCCATTTATAAAAATAATTAATAATATACTTCCAAATTATTTACGGTATTAAAATTATTAATTTATTTCTTTAAAATAACGATTTCTTAAAAATACTTTTTAAAATAATTTAAAACTTAACCTTTAGTTAAATAAAATCTTTTTATAAAACATTTACTTGGTTTTCCCAGGGAAACACTTTCCCGTTTCCAAAACATTCCAAAGTACTCTTTCATATAAATCCACTGATTTATTTCAAGTCAATTTATGATTTCAACATAAATTTCCAATTCCATACTTAACTATAACTTCCTCCGAAGTTAAATCACAATTTTTCATTTCCGAAAATTCATTTTTAAATATAGTTTAAACATTTTTAAATAAACATTTTGGTGAATTTTCAATGGAAACCATATTTTCAATTTACTTAAATAAAATTCCAATGGAGAAAACGGAATTTTAAAAATATTCTATTAACACTTAAAATTGTACATTTATATTCGGAAGCTTCATTTTAACATATTTTTACTTTTCCTGATATCACTATTCATCATTAAATAAACCACTGTTATTTTACTCGATTTATAATTTCATAGAATTTATTTCCAGAAAACTTATATTTCACATTCAACGATTGATAAATTTCCCACAATATTTAAAATCCCAATTTTACCAATTTACATTTTCCATTTCAAAACAGAATCCAATTTTTATATTCCTTTAAATTCCTTATTTAACAGTTTCTTTAATTTCTTTTAAATCCCCAATTTCTTCATTTATAATTAAATTCTGGAATTATAATTTATACCACAATTTCACAGTACAATTAAACTTCCAGATTTATCAATCACAACATATAAACAGGTATGTCTATCAACTATAAATAATTGCTACATTTTGAGGAATCCAGTTGGATCCCTCCAACCTGTTTTTCCCTGCATCGCAAATGTTAGCACATCACAATAAAAATATCAATCCAGACAGATAACAGCAGTTATAGTCAACCAATCATTCAGATATTTAAATATCAATTATTTATAATGTCTAGCATCCAGATGTGAGTGAGAAAAACTCACTTTGAATTTCGGCGAGCGTTCGAAATTTAAATTAAACCGGACGATGTCCGATTTAACCCAAATTTCTACTTGCCCGGAATGAATCCGGATCTATACCATCCCGTAGCCCTCATTTCTGCGATTCCAACGCCACGAATTTTATCGAAATCTGATATCGTACAAACAAGATATTAATTTTCGAAGTTTGACAATTTGAAAACAAATTCCCTTTTTATCCTATTTAACTTTGATTTACCCAAATATCATCCAGGCCGTTCCTCTCAAGAAGAAAAATCTGGACCGCCCTTTTACCCTTCTTCCCCTTCATGAAAAACGTTCGTACGCTCAACCCATTGTCTGCTTTTCATTCGAACCATCGCACCCCCCTCGAGTTCACCAGCGTTCGATCGGATATCTCCAAACTATGCACCAAAGCCCAGCCTACCCACACCATGCGCGCGCGAGATCGACTCGGTGATGAACGGCACCACCTAACACCCCCTCTGGTTGACTACAACCCATCTCCACCGTACGGATCTGAAGTACGTGACAAGATCTTCGATTCTCTAGTTGGAGGATTTCGCAAAAGATCGAAGGATTGCTCGATAATTGGAGGCGAACGAAAACGATTCCCGGCCATTGAAATGTTTTAGTGGCGGCTGGGAACGTATGCTAGGGTTTGAGATAAAATTTAAATATATATAACTACTTTTATATTATTTAATTAATATAATATCTCGACTTATCCGTTATGCAACCGAACTCCGATTCTCACGTTCCGACAGGCGATTCTAGGGTTTTTCCGCATTCCGGACACAATGGAACAGGTTTCGTAAGCTAATTCGATCGTATGCACGAGTTACAGAATTAAACGATCAATTTAAAATTAAATCGGTTAAATCGATTTCGATGCGTTTCGAGCTGCCACGGTCAAACGACAACTCCGATTGCTACGAAAATTGAAATCCGATAATAACTATCTATTACGGATCCAATGGAACTAGTTTCGTCGAATTCCGAGACTGTGCCCCGGAAGGCTATTTTCACTCGTCTATTTAATCAGGCGATTTGTCAAAATTAACGAAAACGCGTAAAATTTCACTTTTAAAATTTTGTTAACTTAATAATAAATCATATAAAATTTATAAACACATTAAAAATCATTCTGGCTCATCCTGGACTAACATCTGATTAAATTGCATTTTAATAATATTAAATTCATTTTTAAATTAATACAAAATTCCAAATATTAATTTATCAACTTTAAAATCCTTCTAAAATTCCAATAATATTGTTTATAACCAATCGAACCTAAAAAAAATACATTTAAACACCATTTTATAGCTATTTACACCCAAATCCACCTTTTTATCCCAATCCCGAATATTTAATTATTATTTTCCATTATTCAAATTCAACCAGAATTGCTATAATTAAAATTTATAGCTTATTTCATTGATTGAACCCGAATCCATCCATTTCAAAATCAATCAGAGATCCACATTAACATTTAAAACAAATTAAATGTTTAAATTCAATAGCTTAAAAATACGGGATGTTACACATAATGGAATTGTAATGATTGAAAAACTACGCTAGCACACCAATGGACAATACAAATATCGTGTCAAACTCAGTCACCTCTTCTACATCAGTTAAATTAAACTGTAGATTCTTTTGTTAGGTCTTAACAATGTTTAAATAGAGTGGTGGGTATTTATAAGCCAGATACAACTGTACTGTCATTGCCACTGTGGACGATATTTCCCCTATGGTATAGGAATATTGTTATTATTTCTTGTAAATATTTAATTCGTTTATTTTCAAGTGTAATATTTTTGTAATTTTTATAAGTGTAAATTTAACGTATTACTTCTTTGCAAGTAATGTACCAATCATCAAAGTACATAAATATATTATCTTATATTTATTTACTTGATGTTATTTACTTATAATATATAATTATAAGAATTTGGTGGGTGGATCAAATTATTTATGTGCACTAGTGTGTGTCTGGTCATGTTTCATATTATATACAGTTGTATGTTATTTTCAAGCTTGGAGGTTTCACTAATATCCACATTGGTGAAGTACTAAGTCTATGATGTATGATTCTGTTGTTTTTGTAAACTATTTTCAAGTCTTAAGAATATGTATTTCATGTTGTGCATGTTATCAATATTGATAATTTTGGCTAGATTTGGAGTGAACAGCCAACTTTAGTTCGTACCTTTCAGTTATTTTACACATTTTCATACTCTCAAATGTCAATTAGATTGCGGTAGCTGTTGTGATACTCACATAGGTTCTGTAGTATTTCTGTATAACATTTTGTATGTAGTGTTGTGTGCATTCGTTTATTTCAGTGGACTTGTATATATATTGTGATAACGCCCAGCCCAATTGTGATATTCCTTATTATTGAATAATGGGCTTGAATGGGCTATTTGATCTGTTGTATAAATACTTTCTTCTTAGTGAATAACAGAGAACTTTTGAGCGCTTCTTTTCATTTTCTGGTGCATTTGTTAACATGGTATCAGAGCCATGAATAAATCGATCTCAATTCTTCATCTTAAATTGATTGTTTGATCTTCAAGTCAAATCTCAAATTGGTTTGAATCAACAGTATGGGGGAAAACAAGGTTATTCACGATGCGGTTCAGATGATGCCGAAAATCACTGATCACAAATTGAATAATCAAAACTACTTGAATTGGAGCAAGACGATTCGTCTTTATCTCAGGAGTATTGACAAAGGGAATCATCTACTTGAAGATCCACTGAGTATTGATTCAAAAGAAGAGAAAGATTTGCTGTGGCTACGAGATGATGCTCGCTTATTTCTTCAGATCCGAAACTCGATTGATACTGAGGTAATTGGTTTAGTAGATCATTGTGAATACGTGAAGGAGTTGATGGAATATTTGGAGTTTTTGTACTCAGGAAAAGGTAATTTGACAAGAATGTTTGATGTCTGTAAATCCTTCTATAGAGCAGAAAAGCAGGAGCAAACGTTAACAAGTTATTTTATGAATTTTAAGAAAGTATATGAGGAATTGAATCTGTTGCTTCCTCTGAGTCCTGATGTTAAAATTCAACAGCAGCAGAGAGAACAAATGGCGATAATGAGTTTTCTTGCGGGATTAACACCTGATTTTGAAGCTGCGAAATCACAAATTTTATCTGGATCTGATGTTACTTCTTTGAAAGAGGTGTTTAGTCGAATTCTACGAACTGAAGGTGTCCAAAATCCAAGTACGCCAAGTGATAGTGCATTAATTAGTAACAGGAATTATGGATCTCAGAGATCAAGTTCACAATCTGATAACAAGCAATTCTGGAATAATTCTTCAAATAGAGGTGCTCAAGAAAGTAAATCTGGAAATCAAGGGAAGTTCTGTGCTTATTGCAAGAAGCCTGGGCATACGAAGTTTGAGTGCAGGAAACTGCAGTATAAAATCTCAATGGCAAACAATAACTCCAATTCAAATAAAACGGTGCTGATGACTACTGATGAGTATAATAAATATGTGAAATACCAGGAAGGTTTGAAGGACAATACTCAAAGTCAAAATTCTCTTTCAGTCACTACAGTTGCTAAAGCTACTAATGATGAAAAGCAAACAACTAAGTGGGTCATAGATTCAGGTGCTACTGATCATATGACAGGTAATCGTAGCTTATTTTCTGATATTCACTTGAATAAGTCACCACATGCTGTTACACTAGCTGATGGTTCTAAGACTTATGTACAAGGATCTGGAAGTGTAGATTTGCATTCTCGTTTGCCATTGAATTCAGTGTTATATTTACCAAGTTTATCATTTAATTTGATATCTGTGAGTCAAATCACTCGCAGTCTTAATTGTTACAATCTTTCTTCCCCGATTATTGCTTGTTTCAGGATCTTGTGACGAATCAAGTTATTGGTAAGGGACAACAAAGTGGAGGATTATATACATTCAACGTGACATCTCCTGATCATATCACATGTTCAAGTATTGATTCTGCTCTTAAAGCTCATTATCAGTTAGGGCATCCATCACGTGTATTGCTTAAAAGACTTTGTCCACAATTTAATTTTGTATCTAAATTAGATTGTGAGTCTTGTCATTTTGCTAAGCATCATCGTGTAAGTTTGAGTCCTAGAATAAATAAGAGATCTTCATCTGCATTTGATCTAATACATTCAGATATATGGGGACCTTCTTCTACTGTGTCAAAGAAAGGATATAGGTATTTTGTAACTTTTGTGGATGATCATACCCGTGTAACTTGGTTGTATCTAATGAAAAATAGATCAGAAATCTTCTCTATATTTTCTATGTTTTGTGCTGAAGTTAAAAATCAGTTTAATGCATCAATCAAAGTTCTAAGGAGTGACAATGCAAAAGAATACATGTCTAGTCAATTTGGTACTTACATGGCTGAGCGTGGAATACTTCATGAGACATCATGTGTTGATACAGCAGCACAAAATGGAGTGGCAGAGAGAAAAAATCGACATCTTATTGAAACTACAAGATCACTTCTGTTTCAGATGAATGTTCCTAAAGTATTTTGGGCAGATGCAGTTAGTACAGCATGCTTCTTGATTAACAGAATGCCATCAACAGTATTAGATTATGAAATTCCTATTCAAGTTTTATGTCCAAATAAGACAATATACCCAGTTAAACCCAGAGTTTTTGGTTGCGTGTGCTATGTGAGGGATGTGAACCCACAATTAACTAAACTAGATCCAAAATCATTGAAGTGTATTTTTGTTGGATATTCGAGACTTCAAAAAGGTTATACATGCTTTTGTCCCAGTCTTCACAAGTATGTGGTATCAATTGATGTAACATTTGTCGAAGATGTTCCCTATTTCTCTTCAACAGTTAGTGAAATTGCAAATAAAGAACAGAGACAAAAGGAAGGAAATGAAGAGGAAGATGCTGTATTTTATTATGTTGATCTGTTCCAGGAAGGTAAACAAAATGATGAAGAAAATATTCATGCTGCACAGGAAAATGAAGTGAACATGCAAACAGATGTTGGTGATGGTTCAAGACAAGGTACTGATGGTAGTGAGGTTTCAAGACCAGACTCTAATGTGGATAATCTTCCTATTGCTCTTCGAAAAGGTAAACGTAAATGTACATATCCTATTTCATCATATGTGTCAGATGATAAATTAAATCAAAGGGCTTCATCTTTTGTATCTAAAATTGACAAAATTATGGTTCCTAAGACTGTAAAGGAAGCACTATCCAAATCTGAGTGGAAAATGGCTATGTTAGAAGAAATTAAAGCATTAGATCAAAATCATACATGGGAGTTAGTTCAATTACCAGAAAACAGAAAAGTGATTGGGTGTAAATGGATTTTTAATGTCAAAGTAAATCCAGATGGTTCAATCGCTAGATATAAGGCTCGTTTAGTGGCTAAGGGGTATGCACAGGTCTATGGCACTGATTATTGTGAGACATTCTCCCCTGTAGCTAAAATGACCTCGATTAGGTTGTTTATATCATTGGCAGCCACACATAGTTGGAGATTGCATCAGTTAGATATTAAAAACGCTTTCCTACATGGTGATTTGAAAGAAGAGGTGTATATTGAACAGCCACCTGGTTTTGTGGCTCAGGGGGAGGAAAAAAAGGTGTGTAGGCTGAAGAAGAGTTTGTATGGGTTGAAACAGAGCCCAAGAGCGTGGTTTGGCAAGTTTAGTCAAGTGATTGAAAAGTTTGGTATAGTGAAGAGTAATCTTGATCACTTTGTATTTTATAAAAGTTCACATGAGGGAATAATTCTTTTGGTTGTTTATGTTGATGACATTGTGATAACTGGGAGTGATGAGAAGGGTATTAGTGATCTGAAGAAATTCATTCAAGCTCACTTTCATACTAAAGATTTAGGAGAGCTGAAGTACTTCTTAGGGGTTGAAGTAGTCAGAGACAGTGAACATATCTTTGTGACACAGAGAAAGTATACGTTAGATTTGCTGTCAGAAACAAAACATACAGATGCAAAGCCATGCACAACTCCTATGGATACTAATCATGGGTTAACAATTGAAGGAGAGTTATTTGATAATCCAGAAATGTATAGAAGGTTAGTTGGCAAGTTGAACTATTTGACAGTGACGAGGCCTGACATAGCTTTTCCAGTCAGTGTGGTTAGCCAGTTCATGAATGCACCTACAGTAAATCATTGGAATGCTCTTAAATAGATTTTGTGCTACTTGAAGGGGACTGTAGGTCAAGGTATTGAGTACAAGAATCATGGTCATAACAAAATAGAGGGATTTACTGACGCTGACTGGGCTGGCTCTAAATCAGATAGGAAGTCAACTTCGGGGTATTGCATGTTTGTTGGAGGTAATCTAGTGTCATGGAAAAGTAAAAAGCAAACTGTTGTGTCTCGCTCAAGTGCTGAATCCGAGTATCGAGCTATGGCCAACGCAATTGCTGAGTTATTGTGGTTAAGTCACTTGTTAACTGAGCTGAAATTGAATAATGTGACAGCAGTTGACTTATGGTGTGACAATCAAGCAGATGTTCACATCGCTACCAATCCAGTCTTTCACGAGAGAACGAAGCATATTGAGGTGGACTGTCACTTCATCAGGGAGAAGGTGCAAACTGGAATAGTTAACCTGAAGCATGTTCGATCGAGTGACCAGATTGCTGATTTGTTCACCAAGGCTTTGAATGGAGCAAGGATTAAATTTTTGTGTAACAAGTTGGGCATGATGAATGAGTATGCACCAACTTGAGGGGGAGTGTTGTGATACTCACATAGGTTCTGTAGTATTTCTGTATAACATTTTGTATGTAGTGTTGTGTGCATTCGTTTATTTCAGTGGACTTGTATATATATTGTGATAACGCCCAGCCCAATTGTGATATTCCTTGTTATTGAATAATGGGCTTGAATGGGCTATTTGATCTGTTGTATAAATACTTTCTTCTTAGTGAATAACAGAGAACTTTTGAGCGCTTCTTTTCATTTTCTGGTGCATTTGTTAACAGTAGCTAATTACTTACTAGCAACCGTTTCCCTACATCTATATCTATTGTATGCTATCAGGCTCTTGACTTGATAAAAGGCTAGAACTTTCATGAGTTAACGAATTCATGTTTGGAAGGGCAGTTTTCAAATGAGGATGGGACTGAAATAGTATGTATTGCCTCAAAATGTTTGCAACTTGAGCAGCGAGAGCGCCCCACTGTGAAGTCGCTAATTCTTGCATTGACTCCTCTTTAAAAAAGACGACGAGGTAATTCTCTTTTTGCTTGTATATTTGGAAATAAATTTATATAACTACAGAACCGCTTTATACATTCTGAATCTGATTACCTGGTATATAGGCACATGATCATGGCTTTTTCAATGCCAGTATTAAAATAAAATATTATTTTATAAGAAATGAAATAATATTAAGCAGCAGACCATAGCTTCATTATTGTATTTTGCTATTGTAATTACAGGGTTTGGTTGATCGCGATATCTGAGTAGATTACAGTTTGTTAAGACTAAGGCTTGCGACTTCGAGTTTTGCTGTAGAGAATATAGTTTCAGAGCATGGTGAGAAATCTCCTAACATTGTTTATAAAGGGAAGCTTGATGCATAAAGGAGGATCACAGTAAAGAGATTAAGTAGACTGGCATGGCTAGATCCTCGATGGTTTATGGTAGTTTTTGTTTCCTATATTTCCTTTTCATTAAATTTTGATTAGCTACCATGTTTGCATATGTGTATTATCAATTCAATGCTGCATTTGTAGTGTACATGCTATGTTAAGAGATTACAAGGTAGAATTGATTGGATGACCATTCACTGTACAAAATTTGTGTGCGTGCACACACACAATCTTTAGCAATTAGGATTACATATTATCATCCGTATGTTCTGTTTAAGTTTAAATGAAAAGACTGTCAGCCTGACAGTGAAATTTCGGTAAGCTAAAAACGGTACATCCCATTTTTTGTTCCAAAATAATGAGCTATAGTATGCCATTTGGCGAAACCAATGACAAATCTACATTTATGAATGAGCAATAATGTTCATTATGCAAATGCATTTAAACACAATTGGAATAATTATGAAGTCAACATGCATATATACAACTTTATGAGGTGCTTATAACACATCTATATAACTTGTATTATAATAATAATAAATTAACTTAGTTTATAGTAATAGTAACAAGAACAACAACAATAGTCATAATGATAATAATAACAATAAACAAACTAAGTTTATAAAAATTAACTAAGTTTCATAAAAATTAATTAAGTTTAGAACAACAACAACAATGGTAAATGAAAAAGTATTAACCAATTTAACTAAGTTTTACAATATTAACTAAATTTATATAATAATAATAAATTAAATAAGTTTATAAAAATTAACTTCATTAATTAAGTTTAACAAGAATTAGAGTTTATAAAATTAACTAAGTTTATAATAATAATGAATTAACTAAGTTTATAATGATAACAATAACAATAATAATAAATTACAAAGTTTTCAACATCTTTACGTCTAATTCATTTTATAAATTTCTAAATTACATGAAAAATAACTAAATTTATAGACGATGATCAACGAATTTTATAAATACAACTAAGTTTTATAAAAAATAACTAAGTTAATAATAATAATAATATATAATAATAATTAAGTTTATAATAATAACAACGATAATGAATTAACTAATTTTGTAATAATAATAAAGCAATAAATTATAAAATATTAACTAAGTTAACTAAGTTTTATAAACAATTACTAAGTTTATGTATAATAATAATAAATTGACTTAGTTTATAATAATAATACTAACAAAAACAACAAAAATAGTCATAATATAATAGTAATAATAATAATAAACAAGCTAAGTTTAAAAAAATTAACTAAGTTTAGAACAACAACAATGATAAATGATAAAGTATTAACCAATTTAACTAAGTTTTACAAAAATTTAACTAAATTTATATGATAATAATATTAATATTATTAAAAAATCAACTAAGTTTATAAAAATTAGCTTCATTAATTAAGTTTAATAAAAATTAAAAAAGTTTACAAAATTAACTAAGTTTATAATAATAGATTAACTAAGTTTAAGAAAATTAACTAAGTTTATAATGGTAACAATGGCAATAAATTATAAAGTATTCAACATCTTTACATCTAATTCATTTTATAAAATTCTTAATTTCATAAAAAAATAACTAAGTTTATAGATGAAGATCAGCGAATTTTATAAAAAGAACCAAGTTTTTTAAAAACTAAATAAGCTTATATATATTAATAATAGTAATAATAATTAACTAATTTATGATAATTAATTAAGTTTATAATAATAATAATAATGATGATGATGATGATGAACTAAGTTTATAAAAGTTAATTAAGTTTATAATAATAATACTAACGACGACGACGATGACGATAATAATAACAATAAATAAACTAAGTTTCATCCATCTAATAATAGAAGATACCACCAATAACCTATAATTTTCATCACAGTTTTATATAATTATTTTCAAATTGTTCTGAATTTTCAGGAAGTACTACCAATGACCGAAGACATGCATGAATAAAGGCTTTGAGCAGTTCAAGTTCTTAGTGATGCATTTGGTACTTGTAGACGTTAACTTTGAACTATGTTGTCTTTTGTTATCATGAATATGTATTGAATTTGGTAACTCATATATTGAATTTATCTTCTGTTAGTTGATACTTTATTTTGTTCTCATGAATATGTGTTACATTTGCTTATTATTATATTTTTTTCATTCATACATTGTTCGAATTGTTATCTATTTAAAGAAGATTCATTTTGATTGTTATTATTAAAATGTAATAGTGGGGTGCATCAAATATATAGTAAAATAAAGCATAGCTCCTTAAAAGCGTTATAACTATATGACATAAGTGCTATAAAAAGATAATGCAATGTATGAGGTTACTGTCAAAGGATAGCAGCAAATAGGCATTTTGTATCTACACATATAGCGGTGTATATATATATATATATTGTAAATGGATGTAGAATATACTATAAACATGTTGATATATGCACGAAATAGGCACTGTAAAATAACTATTTTATAGCGGCTGTACTTTGTTATAAAGATGATGTTATTTTTGTTAAGATTGAGATGTTTTATAGCGGTAATAGTGAGCTACCGTCTTTATATAACATAGCAGCTATTTTATGCTATGGAATCATGCTCTTTTATGGCGGTTTTTTTTGTGTTATAAATATGCAATTCTTTTTTATAACATGTCGATATACAACATTTATCAAACCACTATAGTTGTGTTTAATAGCGGCTATATGCCGCTATAAAAGACTGTTTTTCTTGTAGTGTGATATAATTAATTAAGTAATTACTTTAAAGTATAATAATAGAAAATCTTATGTTATGCGATAGTAATTATAATGTGTTATGACAATGAGAAATTTATCACATTAAAACAACATTTTTTTAATATTCCTAGTCAAGAGGTTTTGAGATAGGATATCAATACATTCGTTAAGGCTAGGGTATGTAATGCACTCCAATTGTTTGCCAGTGCCTTACTCATGGCTGTTGGGCATCAAGAGGTTACGTACTGATAGTTATTGGATAACTATGGAATGAACCACTCGAGGTCAAACAGAGAATCTCGAAGTTGTGATATTACAGTTCTCTCGCCTTGAGAATACAGTTGAACTTCAGTGTGGACACTTCACTTTGATTATAGTTAAATCATGGCATGGCATCCATCGAACGACTATAGTTGGGATTGAGTTGAAGCTTTGGAAGTGAAACATTATTCAATAGATAATTTGTCTCCTTATGTATATAGGGTTAGTTGTAATAACCCATCCTTCGTAATACCCTGAACCAATGACGAATGACAACGTCTGACTCACTTGGATATCACAAAAGAGAGATTATTGAGGTAAAATTAAAACAAAACACCAAACCAATGCATTAATAGAATCTCACAGCGGAATAGTAACATATAATATATTGAATATACATGAACATAACAAGATGGACAATGTATAAGAGACCGCACCACTAGAAGCAACTGATAAATAAATATCAATGCATAAAGTCAAAATACATCAACTCCCAACAACTCAAAGTTCTGAATATATATCTGATACAATGGGTCTTGTATACAAAATAAAATGTCGATAATATACTACTAAAATATCAAGTGTACATATCTAAAATATCGATGAAATGCCTCCAAAATGCTTCAGCTGCGCACCCTCATAACTTATCCTCAAAAGCACTTGACTCCCAAACTACTTAGTCGAGTACCCAAGAGTTATCATAACATAAACATACAAAGACAAAACATGGGTCAGACTTAAAGTCTGGTTTAAGGGGAACTATCTCAAAATACTATATATCAAAACTATACATAAATAAACAGGAAACTACTAAGGCACCACCAGTACTTTCCACGAACATAGCTCAAGGGTAATTCAAATTATCGATAAACAAGTAAAGTAAACTCATCCAAAAGATAGGAAATCATACCATAACCTGCTCTTCTTCTGTCATCAACGAGTCAGCACAACTAATATAATGTGACTACCATGTAACAATATACTACGATAAAGGTAACCCATATGGAGGGGGTAATATAGGTACCGTAGTATAAGTATATCATGCTACACATAATGATAAAATCAATCAACTAGTATAGCACAAAACAACATAACGATATACGCTAAACAGAGAATATCTACCATTGTCTGATACTGAACGAAATACAAATGGAGCAACTACACCTTATGTGATCTTTGGATTTATATATACATTCTTACCCTTTGAGAGTCCACGAATGGAACCGAGAATCCTCATATGACCTCTTTGTTGTACGGTGCCCCCATACAGACCTAGACCGCTCTCTTGGCAATAATGAAAACCCATACCACTACAGTGCTCCATAGTATCTATATCAGCGCTACCACTATTGGGTACAAGTACTCCTTAAGTGTTGCTTTGGACCCTCCTAAAGGCTTGGTCCGAAGCCATAAAACAATGTATAAACAGATGCGTAGCACTGGAACCGCACTACAACCTAAATCTAGTCGCCTACTGCATGACTCTCTCGTTGTGAACTTGCTATGACCCTAATGGATCACTTAAGCACAGCAACGCTTTGAGTCATGGAATCTATGCTAACCATCTGTCTTCATGTCTGCCCGATCTCATATCGATTGATGTCATCGCATGATCGCACATCTGCCCGAGTCTGGAACCGACTACTTCCCATTAACTTCTTCTTCTAGTCATACAAGCTCATTGTATGTGACCGTGAAACCGATCACCATCCTGATTACGTATCTAATTGGCTCTCCATCTCTATCTCGACCTCCTACTATTCCCGTGTAGGAATGGCCCATGCTCTGTGTCCCTTGCCTCGATCGCTTCCTTGACCACTTGCTCGAACGCCTTATTGATCATTACCGATCACATGTACATCACTTTACTTCCACACTCCAATATCATGCTTTACCCTACATCTCACTTTCCCGAGTAGCCCGAAGCCTTCCTATAGTCATGCCAAAGCCTCATGTCGAATTGCATATGAAACTGGGGGAAGTTCCCTGTTAATTGGCACTCTACTTGGGCTTACTGCCTAGGCCTATGCCCTACCGGTTTACCAGTGGTATAGCCACCGGTAGACCGGTGGTAGCCTATCCCAGGAAGTAAGCCTGGGGCACGTGCCAACCGCCCATAAAGATCACTAATTTGTATGACGTTTACTCCATTGCTTCGTCCGATGAGCCACTTAGCTTCCTAAGCTTGCCTTCACCTCCATCGGACCTCCTTCAGACTTCATTGGTTGATGTTTTGAAAGTGGTTCCTTAAGTTACTCAAAAACCGATTTCAATATGAAATACAGTCTATACACGTAGACTTCCGCGGAATGATTCTTTCGACCTGATTTCTTATAACAATCCAAAATGAACACAACTCGCCTTCTTGCATCATGTGTTGCCTACGCATTCCAGTTTACTCATTTGTGCACATTTACACATGCATACACAAACACACTTCACTACACAAATCACATTTCGGGTTTCACCGGAATGATTATTCGATCCGATATTCTTTCACGTAACTTAGTGTACACAATAGTCATTATGGCTACATAAGATGCTCACAACATGCTTATAAACAAATGTATTCACACACACACACACATATTCATGCAAATACACACACATATAAACAATTCTAATTAAAATGCACAAATTGTTTTGATTTTTATGTATCTTCAATACACGTATACATATACTTACTAATATACATATACATACACATATATTTAAATAAGTACAATTGTTACTTAATCAAATCTTACTTTTATTCACTAAATCTTTTCAATAAAAGTTCAATATGTTTTCATGCTATTTTATAAAATCTTACTACTATTTTATAAAATACATTCCTATCTTATAAATTATTTTAAGCCTTTACAATACTTAATTTCTTTATTTAAATTAAGTATTCTTCTCATAATTATTTTACAAAATCTTATGATCATGTTATAAAATATCATCTTCATATTATATAATAAAATCTCATATTCCTCTATTATCTCATTTGTACTATTTCATAAGATGTCATACCATTTTATAAAATGCCTTTTTTACTTACAAAATTATTCCTTTAAATAAATAATATGTATAAATAAAACATTCACTTATAAAGATCATTTCTTTACTTTAAATATATTTATAAGTGCTAATTAAGCTTCATTAACCATATAATCACTTTAATAATAAGTGTAGAGTTCAAAACTCGCCTAATTAGCTTGCTAAGTTTTCTAAAACCATTTCACCGATGCTTGTCCTCACTATAGGTTACTCACTTAATTAGCTTATAAACCATCTAATCACTTTAATACACATGTATCATTCTTTTGGCAATGAAATTCCCAACCGCCCTCATTATGATTCTGATGCTTGCAGCCTTCCTTTTAAGATTCCCCTCCCAAAACCCCCTAGTAGGCGATGGTAGGTAAAAGCTCCCCAACCTTCCCATCCTCCGGCCTATCGCTAGTCCCCCGTCATTTCGGATCCTCCTAAGATGGCGGATCCAACCCCACTACCTGTTGCTCCTTTTATTGCACCCCTTGAGGCTGCAACCTGTGTCGAGACCCCACCTGAGCTTGCCTACGCCTCAGCTCCTACAGATTTGCCACATTCGCCTCCGGATCCGGTTCCCTCTTCTGACATAGACTCTCCGATCACATCTCTTAAGAAGCGTTTTGTTCATGCGTAGATTTCTAACCCTCCTAGTGTTGAGATAATTGCTTAGGAGTTTGCAGATAAAATATTATAAAATATTCCTTTAGATTGGTGCATAAAGGCTGGGACCTGGACCATAGGGATAATGGCATTTGCTACCAAGCAGTGTGGAAGGTTTTCTCAAAATGGGTTCTAATGATGATAAAGATGAGCAGGATCTTTACTACAGACTCGTAGAAGATGAGTTGGTCCATCTACAGTGATGGTGAATTCAAGGCTAACAATGAAGAGATCTTAGCTGCAAAGGACTAGGATCGCAAATTCATTTTCTTGCCCCGAACTCCTAGTTTCTTCCCAGAGATTTTATGTTGGTTCCACACCTACGTTGGAATTTAGTTTATTTTGTTTAGTTCCAGGATCTCGTATGATGTTGGGTTTAGATTCACATATGTTTTGGACATTTTTTCTCTATCTACTATTCTACCATCCTGTTGGCTTTATTTTTTTTCTCTATGCTACTAAGCCAGGCATGTTAGCTTTATTTTATTTTAATCTATGCTATTAAGCCAGGCATGTTGGCTTTGTACTCGCCCATGGCTGGATCATTGGGTCCTTAACTTGTGCATATTTTTCCTATATTTATATATATCTAGTATGACCGTATGACCCTCGGACCTTACATCCTTTACATAAAAAAAACCATTTCAAATAGTTTGATTATTACTAACTAATGACATGCGCATGGCAATGTCATATAATTAGCCTCTAATCCATCACAACATCACACATAATCATTCAATTAATCCAAAATCTATTTCTAAGCTTACTAACTTTTCCAAAAATAGTAATTAAGGTCTTAAACAAATAATGAGTTAATATAATCATGTTTGTAACATGAACATAAGCCTAAATCATCACATAACATTCTCTAAATATTGCACATAACTCCATAGTCACATAAACATGAATATATGAAGTATGACATGTAAAAATAGTTAGAGAATCATCCCATTCACCTTCTTCTTCACCAAATCAAGCTTTTGTCACCAAAATCAATTCTCTAGCTCTCTTGAAATCTTGGATCCAAACTCCGATTCAAGCTAATTTCTTGATGGGTTATGTGAGAAACTGGATGAAAGGTGGTGTTTTTTTCCTAAATTTAGAAATTTTCTATAAAGAGATTAGAGTGAATTAGGATTTAGGTATAAGGAAATAATTAGGAAAGTGATTAAGGAAGAGGAACGAAAAGTAGCATGGAATGAGAAATGAATAAAGAGTAAGCTAACTTATAAGCTAGCTTATAGGCCTTAGCCCAAATTCATTTTCATTTCTTTCTATAAATCACTAATCACTCTTAATGCTCATCGACTCCAAACGAAGTCGACTTATACTCATTTTTCTCATGATGGAATTGTGGTCTTAAAGGCAAGTGTCTCGAGTCTCAATTTATCCATCTCTAAAAAATCAAGTATAATGGATGTTCCAATTATAACGATTAAATATTTAAATTAATTAGTTAAATATCAAGTTATTAAAATTGCGGGTTATTACATTAGAATCACAGTCAACCATAGTCAACTCAAAATCAATGTCTTTGTAGTATGGTGGTATAATAATTGTTATTATTAAACCAAGGATTTTGTGTTTGAACTAATCAAGTTGAATATGGATAATATTGGAATTTTGATCAAAACCAAATTCCATAAGTCCTAATGCGATATAGTTTCGACGAAGAGAATTTGTGTAAATAACCATTGCTACTTGGTACTGCTTATAATAGTAAAATTATATTTTACCAAAAAGACGTATAAGTGATAAATTCAGCCAAAATGTCAAACACTAGCAAAGGTGGCGTGTGAACGTAAATATTCAAACTGTTTGATATTAATCGTTGACTGAATACACCTTTGAGTTGCACAACCGTAATGATGAATACTCTGAAAAACCACATGATTTAATCTATAATCGTTGTAAATTAATTAATATTTATGAAATATTAGTTATTAAATTTTATTTTATTTATTTGAATACCATTAGTATTTAATAAAGTGTGTATATAAAAGTTATATACACGCGTATTTAATAGAATATTTAAATTGGATTTAAATGGATTAATTACTAAGTAGTTTTAGGAAATTTTTGAGGCCACATTGCATCTTTTATGGCTGGCCATGCATGATGAGGGAGGAGAGAGGATTTGGTGAGATTTAATAAGGAATTAGATATGGAATGTTTTAAATGAGAGAATTGAAAGGTTTCGATGTTTCCTTTAAAATAATTTTTCTTTCATTCAATCATTGATTAAACAGACAAATTTTTTATTCTCTTCTCCCCTCCTTCTCCTGTCATGGTCAAAAATCCATGGCCTCCCAACCATGAAATGTTTCCAAAATAAAATCAAATAATATCAAGTTAAACAAATATAAAGGTGGTGCTTTTGATCGCTACAACTTTTTGAGATAATTCAATTGAATCTAGAGGTTTTATTCTTTATTCAAGATGTGATTTATTAGCTTCGTCGTTAGGTAATTTTCTAATTTTATTTGATTATAATTTCATCATGTTAATAAAGTTTAGATCTTATGCATGTTATTTCTAATCTAATTATTTATTCATTTTGTTGATATATAGTTCAGATATCATATATTATATACTTTAATCGATTACATGTCCATCATTTAATATAATTTGGATCTTACACATGCTACATGACTTTTGATCATATGTTCATACTCTTTACATATTTTAGATCTAATTCATTTTCAATGAATTTATATGTTTGGAAATTATCTGATCTATTATTTGTCATTGTTTTAAATCTTGTTGTTTTAAAAAAAAAATTGGATTAGAAACTAATTTTAAATTAATTGATATTATTTTGTAACACGCTACATGCACAAACATAAATAAGTTACATATGTTAATATTTTTGAAATCACTTTGGAAATTGAATATACGTTTTACAAGTTTGTTGTTTTTGAATATAATTCATTTGGTAATTTTTACATTTGTTTAAAAGATGTTTTACTTCAGAATTTATAAGTGACTTTTGCGCAAAACATTAACAAAATTTGAATCCCTCCTAATTTAAAGATAGATTTTAGTTTGCTACTTTATTTTTTAAAAAACATATATATTAAATTATAAAGTTTACACGTGTGTGTGTTATTTTAAATCTAGAACATGGTTTGGATTTATTCATATATGTATATACGTATGTTATTTCAATTTAAAATTTATAAAGTAGATTTTTGTGTAAAATCACAAATTTAATTTTAAACCCTCCTAAGTTAAAATTAGATTCAAAGTTTTTGGTTTTAGATTTCAAAACAAAAGATGATCAAACTTAATTTTAACACACACACACAGATATGTATGTATGCATGCATGTATGTATGTATGTATATGCATGTATTTATTTGTTATTATATATTTAATATAATTATTAACGACAAAGTCATATATAATAGGACAAATGGGTTTGTTGTGGTGTAAGTTCTAGCACTTCTATACAGTCACGTTAGCCATGTACACTGCTAATATGTTACACTTGCAATGTACATACATAAGTGTATTCGATACATTCATTATAATATATTTAAATTTAAATTCAAATTAAATTTAAAACTTCTTTTAAACAATTAAATAAAATATGATTTTAGTTGAAACAAATATTAGATTGGATATAACAGAATTTTAGACTTCATATGCGCAATAGATCTTTTTTTAATCTACGTATTTCACTTGCTTCCAACTGACCCAGTTTTTCAATGCTATCAAAGCCCAATGGTCCATGTGGTATAAATTTGCAATATCGGGGCAAATTTATTAACGCCTACCCATTTAGTAGGGGGTTAGTAAAAGTAATGTCTAAGGTGGGTTTGTGTAGTCAAGTACTCTGCCCTACCTGGCCACTGTCCTGCTCAAATGATGTTATAAGCCCAATGGTTATCCCCAATATAAAAGTCCAAATTATTTTGGGCCTTGGGCTGATTTTTAAATTTAGTTTGAAAGTTTAAAATAAATTTAAATGTTAATTTCAAAATATAAAAATAAAATTTTATAAAATACTTTCAAATTTTTTTAAATTGTTTTGAGAAATTAAACGATTAATTTTGAAATTTAAAATTTAATTAAAACGAGTAATTAAATTAAATTAAATAATTAATCGAAAGTTGATTGATTAAAATATATATAGTGATATACGTGTATAACTATAATTGTTGTAGTTATTTATTTATCATAAAATTGTTTATTATAAATTAAATCATAATTTCGAATTAATTAAAATCATTTGATTAATTTTTTTAACTAAATAAAATTTGTTAACGTTAATTAATTTAAAATGTATACATATGTACACATAAACAAACTATAAAATTTATAATTGATTAGCAACTTAAATAGTTTAAGATGAGTAATATAAAATTTTAGAAATTTTATGCAAAAAGGAATTAAATTAACTAAATATAATGTAATTAATAAGAATTAAAATTAATTAAATAAGATTTAATTATTATCATTGTTATCAATGAGGTATCATTGTTAAAATTGTTATCAATGAGTTATCATTGCTAAAATTGTTATCATTGTTAAAATTAATTTAATTGTTATCATTGTTAACTAAATATGACGTAATTAATGAGGCATGACCTGCGATTACATTGTTATCACATGTTCCTTAGTGGTTATGACGAGTCCAAGAGGCTTATTTATCATGTTGAGGGTGAGGGGCTATCTCTTACGTCCTTTGGTACTGATAGTGCATGCAATTGATGGCAGCTCTTAGATCCTACTTGGGACCGGACTTATTTTTACTCTGCTCTCTCGAGATCTTTTGATCCGTTACTGGCTAAGTACTTTTCTGCTGTTCAGCATGTTATAGGTCCCGGTAATGATGCTGATATCAATAATGACAGGGAGGAGTTACGTCCTTCCGTGTAGTCTAGTTTCTTTGTCTAGCTCCTGTTTTCCTTTGTTTTCTGTTGTATTAAGTGGTCTGTCCACTATAAAAACAGTATTAGTTGCTCCATGCATGTGCAGAGCACTTGTTCTCCTCATTTAAACATAGTGGCATGGCCCACTATAAAGCCGGCTAGCTTTGCTAAAAAAAGGATTTAATTAATAATATAAATAAGAGTATTATATGAGTTAATTAAAATTTTAAAAGGTTATATTTAAATTAAAATTGTATAATATGGATGAATAACATACAAAACATGGAACTGAAATAGACCCAATTCAGATTTAAGGAAGAAGTGTATACGTATTCCATGTTTACAATGATTTAAGATGTGTTCGACACTTAAATGATAAAGGTATTTCATAAGAGATATATTGTTCCCTAAATCAATGTCACTCAAAATATATACTAAAGATTATAAATCTTTAATATAAGATGTCGTTTACTATTTATATACTAACAGATTACTTCCATACTCTTTAGTTGGTAAGCTTTCCCTAAGCTAGAGAGTTATATGTAGTACTATTAATATATTGACTAGAAGAGGTAAGATACATGCATGTACTTGTTGAGCTTTACTCAAGGCATGTGCATTATACTTAGGTCGTCGTGAAATGGTAGGTAAGGTAAATAATCTCTTTCGATTTGTTGAGCCTTCCTCATAGTGGAGATGATACCAAGACAATGGCCACATGTTAGGAGTTATAAATTATACAACCGATAAGGTTATTCATCGCATGCGGGTCTATGATTTGTTGAGCTTACATCAAGGTCAGAATCTCATGGCAAGCGGGTCCTAACACTTACTAGAAAAATAAAAGGATTTCAATGTTTTCTCTTAGGATTTTGATAAACATAAAAATCTAATATAAGCCTTACTAGAAAAATAAAATAGTAATATTTAACATTTCTAATATTGTAAGAACTTGTGTTGTATAAAGTTAAATTGCTTTGATCGATTTGTGCGGTTAATATAATTGGTAAAAAGTTTATCATTTGAAATATACTATTGAATAGAATTAAGATCGATATAGAAATATGAAATATACTTACCAATAATTTTTTACACGTTATCACCATAAGACTCATACGAGAGCCAATCTACAGAGCCACTAAAACATTCATGCCTTGGTTGCTTAAGAGTTTATTGCGTGAGACCGTGTATTGTCATTTACGAGTTTTGAACTCTTAAGCATTACTCGAATATGAATATTTAATCCATATTCGATTACATATAAATGTTATACGGTGAATAGTTGTGATTCATACTGTATGAAACTTCGATGAATTGGTTCATTCAAAATAAACAAGTAAACTATATTGCGAGATCATGTATTTAGTATGATTGATTATAATAAGGATCTTGTTGTGTTAGATGTAGCACTATACCAAGAGCTATGAGAAGTACCTAGAAATTCGGTCACTGAAATATCAATTTAATTGGTTTACATAAAGTGCAACGTAATTGATATCCTTATATGTTAAGGATGACTGAAAACATTTATTTAATGAGTTCGTTATGGTCTTGTAGCAAGGGTTTCCTTTTTTAATAATTCGACCATTTTGAAAGGAAAGCTAATGTACATGAGTAGATGTAACTTAGGCACGGTTGGGATGAAGAGAGTGAATAGTCACTTCTGCTTCATCAAGAGACTTTAGAAACGAGAACTGTATAAAATACTAAAAGATATTTAATATGGAATGAGAAATGTGCTTTTTATTCCAAATGTATTTTCATATAGAAAAGTGTTTTTTGTAAAAGTTATTTCTTTGAGTTCAAGGTAATTGGTCTGAAATTTATGACTGTAAACTAGTTATAGTGAATAAATTAAATTTCGTAATAAATGGTTAAATGGAGCTTCGTATTTCATACACTGTTATATATATATATATATATATATAGTAATAGTGGAAATTATGGGAGCATACCATATAACACTTCTCAATGGACGCGTCAAGTTATGAAAAAAAGATTCGTAAACATAACAAATATTATTTATGAAGTAATAATTGTTTTCGGTATTGATTAAAAATTGACAAGGTATTATTTCAATATGAATGTTATGAATATTCGTTATAAAAGAAAACTATAATTATGGTATTTGATACCATAACAAAATGATGCATTAGAAAATGCAGATGCATCTAAAATTTTATAATTGTTTTGAAATTATAGACTAAGCCACGTTTTGAAAAATAGTTCTTTAATTATATGATTATTAATCATATGATACTGGTAAATTATATCTCAAACGATTAAGTGCAAAGCCCCTATTCAGTGGGAGCGACACATGAGTTGGTGAACTCTTAGAGTTGATACATATAGATGTATGCAATCGGTATAATGGTACCAAAATGATTTCACATACTTCGTTAAATTTAATGAATCATCATAGACATGAACATGTGTATTTGAAACACACATAGTATGTTTATGATAAGTTCCTAGAATATAAAACGGAAGTAAATAACATGACACGCAAAAGAAAATAAAACGATTTGACAAGCACCATTGTCCAAGTGGTTAAGTAATTCAGCTTTGGTGTGAGAGGTCGCAAGTTTGAAACTTGCGTAGCGTGATTCGAACATTTATTGACATGTGATATGTTGTCCCAGTGACATGTTGTATATAAAGTACCATTTCAAAAAAAACGATTTGGTTTGATCGAATAACCGAGTATATTGGAAAGGAGCTCCAAATGTACATAAAAATAAATAAGATTCAATCTCAAAAGTCACTATGATACATAATGATGTATCAATAACGAGTATCTGATTTGGTTGAACAAAGTACGGTTGATAATGAGTGAAGTTGAGTTAATTATAATAAGTGAAGTTGAGTTAACTTCTTTCTTTAAAGCACTTTTGTAAAAATCCTTCTAAGCATCCTCCTAGGCGCGTGGTGAGGCTTACCACCCAGCGATATGTCTAGGTCCATCTAAATAAGGTTTACCGCCTCATGTAAGAATCAAAACATGTATTTAGGCACTTATTAGACATTATTTAAGGTTCAATGCCACATATAAGCATCGATGTATTGGTTTTAGACAATCTTGCCTCTTTGGTTACTCCTAAGCACATTCAAATCCTAAAATCCTATTTATATCAACCATTACTTTTCCATGTCAGTTGGATGTATGCAAATTAAACCATGAGAAAATTCATTTATAAAATGAAAATCATATCGTTGTCTAGATTTTGATCTATCAAAGATCCCTACTTAAATTGGGAATGTATTGAAGTTCATGCATGCTTCTAACATATACATAATATGCTTACTACTTCATATTTTAACCCCAATAATATTATTAAACCTTAACTAATATAACTAAAAGAATTATTTCACCATCTTCATATTCTAGTTTAAATTAGTTGTGCCAATTATAATCTTTGTATCAGATTAAAAGAAAACCAAGGTGACATCCCAAAGTGCATATAAAATGTTACTAAGCTTGCTTTTTTTAAATTGTCCAGTTTCTTGCCTAATCCTTTTCTAATTCGATGCAATTCATTACATAATTGATCTTATATCTCAAAATTGCGACAATTAAAAAGAAAGTTCTATCTTTGAACTTATGATTATTGAATAATGTATTAATAATATTGGATAAGAAATCAAGGTTAAAGAGAAAAATATGACACAATAATTGTGAAACAAAAAATTATTTTTTTAATATTGTTTTTATATGTCTTACTCTCTAGAAAAACTTAGAAATGATAAGTTAGATCATTTCTCAACAAAATAATTAGACTGAAAGAGTAGACTCGATCTTAATCTTGTTACTTTCTTTAACTATACAGTATGTAGGCACATGCTCCATGCATGAACAAAGAAAACATAGTCAAACAAAGTTATACCTCCAATTATATATTATTACAATGTAGAAAATTTGATACGATTGGTGATTGAAGCAACATAAAAAAATTTAGATACCTGTATGAACAATGCGTGTATTCCACCTATAAACAAGTAGACATATCACATGCATTCAATTAAATATTACATAATCAACCAACATTATCCCCTGTTTCTTCATCAACTTTCCAACAACTTTTTAAACTTGAGAGAAGGAAGAATATTGCCACCGAGAAAAGTTTGAAAATAAAGTACTCCTATATTTTATGTGCTATTATACACCGAAAACGAGAATACGATTGAGTTGTGATGAATAAACAAAGAAAGCATGATAATGTCGCCCAAGGACAAAGGAAGGCTTGTGATGGCAATCCTCAAGCATAAAACTTAAGGGTCCGTTTGTTTTCATTTTGAGTTTTTGTTTTGCGTTTTTGACATGCATGTAAAAACATTAGGAGAAGATTTATAATTGTAAGTCAATATGACGATGGAGGAACAACGGAAGGGATGGATTTTTTTCGTGCTTTTGTTATTTACCAAAACAAAAAACATAATAATTTTTTTTTCTATTTTAGATGCTAACTTCATTTTTCAAATTGGTTGTCTTCCAAAAATACATATATGTGCGAATTTTTGTTTGGATGGAAATCCAAAACTAAAAAGATCAAACCAGATGAGGCATAATGCCTTAGAAGTTCATATTTTATTGTATAAAATGTGTATCACGGTTACAAGCCTAAAAGGGTTAGTATAATTTACTTCATTTTAGTCAATCATCTATAAATATGCAATGATGCAAAAATCGTACTATAAATTAGTAGCACATAATAACTTTGATGTCATCTATATGTACATGATATAAATGAAATGATCCAGTATGGAAAGTGCAACAAAATTGAGAAATAGTTAATCACATTGTCCTTTGTATTATTTATTTAAAAATGATATGAGTGAACTAGTGGTATCTATTTTTTGTTCTGTTACGACGATGATTCGCTAATAGAATATCATCTAAGTCGAATGAAACAATTGATGTAATTTAAAAGCTTATTATAAAAAATAGCAAGCATATAAAATCTTTAAAACTAAGAAGCCAAAGAAACTCCAAACTGAGTAAAAATGAGATAAAAGATCAATATACGAATGCAAGTATAGAAAATATTTTGAAGGAACCAATAACAATTCACTATAGAATTTAGCCAGTGGCTATCTATATTATTTTACAAAAACAGTTATTATTTTCTCCATATATCAAATGAATGAAGAAAAAACATTAATATAGGTATTCAAATGAATACAAAACGTATCCAGGAAATATAGCAATAATTAATAGCCTAACTTGATGATTTTTCTACGCAATCTACACCTGAACTACAACATTGCATGGTTA
The DNA here is from genome assembly GCA_030737815.1 of Allium fistulosum. Classification (NCBI taxonomy): domain Eukaryota; kingdom Viridiplantae; phylum Streptophyta; class Magnoliopsida; order Asparagales; family Amaryllidaceae; genus Allium; species Allium fistulosum. Next base: position 183,664,887 of record CM060905.1, on the reverse strand, counting down.
TTTTAGGAAAAAACAAATGTAATGATGAGTTATTTAGATAACATAATGATTCAAAAGTAGAGTTTAAGCAATGAAATAAACACTTATTCTACATAATGTTAATATCTGTACTATTATATTATTAATGAGTAGCATTTCAAGAGCTCACAAGCCCCTTCAATATTTCCTAAAATGAACAGTCATGTTTTTATATCCTATATTCATGTTTTTTGTCCCATTCTTATCAAAGACCATTTTAGATCGCTCTCCCCTTTCTCTCTTCTCATCCCAGCCCTCTCAGCTGATTTCTCTTTTTATACTAAAGAAAATTTCTTCCGTCTTTTGATTTTTTAGAGGAAAAATGAAAGTCTATGTGGATCGTGTGTATATATATATAGTATATTACAAGTACGTGTATGATATTTTGGATCACACAGAATAATAATGCAGGTAAAATTAAAAGTAATCACACCAGAATTTTTATACTGGTTCGGATCTCCCATCCTACGTCCAGTCCCGAAGCTCCCCTTCATAAATTCACTAACCAATTGCCCTCGCTTCGCCCGGAGGAATAGGCTTTTATACAAGAGTATTTCTTTGATAAGTGCGTGTTCTAGGTAACACTAATTTTGACTACAAGTACAGTTTCTTTCTATAATCTCCTTGAGTAATGTAAACATGTATGTGCTTGAGAATATAGGAGGGTTTAGATCAAAATGAATATAATTTTGATTGTATACTTTGAAAGCAAGAAGGTAAAAGTAAGAACTGAGATTTAGAGATAGAGAAGCTAAGTTAGATGAGATAATCTCAATCTTGTTCTACATATTTATAGTTGTAAAAGGTTGCGATAAATCATTGCTTCCATTTCTTTTCCGCTCTAGAGTTGCTTCTGTTCAGATATGAAAAGTTTTGGAGAAGAGACATAGAAGCATCCTTTCAAATTTAACAGGTATGCCTTTTAAAAAAAATCCCGAGTCCAGTTTCAGATGTCTGGTAAGGAAGGTCAGACGTCTGACCTGGTATATTTTAAAAAATCTAGAAACAAAATTCAGACGTCTGGTGTTCTGCATCCAGACGTCTGACTCTGGCATTTTTCTATGTTTTTGAAGTTTTGTGCATTTGTGTGTATATATACTTAAGGAGATTTTACATAACTATTCTACGACCATATATATATACTAATAACTTAATACTCGTGCTTTGCCTCATGTCTTCAGAATTGTCTTCTTGCTTTTAGTGAATTATCCCTGCATAAAGATATTTGAAATATATATGATTGTATAGTTGTTGTCATCGAAACTATAGAATGGAGGTTCTAACATTCTCCCCCTTTTTGATGATGACTACTATACAATGTAAATAAAAAGTGTTTGCTCCTTGTGTTTAAGCATTGATGATCTCTCCCTGCTTTTATGAACTCCCCTGCATATATGAAGCTTGTATACAATTTTCTCCCCTTTTGGCATTATCAAAAAGAATAAGAGATTATATATGATTCAAGATATCAGAACCAACAAAATAATAATCCAAGAATAGCCCATAAAACAAAAAACACAACAATAGTTCACAGATCAGTAGCCCACAAAACAATAACACAATAGTAGTTCACATAACAGTAGCCCACACAAGAAAACCCACAAAATAATTACACAACAAAAGTTTTAAACATTAGGTAGAAAACAAGACTAAGATAGGTTACCGCCATGAGCATCTCCACCTTGATGTGGCTCATCCTGCATAGAAGTTCCAGCTTCATGCGATGGAAGTGAAGATTGAGCTGGTGGTGGTGTTGGAGAATGAGATGAGGATGATCGAGAAGAATACCGCCCATGGACTTTCCTTATAATATTTCCCAAAGTTGATACTACCTTCTCGAGAGTTTGTTCCATTTTTGTCATTCGGTTAGAAAAAGAGTGTTCAAGGCGTCTTACTTTCTTGTTTAAAATTAGTTGATTGCGAGAAAGCGATTGTTGATTCCAAAGAGACAAATCCCAAAATGACTCATTTGGATTAGGTTCAGTACGCGCTTCCAAGATGTCGGAATCAAAATGATACTCTAGAGGTTGTCGAGAAGTTGATTGTTGTTGTGGAGGTGGTGGCATTAGTTGCTCGGTTTCTTGCAATAATTTCCATTGTTCAAAAAATATGAAATTTGGTGGCTCGTCGGGTAAATGCATAAGTTTGAAGGACTTTGTCCCACTATCCTTAATGAATAATTCTTTGAAGCTAGATAAATATGAGGGCACTCCTTGAGCTTTGAGAATACGCATTATATGTGCAGGATATAGAATTGTAGGTTGACTTCGATTCCAAACTTTTTTGATTTAATCGAAAATGAACCGAGCCCAATTTATTTGTATACCACCAAAGATAGCATACATGGCTTTATGCTCGAGTTCATAGATTTGTTCATGACTTCCAAGCCTCGGGATGATAGTATTGATGAGCATTCTATTTAGCAGTCTTGCCCGGGGTCGTAGATATTTGGAAGACCATTGTGGCATTTGATCTTCCCAAAGTTGATGAGTGACTTCATCTCGAGGTTTGAATCTATTGTCCGGTAATTCATCAAGAGTACGTCCGGAATAAGAACAATTTAAGATCCGTCCAATCATACCTGGAGTTAGTTTAACGATATGACCGTATACACTACACCACAGCCAACCATCATCATTTTTCGGATTCCATACTTCACTACTACACAAATTTGCGAAAAATAGATAGATTGCAAGTTGATCTATGGGTACGTCATTTGTGGAAGAACCGATTAGACTTGTAATCCCGGCTTGTTCGCATAAATCAAGCATTTGATATAGTGGATACTGAACTAAGGAGTAGAAAGGACCAAGATGGAACTTTTTTACCTTCAGATCGTCAAATCTCTTTGTAGAATTTTGGCTATTGTAAAGCCATTCTTGTATGTGATTGTCGGTGACTAGTTGAGGCTGCGAAGAAGATTATTGATCTTGCTTCCGACGCTTAGAGACGGTTCTCTTTCCTTTAGGAGCCATTTTTCTCTTTCTTTTTTTAATTGAGGGAGGGAGTACAATCCATTTTAGGGTTTTTAGAAATTGAAAAAAAAATGAAAGGATTGGTTTGTAGAGGAAGAGAATGGAATTTGTTTCCATTCATAACTGTAAGCCGAGTCTTTAACCTGACGTCTGGATAGAAGGGTCGGATGTCTGGTTCTTTGAGTCTGTGATAACCCAGGAGGAAAATCATACGTCTGGCTCTATATCTCAAACATCTGGTTTTGATAGAACAGTGATAATTTTTTGATTTTAGTTAGAGACTTCTAATTGTTATTTTTATTATTATATATTTTTTCATTTTTATTAAGAACATGATATAAATTACAATCTTGAATAGTTTTAAACTTATTATAATAAGAATATATATATATATATATACGAAATATAGTTATTGATAGAAGAACAATATTACTTTTTCTCCCACAATTTTGGTTCCACCTTCGTATCTTCTTTTAATGGTTGTAGCGGAGACCAAGAAGGAGGTACTGGACTTAATTGGGCTTCAGATGTTCCTTCTCCCCATAGTTTCCATGGAGTTATTCGATGAGCACGTGGAGGAGTTTCTATCGCACGAGGAGATCGTACATGAACACAATCCTTTGTAGGAGAATGTCCACATATCTTAAGGATGCACTTTTCTAAAAAGTTTAGATGAGCACCTTGATTTTGTTGTGTATCGTACATTTCTTTTTGAACGTCCATCATTTCTTTTTGATAATGATGGACTTCGTCAATTTTGTCGTGAAGAGAAGCATTTTCAAGATTAATACCATATTTGGCCTTTTTTCTTTCGGAGAATAGCCGGCTTGGTACACGGGAGTAGAGGTAGGAACAACGTTTATAGAAGGAGACAATTTTGGTGTTGTTTTGGCGGGAGATGTATACGTACTGCCAGAAGAAGGTGAGTAGAAATCAATGGCTGAGTAAGTCGAATCGTGGTCAGACGACATTATATATATAAAAAATTAGATGTTTTAGAGAGTGAAAGATTATATGCTTATAAAAAATTTATCTGTCAGATATATAATAATTTTTACATACACACACACACATATATATATATTATTCAATTTCTAATTAAGGAAAAAAGTTGTTTTGTTAGTTAACTAAATTTATGGTTAAAACTTTTGTTTTTATTAAAACAATTTGTGGTGTTCAGAAGGTTTTCAAAACGAAAGGTAAAGAAAGTCTTTGTTTGTTAGCTTTTCTGAGTAACCATTTAGGAGGATAACAAAGAATATATAGTTTAGTTTATTAATTCATTATATGAACAAATTCCTAAGTTTCATCTAAGTTTTATAAATGATTGTTCATTTAATGGTTTTTTGAATATATCGGCAATTTGATTGTCGGTGTTAACAAATTCAAGGGAGATAATTCCTTTTTCTACATTATCTCTAAGAAAATGGTGTCGTATGTCTATATGTTTAGTTCGAGAATGGTTAACTGGATTTTTAGATAAATTGATAGCACTAGCATTGTCGCAGTATATCAGAGATTTTTCAATTATTTTACCAAAATCTCTAAGTGTTTGTTGCATATAGATTACTTGAGCACAAGCTAAGGTGGCAGAGATATATTCTGCTTCACACGTCGAGAGTGAAACACAATTTTGCTTTTTGCTAAACCACGAAACCAGAGATTGACCGATAAAATGGCAGGTACCACTTGTGCTTTTTCTGTCTGTTTTACAACCTCCGAAGTCTGCATCACTATATGATACGAGTTCGAAAGCCGTACCTTTAGGATAGAATAAGCCGTAATCTTTGGTGTTGGTTAAGTAACGCAAAATTCGTTTGACTGCTCGATGATGTGATTCCTTAGGTTGAGCTTGAAAACGAGCGCACAAATAGACACTCATCATTATATAGGGTCGACTAGCTGTTAAGTATAATAAGGAGCTGATCATACTACGATATGATTTTTGATCATAGTCTTTTCCATTTTCGTCTTTGTCTAAATATAAAGTTGTGCTCATAGGAGTTGGTTTACAAGTAGTGTTCTCCATTTCGAAACATTTAAGTAAATCTTTATAATATTTTTCTTGATTTATAACAATGCCATTGTCCAATTGTTTTATTTGTAATCCAAGGAAAAAATTCAATTCACCCATGTGTGACATTTCAAACTCATTTTTCATTATTTCAGAAAATTCATCACATAAACTTTCATTAGTTGATCCAAATATGATGTCATCAACATATATTTATACAACTAATATATCATTATTTTTATGTTTTATAAATAGTGCAATGTCTATTTTGCCTATTTGAAATCCAGAATTTTGTAGATGAGTTTTTAGTCGATCGTACCAAGCACGTGGTGCTTGTTTTAAACCCGTATAAAGCCTTTTTGAGTTTAAAAACTTGATATGGATATTTTTCATGAATAAATAATGGTGGTTGTTCTACAAAAAAAATTTCTTTGATAAAACCATTTAAGAAGGCACTCTTAACATCCATTTGAAATAATTTAAAGTTGTGATGACACGCAAAAGCAAGTAGAGTACGAATTGCTTTGAGACGAGCTACGGGAGCAAACGTTTCTTCGTAATCAATTCCCCCTCTTGGTTATAACCTTGAACCACTAATCTTGCTTTGTTACGAATAATATTTCCATTTTGTTCCTATTACAGATTGATCTGATAGTCTAGGAACGAGTTCCCATACATTATTACGTTCAAATTGATTTAATTTTTCTTGCATCGCTAATATCCAAGAATCATCTTTAGAAGCTTCTTTATACTTTTTAGGTTCTGTATTTGAGATAAAAGCAACGTGACTCATTTGATTTAATTTATTTCTAGTAACTCGAGAATTCAAGTCTCCAATTATATTATCTAAAGGATGATTTTTTAATATTCGTGTGGGTGATTTTAAAACATTTTCATTATTATCGGAGGATGAATTATTCACATTATTTGTATTTTCAGTTTCATTTTTAGTTAAAATTTCATCTTCATCTTCTTTAATAGTTTGTAGAAATTTTTCATCAAAAGACACATGTAAGCTTTCTTCAATAATATTTGTTCGTTTATTATAAATTCTATAAACTTTACTACGTTTTGAATAGCCAATGAAAATTCCTTCGTCGGCTTTAGGGTCAAATTTATCTTTAGTGTTTAAAATAAAACATTTTGACCCAAAAGTTCTGAAATATGAAACTTTTGGTTTCTTTCCATACAAAATTTCATAACATGTATTCTTAGTCATAGGTCGAAGTGTGACACGATTCAATACATAACAGAAGTGGCAATAACTTTAACCCAAAAATGTTTGGGTAGGTTACTACTATTTAGTAATGTTCATGCACATTCCTGTACAGTTCTATTTTTTCGTTCAACTACACCATTTTGTTATGGTGTTCGTGGAAACGAAAAATTATGACTAATTCCTTTTTTGTTACAAAAATCAGTGAAAAGTTCATTTTTGAATTCTCATCCATGATCACTGCGTATATTTTTAATTTTTAAATCCATTAAGTTAGTAATTCGTTTTGCAAAGATTTTAAACATTCCAAAAGTGTCACTTTTATGTTTTAAAAATAATGTCAAAGTATATCTTGAAAAATCATCTACAATTACAAACATATATGTAACGACCCAGAATTTCCGTCATTTGAAATTCGTATATTTAATTAATTTTAAATATTAACGAGTGAGATTTGTAAATCGAATGAATTTTAATTCGAATATCTAGATTTAATTGGGTAATTAAATCGATAATTTAATATTTGAAATTGCGTAAATAATTGATAATTGGATAAAATGTGTATAAAAATGATTTATAAAGTTATAATAAATCATATTGGAGTTAGAATGTTGTTATATAACTTTTAAATTCTAATTAAAAGTTAATTTGTGAAAATTGAATATTTTAATATTTAATCGACGAGTAAAAATGACCATTTTCCAAACAGTCTCGGATTTCGACGAAACCAGTTTCATCGGATCCGTAATGTGAAATTATTATAATATTTCAATTTTCGTGTCAATCGGATTTACGGTTTGTCCAGGGCAAGTTAAAACGCATCGAAATCGTTTTAAATCGATTTGATTTAAATTTGATCGTTTATTTCCGTAACTCTCACATACGATCGAATTAGCTCCCGAAATACATTCCATTGTGTTTGGAATGCAAGTAAAACCTTAGAAACGCCAGCCGGCACGCTTCGTTTGGAGTTCGGAAAATTTTCGATGAAGAGTGTTTTGAGAATTTTCTATAAAAGGACCCCATCATTCACAATTTTCACTAAACCCTAATTCTTTCTTCATAGCCGCCAGTTTTATTTTAATGGCCGATGCTGTTCAATTCTTTTCTCCTCAAGATCTTCCAATCAGTTCACCTATTCGAAAAATTCCCAACTACAACATTGTAGAGGATGGAGAGACGTTTCAATCCAACGGTGGAGATCGTCCACGGCCTCGCGAAGTGGCAGCAGTTCGCCTCCGTTCGTGCTACCTTTGTGAGCGTTTTTCGAGAAGGAGGTACGACCGAGCTTAGCCATATTTGAGTCGAAGGCGGAGCTCGTGATGCTCGTTCGTTTGGCACTTCCTGATCGTCGTCACGGTCGACGTAGGGGTCACGAAAATTCGAGATTAGTGGCGGCAATGGGTGCGTACGTGATTTATCTGGAGGGTTCACATTGGGGAAGAAGCAAGTTTGAGCTGCCAGATTCTCATCAAAGGAAATGAATGGAAAAATGGAATGTAGGGTTTTAAAAATATAAAATTGTGAATAAATATATATATTAAATTGTATTAACTTTAAAATATCGTATCTTTGTCATACGAGGTCGAAATTTGACGAAACTTTTTGCGTTGGAATCGTTTCGACGAGCACTACATTATGGAACTGGTTTGGAGTCGATTGGAGCTAGTGAAAATTTTGAGTAAAATTAAACGCGTGTTTAATTTTATTCAAAAAATAAAATACCGCAACCGTTATTAAAAGCAAAGGTAAGAACTCCTCACTCAATCGAATATTTGTTTCGATTTAAATAGTTAGATTTAAAATTGCTTGATTGTGTGAATTGAATGATAATTGTTATCTGTTGTGTTGAATAGACCCTATAAGCCGTATATTAAGCGGATGTTATTTATTAAAAACATATACCGGGATAATTCCACCGTGAAGTGGAATTGGTATTATATATATATTTGGAGTTGATTTCCTGCATTATATAGCGGATGAGACCCTATTGCGCCGCATAATAGCGGATAATATTTATAAATCCCGTATACCACGATAATCCACCTCGAAGTGGAATTGGTATTGTGCTAACATCTGTGGATGTAGGAAACAGGTTGGAGGGATCCAATTGGATTTCTCAAATATTTGAATTTATTTCAATGTTGTGTGTTGATTACTTATAATCGTCGTGTGATTATATTTGTGGAAGGCTAAAATTTAGCCGAATATATTTTTGGTATCGTTGGATACCAGAAATAAATAAAAATTGGATTTTCGAAATTTAAGTTGAAAATTTATCGAAAAATTTATTTTTGATAATTGGATAAATTTAAAAGGAGTTAAAAGATAAAAGACTTATTTTTGAACCATGTTGAATTAAATTTCAAAATATGGGAAAAGGGCTTAATAAATGGATTTCGAAAATATTATTTATAAGTTGAGAATTTATTTAAAATTTGGATTTTTGAATAGTTTGGAAAATAAAGGAATTTATCTGCTTAAAAAGGAATTTATTTTAAAAAAAGAAATAAATTTAGAAATCCATTTGGTAATTGATTTTTGGAGATTGAAAATAAATCTTTTGGAAATATTTGGAAATTTATTTGGTGTTTTGAAATAAATTTGAAAATCGATTTGAAATTAATTGATTATTAATTTACCATAACTAGCCAAATTTATTTGATTTTAATTAATCAGATAATTAATTAATCCTACTTATGGATGTTTGGATTTTATTGAATGTTGAATTGTTTGACATCTTTGATATGTGATGCTTTGTGATATATCATGATTTGTGTTGTGATCTGTGAATTGTTTATCTATGATATATATATCTGTGATCTATGAATGAAAGATAAGCGTTATAATTTATACCGCTTATCAATTATATTGTTATATTTGATCTGTGATGGTTGAATGTTGTTGCACTATTGTGTTAAAACCGTGGACTACACAATACATACACAAATGTGGATTTCACGTGGAAATCGGTTAAGTCACAGATTTTTATCAATTTTGAAAATTGAATTTTTGAATCCAAAATAGTTTTGGAATTGAAATTGAAAGTTTTTGAAAATGAGTTTAAAAAATATGAGTTATTTTAAATAACTTAATAGAATTGGAATTTAAATCATTTGATTTAAGTTTGAATTCAATATTTTGAAATTGAATTCAATGAATTGGGAATTTTGGTTTAAAAGATTTGATAAGTATAAAAGGTGTTTATATGGGTTTTTAACCATTTAAAATATGGTTTTGGAAAATTTAAATTTAATTTCAAGTTTATACTTGGATGGTTTTAACCTGTGTAACTGTAACCAGTTTTTCCCAAAATGAAAACTATCTGTTTTCAAATAATAATAGCTTTTAGAAAGTGAAAAAAAAGATTTCCAATTTGTATCGAAACAATTCAAGTTGAAATGAAATTGTGAATAGTTTGGAAAACAATGAATTAACCTTTGTGAAGATGATTAAGCTTTATTTTGAAATTAAAGAATATTTTAAAAGGTGTATCTGTTATATTATAAAAGACTTGAATTGTGAATATTTTTGAAAGCTATAAATTAAATCTTGATTTAAAGATTTAATGGGTTAATCAAATTGAAATGGAAATTGATTTGGAAATCTGTGAATAAATCTTTGTGAAACTGGGTAAACTTTGTGAAGTAAATCTTTTTGTTTAAAGATTTAAAATGGTAATTTGTTTAAACCATTTAAAAGGAAAGGATTTGAGTAATAAGTTGTGACTTAATTGAAATCCCCATATTCATATGTTTTAAATATTGTGCTCACTATTTGGGTTAGCCGGGAAAAGACCTTTGTGTCATATAACCCATTCCGAATTAGTGATACGACGATACGGATCGTATTGAAGACCGGTGGTGAAGAACGGGTATTTGTGAAAACGATAGGATGACCTATCGATTGTCTCTGCACCGTTAGCTACGGTATAGAGATTTCCTTTGTGATGGGAAGTTCGATCGGGATTGTGAATACCCGGATTGCAAGGACTTCTTCGGAAGTGCCTTCGGTTCTGTTCGAACCCGGAACATACTTGTATGGTTACATGCCTGTCTGACATTACATTTTGAGATATAAAGCTGATTTCTTTCAAATACATTTCTGTTTGGTGGCGGAGAATTTATTCTCTTAGCTTAACACCCTTCTCTGAGACGTACGAGCTCAGAGGTTATGTAGTTGAAATTTATCAGTGATATACTCCCAATTTGGTAAAGTGGCATGCTGAGTGTTGCTGTGTGATGATCATTTATTGATCATTTGTGATCAAAGCGTGGCTTTGTGAAAAAGCGTAGCTTTGTGGACGAGACTTCTTCGGACCTCACAACCTGAAAATGGTCGAAACAGGAATGATGCGGCAAGGTTATGAGGGTCGCTCCCTTTAGGGTATGTCATTTCCTTCTGAAAAGGATGGTATCAGGTATGGAGCCCTGGTATTTAACCTATGTGGATACTCCAATCTCATTTACTATGTGATTGTTGTTTGATCGAGGCGCCTCGGATAAAGGTCCCAAAGGACCGGGGGGTGGCATATTCGTGTAGTAGTTACTTGGTGTCAGAGGTAACCCGACCTTGTGTTGGCAGAGAGCTAGTTAGTTCTCGGGACGTCCCGCCAGAGGCGATCCCATGTGGCATAGGAAGTTCCTTAGCCTGACCATTTGTTGGAAATCCAAAGAAACAATACGAACCTTGTACGGTTTTAGTTGTATAACCTGCTATGGAATGTGATGGTAACCTGCTATTGAACATAGTAGCTATAGTAGGCATAGTGTGAAATGCCTATGTTGGCTAAGATTAATATTATACTTTCGAAATGTTTTCTGCACTATGCACTAATAATAATAGCAAATCAAATGTTTTTGCGTAGTAAGCATGTTTGACTATCATAAGAAGAAATCTCCTCCAATTCTGCGTTTGCATTGTGTGTGTGGCGGGAGGTCTTATGGTAGTTTCATTTTCCTAAAGAATTGCGAAAGTCTTTTACTTACTTTGTTATTGTTTAAAGATAATAACTGTTTTAGTTCTCACACCAGTCACCATGACTGACCTGGAGTTTATTGTTTCCTTCCTAAACTATGGGTGCCCACCAATTTCCACACGGGCAGTCTAGAGTCAGGTTATCAGGTCATAATGGATTCAGGAGATGCCGTGGAGCTCAAGTGCCGAGCTGGATGGCGAGACGTATCACTTGTATATGATATTATTATTCCACTGTGTATTCTGTAGTAGGACAAGTTTATATAACTGTCCAGTGTTGTATTGTTGTTGTAAACTCTGATGATGATGTAATGTATAAACTGATATAGTTCTTTGATTTAAAGATTATCCATTTATCTATTATATGTTGTTCCGCTGCGAATGTGAGATTCTGATATTGTTTCTGTGTTCTTTTTCTTTCTTTTTCTTCTGTCTTCTTCTACCTCTCCTTTTTCTCCATAACAATTTGGTTTTCCGGCATTCGATTGCTCGGCAGTTGATACAGTGGACGTATTAATGTCGATTTTCGGAAGTCGAGAATCTTGAAACTTTACATTTGGTATCGGAGCATATGGTTAAGCGATAACCTTGGCTCTGTTGGGTGTTTCTTATTAGAGATAGAGTCAGTAGTACTCTAGAATGAGTGTGAGTGTAATAATAGATATGATCGCGTATTTGTTAGTGAATATAAAAGTGTTTTATATTGTGTTTGCTTATCCGTTGAGCTGTTTATGAATTCTGGTCGGTATGTGGGATGCCATATTATCGATAGGGGTTTCTAAACACTTAAACGAGGCAAGTCGACATAGTATCATTTTAAATTGGGTAAATGGAATAATTTTACCTTGGTATTATTTTACATATAAAGGAAATAATTCTTTCAGAATTATTAAAGTGTGTATAAAATTGAATTGTTTGGTTGTTGAAAATGTAAGGATATATACGAGTTAATAAAAGTTGTTTGAATAATCTAAATAAAAACAACAATTGTAAAAGAATAAAGTATATAAGCAAATGAATTATTAAGTATGGAATTATAATTAATATGATTTGCAGTTGTGAAATAATCTTGCATAAGTAAAGTTAAATAGAGAAATTTTACAAGAAAAGATTTATAAATGTGATTTATAAATAAAAGGAAAATTTTGAAAAGAATTTAAGCACTGAGTTCACTACTGTTGCTGGGAAATAATAAGGATGATGACTGCAGCATCATCAGTATCATTTTCGAGTTTCTGTGTGATGGATTTGCTACCATGATAAATTGAAAATTTTAAGTTTTGTTGTGATAAACAAAAAAAATTAAATTAAAAATGCAAGTTGTAATTGATAATTATAAGTGAAATGAGTTTTATACTTATAATATGATTTGGAAGTTAAATAAATAAGTTGTGTAACTTATAAAATGAAAAGAGGTAAGTGAAACCAATTATTAAAGTGGTTAAACAATTTTGTTAAGAAAAACAAAATCTGAATTGGATTTATAAGTGGAAAATTAAGTGAAGTTAAACAAATAATGTTTAAAAGGAATATAACTTAAGTTGTATAGTGAAAGCAAATGTAAGTGGAAATTTGAAATGGAATATAACTTAAGTGATGTTAAATGAAGTTGATATTGGTGTCGAAGTAAAAATAATGAAGTTAATTAAAAGAATATGAACTAGAGTTATAAAAATGAAATTCAACTTTATTTGTAAAATGAATTAGCAATTGAATTGATAAATGGATTGAATGTTAATCAATCGAATGTGAATAAATTGATATAGAATAATGAATGTAAGTGTTAATTCATTAAAGCTAATTGAAAGTGTTGAATCAAATTGAAAGTAAATTTAATAATTTGGTTGTGTTGAATATACATTGGTTGTTATATGATTGTTGGTTGATTGTATATAGTATAAATTCATTAAGTGTTAATGAAATGGAATTTGTGAAATTGAAAGCTATGTAATTGGATTTAAATTGAAAGTGAACCAACTTGAATTTAAATTAGTAAATGTAAACTAATTGAAAATGAATAATTGAATGTCGTTGTATATGAATTGGTTGTAAACAATTACAAGTAATGTCGAAATTATATAAGTTGCTTATAAACCTTGTTTAGTATGCATTTCTTTTAATATGCATATGTTGTAGTTGTTTAAAAGTGTAAATTGTTAATAACTTTATATATATGTCACTTACATATTTAAACTGAGTAAGTACAGGTACTGGGGCTACCGTTTGGTGGATTGGGTTGCGCTAAAATGCTTAATAAATAACTGCTTTGCTTAAAAATGCTAAAAAGGTACGCATACGTAATAAAAATAGGAAATATGAACTGTTTTTCTGCTTTTCCGACCGTGTTGGTCGATGTATATATATTTATGTCTATTGTGATCCTACTACGATTGAACCGCGCAAAGGAGGCTATTGCGAATTTTTCTGAAAATTTAAGGCGTTAGAAAATTTTTGGGAAATTTTGTGAAAACTAAATTTTGGATTTGGGGTTAAAAGTTAAACGATATAGTTTGTTTTGAAAAGTATAACTAAGTATAGATTTGAAAAACTTAGTAAAGTTTTGAAAGAGTTTAACTATTGGATTTTGGGAAAGTTAAGCACTTAAGAGATTTTGAAATCTAATTTGAACGAATTGTTTGAAAAGTTATTGGATTTTGGGCATTTTTCTTACTTTGCAATTTCGAGGACGAAATTCTTTTTAAGGGGGGAAGATTGTAACGACCCAGAATTTCCGTCATTTGAAATTCGTATATTTAATTAATTTTAAATATTAACGAGTGAGATTTGTAAGTCGAATGAATTTTAATTCGAATATGTAGATTTAATTGGGTAATTAAATCGATAATTTAATATTTGAAATTGCGTAAATAATTGATAATTGGATCAAATGTGTATAAAAATGATTTATAAAGTTATAATAAATCATATTGGAGTTAGAATGATGTTATAGAACTTTTAAATTCGAATTAAAAGTTAATTTGTGAAAATTGAATATTTTAATATTTAATCGACGAGTAAAAATGACCATTTTTCAAACAGTCTCGGATTTCGACGAAACCAGTTTCATCGGATCTGTAATGTGAAATTATTTTAAGATTTCAATTTTTGTGTCAATCGGATTTACGGTTTGTCCGGGGCAAGTTAATACGCATCGAAATCGTTTTAAATCGATTTGATTTAAATTTGATCGTTTATTTCCGTAACTCTCACATACGATCGAATTAGCTCCCGAAACACGTTCCATTGTGTTTGGAACGCGGGTAAAATCTTAGAAACGCCAGCTGGCATGCTTCGGTTGGAGTTTGGAAATTTTTCGATGAATAGTGTTTTGAGAATTTTCTATAAAAGGACCCCATCATTCACAATTTTCACTAAACCCTAATTCTTTCTTCATAGCCGCCAGTTTTATTCTAATGGCCGATGTTGTTCAATTCTTTTCTCCTCAAGATCTTCCAATCTGTTCACCTATTCGAAAAATTCCCAACTACAACATTGTACAGGATGGAGAGACGTTTCAATCCAACGATGGAGATCGTCCACGGCCTAGCGAGGTGGCAGCAGTTCGCCTCCGTTCGTGCTACCTTTGTGCGCGTTTTTCGAGAAGGAGGCACGACCGAGCTTGGCCATATTCGAGTCGAAGGCGGAGCTCGTGATGCTCGTTCGTTTGGCACTTCCTGATCGTCGTCACGGTCGACGTAGGGGTCACGAAAATTCGAGATTAGTGGCGGCAATGGGTGCGTACGTGATTTATCTGGAGGGTTTCACGTTGGGGAAGAAGCAAGTTTGAGCGGCCAGATTCTCATCAAAGGAAATTAACGGCAAAATGGAATGTAGGGTTTTAAAAATATAAAATTGTGAATATATATATATATATATATATATATTAAATTGTATTAACTTTAAAATATCGTATCTTTGTCATACGAGGTCGAAATTTGACGAAACATTTTGCGTTGGAATCGTTTCGACGAGCACTGAATTATGGAAATGGTTTGGAGTCGATTGGAGCTAGTGAAAATTTTGAGTAAAATTAAACGCGTGTTTAATTTTATTCAAAAAATAAAATACTGCAACCATTATTAAAAGCAAAGGTGAGAACTCCTCACTCAATCGAATATTTGTTTCGATTTAAATTTTAAATAGTTAGATTTAAAATTGCTTGATTGTGTGAATTGAATGATAATTGTTATCTGTTGTGTTGAATAGACCCTATACGCCATATATTAAGCGGAGGTTATTTATTAAAAACATATACCGCGATAATTCCACCGTGAAGTGGAATTGGTATTATATATATATTTGGAGTTGATTTCCCGCATTATATAGCGGATGAGACCCTATTGCGCCGCATAATAGTGGATAATATTTATAAATCCCATATACCGCGATATTCCACCTCGAAGTGGAATTGGTATTGTGCTAACATCTGTGGATGCACGGAAACAGGTTGGAGGGATCCAACTGGATTCCTCAAACATTTGAATTTATTTCAATGTTGTGTGTTGATTATTTATAATCGCCGTGTGATTATATTTGTGGATTGAAATTGTGGAAGGCTAAAATTTAGCCGAATATATTTTTGGCATCGTTGGATACCAGAAATAAATAAAAATTGGATTTTCGAAATTTAAGTTGAAAATTTATCGAAAAATTTATTTTTGATAATTGGATAAATTTAAAAGGAGTTAAAAGATAAAAGACTTATTTTTGAACCATGTTGAATTAAATTTCAAATATGGAAAAAGGGTTTAATAAATGGATTTCGAAAATATTATTTATAAGTTGAGAATTTATTTAAAATTTGGATTTTTGAATAGTTTGGAAAATAAAGGAATTTATCTGTTTAAAAAGGAATTTATTTTAAAAAAAGAAATAAATTTAGAAATCCATTTGGTAATTGATTTTTGGAGATTGAAAATAAATCTTTTGGAAATATTTGGAAATTTATTTGGTGTTTTGAAATAAATTTGAAAATAAATTTGAAATTAATTGATTATTAATTTACCATAACTAGCCAAATTTATTTATAGAAATTTATTTGAATTTAATTAATCAAATAATTAATTAATCCTACTTATGGATGTTTGGATTTTATTGAATGTTGAATTGTTTGACATCTTTGATATGTGATGCTTTGTGATATATCCTGATTTGTGTTGTGATCTGTGAATTGTTTATCTGTGATATATATATATATATATATTTGTGATCTGTGAATGAAAGATAAGCGTTATAATTTATACCGCTTATCAATTATATTGTTATATTTGATCTGTGATGGTTGAATGTTGTTACACTATTGTGTTAAAACCGTGGACTACACAATACATACACAAATGTGGATTTCACGTGGAAATCGGTTAAGTCACAGATTTTTATCAATTTTGAAAATTGAATTTTTGAATCCAAAATAGTTTTGGAATTGAAATTGAAAGTTTTTGAAAATGAGTTTCAAAAATAAGAGTTATTTTAAATAACTTAATAGAATTGGAATTTAAATCATTTGATTTAAGTTTGAATTCAATATTTTGAAATTGAATTCAATGAATTGGGAATTTTGGTTTAAAAGATTTTATAAGTATAAAAGGTGTTTATATGGGTTTTTAACCATTTAAAATATGGTTTTGGAAAATTTAAATTTAATTTCAAGTTTATACTTGGATGGTTTTAACCTGTGTAACTGTAACCAGTTTTTCCCAAAATGAAAACTATATGTTTTCAAATAATAATAGCTTTTAGAAAGTGAAAAAAAAGATTTCCAATTTGTATCGAAACAATTCAAGTTGAAATTAAATTGTGAATAGTTCGGAAAACTATGAATTAACCTTTGTGAAGATGATTAAGCTTTATTTTGAAATCAAAGAAGATTTTAAAAGGTGTATCTTTTATATTATAAAAGACTTGAATTGTGAATAGTTTTGAAAGCTATAAATAAATCTTGATTTAAAGATTTAATGGGTTAATCAAATTGAAATGGAAATTGATTTGGAAATCTGTGAATAAATCTTTGTGAAACTGGGTAAACTTTGTGAAGTAAATCTTTTTGTTTAAAGATTTAAAATGGTAATTTGTTTAAACCATTTAAAAGGAAAGGATTTGGGTAATAAGTTGTGACTTAATTGAAATCCCTATATCCATATGTTTTAAATATTGTGCTCACTATTCGGGTTAGCCGGGAAAAGACCTTTGTGTCATATAACCATTCCGAATTAGTGATACGACGATACGGATCATATTAAAGACCGATGGTGAAGACCGGGTATTTGTGAAAATGATAGGATGACCTATCGATTGTCTCTGCACCGTTAGCTACGGTATAGAGATTTCCTTTGTGATGGGAAGTTCGATCGGGATTGTGAATACCCGGATTGCAAGGACTTCTTCGGAAGTGCCTTCGGCTCTGTTCGAACCCGGAACAGACTTGTATGGTACATGTCTGGCATTACATTTTGAGATATAAAGCTGATTTCTTTCAAATACATTTCTGTTTGGTGGCGAAGAATTTATTCTCTTAGCTTAACACCCTTCTCTGAGACGTACGAGCTCAGAGGTTATGTAGTTGAAATTTATCAGTGATATACTCCCAATTTGGTAATGTGGCATGCTGAGCGTTGCTGTGTGATGATCATTTATTGATCATTTGTGATCAAAGCGTGGCTTTGTGAAAAAGCGTAGCTTTGTGGACGAGACTACTTCGGACCTCACAACCCGGAAATGGTCGAAACAGGAATGATGCGGCACGGTTATGAGGGTCGCTCTGTTTAGGGTATGTCATTTCCTTCTGGAAAAGGGTGGTATCAAGTATGGAGCCCTGGTATTTAACCTATGTGGATACTCCAATCTCATTTACTGTGTGATTGTTGTTTGATCGAGGCACCTCGGATAAAGGTCCCAAAGGACCGGGGGGTGGCATATTCGTGTAGCAGTTACCTGGTGTCAGAGGTAACCCGGCCTTGTGTTGGCAGAGAGCTAGTTAGTTCTCGGGATGTCCCGCCAGAGGCATTCCCATATGGCATAGGAAGTTCCTTAGCCTGACCATTTGTTGGAAATCCAAAGAAACAATACGAACCTTGTACGGTTTTAGTTGTATAACCTGCTATGGAATGTGGCGGTAACCTGCTATTGAACATAGTAGCTATAGTAGGCATAGTGTGAAATGCCTATGTTGGCTAAGATTAATATTATACTTTCGAAATGTTTTCTGCACTATGCACTAATAATAATAGCAAATCAAAAGTTTTTGCGTAGTAAGCATGTTTGACTATCATAAGAAGAAATCTCCTCCAATTCTGCGTTTGCATTGTGTGTGTGGCGGGAGGTCTTATGGTAGTTTCATTTTCCAAAGCATTGCGAATGTCTTTTACTTCCTTTGTTGTTGTTTAAAGATAATAATTGTTTTAGTTCTCACACCAGTCACCATGACTGACCTGGAGTTTATTGTTTCCTTCCTAAACTCTAGGTGCCCACCAATTTCCACACGGGCAGTCTAGAGTCAGGTTATCAGGTCATAATGGATTCAGGAGATGCCGTGGAGCTCAAGTGCCGAGCTGGATGGCGAGACGTATCACTTGTATATGATATTATTATTCCGCTGTGTATTCTGTATGAGGACAAGTTTATATAACTTTCCAGTGTTGTATTGTTGTTGTAAACTCTGATGATGATGTAATGTATAAACTGATATAGTTCTTTGATTTAAAGATTATCCATTTATCTATTATATGTTGTTCCGCTGCGAATGTGAGATTCTGATATTGTTTCTGTGTTCTTTTTCTTTCATTTTCTTCTGTCTTCTTCTACCTCTCCTTTTTCTCCATAACAATTCGGTTTTCCGGCATTCGATTGCTCGGCAGTTGATACAGTGGACGTATTAATGTCGATTTTCGGAAGTTGAGAATCTTGAAACTTTACAACATATGTAACAAACATCATATTTTTACGATAATATATTAAATGATTTATTTAAATATAGCATTGTTAGTTGAATTTAAAAGTCCAAAACGTGCCTTTTTGGTCGAATCCGGACTCGAGACCACTTCCTTTGAGTCCAAAACGGCGTTTGCGACCTTTATGAGTATATTCATCGATATGTTTGGAGTTGATTAGAATTTTGATATTTTCATTTGGGGCTTTGGATTTGGGTTTCAGCCCACTAACCTAACAAGGTAACCCCAACTCCTCTATCTAATACCCTAACTCCTCTTCATTCATTCTATTATTTCCTAATACTCAAGCTAAAGGAAAATGGGGGAAAGAAGAAGAAATTAAAATTCCTAAGCCCTAGATTCTTAGGAAATTCAAGATCCAAGCTCCAAAATCAAAGAGAAGTTTAGGTAAGCATCCTCTTCTTCTTCTCCATCTCAATCTTTCTCCAATTTCAGAAATTTCCTATTATCTAACTTAGGAAATATTTGCTTATGATCTTAGATTGGAGCTTCTAGAGTTGAAGTTGAAGAGTAGTTGATCTTTCCTTTGTTTTTGAGCTTCTCATTCGTGGTTTTTGGGTTTAAAGGTGAGTTTTTGAACTCACATCTACGTCTATAACTTTCATTGTTGTTAGGTATGAATTCCTAACATCTATTCATGTTCATTTGCTTTTGATTTGAATTGATTTGGTGAAATTTCCAATTTTCGGTTTTGAAGTCCAATTTTATGAAAATCCTACTATGGATGTTTGAACATGTTATTTGGGGTGTATCGAAGAGCCTATAAGGCTGGGTTGTCGCTTGGCATAAATCCCTAGCCTCCATCGCTCGTCCGATTGCTTCCGAATCATTTTGGCCATCATTGACCTAGGCAAATATTGCCCAGAAAAGGCAATTAGACGTCTGGTTGGAAGGTCCAGACATCTGGTTAGGGCAGATGATGAAAAATAAAATACACGGCAGAATAAAAAAATGCAAAGAACAGAATCAGACGTCTGATACACCCTTTCAGACGTTTGGTACACCCTGTCAGACGTTTGGTACACCCTTTCAGACGTCTGATACAACTTGTCAAACATCTGGTTAGCATTCAGACGTCTGGAAGGTTTCTGAAATATTTCCAAAACCCAAATCCAGACGTCTGGATGAACCCCCAGACGTCTGGAACTGCCAATTTTGCCAATTTTGGCTGTTTTTGATTGGATTTCCAATTTTTATCGATTTTTGTTGATCCGATTGGTTGTTGTCATTTATTATCGACTTTGATGACTTCTTTCTTTGGATTTTTAGGAATATCCATTTGATGGATTTGATATTGATTTTTATAGATTTAATTCACATTATCGTATGTGAATTTTTGGTGATTGATTGTTTTTACAATCGTTTTCTGTGATTTGTCACTTCTAAAATACAAAGGTTTCTATACTAGTAGTAAATACTTAAACTCTTTCACAAAAATGATTTCAATATTACTTTTCATACAAAGCTCGTTTTTAAAACCGTTTTCCAATTTATTAGTGTATACAAACCTTTACCTCATTCGTACGAGAAATCTAATTAAACGACTTAGCAAAACAAGTGGTATGAAACGCTTGCGTTTACTTCGTCGGTTAATTCTTAGACTTGTTCGATTGAAACCTTGTGACAATTTTCAAGTGGAAATCTACAGTTTGTTCGTAAATATTTTAAGCCAGTGGTTATGGGACATGAAGTTAAACTCATTTATTTACTAGCTTAATGTAATTCACACTTCTTGTTGATCAATGATGATCATTTTATGGTTTAGACTAGTGATATGCGATGTCTCTTTGTCCGCGTGGGGGACTATACCCCGTTTTGTGGAGCTTCGTCTCATTTTATGGGCTAACAACCCATGGTCTTTTGACCATTCGTGTAGCAATCGGCTCGATAAGTCGGCGCATGGGGCGTATCTTTTTAGGTGCGTCGATGTTCGTTTATACATGGGGCGTATCTTTTTAGGTGCGTCGATGTTCGTTTATGCATGTGGCGTATCTTTTTAGGTGCGTCGATGTTCGTTTATGCATGGGGCGTATCTTTTTAGGTGCGTCGATGTTCGTTTATGCATGGGGCGTATCTTTTTAGGTGCGTCGATGTTCGACTGTGCATGGGGCGTATCTTTTTAGGTGCGTCGATGTTCGTTTATGCATGGGGCGTATCCTTTTAGGTGCGTCGATGTTCGACTGTGCATGGGGCGTATCTTTTTAGGTGCGTCGATGTTCAACTCATTTTATGGGTTAGCGACCCATGGGATAACATCCCGTTTATGTTAGGCCTCCCCCTTTTTGTGTTTTCTGGATTTTCTATTATGGATTTCTGGAATTTGTGTTTCACCGATTTTTGCGATTGGCATTGATATGTTTTGTCAATATTTGAGGTTTGGTGAATAAGCTAAAGAATGTGATATTCTTTTTGGATATTTGAGATGATTTGAGATACTGTATGATTTTTGTTCTTATCTGATGTATACTTGTCACATTATGGCATTATTGTTATCATACGTTTTTGTCATATCTCTTATCCTATCTCATTTTATATGATATTTATAGCTAGACTGATCCGTTTATTACTTTTCTTCTTAAATAATACTCGGGTCAGACCGAGGTATTTCAGGTGCTTCTACTTGACTTCTTATCCGGGACCATCATCTGACTTTTGGCTAACTACTTTAGCTTAGTAGTTTTTGCTTTTATACATTTGAGTTAGAGACTCCTTGATGTATACCTATTCTTTTGTGATGTAGTGGATCTTGTATGACCACTATTTTGATGTACTCTTTTATGTGTTATATTCATATCTGTTTCCGCCTTTGTGATATGAATATCCGTGACTGATTTGTGTTATGCTTATTTCTATATTTGTTTCTGAAGGCCACATAGCCACTGTGTGGTAGCTTTGAGTTTGTATTTGATATGTCGGATTTCCTCTTGAAATGAAATGCATGTCATACTATCTGACATATCCGTACTCGCATAAAGCAATTACATAGATGGTCGCTCCTCAACAACCTTATTCTTCACGCTAGTTGACGGCATTACCCCGTAGTGTCCTTGGTTAGTGTGAGTATAGAGGTGGGGCGTCACAACATATTTGTTATGATTTATTGACCGTACTTGGGTTAGTCCAAATAAATCTAAATGAAGCAATTCTAATGGTTGCTTAGTGGATATATTATTTTTAGATTTGAAAGAACTTTTCTTTAACTTGCCCATTTGACATGCATCACATAAATTTTTAATTTTACTAGTTAATTTTAGGAAGACCTCTAACTAGATCATGTTTTGCTAGTTTGTTAATATATTTAAAATTGATATGACAAAAACGTTTATGCCAAATCCAAGGATCATTATGATTTGCGGCTAGACATAAATCTGAATTGTTTTTAATGTTCATATTTAGGATATATATATATTACGATTTCTAAATCCTTCAAAGAGTAAATTTATGCTTTGATCGAGAATTTTACATTTATCCTTTTCAAATTTTATTTCGAACCCTTTATCACACAACTGACTTATACTAAGAAGATTATGTTTTAGGTTTTTTACTAATAAAACATTAGAAATAATAGGAGAGTTAGAGATACCGATATTGATGACTTCTCCAATGCCAATGACGAGCCCTTTTGAATTATCGCCAAAAGTTACAGTGCCACCATCAATGTACTTTATATTTGACATTATGTGAGCATTTCCCGTCATGTGCTTGGAGCATCCACTATCTAATATCCATTTCTCTTTATTTTTGTATTTGGATACCTGCAAAAAATAAAAAAGTTTAAATTGGTACTCTTTTTATTTTTAGGTCCTAAGTGTAGTATATGAGGGTAACCATACCCATGATGGTGAGATGACCCACTTCTTACAAATTTTTTTTTAGTTTTATTCAGTGATCATCTACTCAAGAGAACATTCTTCCTCATTTCTCTACTATCCAGGATCTTTCAACCAATATAAAAATATTGTTGTAATCAAATCATCTAACTCACGTATATGAAACCATACATAGATGATACTTTGAGTTTTTCTCTTTCTTTTTCAATCAGAGTAGAAGAGTTTTGGAAGCAGAGAATTCATTTTGGAATTCACTACATAATTTCCTCATGGCAAAATAATTTCAAAAAGAGCTTTTCTGTCTTACTTAATTTTGGGCAAATTCTAGATGTTATCTCTCCAGTTTTAGAGTTTGTTTACATTTCTATGACTTCAGATCTACTGAACCCTTAGTTATCCCTTGTGCAAGTGTGTATATGTATTCTGTGTGCATGTGTGTATCTGGATGATTTCAGGTGACCATTTTTTTTAATACAACAATCCTGATTTACTAGTTTTCTTTATTTGTTACCTTTCCTAACCAATAAGCTTAGGTCATTTAGACTGGTTGAATCCAGGCTTGGCAAAATTGGTCAAGTTAACCTGAATTCTTTGCTACTTTACTCAAGTAACATACAAAGTAATCTGGGTTTTCTTTTCTTGTTATATGTCTCTCAGTTCTTTTTATCCTACTATTTTTATTAACCTTTTTTTTACCATAAATTCTTACAACAGATATCAGGTTAATCTTTTAATTCCAATCTACAAATCATTTCAGATTTTTCTTAGCATTGCACATTTTTGTTAAGCATTCCAGAAGTTAATACTAGAAATTGTATTACTTAAGAAGACATTCTCAAAAGCATTTCACAACTTTCAACAGAAATCTCATGATTAGTTCAATACTTGCAAACAGAAAATAACATTACATTAGTTTCCTCCCAAACAACTTAACTAACATTTCATAACATAAATTCAATTTAGCATCTAATTTAATATCCTTGAGTCTGTAACTATTATATCCAATTCCTTAGCAGCTAATTCATCCAATTCTTGATCAAGAAAATGCCTATTTACCTGCACAATCACCACGAGCTGCCTCATAAAAATATGAGACACCCAATGGTGTACAAACACACAAAGGGTCAGACTAAATTGTCTGGTATGAATAATCTTACTGAAAATCTAAATTTAAATAATTTTTCTCATACTCAAATAACTTTTAAAACAGATAAGGTAAAGCAATATTTCTCTTGTATACTTTCCTTTACCACCCGTGTATGTTCATTAATGCATAACATAATAATACATAATTCAATGGATTGTATCAGGGAGCACAAACATATAATTTCCCAATAGAATACTCTAAACTAACCCATATGATCATCATTTAATTATTTTCCTTATCTATAACTTTCTGGCTATCAGGGATTTTACCCAAACCTTCCTGTGAACTTATTCTCAGAATTCAATCTCAGGTATTTTATGATGGACTTTAGCTACTTTCCTTCTATTAAAACACACATTGTCTGGGGCATATTCACTGTTAACCTAGCACACTCAGGCCCCTGGGTATAATCATACCATGTGTGAGCTTGCAATATTTCCCTTGCCAAGCCATACTTTATAGCCCTAAGATCCAAAATCCTTAGTTAAATTACTAAGTGTTCATTTTCCCTCTTTCCCATTTATGCTAATCCCTTCTGCATCTCATAAATTAATCAGAGAAAATAAATAACTCAACCATCATGCATGTGTTCAAAGAATAGCAGATCATGTTTTCATAATCATAGATTTATTCATACAAGCTAGTCTAATTTCTCAGTGTACATATTATTTAAATCAAGGGTTTTAAGGAATCATGCTTATAAATATATGGTCATATATATAGTTTGCTATGATGCATCCATTTACCTCTGGCTTAATCAGATACTCACAGATTCACAAGATCTGACTAAACCACAAGCCTTTATTCTTATCTGGATTTATTTGTAATCATAGAAGTTCAGCACAAGTATAACATTGCACTTCTATGTTACCATATGTTTAATCTTGAGACATAAGCAGCAACCACTTTATGCTACAGCCCCATTTTTCCATTTTTAGACCATAGATTTATAATATATATCCCTGGAGTTTCCATGAATTAATCTATATGCAGAAGTCACATAAAGAGAGCATCTCATCTCAAAGATAATTCATGACACAATAATCATTTAAACATGGAAGCCATAAACATATTTGCTGGGTATATTAACACAAAATATTTAAACAGATCATCAACACACCAAGATCATAAAATAAGCACAGATTAAACAAAAATATAAAACCATTTAGGCTGCCTCAATATTCAGGACTTAATGCCAATTTTCAGTGAGGTTACTCACCTTAATCCTTTTCCTTTGATATGCTATTTCCTACTTGTCTCTAATGGCCAATGCTTCTCATTTTTTTCTTTTGCTAGCTATCTATATTTCTATTTTTTTTAAGAAAATGGTGACAGATCCTTTCACCCTTAAACCCTCTTTTATACAAGACCTTGGCTGCCTCTAGGGTTTTAAAATTTACCCAATGTCAATTTTACCCTACCACTTATGATCAGCCTCCCTTTCTATTCTAAGAGAAAATGGGTAAGTGGTCCCTGTTTCTATTAACAGAAATTATACCTTATTACCCCGGTCACCTTATTTGCATGATCTCTGTTTTTTTTAAAAGCTAAGAAAATTGCTAAAAGTGGATAAAGTATTTATTCAACAACTCATACTATTTCCATGCAATTTCTAATAATTTTTCTTCAGCCAGCATTTGTTTAAAATACATGTATAATACCTATATTTCTATCCTTGCCTAAGCCTTTATTTTCCTTATTCTAGACTTGTTTCAATGACACATTCATATCTGTAATAATCATGTTATGTTTATGTATCTATAGTTTACTCTAGCTTACAAATAAATTTTCTGCTTCTCTTTTTTTCCAGAGAAGTATGTACATATGTATTATACCATCTTGCATACATATCAATACTTACCCAATGCATTTATGGTCAACTTATCATATATATTTTTCCTAGGCAACCAAAATTTCAAACAAATATACTAAATTAAATTATAAAACTTGTTCATAAAATCAGGGTTATCACATATACCCCTCCTTTTAGGAATTGTGTCCCACAATTCTTTCATACTTAATTCAGACATTTTCAATTCAACAATCAATCATTCCCATACCAATCATTAATTAAACCCCTATGCATAACAAAGTATTTAATCAAATCATTCATTAGTATACTTATGTATTTTTTTTTACCTTTTGATTCAATCAATTAGTTGTGGATAATCACTTCTGATTTTATCTTCCACCTCCCATGTGCAATCATTTGGGTCAAGACTCCATTGCACTTTTACTAATTTTATTTCTTTATTTCTCAATTTCTTAATTTCCTTTGCAACTATGCCTACAGGCTTCTTCTCATACACCATTATGGGGTCAATCTGCACTTTCTCAGGGGATTTTAAAATTGTTTCTTCATCATGAACCCATCTCCTTAACTGGGATACATGAAAAACATCATGCATTGCTCTCATCTCCTCTGGCAATTCTAACTTATAGGCTACATTTCCAATTCTTTCTAGAATTTTATATGGTCCTATATATCTTGGAATCAGCTTTCCTTGTTTTCCAAATCTCAAAATCTTTTTCATGGGTGATATCTTAATAAATACATAATTTCCCATATCATACTGCACTTCTTTCCTCTTTTAATTAGCATATTTCTTTTGCCTGTATTGGGCAGAAGCAATCCTTTTCCTAATCAAGGCTATCTTTTCAGAGGTCTCTTTTACATTTTCTGGTCCTAAGACCACCTTCTCCCCAGACTCAATCCAACTTGAAGGTGATATACAGGGTCTACCATAGAGTGCTTTAAAGGGTGCCATGCCTATGCTACTGTGATGGCTGTTGTTATATGCAAATTCTGCCAGAAATATGTGATCTTCCCAACTTCCTCCCCAATCCAATATACATGCCCTCAACATGTCTTCAAGTAATTTATTCACAATTTCTGTTTGGCCATCAGATTGAGGGTGATATGCTGTGCTCAAGCATAAATCAGTCCCCATTGCCTTGTGGAAACTTTGCCAGAATTTTGAAGTGAAGATGGTATCTCTATCACTTACTATAGTCTTTGGTATTCCATGCAATCTAACTATTTCTTTAATAAATAACTGAGCTAAGGTGCATGCATTCCTATCTGATTTTACAGGTATAAAATGAGCTGTTTTGGTTAACCTATCAACTATAACCCAAATACTATCATTCCCCTCCTAGTCTTAGGCAAACCATCAATGAAGTCCATTGATATGTCTTCCCATTTCCATTGTGGTATTTGTAAAGGTTGAAGCATTCCTGAGGGTCTTTGATATTCAGCCTTTACCTGTTGACAAACCATGCACTTAGACACATATAATGCCACTGCACTCTTCATACCACTCCACCAATAATCTCTTTTTAGGTTGTGATACATTCTTGTGCTTCCTAGGTGTATGGTGTACTTGCTTTTGTGATAAGCATCCAAAATTTCTTGCTTCAATTCTTCAATGGTAGGAACACATATTCTCTTTCCCTTCTCCAAATGACCTTGTTTATTCAATTGAAATCCTTCCACTACCTCACCATTTAATATCTGAACTTTCTTCTCAAGTAAAAATGGATCTTGGTCTTGTAGCTTTACAATTTTATTTTTCAATTCTGATCCCAAAGTAACAAAACTCAACTTCCCTATTTCTTCCTTCTCACTGCATATGCTCATATTTTCCTCACTATCCCTTTTTACTTCTGAGTCAATCAGTAATGATAAAGTATTAAACTCTTCTATCATCAATCTAGCTATATTGGCACGCTGTCTACTTAGAGCATCTGCCACTTTATTAGCTTTTCCAGGTGTATATAGTATTTCAAAATCATATGAGGCTAAGAGTTCAATCCATCTTTGCTGCCTCATGTTCAATTCTTTTTGTGAAAACAAATATTTGAGTGACTTATGATCTGTATAAACTTCAAATTTAGCCCCTAACAAATAATGTCTCCATAACTTAAGAGCATACACTATAGCAGACAATTCAAGATCATGTGTAGCATACTTTACCTCACTGGGCTTCAACTGTCTAGAGGCATAAGCTATCACTTGATGCTGTTGCATCAACACTGCCCCAAGTCCTTGTCCACTTGCATCAGTATATATCACCAAATTCTCATTCCCTTCATGCACCTTTAATACTGGAGCTTGTATTAATGCTTCTTTTAATCTCTCAAAGGCTTTCCCACACTCCTCAGTCCAAACAAAAGCCTGATTCTTTCTAGTCAATCTAGTTAATGGAATTGAAATTTTTGCAAAATCCTTTATAAACCTTCTATAATAACCAGCCATTCCCATAAATGACCTAACCTTTGTGACACTGGTAGGCCTTTTCCATGTTTGAATTACCATCACCTTATTGGGATCTACAGATAGGCCTTTTTCTGATACTACATGACCTAAAAAATTTACCTCGTTTTGCCAAAAAGTACACTTTGAAAATTTTGCCTTCAAATTTTCTTGCCTTAATTTCTGCAGTACTATATGCAAATGATTCTCATGCTCTTCAATTGTTTTAGAATAAATTTGTATATCATCAATAAATATCAATACAAATTTATCTAAATATTTTCTAAAAATTCTATTCATCAAATCAACAAAGTAAGAGGGGGCATTAGTCAAGCCAAAGGGCATCACTAAAAATTCATAAAGTCCATATCTAGTGTTAAAAGCAGTATACTTGATGCTTTCCTCTTCTACTTTCATTTGATGAAATCCTGAAGCTAAGTCGAGTCTAGAAAATATTTTAGCACCATTCAATTGATCAAAAAGATCATCAATTATTGGTAAGGGGTATTTATTTTTAATTGTGATTTTATTTAACTCTCTATAATCAATGCATAATCTAAGAGATCCATCTTGCTTCTTAACAAAAACCACTGGTGCTCCCCATGATGAGCTACTAGGTCTGATGAATCCTTTTTCTTCTAGTTCAACCAACTGCTTTTTCAGTTCTATTAATTCCTTAGGTCCCATTCTAGTTGGCCTCTTAACCACTGGGTTAGCTCCTGGAATTAGTTTGATAGAAAACTCTACTGGTCTATGGTTAACAATTCCCTTAACCTCACCAAACACATCAGCATACTGATTTACTATAGGGATTTTTTCTAATGCAGGCATATGCTTCTCACCAGTCAAGTTAACAAGAGTGGCTATGCTTCTGTTCTTATCTGCTTCACAAAGAACAACTACCCTTTTTCCATCAGAAGTTTTCAATGATAAGGTGGAGGTCTCCATATTTATAACTGTCTTATATCTTTTTAACCAATCAACTCCTAAAATAACTCCCATGCCTGGATATTGCAACACATATAGGTCTGCACCAAACATATGTCCCCCTATATTCAGTCCTAATTGTTTACATATTATACCCAATACACAGGAACTACCTAAAGGACTTTTAATAAGCAAGGGCTTATCTACAAGCATACAATTTAATTTTAGCTGTTGTACAATGTCATGGGAAATTAATGAGTGTGTAGCCCCAGTATCATACACTACTGCAAAAGGTATTGAGTGAATAAGCAAAGTACCTTCAACTTGGCCATGATTTTCAACATTTGGACTTTCAGTTATTTTGCTTTTCCCTTCCAAAATTCCCATCTTTCCTTGCCTCAAATCTGGACAATTCCTTCTTATATGCCCTTCCTTCCCACACAGATGACACTTGAAAGATGCTGGTTTGGGATTTGTACACCTATTCTTCATGTGCCCCTCTTGCCCACAATTATAGCAAGTGACCTTCTTTTTAACCTCAGCAGTTTTGGCTTCTTCTGATTGCTTGGTGGAAGCTACATCCGTTTTCTTTTTATCATAAGGGTGAAACTTACCCTTTCCTTTCTTGTTCTGGTTATTTTTAAATGCTCTGAAATTTTCTCTGGCTTTATCATGCTGTTCAAGGCTCAAAGTCAGATCTAAAACTTGATCAAATGTCCTATCCTTATATGGCAGCATGGCTCTACTGAGACTGGCATTCAATCCTTGGATGTATCTGCCATTTTTAGCTTCCCTAGTTGTGATGAGCACTGCACCATACTTTGCTAGAGATTCAAACTTCTGGGTATACTCAGTAACACTCATAGTTCCCTGTCTTAATTTAATGAATTCTTCCAGCAAAGACTCTTTAGCTGATGTAGGTACAAATCTTCCTTCCAACATTTCTTTAAACTGGTTTCATGTCACCTCTCCTTCAGGTCTTCCAGCTATAATAACTTCCCACCAATCCAAAGCTGCTCCTCTCAATTGTCTAGATGCTATTAGCCTCTTCTTTTGGTCTTCAACTTGCATATCAGCAAAGATTCTATCCAAAATTCTGAGCCAATTTTGAATTCCCATTATTCCTTCTGTTCCATCAAAAGTCCTGCCTATAAGATTGGTAAAGGTCTTGAGTAGTTTAGAAAGCTCCTCATGTGGATTTTCTTGCCTATTGCCTACCCTATCCCTTATAGCTCTCATGAAATCTTGCATATTCACCATGGGTGGTTCACTTGGTCCTACCCCTTGTTGTCTGGGTCTTACCATGGTTCTATGGATACAACACTTTGAGTTAGTCCATTATATCTAATCTTTTATAAGTTAACCTATTCCAACTTATTATCATTCAATTATAACAGATATTATTAATATAAGTATATAAAGACAAGGCATCCAAGACAGTCAATACTTTCATACATTCAAAACAACCAAGTTCATTCAAGATATTTTTTTACTATGTTATTTATCAACATAGCTCTGATACCAAATTGAGATGACCCACTTCATACAAATTTTTTTTTTAGTTTTATTCAGTGATCATCTACTCAAGAGAACATTCTTCCTCTTTTCTCTACTATCCAGGATCTTTCAACCAATATAAAAATATTGTTGTAATCAAATCATCTAACTCACGTATATGAAACCATACATAGATGATACTTTGAGTTTTTCTCTTTCTTTTTCAATCAGAGTAGAAGAGTTTTGGAAGCAGAGAATTCATTTTGGAATTCACTACATAATTTCCTCATGGCAAAATAATTTCAAAAAGAGCTTTTCTATCTTACTTAATTTTGGGCAAATTCTAGATGTTATCTCTCCAGTTTTAGAGTTTGTTTACATTTCTATGACTTCAGATCTACTGAACCCTTAGTTATCCCTTGTGCAAGTGTGTATATGTATTCTGTGTGCATGTGTGTATCTGGATGATTTCAGGTGACCATTTTTTTTAATACAACAATCCTGATTTACTAGTTTTCTTTATTTGTTACCTTTCCTAACCAATAAGCTTAGGTCATTTAGACTGGTTGAATCCAGGCTTGGCAAAATTGGTCAAGTTAACCTGAATTCTTTTGCTACTTTACTCAAGTAACATACAAAGTAATCTGGGTTTTCTTTTCTTGTTATATGTCTCTCAGTTCTTTTTATCCTACTATTTTTATTAACCTTTTTTTCTCATAAATTCTTACAACAGATATCAGGTTAATCTTTTAATTCCAATCTACAAATCATTTCAGATTTTTCTTAGCATTGCACATTTTTGTTAAGCATTCCAGAAGTTAATACTAGAAATTGTATTACTTAAGAAGACATTCTCAAAAGCATTTCACAACTTTCAACAGAAATCTCATGATTAGTTCAATACTTGCAAACAGGAAATAACATTACATTAGTTTCCTCCCAAACAACTTAACTAACATTTCATAACATAAATTCAATTTAGCATCTAATTTAATATCCTTGAGTCTGTAACTATTATATCCAATTCCTTAGCAGCTAATTCATCCAATTCTTGATCAAGAAAATGCCTATTTACCTGCACAATCACCACGAGCTGCCTCATAAAAATATGAGACACCCAATGGTGTACAAACACACAAAGGGTCAGACTAAATTGTCTGGTATGAATAATCTTACTGAAAATCTAAATTTAAATAATTTTTCTCATACTCAAATAACTTTTAAAACAGATAAGGTAAAGCAATATTTCTCTTGTATACTCGTGCTTTGCCTCATGTCTTCAGAATTGTCTTCTTGCTTGTAGTGAATTATTCCTGCATGAAGATATTTGAAATATATATACGATTGTATAGTTGTTGTCATCGAAACTATAGAATGGAGGTTCTAACAAAAAATTGTTCGCTGTTATTACCGCAAGAAATAATGTCATCACTCGCTTCTTCCCCAATTTTTCATCCGTTCATTCTTTTTCATTTTTCTAGGTTTTCATTTTCAGATTTTGGGTTTCCAACTCTTCCCCTAGATCCTTCCCTAATGAACTTTTTTAACAACGTGCAGAAAGTCCAGAAAACACGTTCAATGGCAAGGCATTGAACTCCACTCTCGATCCATTTAAGAACCTCTTAAATTTGGTATTCTTTTTTCATGTGTTGTTTTTTATTTTTCCATTTAGTGATTTTAATCTCCTTTACTAAATTTTTATAGTTGTTAAATTAGTCGCTTCTCATGTTAGGTCGTTATTTTGATCTTCTAATCTTCGCCAGATGGAATCTGAAACCTTAATTAGATAATTCATATTTTCTTTGTTATTATTATTTACTTTAATTAGACAATCGAATTAGATAATTCATATTTTCTTGTAGGTTGTCATCAAAGCAGTGAACATGGTTATATGAGCTTGCATGTGGAAAATATTATATATATAACCGTACCAATATGATTTTATATCATGCCTCAGCCTTAACATATTTTATGCTTTTGATTCCTCTAATTTTAGAAATCATTCAACTGCCAATGAGCTAAAATTTTGCCTTTGTTTATAATGACAGGTAGACTGAATGGTTTCGAAGCTGCATGAAAAAATTTCAGACTATTCAAATTATACACAAATGTACTGTAGCTTTATGACTATTGGTTATTCATCAATTGCAACATTCAAACCACATACACACATATACTTCTAAGAATTTTGCAACCAATTCCGTGATTGGGAAAAGGCACTCAGATTTTTTCTAGAATTCATTTTTCATCGCTAAGTTTTTGTCGACGTAGTTGTAATTTGAATAGCTACAATGGGTATCCTTTTTCCCATTTATTATCCATCTCATATAGACGTATTCAATAGAGAAAATAATTGATTTTTTTCTGCTTTGCAATTAGAGAGGAGGTAAGAGTGCATAGCTTATTGGCCAAGTGGTATAAATTTTTTGCATTTGTTACTCCAAATAATTGCAGGAGAGAATGTTAATGCACTTTCCAACTCAACCGACCGCTTCTACCTGAACTCAGATGAGTTGCTCAATTATGTTAGTAAGTCAATTTACTTAATAAAATATGTTTTTACTCTTATTTCCAAATTTTGTTTCGTGTTTCTACAATACATTAATTTTTTTATACTCGAAATATGTTTTGAAGATGCAAGCTGTGTGAATTAAGGCAGTAAAACATGACATTTTCCTCATCCAACTAAAATCTACTAATCTGATAAGATATAGTGTATAGTTTTGTTTAGTTAATTTTTCAAAATTATCAATTACCTTTTCAATCAGAACTAATTTTACAGCGTTTATTCGGTTAACCATGTATCAAAAAAGGTTCATATAGGAACCATGATCGAAAAAAAAAATTCATTTGATATTATCAATCATGCATGGAAATCTTCATATTGATTGTGTCCTTTTTTTAACATTTATTATGTTTTATTTACATCCTAATAACAACATAAACATTTGTTTTGGGTATATAGTCGTGATTGGTAATGGCAGCATGGCAAACAGTTTACAGTTCTTTTTTTACATCATAGTATTGTTTGATTAATGCATACTTCGATTTCATACAAGGAAAAGGGAGAGATTTGACAATTATATCAGTTTTTGTTCACTTCGATGAATTAACGTGCTCTATTTTAATGAAACGATGTAGAGTTTTCAATTTTGCAACTTATTCTAGCTTCTTTTCTCATTATGTCGAAATACAAATATAAATAATTAGTATATCAAAGAGCTTAATATTGTTGAGAATATGTTCATATGTAAATAGGTTTGTAGTTGGTTTAGTTTAGGATCTGTGGATTGGTTTTCTTTGCAAAGAAAACATATATTTGCAACATTTAGTTAATCATGTTGCATAATTTCAATAGCGAAATTTGGAATGAACAAAAATCATAGAGAATAAGCTTCTTGGTATGTGTAGGTTGCACTTAAACAAAACAAGGACTCCATTTTCATACATTTACTATTGTAAATATGTAAATGTGTCATATGTTTTCATGTATTACTAATGTAAATTAAACTGAAAATTCTCAATCTTTAGTCTTTATAACTGTGTATTTTCTCTATCAAAGGCATAAGTAGATTCTTACAACATTGTTGCTAAACTAATTTGCAAATGGGAATTATAGTAGAATTTTAATTTGTAATAGAACATTCTCTAATTTTCATGTTTACATCTGCCACTACACATATCTAAATTATTTTAACATATTGTTTCTTTTCCTCATTAACCGTTTCCTTATTTAATCAAATCTACCCAAGATTGAAATTTTCATTGCACACATACAATTTTTCATTAAAATTAGAGATCTTAGGCTAACATTTTCTTATTCATATCTTACCATTTATATCCAAGCATCCATCATTTTTATATGATTTCTTTCTGTCATTATTTTTTTAGAGGATAAAATGGACAAGCATCATGATTGTTGCAATTTGCACTTATTATTATCTTAAAATGGACTGAATATCCTACCAAATAATTTTCTAAGGTGGCTACAATTATCGATGTATATATCTTCGTAATGTATAATTATTAATTTGGTTCCATCATAAAATTAGTTCATAATAAAGTATGAAGTTTTCTGTCAACATTCGAAGATATTTTTATAGTAGTTAGGAGGATTATATGTGCATTCAATAATGAATAAGTTCACCCTATCGACTACATTAGTTAAGTTGATTATATAAAGGCAGAAACTATGATTAAATGAAGAGTTTCTATATTAATAATTGGTTGGTTGTTGCCAAAAACATAACCTCATTTTTGCTCAACCTATCTTTTGATTGAAGTCACTTTAGAAATTTTCTTCCACTCAAATGCATTGTGATCGTTCTCCATATTGCTCTTCAGTGGTTGACCTACTTATGAACATAACATAAATGAATTGTCCACAATTGATTAATTAACAAAACACAAATGTATTCTCTATAATTGGTTTTCGTTGTTGTAATTTTCATAATATTGCTTGAATTATCAATACGTTCAAATGTACATATTTGCAAGTTTACAATTAAATTAATAGAATTGATCTTAGTTACGGCAACATCTAACCTATAGTTTTCAAAAATGGTTATAGATATTGACATTATGAATCTACGTACACTACACCAGAAAAGCCATTTTGCCATGGCTCTGGGCCGTGGCTAAATAATTTTGGCACGGCTCTGGGCCGTGGCTAAATAATTTTGCCACGGCCCAGAGCCGTGGCAAAATGGGGAGTGGTAAAAATTTTGCCATGGCTTAAAGCCGTGGAAAAATTTCATTCAGCCACGGCTCCAAGCTGTGGCAAAATTAATATTAGCCACGGCTCGGAGCCGTGGCTGAATGAAAATTTTCCACGGTTTGGAGCCGTGGCGAAATTTTATTTCATTAAATTTAGCCACGGTTCTGAGATGTGGCTGAATGAATTGAAGCACAAACAATAAAAGCTGTAATAAATCACCAATAAACTTCAGACAACACAATAAAATTAGCCACGACTCTGTATAAAAGCTTCAGACTACACAAGCAAGCTAGAATCAAGAATAGCTATACAGAGAGATGACAACCAGAAACATGAGCACATACATTACCAATTAACTGAAGTACATTAGTATTTTACAAAGATCAAGTCCTACAATACTTGCTCATGAAATAACTTGTTTTGCAAAGACCAACGTATCTGTGCTAATTCAAAATACAAATTCATATTTCTCATGCCCTCAAATCCCACAAGACGATAATACAACAGAATGCAGACAGTAAAAACAATAAAAAGGACATGCTTCAATCCATTCTTCCATTGATGGTCATCTCCCTTGCTTCATTAGGTGTCCTGCAAGCATCAAATGCACATATTAAAACTTATTATTTTTATTTTTATTGTATTATATATGTGTGTGCCCTTTTTAATCGATTAACTTAAACTTCACCAACAATAAGCCCACATGAAAGGTCAGTAGCATATATAAATCGTAGCTGATTAGCATAATTAAGACCTAACAGTGGTACTACAACAATGGAGAATGACAAAAGACAATTCTAGTGCATGAGAAAGTACGAACTTATTTCTAAACAGGTAAATAGTTTTCCAGATCATGTACTGCATATTCATGCATGTTACCAGGTGATCATATACTGTCTTTTTTTCTTCTTCTTTTTCTTCTGTTCGGTTGTTTAACAATAAAGCTAGAATGGTGATTTCGACAAAAACAATACAATGACCCTCCCGAAGCTAATGATTTGGATACAATGGCCATATGAATTCCCTAACATCCCTAGACTTTCTTTTTTGGTCCACTCTAGCACAGTTTGTTTGCAGTATACAATCTTAAGGGTCAGTTTATATAAGATTATAGAAGAAACACAAAGTTTTGTAACTGTGCTTAAGGGTCATCATGTAACTCTGAGTTTTGACTATTCAGTCAGATACGACCCATATTGATCTATGTGGAGTTAAACGAATTTATAGAGCCAGGGCCTGCAGATGTTACTGTACAACAAAACATACTGTTAAGTAGAAAACAAAAATACTTACCAACCTAACATCAAAATGAATGATAAAGGGGATAACTTGGAATTTCTGAATAACAACATTCTGACAGTGCTAACGACAAATGACATTACTGTCAATGTAGCAACAAGTGCTGCTCCTTCTAATAAACAACCGAGGATCTACACTAAACCAAAATGAGTATCATCTCCGGGAACATTAGGATACATTAGTTAGCAGTCATATATGTTGATTTAATATATCACATGAAATTGTAGACTCAGCATCAAAAAGTCTGGAAAGCTGATCTCTTAAGAAATAGTAACCTTCACATTTATAAACCACGAAAAACAAGTAAGAGAAGGATATGCCAACATTTAGACTGATAAAAGAGAAAATTTCCCACCAATACCAAATAAATAGTTACTAAAAAATACTACCATGCTTGTACATAAGTTGGTATCCATATCAACATTATCTCTTTAAAACAACAAACCTTAAAATTAAATTTTTAGAAATATTTTTTCATCTGTCATACTCCATATGGACAGCATAAAGCAATTATAACATGCTGCATTTATAGCATGAGGCTATCACTTAACTTTAATGGACCATAATAGGAATGAATAACCAATCAAAAACAGAGAAGAATAAATATTTACCATCACAGTTAAAGAGAAATCCATACAACTATGGAAACTGTATGTGATATAATTTCCCAGATTAATGCAAAATAAAGAAAATATGTGAAGTATATGAGAGTATGAACAGAGACGGGTAAAAGACAATTTGTAATATTGAATTTGTGCTTTATTCAGAATTGATAAAATGTTACATTGTACATCAGTATACTTCTGTATTTATACAAGAGATAGAATAAAAGAATAAAGCAAATGGGCTGTGGTACAAGGCCCAAAGTGTTTGGTTACGATATTCGTTAACCGGTTGAGCAGATGCATTATATCCCAAACGAAATAAGAGAATGCGTTATTACGCCCCCTCAAATAAAACTAGGGTTCTATTTTCTCCTCGTCTTCCATGGCGGCGGAGAAAACCCTGAGCTCATCCCTAAATCGATCAAAATTCTTAGTCGAAATAGCCTTCATCAATACATCAGCTCGTTGATAGAAGGCAGGGATGTGTTGAATCTGGAGTTTCCTACTTCCTGTTCGTTCGCGAACGAAATGGAGGTCCACTTCCAAGTGTTTCGTTCTTGAGTGCTGGGTAGGGTTCATAGACAGAGAGATTGCACTCAAGTTGTCAACCCATATCGTTGGCTTTCGATTTAGCATGAACCCTAATTCTTGAAGTAAGGTTTTGGTCCAGATGATTTCTGCTGTGGTGCTGGCGATGGCCCTGTACTCCGCTTCAGTGCTCGATCTCGAGATGGTGGCTTGCTTTTTCGTGCACCATGAGATGGGATTGCTACCGAGGTAAACGCAATATCCGGTGATAGATCTTCTATCATCCAGATCATTTGCCCAGTCAGAATCACTGTAAGCTTGCAAGTGTAAGTTTTTGTTTGATGTGAGCTTTAATCCATGACCAATTGTCCCTTTTAAGTATCGTAGAATACGCTTCACAGCACACTAGTGTTCACTTGTAGGAGCTTGCATGTATTGACAAACTTTGTTTACACTAAAGCAGATATCCGGTCTAGTGATGGTAGCACACTGTAGTGCCCCA
The DNA here is from genome assembly GCA_030737815.1 of Allium fistulosum. Taxonomy (NCBI): domain Eukaryota; kingdom Viridiplantae; phylum Streptophyta; class Magnoliopsida; order Asparagales; family Amaryllidaceae; genus Allium; species Allium fistulosum. The sequence goes on along the minus strand of CM060905.1, from coordinate 183,626,434 downwards.
ATGATACTCCTGTACTGTTTGATGTTTTCAATAGGTTCACCCCTTTCTTTAGATAACTTGAGATTACTTGTCATGGGCGTAGGCAGAGGCTTAGCTTTATCCATGTTTGATCTGACAAGTATGTCTAATATGTATTGTTTTTGCGATAGAATGATGCTTGAGTCTGCATACCTTTGAATGTGAATGCCAAGAAAGTAACTTGCTTCACCCATGTCTTTTATTGCAAATTCCTTATCCAAGTATTTCATGACTAGTTCGATTTCATGTTGATTGTCTCCTGTGATGAGTATATCATCAACATAAACTAAAATGTAGATGCTGTTTTCCCTTTTCTTTCTTGTATAAAAGGAACTGTCTGACTTGGTGGCAGTGAATCCCAGTTTAACTAAGACACTCTTTAATTTATCATACCAAGCCCTTGAAGCTTGTTTTAAACCATAAATTGCTTTATGTAATTTGCATACTTGATTGATACTTGCTTCAGAACCGTAACCTTTTGGCTGCTGCATATACACTTCCTCCATTAATTCTCCATTTAAAAAGGCATTATGCACATCTAATTGCCTTATTCTCCAGTTTTTATGTAAGGCAATGATTAGTATTATCCTTACTGTTGCTGGCTTAATGACTGGAGAAAAGGTTTCATTGAAGTCAAATCCAAATTGTTGGGTATAACCTTTTGCCACAAGTCTGGCCTTGTATTTAGTGATCTTACCATCAGCATATCTTTTGATTTTGTATGTCCATTTGCTTCCTACGATGTTTTTATGTCTTGGTAAATCAGCAAGTGTCCATGTTTTATTTTTAACTAGAGCATTGTACTCTTCATCCATGGCTTTTCTCCATCTTCTGCCTTTTACTTCCTGTTCATATGATGTTGGTTCCACCTCATTGAGTTGAGTGTTTAAAACTTTGGGTTTATAAATCCCACTCTTTGATATAGTAATCATGGGATGCTGAATAGTAGTTGACTGTGGTTCACAATGAACCTCAGTATGCTCATCAGAAGTTTCATTTGTTAATTCTCTGCTGATGTGATCTTGCTGTGTGTTTGACTCTTGTTGTTCATCACGTTGAGGATTGCTTGTTATTATTTGCTCAGAATGGTCATTAAGTTCATACCATGTTGGTTCTATGTCTGCTTGAACTTCTGCATTCATCCATTCTGATAAGTCTGATATGTGACTAGTGCTGGCTTTGTTTACATCAGCTCCTTGCATGTGCTTTTCCTTTTCTGCAAAGGGAAAAACATTTTCATTAAAAACAACATGCCTTGAAATATAAATTCTGCCTTGATTGTCTAGACATATGTACCCCTTTTGATTATGTGCATATCCTAAAAAGGTGCATTAGCTAGACCTTTGGCTTAATTTATGTTTATTGTATGGTCTGAGGCAGGGAAAACACAAGCACCCACAAGTTCTCAAATATTCATAATTTGGTTTAACACTAAATAATTTCTCAAAAGGACACACATGGTTTAACACTTTGGTTGGCATTCTATTAATGAGATATACTGCTGTGGCAAATGCCTCTCTCCAGTATCTCATTGGTAGACTTGCTTGAGACAAAAGTGTTAATCCTGTCTCCACAATGTGCCTGTGTTTTCTCTCAATCAAACCATTCTGTTCAGATGTATGAGGGCATGTAGTCCTATGCACAATTCCTTTTGTACTGAAAAACTCCTTTAGGGGTTTGAATTCACCTCCACCATCTGTTTGTACAATCTTCACACTGCTATTGTGTTTTTTTTCAGCACAAGTGATGAAATGTTTCGTAGCACTGCATGTATCTGATTTTGCCTTTAAAAAATATATCCATGTATATCTAGTATGTGCATCAATAATTGATAGATAATACCTGTCCCCCTTTGTTGAGTTATGTGGTTTAGGTCCCCACAAGTCAGCTGCCACAAGCTCAAGTGGCCTTTCATAGATAGTTTAAGAACATTGAAAGGGTAATTTGTGACTTTTGCCAATTTGACAGTGTGTGCATATTGATAAATTGTGCAAAGGTGAGAAAGAAATTTTATTTTCATTCAATACTTGTTTTACTACATTATAGCTAGGATGTCCCAATTTGCAATGCCACATGTGAAATACATTGTCACATTTATTATGATCCAAACTAGTGTTATTACAACAGACAACATTATTATTACAGATATTCTTTGTTCTCATATGGCCGAACTTGTATAGACCCTGTTCCAATTTACCCTGTAATAATATGTCTTTACTTAGCATATCTTTGACTAGGCAGAATTTGGGGTGAAACTCAAAATATACATGATTTTCTATAACAACTTGTGAGACACTTATCAAATTCTTTTTGATACTCGGCACTCTTAATAAGTTATTAAGATAGAGTAGCCTTGTACCTTGTATAGTGCCTGTCCCCACATGTGATATATTTGCAGTTTCACTATTACCCATAGAGACTAAATTCTTACCATTATAGCTTTTGTTCCCCAGATTGAGATTTTGTAAGTTGTTGGTAATATGATTTGTGGCTCCTGAGTCTGGAAACCAATCCTCTGTGTTGATGTCATCTGTCTTGGCAGCATCATCTGTTGAGTTGTCTGAATTATTTCTTGGTTGATGATTGGTTTGTGCCATATTTACTGTTGGTTGCCTGCTTGATTGTGCTGTTGTGATGGGTTGTAATCTTCCTTGAATCTGAAGTAGCACTTGTTTGCCATGTGACCAAATTTCTCACAGATTTGGCATTTGACTCTATTGTTGTTTGGAAACCTTCCTCTACCCCTGCCCCTTTGACTGTAACCTCCTCTTGGATTCTGGTTGTTTTGATTATTCTTCTGACTTTTGTTCTTTGTGGTTGAAACATAATTTGCTAAATAATCTTCTTGCATAAGCCTTCTCTGCTCTACTCTGCCTTCATGTGCAAGGAGGGCTGAGTAGACATAGTCAAGATCAGGCAGGGTTGGCTGTGTGGCAATGAAAGTCACCAGAGATTCATACTCTTGATCAAGGCCATTGGTAATAATAAGAATCTGTTCACTGTTTGAGACATTATGGCCTACTGCCTTCAATCTGTCACACATATTCTTGATTTTGGCAAGGTATTGTCTCATGCTCATATCAGTCTTTCTTGTATTTTGTAATTCCCTTCTATAGTGCATGATTCTTGCTGCTGACTGTGAGTTGAAAATTCTTTCAATGGATGACCATATCTCATATGATGTGTAACATCCAACAAGTTGTGACAGTAGGGTTTGACTGATAGAAGATAGGAGCCAAGATGCAAGCACGTTATCCTTTTTCTGATACAAAATGTACTCTGGGTTGCCAACTGTATTGCCTTTATCATCAGTGATGTTAACTGATGGAATCTCTTTGGTTCCTTTGACGTAATCTTGTAGATCATACCCTCTTAAAGCAATTTCTGCTTGATATTTCCATGTGATATAATTGTCTTCATCTAATGGGGTGTTTATTGCTTGATTTTTAGGTCTGATCAAGACAGAATTGGATTTCTGATTATCTGTGGATCTGTTCCCAGTGTTTGCTGAAGTAACATCCTCATCTTCGAGGGCCATGGTGGATCAAGAATTTTGGAGAATCTGATTTCTTGGTGGATCAAGAATTTGGAGAATCTGATTTCTTGATCAAGAAACCAAATCTGGTAGCCAAGCAATGTCCCAAAAATGATAGGAAAGAAGGTGCAGTGGGGAAAACTGGTATATGTATTACTGTTTTATCGAAAAACAGTAATATATATACAGGAACTAATGTACCTTCAGATGGCCGAGTCGGAAAAGTGCAACCAGAGGTAGAAGTGATGATCTTGAATCTGATCTGCCTCTAGGATGGCACAGTGGGAGGAAAACTGAAGAACACGATCACTATAATGATCTTGAGGAGGGTAGACTCCCCTATGATGATAATATTCTGAGGGGTGAAATGATCTCAAAAAGAGAGATCTGCCGTTTGGCAATGAAGCTCTGATACCATAAGAGACAATTTGTAATATTGAATTTGTGCTTTATTCAGAATTGATAAAATGTTACATTGTACATCAGTATACTTCTGTATTTATACAAGAGATAGAATAAAAGAATAAAGCAAATGGGCTGTGCTACAAGGCCCAAAGTGTTTGGTTACAATATTCGTTAACCGGTTGAGCAGATGCATTATATCCCAACGAAATAAGAGAATGCGTTATTAACGGGGATTAATCAGTCAAAGTCAAATCATTCACTGGTAATGTCTGTGGTTTAGATAACATATGTGTGTTTTCACACAATTGTTAAATTCATTCAAAATTTTACTTTAAGAAGAATATGCAGCAAGTTGAATTCGACAAACATGCTATATGAGTTCTGGGATCAGTGAAAATTAGTACATAGATACTGCTAGGTTTTAGAGAAGCTTTACATCTGCAAAAATAATTAGACAAACAGAATCAAATGCACTGGGTATACTTGATTTTTCTATATAAAATTTAAAACACACATATATAATGTCATTTGTAATGTTTTACATGAGAATTATTCAATTCTTCCCCCAAGCAAAATTTACCATAAATATAAAGCTTAAAATAAAATATTATGTACGTTCTGTTACCAAATAGGTTCTTTCCCTAGACCATATATGTTAATTAAGTAGTAATATCCACAAAATATTTCTTTCTCGAACCGTTGTAAATTGTGCAATTTTTTAAAAATACAAGGAAGTTACATGCTGCTATTTCAAAGAGCTGGCATTAAATGTAATAACTAATTAGTTTTCACATCTGTTCGTAGATTGTACAATTTTATTTTTTGTTTATATGACTTAGGTGTGAAAGGCTAGGTGGAAGATCTGAAAGAAAAAGATTTGAGCTGAAACTTAATAAATTTACTACTACCTCAATGATTCTAATTTGATTTGTATTTAAACGACATATACCATATTTCGAGTTCCAATTAAGACAACAGAAAGCAACAATATTATTTTATTTGAAAATAATTAATCCACATTCACTATGAGGAAGTATAAATAAATACGTATATAAACGAACTTGTTCTCATTTTTAGTTTCAATTATTACACTTTGTACACATCTTCATCCATTAAGTGAGAAGAAAAAACTTATGTGCATACATGCTATAACCAAGTTGTTGCACGTCATCTTGATCACTCCGAATATAAACCTTTTTCATTTTAATTTAATTCGTCTATGATTATATTACAAATCTTTATGATACTTTTGGTCAATAAAGCTATATTTGCCTCATACATTATTCATATATCATTTTCTATGATTGGTATCGCATTTACTTAAGCATAGATAACTTCAGGATATTTATCCATTTAGATTAGAAAGTAGTATGGATTCTAAAACGATAAATGTTCTTAGGAGGAACAAATTCAATTTTTTTGGTTAATAATTGATATCATAGTTCAAGATTCAAATAAACGATAATTATCAAGGCATTTAAGTCAAACTTGATTTTATTTGAAAACTACATGGAATTATGTAGTAAGTTCTTTGTTTCGTTTGTTCTTTTGTTGTACTTAAAGGTAAGCCAGACTGGCAGTGTAAACTCTCTAGCATCACTACAAAATGTCACCGGTATAACTTACTCTCTTTCAGTTCAAACCGATGCTCAAAGAGCGTCAGTACAAAATGTTACTTGTTACCACTTACGTGGAAAGTTTTGTTTTTTGTAAATTGTTTTCAAACTAATTTGAATGTGTAACTTTATTTTTAAAAAATAACCCGAGTGTTTAAATTTTCATAATAGTTTAACGACGGATGTTCAAATTTTTGTTTTCTTTGATTTTACAGGTTTGGCAACTACATGGACAAGTGCTCGGACAACCAAAACTATCTATCCGTAGTAGGCAATATCGGCACAGTCAGGATTCGACCATTAAGCTCCTTAAAAAGTCACTCTCAGGCAGACTGGAAAACGTTAAACCCACCACCTAATTTAGAGCACCAAGGCTTCCGATTTTGGAAAAACGGAAGCACTGGAAAATGCCTAACCGTGCTACATGGTAAGAACAAGCAGAAATGGGATTTGGGCGTAAGAGAATGCAGGCTTGATGGATCCAACCCGAATCAGTTTTTCGCCTTCAGGTTCCACTACCACAAGGCATTTTGTTGTTGTGGAAAGTTTATCCCATGATCATCATCATTTAAAATGTTTAACCCCTCTCTCTTACAAATGATAAGAGAAAATAAAAAAGGAGATCACTAAACAGACAATATACTTGTATTCAAAATTGTGTTTCTTGTCTACATGCATAAGTAATACAAAGCAACATTCATATTTCATACCCATATAAATAGACCAATTCAGATAATAGCAATCACAAATCACAAATCACAAACACATAGAGCAACTTACTTAGATAACTGTAAAATGAAATAAACAGTGTTCAAGCCTGGACATTGATGAAGGTGAGGTAGTACCAAACACCAAATGCAATGGCGAGAATGAACAAGGGCAGAATGAGATCCAAGTTGTAATAATTATGAAATGTCCAGTTTCAAAAGGTCAAAATTCGAATTTTATTTGACAAACATGGTACTACTTCACATAATTATGCTCATCCATCCAAAATAAAAAACAACATTATCTTCATAACAAAAAGTGAATGCCCGAGTGAATTAAAGGGGAAAAAATAATTCAAATTAAATTATTGAAAATCTAACAAGATTTCGGTTCTAGTTTTGTCTTTTTAGCACTATACCATCTTGATTAATCATGGATAAATATTATAAGCCACAAGAATTCGAAACCAAGACTCATAGTGTGAATGAATAAAAGTGGGATGATACACGAAAAATTCTGCACCAGCAATGTACAACTAACATTTTGAGATTATAGTCGCAAAAAGTGAAATGATGCATACTGATTTTGTAATATTAAGGCAGAGTTTCCATAATACATTACATAGTATGATAGTAACTGAAAATTACAGTATTACTAAACTCCATGGCCACGAATTCCATGGCCACAAACTCCATGGCCACAAACACTGATAAGAAAATTATAACCCAATTCGTGATTGAAAATAAATTACCTGACGAGAATCTTCAATGATCAAATCGATTCAGGAGATGCTCAAATCGATTACAACTATAGGCTCAAATCGATATTGAGGTCGACACGATTCAAGAGATGCTCGATAGATTCGGCAGCGACATATTTTGGAAATTGTTTTGATTAGGGCACGCGTGTGGCAAAAATGGGGGCGTTGTTTTGAGAATGGTACGTAGTATTATTTTAGTTGTATACTGTGTACACTTAGGGGGTTAAAAAAAATTAGAGTAACTTTGCAATGGCCTGAAGCCGTTGTAAAATTGCCACGACCTTTAACCATTGTAATTTATTTTACCATGGCTTAAGACCGTGGTAAAATTGCCACGGCTCAAGACCGTGGTTAATTTTTCGCAAGGGGCGTGGCAAAATGGGCAGTGTGGTGTAGTGGTAGTCAGGTTTGCTTATCACAAAATTATGGATTTAATAATTGTATTGTATAAATATCAGTAAGTCAAAATTTATTTTGTAATAATTATCAATTATGATTTCAAGGTTTTGGTAGCAAGTACATCCCATCGGATATTTACTTTCTACAGATGACATGGTATTTTCTTAATTTCTGATTCCATAAAAGAAGTTCAATATCCAGAGACAATTGAAATCAAACATGCGACAGTAACTTTAGAGCAAAGAATTTTTTAAAAACTCAAAATAATATATAGAAAGCAACTTACCCCCATTTATATATAAGTGCATTTCCAATTTCCATATAAACCAAGGCAATTTATACAAGTACATTTTCCATATAAACAAGGATACTTGACTAAGATATGAATACATATCACCGTTGTCTTCTTCATCTGTTTTACATAAATACCTTTCTTTAACCTTTAATTTGTTTTTAACTTTTTACCACCAAAGATGTGAAGATAATCTTTCTTGCCACTGTTTTTTGGATTTAGGACATTGGCCTGGAAGCACTTATGCTATTTTATGAATAATAATATTTAAACATAGTAAGATTATTTAATTTATTAAAGAGTAGTATTATATATTTCTAATTTCATAAACATAAAATAACTCTTGAGTTCCTATCCTCAATATGGCATTTAAAAAGGTTTTTGCTAGATAAAATATGTATCCTAGATCCTAATTTATTTATTTTAATGAGATAGTTAGTAATATATTACTAACTATTTGATCACAAAATTATATACATTCATAAGAATAATAATGGTTATTAGCATATAACTTCCTAAGCGTGAATCTACTTACATATCCCATGTTTAATAAAAATGCAGTAAATGCTCGATAATAACTCAAATTCTGGATCAAAGTAGCATGTATAAAATCAGTAATGCATTCTACAATGTTCCAAATGTATATTAGATGCCTACATTTGATTATTGCTTCATGAATAAGGTACATTCAAGTCAAATTTTCATTTCTTTTCATACCAATCCAAGATTTCACTCATCTTATTTATTAGTTGTTTGTAATTAACAGTGGTTTAGCATAATGTTTTTATTTCTACAACAATGAAATTTTAGGTGGCTAAGTAGTTAATGCTTTGTTAATCATTGTTAAATCCTTCTCAAATAGTGGATGATCTCATTTATATAATCAATTTTAATGAATTTTACTATGTAACTATTGTTGTTTACTTGGTGCATGGAAAATCTATGGTATCATGCTTGGATTTGACACTTCCTTCAAAGAAAGCAATGTATTGAACAATGCTTGCTCTAGAAAGAGGTATAGACTCTATTGATTTTTTTTGTCATTACACAATTTTCATGCATTAAGTTTTTCTTGTGCGTTTACCTATTCTTTGTATGTTCTAAAATGTTCAACAATGTATTAAAATGCAGCTTTGCAAATGTAGTAATGTATTGCAAAGTAAAACTACATTGTTCATCATTGTTGCTTTGATTTAGAGCAATATTATTCACATCATAAAAATGACTGAAAATTATTCGATTTCAATCAACGATATAAAGTGCGTCTATGCTTTAGTTATTCAGTAGCACAAAGCGTGTTTGAATTAAAAAAACATGAAGAAACTTTCAAATGAAGGTGCGAAACATGTAATGAAGAGTAGACATGCTTTAGACCACCGATTGAAAATTGAGTAATTTTTGGTAATTTTTATGGCGTGAATGAGAATACCTTTGATTTATATGATTGAATGGAGGGAATCATTACATTGTACTTCATTTTTTCCCTTTACAAGTTCTTTCTTTTTTCATTTTTCTTTTTAACATGCTTAATTGATGTCAATCGGTTTTCAATCTCAAGGTCTCTAGATCCATCTTCCATTAGCAAGTTCTTTTTTTCTAAGATTAATTTGTAAGAGATACAACTCTATATTTGAATATATATGATATTTGTAGAAATAGAGTTTTATGCTGCTATTGAGACAAAAGCATCACGTGAAAATTTAAGGCAAAGGCTTAACGACAGGTATGTTAATGTACGCATCCTTTGTTAGTTTATTTGAAATTTATATTTTATAATTTGATAACGATATTTAGGAATCATTGTAAACTACTAGATTGTTGATGTGCCTCTAAAGCATGTTTTGAGAGTAAAAGACTAAATTAGTGCTAAAAGCTCCAGTGAACAAAATCAACCATTATAACCAAATTCTGAAATCTGGAGAGGAAAAAATAAACATGAATGTTTAAATCAGTTTCCTTGCACATTTTCATGAGTTGATCTAAGATCGACTTTGGAGTGGTGCTTTATGCATGGTATTTAAACAAGTGCATAAAGGATAATATCATTTGTCTTATGCTTAGTTTTCAGTTTTAAATTTAGAATGATTGATTGATGATGCGTGCATAAAATGCCTAGCTCTAACTCGGAGCTAAGCTAGAAGTATTATTCGGTTATAAACCATGCACAACTGAACCTCAATTAAAAATTCAACGTGAGATGCAAATGTGAGAACTTTTTCATCTGTTGTATCTAAAATTCATCTGTCATGGGTAATACAATTTGTATATTGAACAGTTGTGTATTTATTGAACAATTGTACTAAAAAGATTTATTGTTATATAAATGAACTACACAAAGTATAAAAGTTTGCATTTATCTAGAATTGTGGTTAACATCGAACTGTTTCCCTATGTATTTCATGATGATTCTTTTCAATATCGTCAAATTATGGTTTAACATTCTCTTACTTACTATATCTTTTGTTTCCTTACCTTATTTATTTTCTATTCCTTATGTCAATGATTTTCATGTTTTTCTATTTGCTATGTAACCACAATATTTTCACCACATCCGTGTGCGAAGCACGAGTTTACACTAGTATTTTCTTAACAGACAAATTAAGATAACAACAACATAATTCAAATGTACTATTTCTCAAAATTACTAACATTGACAACAAAATTAAATTCTTCAAGTGTTAAATCTCTATTTTTATAATGGAATTGAATGAATGATAAACATATCTCAACAAAAACTACATTTCATAAATAAAATGTGTTGCTAAGGGCATCTAGTTTCCCTCTTTCTAATACCATAGAAAAAAAATAAACGCAATAAAATTTTTGTGCTTTCTAATACCAAAGTTATTTCACATGGCAATCAACCACCACGTAAAATCATTTTGCACAATGAACAACCGCTGACCAACATCATTTTCCACGGCCATCAACCATCGAACTACTGTTGTTCGATGGTTAATCGCCGTGAAAAATAGTGTTGGTCAGTGGTTGTTCGCCGTATGAAAAAGAGTCGAAAATGGTGTCTTTGGTAGCCGATTAAAAATCTGGTATTAGAAAGAATATAATGTATAAATTTATGATATTCTTTAGCAATGATACTTGGAAGAGAAAAATGCGGTGCCCTTAGCAACACACTAAATAAATCAATGAAACAGAATAATAGTTTTGGAAACAAATCTGATTCAAAAGGACGTACTAGTGAGGTATTTAGGTAAACAGTTTTGCTATTGGTAAGAAGTAAGAACTATTCATGAATGCCAAAAAATAAGATGGTTTCTTATCTTTTTGAATATTGTAAACAAATTTATTATAGAAGTAATTAATGATCTTTTTCCTTGATCATTAAATCAACCACTGCACTTTTTTGCTCTTTTTGACCTTCCTTTCATTTCATAACTATTCAAGAGAACATTTAGATATAAAATGTAAATTAATTTATGGCCACTTAATTGACCAATTAAAAATAGCTACCGTGTAGATCAAAAACCTCGTCGGTTTTAATCATCACGTCATAAAATGATAAGTCATTAATGCTCAAGCAATGTAGCAAATTACCCAATGCTGATAGTCAAACAAAAACTTAATAAATCACAATCTACCACACAAAAATAGAGAATAAGCCAAAATTAACACCAAAAGGAAAATATGATGCTTAATCGTAGAAGAACAAACAAAAAATACTAGCAATATCCAAACAATATTTAGTTACCTAATATTAGAAAGTGATGTAGTTGCTATAAAAAAATTCCTTTGATGGTTAGTATTTTGAATTTGAGTTTGATTTAGTTGCAAGAATGTGAAGAATATGTGCTGAGGAAATGAGGAAACTGGAGTATACTGATGGGTAAGGAGAACATGCAAAAAGTTGTATGACTAAACTACCCTTAGATTTTGAGCGTACAAAATAGGGTATATTTGTAACTACAAAAGCTTCAAAAAGAAGTATTCCTATTATATTTAGACTCTAAACAAAACATTAAAATTTTATCCAAAATACATGAACTATCAAAATTTCCCAGCTCTAATTAATCCTCGATTAATCTCCACCTAAACGATTAATCCCTAATCCGTACCAACCGCTAGCGTCTGCCTAGCGATTTTTACGAACATGCTTTAAAGACATGTACGTAGGAGTTAATACATATGGTTAACCTTAATTTCATACAAAGTATAGTTTACAAAATCATATATGATAAGAGTTTATGAAACAATCTCTATATATCGTAGGTCAAGGAATTAACAGATTGTGTGAGTCGAGAGACTTCACCTAATACTTGTTCATGAGAGATCTTATGTGAACCACCCCAAATGAGTTTTGGACCGATCAATATGATTTAACCAATTTATGTTATGAACATAAGTTTCATAAACTTAAAAACCAAATAAGTTTTGTACATACATATAGGTAATTCGTAAAATATTTATGAGTACATTTTCAATTGGACCGAGAAACAATTGTTGTTTCAAGAAACACCAATTTCATGTTAAAGGAATTATTTTAGAAATTATTGGTAGTAAAATGGATTTGGATATGATCCGAAGATAAAACTGGTTAATTAACCAAGCCTAAACAGAAATAACTAATTAAAACGTGTAATAAGAACTCTCACACATTAAAGAGAAACTATGATTTTTCTTACGATATCGAGAAAAGAATTTTCTCAGTTGTTAGTAGCCATTAAGAGTATTGACTCTACCATTTGGCATGATGCACGAATTGGAATGGATTCCAAGTACATTATCAAATTGTAATTTTGATAGTTGTACGCGAAGGGATATGATCCATCGGCCACAAAAGTGTCCCTAAGAAGAAGACTAATGCAGTTGGGGTATATTAAGCTATGTTGATAGAACAACGTCGTAAATTTCAATTGTTGAAATTAACGTAACATATTCATAATTCAACATACTTAAGGTTAGTTCAGATTTTACTCATATGATTTTGATTTTCGTATATGTATGTTGAAATAGAAATTCTAAAATAATTTAGAATATGTTATTTGTAAAGTGCCTCAAAGTCAATGGGAGTGATTCTAAGTTTATGGGTTATTAGATAGGATGCAAAAACTTATACAAAAGTATCGTTCAACAAGCATCAGAGTTGAGCGAATACTTTAATAGAAAAATCAAAAAATTTGAATTTCAGTCAAAACGCAGAGAAGCTTGTGTCTATAAGAAAGTAATATAAAGGTGCTAAAATATTTCAAAACTATAAGTAAACAACGAACTATGATTGTTAATGACGCACTCGTGTTAAAATTATTTTAGTTTGGTTGTTTAATTCTCGATGTTGGATTTGAAATTTATGTCTTTTACAATCAATATAAAAGAATTTAGGGATTGTCCCAAATGATATACATAGATTCCATATTTAAGCTTTTAATGTGGAGCATATAAGATGGATTCCTTATGCATTAGCAATAGGAATTATCATACATGTTGTGTTGTCTACAATATTGCATTTTGCTTATGTATTTAATACGTAAAGCACTCTGAATTAAGATCACTAAATGATAATATGGAGTGACCTTGAGAATTTACGAGAATTGTTTATAGAAACGACTAACACTTTATGAAGGAGTATTCGAACTCAAACTCCATATGTGATATCGAGTATAGTATATCAATCTTAAATTCATGTTCAAAGTTAAGCTAAGAACTTTAAGTTGGAAATGTTCCTAATAATAAATAGTCGATGATTCAACCAAAGGCTAAGTACATCGCCTTGAACTGTGCAATAATAATAAAAATATACAAATTTATAATTGAGCTAGGGGTGATTCCAAAGGTTAAGAATTGCATAACATTTTTATATGGTAACTATGCTGCGATATATTTGTGTTAACCCGCCTTTTGGCAAGGCAGTATATATGCAGATTTAACCCAACAAATTCCGCGATCATCGAGGCCGATGAATCCAGAGTGATGTCTGTGGGACCCAGAAGACAGGTACAAATGATCATATAAAGTCAAGATTGAATGGACTTGATGGATGTACAATGTAGGATGCTCAAAGCATGAAATATGGCTCAATGGAAGGAGGGATCGACATGCTTCATGAAGGAGGGATAAGCATGCTTCATGGAGGAGGGATCGACATGCTTCATGGAGGAGGGATCGACATGCTTCATGGAGGAGGGATCAACATACTTCGCCGATCCTTCATGGAGGAAGGATCGGCATTCTTCATGGAGGAAGGATCGACATGCTTCATAGAGGAGGGATCGACATACTTCATGGAGGCGGGATCGGCATATTCATGGAGGAGGGGTCGACATGCTTTATGAAGGAGGGATCGACATACTTCATAAAGGAGGGATCGGCATACTTCAAAGTACAAGAGCATTCTTGTGGAAAACAATCAATATCTCAAGATCTACAAGTCCGATGCATATGAAACTGGGAGGACAAGCTAATTAGAACATGTGGAACACCCCATAGGGATCGTATAGCATTTGGAGCAAGTTGGAGGGATCAGTACCTATCCCTCTAGAGGGATCGGTAGAAAACAGAATTCAAGCAACACTACTTCACGGAAAATGCGATATCTCACAAATCGTACGTCGAAATTGCACGAAATTTGGGGATCAAGTAGTTAACACCATGGGGAACCATCCAAAGGGATCGCACCCCATTTGGACACCCAAATAGGGATCGGTACCGATCCCTATTTTTGGCCCCAATTAGCCTTGAAATTTTTAGGTGGCCTCGTCTTGGTCTACCGAACCTTCTGTCAAAATTTCAGCCCGATCCGTGCACATCTTTCCATATAAATACAATAGTCATAGCGTCAAAAAAGGAATCTTCTTCTCTCTGTTTCTCTTTATCTTCAACCTAAGTGACACTCTGTCAATTTGATTATTGGATTTTGGATTGTAACTGTAACTAACTTCAGTGTAATAAAAATGATTATTTAGGAGTGGACGTAGGCCAGAGTTAGCCAGACCACTATAAATCTTGTCTCCTTATACTTGTTTCTGATAGTTTTAGTTTTATTCTTCATTTATTTCTCTTCATATTTCTGTGATTGGATTGGATATTGGAGCTTTTCCATAATTGGGTGTTGGTGGCCAATTATGATGCCAACATTTTGGTGCTTTCACTGAGAGGACTTGGACCCACATATTTGAAAGCTCGGATCGTAGATTTGGAAGCTTGGATACTTGGATCTAGAAAGTAATGACTAGGTAATCAACAAGGAGAGCGCTACCAGAAAGGAGTCACCATGGAGGGAATCAGAGGCTACCTCAGGAGTTGGAGCTAATCAAACATCTATATACATCACCAGGGATGAGATGAAAACGATGATGGATGCTATGCAGGAGAGGATGTTGAAGAGACAGGAAGAGATGATGCAGAATTTGCTCCAATGGATTGGATAAGCCGGAGCACAGAATCAAGGAGTTGAAGCAACAAGAGTCGTTGGAAATCAGAACTGGGAACATGGAAATAAAGCTAATAGACAAAGGAATGGAACATAATAACCGGGGGCAGTCCCCTGCCATCTTAAAGGGATAGGCACCGATCTCTCTAGAGGGATCAGTATCGATCTCCAAAGACATGGAGGCATGCCCCCGGGTCTGGTTGGTCATGATATTGGAGGACCTACGGTCAAATCCATGGAGCTTGGTGCAAATCGGAATTTGGGCCCTCGTCTGGAGGAATATGTTCCAGAATTCCCTCATAAACTCAGGGGGAGCTTGGACATGATGATAGAAGACTACCAATGGAAGACAATGACAGGTTTGTAGAGATGATAAGGCGAGCTATGCATGGAGGATTGGTGAACAGGGATACAGAGTATGTAAATAGAAGTCCATTCCCTAATATCAGGAATGCTAGGAATCCACCAGAATTCAAACTGCCAACACTGGAAGCTTATGACAGGAAGTCGGATCCAACTACGCATATGATGTGGTATATATGGAACATGGAAGTACTAGGGGCATTAGAAGAAGTTTTGGTACGGTGCTTCCCCTTGTATTTAACGGATGTAGCTGCGCTATGGTTTAGACAGTTGGAAAGCAGTTCTATAAGCACATGGACTGAATTGGTCGAAAGATTTATGAAGCAGTTTCAGGTTCACATTACAAGACCCAAGAATGTGATGACATTGACGTCAGTAAAGCAGTGGGCAGAAGAATCATTGAAGAATTTCTTAACCAGGTTCAATGCGGAAGTTCTTTTGGTGGATCGACCAGATACATCGATGATTTTGATGGCTGCAGTGTCAGGAGTTGCAGATAATTCAGATTTTAGGATATTACTGATACGAGATCTACCGAAGTATCTCAGGGAATTCTACCATAAAGCAGAGAGGTTTCTGCGACAAGAAGATGTGAAAGCTGATAAAAAGGCAACGGTAGTTAATACCGTACGGGGTGGAGAACCGCCCGGTGAAAGCTTAGGAAAGGACAAGGGTAAAAAAACATGGATAATAGCTTTGATGGATCAAAGCGACAGAGGAGGGAACCCAATTTCTCTTCTTACTCGGAATTGAATGAAACCCTATAACGGATATATCTGGATACTCGAGGGCGTCTTCCATATCGAAGGCCGGCAAGGCGAGAACCCTCCAAACGCGAACGGACATCATGAAAACACTGCCTATTCCATGAGTTGGATAGGCACAATACAAACGAATGCAAGCATTTGAAGGATATTATTAAGGAACATGTGAGGAATGGTCAGTTACAACAATACGTAAGAACTCGGGCTGTGACGGTGGAACAGGAGCAGCCACCATCCACCTCGAATGAAAATGGCATTGGATCAAGGAAACATCGTCAACTTGTCATCAATTGATCGGGATGGCATGAAATAAGTAGCAAACTCCATAGTAAGGCGGCTAAGTCACTTACACATGTATGTGATCGAGGACGATCCCTAGGCATGCTCTGAGATGATGATAAACCATAATGCTAGGGTTTGTGAAATTTGTTTTTTCCTTTCTTCTTGTTTGCTTCGAACTCTTGTTTTTCTGGTTTTATTTGAACTCTGGTTTATTGGTTTTATGGACTCTTATTTTATGGACTTAGGAATGCTTAAATTTGGATCAATGTAATGGATATTACAGGTCGTCGGGTATGGATTATGCCTAGCAAGGGGTAGGTCGCTTCGCTCGAACGTGATGGATTGACCTACTCAGGTCGTCGAGTATGGATTGTGTTCGGCAAGGATCCGGAGAGATCAAGGTCGTCAGGTATGGACTATGCCTGGTAAGGGGTAGGTCGCTTCGCTCGAACGCGATGGATCGGCTTGCTCAAGTCGTCTAGCATGGATTGTGCTCGACAAGGATTCAGTGAGATCGAGGATTTGGATTAGGATAACAACCCAGAGAGGTTATGGATTTGAATATCAGCTTTGAACAACTATGGATTTGGATATAGGCCCGGAGCCGTTTGGGATTTGGCTAATGGCGCGGTGAGGTCGAGGGTTTGGATAAAACGATCCGGAGAGATCGCGTATTCGGAATTGGATATTGACTCGGAATGGTCATGGATATCACAAATGGTCCAGAGAGATCATGGATTTGTATTGGCAATGGATTGGATAATATGGCTATCAATGGATTATGGACTTCAGATTTTGGATTTATGGCAATTCAAAACAAGCCTTCCTATCGCAAGGCATGTTTTAGGGAGCAAAGTATTAACCCACCTTTTGGCAAGATAGTATACACGCGGATTTAACCCAACAGATTTCGCGATTATCGGGGCCGATGAATCCAAAGTGATGTTGTAGGACCCAGAAGTCAGGTACAAATGATCATATAAAGTCAGGATTGAATGGACTTGATGGATGTATAATGTAGGATGCTCAAAGCATGGAATATAGCTCAATGGAAGGAGGGATTGGCATGCTTATGAAGGAGGGATCAGCATGCTTCATGAAGGAGGGATCGACATACTTCATAGAGGAGGGATCGGCATACTTCATGGAGGAGAGATTGGCATACTCCATAAAGGAGGGATCAACATACTTCAAAGTACAAGAGCATTCTTGTGGAAAACAATCAATATCTCAAGATCTACAAGTCCAATGCATATGAAACTGGGAGGACAACCTAATTAGAACATGTAGAACACCCCATAGGGATTGCATATCATTTGGAGCAAGTTGGAGGGATCGGTACCTGTCCCTCTAAAGGGATCGGCAAAAAATAGAATTCAAGCAACACTACTTCACGGAAAATGCGATACTCACAAACCGTACATCGAAATTGCACGAAATTTGAGGAGCAAGTAACTAACACCATGGGGAACCACCTAGAAGGATCGCACCCCATTTGGACACTAAAATAGGGATCGGTACCGATCCCTATTGTGGGCTCCTATGGGCCTGAAAATTTTTGGGTGGCCTCGTCTTGGTATCTTGAACCTTCTGTCAAAATTTTAGTCCGATCTGTGAACGTCTTCCCATATAAATACAACAGTTATGGCATCAGAAAAGGGATCTTGTTCTCTCTGCTTCTCTTTATCTTCAACGCAAGCGACACTCTGTCAATTTGATTCTTGGATTTCGGGTTGTAACTGTAAACAAACTTCAGTTTAATAAAAAGGATTATTTGGGAGTGGATGTAGGCCAGAGTTAGCCGAACCACTATAAATCTTGTCTCCTTTTACTTGCTTTTTGATTGTTTTAATTTTGTTCTTTATTTATTTCTCTTCATATTTCTATGATTGGATTGGATTGGATATTGGAGCTTTTTCATAATTGGGTGTTGGTGGCCAATTTTGACGCCAACAATTTGGTAAAAGAAACTAAAGCTCATCAGTAGTCGAAAAACATACTTTCCACATGATAAAGGTAGTTTATTAGCATCAGAGAGAGTTAACTGACAGAGTAGATAATTAAAATAATATATCATACCCATTCATTAATGGATTGGCCCGATTAGTTTTCGAGAAATGATCAACAAAATTGGAGTAAGATTCCATAATTGAACCCAAGTGCAAGTAGAAGATCGATAGAGTTAGGGGTATGCCCTAGGGGTAATTATGTAATTTTATGCTTATATCTGGCTCGATAACTAATGTTTTTCATAGTATAGGTGTTTGATTTCTATGATGTACTTTGTTGTATTGTGATATAATTAATTAAGTAATTGATTTAAAGTATATCAGATAGAAAATCCTTAAATGATATGTTATGTGGTGGTAATTACAATTTGTTGTAATAATGAGAAATTTATCACATTGAAACAACATTTTATTTAAAATATTTCTAGTTAAGATGTTTCGAGAAAGAATATCAATTCATCGTTGAGACTAGATTAGGTAACGCTCTCCAAATATTGGGCAGTGTATTACTCATGGTTGCTGGAGGCACCAAGGAACTAGGCATTGATAGTTGTTGGAAAACTATGGAATGATTCGCTTGAGAGTTTTTGTTGGTTAATATAACAAAGGTCAAATATAGAATCTCAAAGTGACGATATTACATAGTTCGTTCGACTTGAGTGTGTGAGAAATGCGGATTACGGATCTTAAGGCTAGAATTAACACTAGAGGGGGGTGAATAGTGTTCTAAGGAATTACTAATTCTTTTTGAGTTTATATTAATTTGAACACAAATGTATGTAATATTCAGACACAGATATGATCACAAAATCAAACACAGATGCAGATATAAAGTAAAAGCAATAAAGGAAAGAACATACTGGATTTTATACTGGTTCGGAGTTACCCTACATCCAGTCCCGCAACACAAGTACGAATTTCCTTTCAAAATCAATTCTTACAACACCGCTCCAGATTCACAATCCTCTGGGTAGAGATACTTGATTTTATGGGCAAAAAGTTCACCCGATTGATTTTCCAGGCTACAATCACACCTTTTCTCGCTCGATTGAATACAAAGAAGTCTATAACTCTGAATAGCACTGGGATCTTGTTGAGATAGTGATAGAGAATCAAACCAGAGATGATATAGTTAGATTTAATGGTGATTTCGGCAGAGTAATGGTAAAAATGTATATAAAGAAATGTGGAAGAAGAAGAGGAGTGAAATCAGAGAAAATATGATTGTTAATTCGTTTAAAACAGCCCCTATTTATAGTAGAACAACAGCCATGTTCATTCGTGAAAGGATATGACGAATAGACACTTCCTTTGTAATTCAAACTTTTGAAATAAACTGTCACCTTGTCGACAAGGGTTCCTTGGGGTTGTCGACAAGCCTAAGTTATTTTTGGTAATTTGTTTTCTTTGAAAATAACTTCTATCTTGTATTAAAACTATTTTAAACTTTATAAATATACTTAACTATAGTTAAAATACATAAATAAGTATAGAGAATAATATTTTGGTATATAAAATTTTACTATAATTTTATATTTAAATCTAAGTATAAATATTAAAAGTTAAATATATTATAATTAAAAGATAGTTAAAACCAAGGATAATTTGATATTGAAAATAAAGATTATTTTGAGGCTAAAAGTATTTTAAAACCAGGATATAAGTTTTTGATTTAAAAAGGAAGATTTTGAAATCATTTTGAAAACAAGATATAATTTTGTAAAACATTTGAATAAAAGTTAGTGGATACAAAACAATGTTCCACTAGATTTTTCGTAGGTTCCATCCTACTTAGGGTTCCATCCCTTTAACGGGCTCGAAGTGGATTCCATTCCACGAATAAAATGGATTTTAAGATGTCAGTGCTTTTCTAGGAGTTTTAACAAAATTCCTAACTAAATTCCTTATCTTGAAATCTTAAACTCTTGATAATCTTGATACTCATGAGTCTTGAATCTTGATATCTTCGATCTTGAGTTCATCAGTTTTTGAATCTCTATACTGTACAGTCTTCATTCTTTGGTACATGTATATATATCCTGCATATACATATATATCTAAACAATAATGTTAGTATTTATATTTTATAATCTTATTCTAAGGTTGTTGTCATCAAAACCAACTTCTCAGGGACTAACAGAGTGTACTGTTGAGCTTCAATGTGGACACTCCATTTTGATTACTGTTAAATCGTGGCATGCCATCTATCGAACGATGATAGTTGGGTCTAAGTTGAAGCATTGGAAGTGAAACAGTTTTTAGTAGATAATTCGTCTCCTTAGTTATTTGAGGTTAGTATCACGGTTAACTATAGTCAGCTCGGCCGAAAAATTACGGTTAGTAATAATTGTTATTATTGAACCAAGGATTTTTTGTTTGGACTATCAAGTTGAATGTGGACGATATTAGAATTTTGACCAAAACCAAATTCCATGAGTCCTAATTGATATAGCTTTGACGAAGAGAATTTGTATAAATAATTGTTACTACCAAGTACCACTTATAATAGTAAAAATTAGATTTTACTGAAATTTGGGTAAGCAATAAATTTAGCCAAAATGTTATATTACCAGTTAAAGTGACGTGTGAATGTTAATATTTGAATTGTCTATAATAATCGCTGACTGAATTTACACTTTTGAGTTGCACAACCATAATGATGAACATTTTGAAAAATCACACAATTTAATTAATTTATAATCATTGTACATTAATTAAATTAATTAATATTTATGAAAAATTAATAATTAAATTTTATTTGATTTGTTTGAATACCATTAGTATTTAATAAAGTGCATATATAAAAGGTAGATATGCACGTAACGATATACAATATCAATATACTTTAACAGATTAATTGCTAAGTGGTTTTGAAAATATTTTGAGGTCCATGTTGCATCTTTATGCAGGCCATGCATGATGAGGCACTATAACAAAGTAGACTATTTGTAGCATTCATTCGTAGCGTTTCTAACATGTATGCTACAAAAGTAAATGCAAAATATATTAATATAATAAAAGACGCTTGTTACCCGGGTAATTGACCCGGTAACGTGAGGATCGCCAAACAGTAGACATCGTTCGACATCTAGCCTCATTCGGCATTGAGGGATCGATCGACATCCCAGCGTCGTTCGGCGTGTAGATATCGTTCGACATCTAGCCTCGTTCGGCACGAGGGGTCGGTCGGCATCCAAGCCCCGCTCGGCATTCGGGCCTCGTTCGGCATCCAAGCCCCGCTCGGCATCCAAGCCTCGTTCGGCATTCGAGCCTCGTTCGGCACCAAGAGTCTCGCTCGGTGTAGAGCCTCGATCGACACAGAGTCTTGCTCGGCATAGAGCCTCGACCGGCATAGAGCTTCGCTCGGCACGTAACCTCGTTCGGCATGCAGGGATTCGTCGGTCTTCAGACCTTACTAGGCACAAGTCTCTCGTTCGGCATACGATTGCCGCCCGACCTACACTCATCACTCGTTGTTAGGATATCGCACAAGTTCAAAGAAAAGGTTAACCTTCAACCTTGAGTGAGGGCATCGCTCGGCATGCCTCGCTCGACACATGTCGTTCAGCCACGATAGCGCATAGTTCCTAATTCGGCCAAATGCGGCCCGGCTTGTCTCGTCCGGCATGTCTCGTTCGGCTTGCATGGAACGGTGCACAGTAGTCATCTACTATGGGCCGAGGTACCTTGTTCCTAGGCCCGTGAGGGGAGTCCAACCCATCTTCATCTATAAATAGAGGGGCAGGGGCATGATGAAAAAGGACCTTTTTCGAGAACACTGGGGAGACTCTGCCGCTTTCAAGACTCACTCTTTTCAGTTCAAACTTGTACTCAAGCTATTATTGTACGAATTGTATCTGTATTTAACTACTTGGGAAAGCAATACAGATTGCAATTCAAAGTGGACGTAGGCAGTTACGCCGAACCACTATAAATATGGTGTTCAAGATTTCTGCAGTTAATTTAGTCTATATCTCTCTGTTTTAATTTATCTTCTTCATTTATCTCTCTACACAATCTTTCTAAAGGAAGTTAGTGACCAATTTTGGTGCTAACACTTTGGTGCTTTCACTGAGAATCGAATTCTCAAGCCACAAGGATCTGCTTTGTAGCTACTGGATTGAATAAATTCCCCGAAGGAGATCCAAGTCATTCACAAGACGTCCATTGATTCTACTCAGAGTTCTTATCAATAACTCTACAATGGGAAGACCACGTACCAGATCAGCCTCTCATAATGCGAATGTCAATGAGACTGCTAGCGTACAATAAATAGGACCTAGCAATCAACAAGCAAATCTGGGTGCAGGAACTACCACCCAAGATCAAATGGATGTTGTCACCAGAACAGAATTCAACGACTTGATGAGAGAACTAATGGAAAGCAGGAGACCACTTGGAGAACAGATTCAACCTAACGCCAACCTTATGGCTCAGCTCACTCAACAACAACATTAGAATACTGGGGGTAGTCCAGCTCCTTACTCTTCATCTGATAGCTCGACTTCGTCCGATGAACCTCCCAGGCGTAGACGCTGCAAGACCGAAACTACGCAGGAAGGTGCTACTGATCGATCAACTAGGGATCAATTACACCTTGGAGACCGCAACCAAGCAGGAACGGGAAACTTAGGATCTGGAGCGCGTGTGGAAACTGGACGCCCGGCTCACCAAGACGCCAATGATGCTAAACCTCAAGATACACGTTTGGCAGAACGCCAGCAGAGGAGGCATCAACCTGACCGATCTCATAGAACAGACTCCCACCTTCCATCTTCCATACAAACCCTAGACCTATCGACTATGGTCAGATAGCTGATGAGAGAAAATCAAGGCCTGACCAATGAAGATTGGGGATATCCAAGAGTCATACTCCATTCACATACACTGTTCTACAGGCCGAGTACCCCAGGAAGTTTAGCATGTCAACTATCCCGTCCTACGAAGGAAAGACCGATCCCCGACAGCATGTGATGAGATATGAATGGATGATGGATTCAGCTAGAGCGAATGATGCAACCAAGTGTAGATGCTTCCCAATAACTCTATCTGGGATCACTACCATGTGGTTCACCCGACTTCCTCCGCAGTTCGTATCCAGTTTCGAGGAGTTGGCAATGAAATTTATAGAGCAGTTCAGAATACATGCTACTCGTCTATAGGACGTGATGTCTCTGTCAAGTGTAATCCAAGCTCCAGGGGAGTCGTTGAAGGAGTATTTACAGAGATTCCATGTTGCGGCTATTGAAGTTAGCAATCCTAATGATCACGCTATTCTTATGGCTGTGATGGGAGGTGTGGATCCGGATTCAGAGTTTGGAGATTGGTTACCAGGAAAACCTCCAACTATGCTAGAACGTTTTTACTCAAAGGCTCATCAATTCATAAGAAGGAAGGAAGCCAGGTGGACAAGGCGAGATAAGGCACCGGGGCCTGTTCAGGAGACTGTGAAAAGCAACATCGCTGTAAAGCAATCTAGAGACAACTCGGGGAAAGTTCAGGTCAATGTCCAGAACAAGCCAGGGCAATCTAAGGAGTCCAGAGGAAGAAATCAAGGGAAGAAAAGAGAAGCAGGGAAATGGAAGACGAGAATTCCAACCTACAACGAATACACCCTACTAAATGCATCTCTTGAGAATATTTACCTATCAACTTGTAATACCTCTCAATACAGAAAGCCACGCCCAAAGGAGTCAACCGAGGAGCAAAAGCGGACCGGGAAGTATTGTCGTTTCCATGAGACTTATGGGCACAATACTGAAGAGTGTAGGCACCTACATGACGCTATAGAAAAGTTGATTAGAAAGAAAAAGTTGTAGGAGTTTGTAAAGAGTCCTCAAGAGGGTGGACAAGGAACGTCCAATCCTGGTCACGCACCAGCTCCACGTCACCTTGAGGAGCCTGCTCGAACTGTGGGTATGCTGGTCATAAACACGATAGTAGGCGGACCCCATCCTGTAGATAAGAATTAGCAGGAAATGGAGCGATATGCTAACTCCTGAGGCATGCAGACTTTGAGTGTTGTTCAAATACTGAGGACGAGACCCCAGCTAAGCAGCAACGGACAATGACAGACGATATAGTATTTAGGAGCCGAGATGCCAACCAGGTGGAGGCTCCTACCGTTGACCCGATGGTCATATCCGCGACTATCGGGCCAGCACTAGTGAAGAGAATTTTGATTGATTGTGGAAGTTCTGTTAACATCATCTTCAAAAAGGCATATGACCGAATGAAGATGGAGACGAAGGATTTAAAGCCGTCTAAAGCTCGTATTCATGGCTTTAACGGTGCAGCGACTGATGCAGTGGGGTATGTTGAGTTGCCAGTTGAACTGGGACAAGGTGAGCGTAGGAGGGTGCGAACCTACCTTTCATAGTCTTGGATGTAGATTCCCCATACAATGTATTTCTGGGTCGACCGGCCTTGGCTGAATTCAGGACAGCATTGGCCCCGTGGTGTTTAACTTTAAAATTTCCGACTGACAAAGGAGTAGGTGTTGTTCATGGCGACCAGGCGACCGGTCGTGCATGTTATGTGGCTGAGCTCCGAGAGGCCCAGCGGAGAGAGAAAGGAAAGGTTGCGGACAACTCCGTCCGCATTCAAAATACTGACAATTGACAAGTAATGCCCGAGCCCTGGCTCGGGCAAAATTCTCGAATCTACAGAGACATAGATCCGAGAGATGATGATGAGGAACCCAGGGAAGAAAAGGCAGCACCGGCTGAACTGACGATTGACATTTCAGTCAGCCGAGACGATCTGTCGCGAATACTGAAGATTGGATCATAACTCAGCCCCTCGATGATCGAGGACCTTAGTGATTTCCTCCGAGCGAATCTCGATGTTTTCGCTTGGACACATTCTGACATGTGCAGGATTTCTCCCGCTATTACGAGTCATATGTTGAACATAGACCCGAGGTACGTCCCAGTTAAGCAAAAAAGGAGAGGAATGGACCCGGAGAGGTCCGCTGCTCTCAGAGAGGAGGTTGACAAACTCAAAGCCAATGGGTTCGTCCGCGACGCCCTCTACCCTGAATGGGTGTCAAACCCCGTGCTAGTGAAAAAAGCGAATGTGAAGTGGAGAACTTGCGTAGATTATTCTGATTTAAACAAAGCATGTCCTAAGGACAGTTTCCCATTACCTAGAATTGATCAGTTGGTCGACTCCACTGCAGGACATGAGTTATTGTCGTTCATGGATGCGTACTCGGGATACAATCAGATCCTGATGCACATTCCGGACCAGGAACACACTAGTTTTGTCACAAACGTTGGGCTATATTGCTATGTAGTGATGCCTTTTGGATTGAAAAATGCAGGAGCGACCTATCAACATTTGGTGAATCGAATGTTTAAAGACCAGATTGGTAGAACAATGGAAGTCTATGTGGATGACATACTCGTGAAGTCACGGTAGTCAAACGACCACATTTGAGACTTAGAAGAGATGTTTGGCATACTCAGATATTATGGGATGAAGATCAACCCTCTAAAGTGTTCCTTCGGCGTTGCGTCAGGGAAGTTTTTGGGATAATGGTCGAGACATACAAGTTTTTGGGAAGTACATGCGAAATGTCATAATGGTTGAGACATACAAGTGCCCAGGACTATAAAACAGGTACAAAGCTTGAATGGAAAAGTGGCTGCGCTGAGTCGATTCATATCCAGAGCCACATACAAGTGTATTCCCTTCTTCGATATAATAAAGAAAGGAAAGAGGAATTTCGAATGGACATCCAACTATGAGGAAGTGTTCCGAGCTCTGTTAAGGCATTTAGAAAATCCTCCAATGCTGTCGAAACCAGTGGACCATGAAATGTTGTACGTATACTTGGCCGTATCCCCGCATGCTATAAGTGCGGCTTTGGTCCGCGAGGAGGACCGAGTTCAAAAGCCGGTGTATTATGTTAGTAAACGTTTAACGGGGGCAGAAATAAATTATCCTAAAATTGAGGAATTGGCCTATTGCTTGGTGATTGCATCGCGTAAGCTGCGTCCATACTTTCAAGCACACTCAGTCAGTATTTATACCGATCAGCCCTTGCGGCAGGTACTCCAACGACCAGAAACTTCTGGAAGGATGTTAAAATGGAATATCGAGTTGAGTCAGTTCGATATTACCTACCTGCCACGAAGAGCCATACAAGGGCAAGCATTAGCAGACTTCATCGCTGAGTTTACTATGTCAGACGAACCAGATAGCCACAGTGTCATTCCCCACATTCGATGGAAATTGTACACCGATGGGGCATCAAATGACCATTGTTCTAGGGCTGGTGTAATTCTTGTGACTCTAGAAAATCGATCGATTTGTTATGCTTTGAAGCTCAATTTCCTGGCTACGAATAATGAAGCAGAATATGAAGCATTGATTGTTGGTTTAAAGCTTATTGGAGAACTCAGGGTAAAATCAGTTGAAATCTTTTGTGACTTACAGTTGGTGGTGTACCAAGTGCGAGGAGATTACCAAGCAAGGGGACAAAAGCTTGCTCCGTACCTTGCTCTGGTTCAGGAACTATTGGCGAACCTTGAACATTATGACATTTCGCATGTCCCGCGTGAACAGAACAAGGAAGTCGACTCGCTGGCCAAATTCGCAAGTACCGGCGATGCATAACAAATGGGATTAGTTCCCATCGAAACCTTACATGCTCCAAGCATAGATGTGATGGAGGTCGATTTTGTGTTGGAAACGGAAATCGAGAAGGAGTCATGGATAACCCCATTCAAACAATACCTGCTAAATGGGACTTTGCCCGAAAAAAGAAGCGAAAGACGACAGGTCATTCGCAAAGCCGCGCGATATGTGATGCAGGGCGGAGTAATGTATCGGAGGGGGTTCTCGGTCCCCTTATTACGGTGCATTTCCCATGATGAGACAAAGCGGGTCTTGAAGGAAGTTCACGACGGAGAATGTGGCGACCATACTGGAGGGCAGACATTAGCAAAAAAGATCCTCCGCTACGGATACTATTGGCCAACTGTGAATCGGGATGCTGCAGATTATGTAAGAAAATGTGATAAGTGTCAAAGATATGCAAAAATCCCAAGAGCTCCGCCAACGGAACTCACGCAAATGGTTAGTTCCTGGCCTTTTGCAATCTGGGGAATCGACATAGTCGGTTCTTTGCCTATATCCAAAGGTGGTGCAAAATATGCAATAGTTGCGGTCGACTACTTCACCAAATAGGCCGAGGCAGAGCCTTTAGCCACAATCACCTCCAAGAAGGTCATTATGTTCGTTGTGCGGAACATTATATACCGCTTTGGCCTCCCGCGAACCATCATTACAGACAACGGAACTCAGTTCGAAAGTAGGGAATTCAAAGATTTCTGTTTAAAGTACGGCATTGAGAAAAAGTTCGCCGCAGTTGCTCATCCGAAGGCTAATGGACAAGTTGAAGCCGTGAACAAAATAATCAAGTCCATATTGAAAAAGCAATTGGAAAAGGCTGGAGGCAAGTGGTAGATGAACTTCCAACAGCGCTATGGGCTTATCGAACCACCCGCAAGTCCGCGACTGGCCATACTCCATTCGCATTGGCATATGGCACGGAGGCCGTTATACCCATGGAGCTTGAAGTTCCATCACATCGGGTGACACATTATGATCCTAGGACGAATCAGGATCTCTTGTTGGAATCACTGGACTTTGTTGATGAAAAACGTGAAGAAGCTGAGTTCAGGGCGGCAGCATATAGGCACCGAGTTATGCTTTATTATAACGAAAAGGTCCGTCCGAGAATCTTTGATGTGGGTGATCTCGTTTTGAAACGAGTTTTTCCGGTACCATCACGTATGAACCCTAACTGGAAAGGTCCATATGTCGTTGAACGGAAGCTTGGAGAGGGAACTTTCAAGCTAGCGACCGTTGATGGCATGACACTCCCCCGAGCATGGAATAGTGAACATTTGCGACGTTATTATACTTAGCCTGTTTCTTTCGTGTTTTAGGTACAATTATTTCCAGTATGTTTTTGTTCCATTGATTCTTTGTCTTTTAGCATGTAATCGGACGATTTAGTTTGTTATCATTAATAAAGGCTTGAAGCCATCTTTTCCATGATTTACTGATGTTTCTATGCATGATAATCCGATGGCAAACAACAAGAGTTACGTTATTCTGTCTGACGTACGAACGCGCATAAATGAATAAAATCTCCAAGTCCTCTGAATGCGGACTGGAGTACTCTGAGTCCCCAAAGTGCGGACTAGAGTATAAACGACTTAAAATCTCCAAGTCCCCAGAGTGCAGACTGGAGTACTCTGAGTCCGCACTCTACGGACTGGAGTATAAACGGCTTAAAATCTCCAAGTCCCTAGAGCGCGGACTGGAGTACTCTGAGTCCCCATAGTGCGGACTAGGGTATAAACGACTTAAAATCTCCAAGTTCCCAAAGCGCGGACTGGAGTACTCTGAGTCCCCAGAGTGCGGACTAGAGTATAAATGACTTAAAATCTCCAAGTCCCCTGAGTGCGGACTGGAGTACTCTGAGTCCCCAGAGTGCGGACTAGAGCATAAACGACTTAAAATCTCCAAGTCCCCTAAGTGCGGACTGGAGTACTCTGAGTCCTCAGAGTGCGGACTGGAGTATAAACGGCTTAAAATCTCCAAGTACCCAGAGCGCGGACTGGAGTACTCCGAGTCCCCAGAGTACGGACTAAAAATATCCTAAATACCAGAAGAGTGAGATAAGGGATGTACAATTCCAAAGAATCTCCGGGGTATGTGAAAGTGGATTGGGGGTTTATGTAACTCACAAAAGCTTGGGTTTCGACCACAGTTATACAGAAAGCTGAAAAACAAAAGTCATTTGAAAGACAAAGAAACTAAATTTCATTTATTAATCCAAAATGAGGTCCTACTACAACTCCTACGAAACCCGGAGTCAAAAGTCTATCTACAGTGACTACGAAAATAAATAAAAATAACTACATATTCTAAGCTAACTCTCGCTGAACGAGTGAAACTGCTACTTTTTGGGCTTTCTTGGTTTCTTTTCCTCCTTTGCTTTCTCAGACGATTCTTCCCCCATGCATTTTCGCTTGGACGCTTTGCTCGATGGGGAAGTAACATCCGAGGGAGGATGGGGAACTTCTAGTAGCCTGGATCCACCAGGGAGGATGACCTTCAAAGGCCTGTTCAGAGGATCATCTAGATCCACGACTTGGGGCTCGACTTTAATTTCAACTTTCTTCTTCTGTTCCTCCGTAAGTTGTTCCTTTATGCTCAGTTTTGAGGTATGCTTGGAAGCGCCAACGATTTCAACTTCATAATGTTCCTCGACGGGCGATGGATCGTCGGATTTGTCTTCGTTGAGCGCCTCAATTACTTGAGCGTCAGGTCCGGGAGTATCCTCCACTCGAATTGCTTCTCTCGTTCTCTCCTCCTTCTCCGTGGCGGCATCCCTCCTTGGAGTCGGATCAGGATCAGAATGGCCTGCGCAAAAACACAAGAGACGAACGTAAGAATACAATAACCTTCCGCCGAAAACGACAGTTCTTTGAACTTTAAGAAGAAGAGTTATATACCGGTTTCTTGCTGGCTCTCAACCGTCCGAGGAGTCTCACCCTCTAGATTGGGAGATAGAAAATGAATGCCGAGGCCAGGGTCTTCCGGGTCATAACCGGCGTGTTGCTCGAGTGGATCAAGTACTGGCCGATCAGCCGATTGAGTAGGAGGAGCTGGAGACTCGGTTCCAGACGGACCAACAATGTCATTTTTTTCCTTTGATGGAGAAGAGCCTTTGTAAAAAAGAGCCATTGCTGCAGATAAGTCTGAAGGCTCGTTCCCCCTAAGAAACTCCTTTACTAAAGCATCCTCGTCAACCTCCTCGGTACCCGACTCAACCTTCCTAATCTTTATCAAAGTTTCCAATGTCTCGGCTAGAGATTCGAGGTAACCCTCGCCAAGAAAAGTTAAGTCCTGATGCATGAGGACACGGGCGTTGTATTCAGCTATCAGCGGGTCGAACAAGCAGTTGATCTCCTCTCTGCCAGCCTCTGTAGCTACCTCAAGGCGAGAGTCAATCTCCGTGGATGTTATTCTCTTGCCCTCTTCACGGGCTTCATCCTTAAGAATCCCGACTTTAGAGAGCTCATCGTCGAGTTGTGCCTTCAAGAGTCGCGTAGCAACAATCTCATCGCAATATCATTGTGACTCTTCCTGGGTAGCCTATTTTTCTTCTCTCTCTCTTTGCAGAGTTGATCTTCCAACTCTTTGACTCGCCGGGCGAATGCATCCCTTTCTTTTTGAACAGAGTCCTTTTCCAAAGCCAGGGCCCCGCAGCGTTGGACCGCTTCGTCAATTTCTTTCTTATGAGTTGTCTCTAGACGATTGACGGCCTCCGCAGTATCTTTAGCACTTTGTTGGGCAGCTTCGATTTGGGACTTGTACGAAGAGAGCTCTTCATCCTGAGTTTTGATAATGTCTTTATCAAAAATGGCTTCAAGCTTCAGGCGGTTGATTTTGTGTTGGCGCTCAACAGAGACTTCCAAGACTTTTTTAGCTTGATGAACAAACGCGTCATGTTGAACATAAACGTCGTTGTTGCAAGCGTTGGCGCTCTGTTTGACATGCCCCGGAATATAATGGATCGCCGGAAGGAACTTCAGACCATCGAAGCAGATTTTGGGGAACTTAACTTTAAGCTTGGCTAGCTTCTCCGATATCGTCGGGTCTGTTGCAGGAACAGGAGGAGATGGCTTTGAAAGTTCGGACTTCTTGCGATGTTCCCAAGATTGCCGTGTGCTTGATGAACCAGAGTGTTGGTGTGACGACCGCCCATGACCCCTGCACCGAATCTAGAGATAGTGCGCTGTAAAGTGTGCCAGGCGACCATGGACGATTGTCAGGGTAGATTAAAACAACAGAATCTTACGTATTATTCACAGCGCATGGACAAAATACAATAGAACATATATATATAGTGAAGCTTTACAGAATAAAATGCCATCATATAAAACTTCATAATAGTTGAATACAAGCATCCAAATATCCAATACATCAAGCCTCACTACATAACACTCAGAGAATACAAAACAGCGGAACATCCAGTACATATAATAAGAAGATAATATGCAACCCTCCAGCTCGTCTTCGATATCAGCATCGTGAGAAGAGAACAACACCTGTCACCTGCTACCTAGTCTACCCGTCCCAAAAATGGACGAACAGCCCAAGGCAATAAGAGTTAAAACATAAAGCCTTGAGTCAGACAACAGTCTTAGTGAGCAGTAAATTAACTAACAACATACCAAAAGAGCATAAAGGAAAAGGAATAGGAATACAACCCTCCCACTCCACCTCTTTCTACAGTGATAGCCCCCAGACACACACTAAGCAGAAGCAACACAGCAGAGCATACAATTTAAAGTAAAGTAATAATCATTCGAGTCAAGGGCGATGTTTTCCAAGTACCAAGGCCTAAATCAGATAAGCACCCAGGAAATACCGCTCTTGAGTTCGAATGACGATACAACCAAACATCCATGACTCTGGCTATCACTGTTATCATTGCTTCGATATCACCGTTAATTGAATGACCGGCACATTCTTTCAGCCGTCCGTTAAGGGCTAATGGAAACCCCGGTTCTAGACATAACTCCCGCACGTCGTCGCAGCCCGTGCCTAGGACTATCGAATCTGCCCAGAGTACTCGACCATCAACAATTGGCCGTTGGGACTATCGAATCTGCCCAAACGTACTCTTGCTTAGAGCATGCTAGAACCTTCAACAACGATGCTATCCAAGCCTCCTAGTAATCCTCCTCGACGACTATTCTCATATCCATTCATTATCCTCAACTCGAATCATATCACCGAGTTATCGACATGCTTGGAATGATCCCGTCTGGATTAGACCAAGTCTTCATCATATGACTGCCTCGCTTCATCACATCCTCGCAAAGCCTCATCTCAACATCACATCATCAAATCTATGCATAAGAGCTTCATCATCCCGCTACATATGCCACGAGCAGCTTTCCCAATTCAAGAGCCTTTCCCTTAGCTTTTGAATCATCTTCGACCACCTTGTCTAAAACCAATCAACAATCATCTAATTCACAGCAATCAACCAAATCAAACATTAATCCAAGCAATCAAGCATTCAAATATGATCTAAGAAGACAATTATAACAATAATGGCATTTTCGTAATTAAAGAGTTGAAAGTCCAACAAGCATGAAAACATGAACAATATCTCTACAAACTTGATGAATGAACTTGCATAGGTTAACATGTGATAAAATGGTTGTCAAAACATCATGAACAATGGGTCTACATGGATCTACAATTAGGATGAAGAAAATGCATGAAAATCACTATTTTAACACCAAATCGAGCCAACAATCCGATATACTCCTTTGGATCCGTGTGAGAGATAATCACCACTCACCAAATCACCTAAACAACCTCAAATCAACACGCTTTAGATCTGGACAGCGAAGGATCAAGCTTGATCTATCACGAATCCGCTTCAAACGAAGAAATCTAACTTCAATGGATGAAGATCTTCAATTTTAGCTCTTGGATCTTCGATCTTGATCTTCGATTTGGATGGAAGGAAGCACTAGATTAGAGTGGAGGAAAGAAGTGAAGAAGTGTAGAAGTCGAGCTCTCAAAATGGCAGCACTTCGTCGCTTCGAAATCCGGATCCCAAAAAGTGAGAACAACCCCCCTCTATTTATAGCAGAAATCTTCCCTAGGTCGCTCGGAGTTAGGTCGTTCACGACCTACGACCTAAAACCTACCGACCTAAAGACTTACCAACCTACGACTTAACAAAACGCGCACCTGCGACCTAGCGCTTAAGCACATCTTCGACCTAACTGCTAAGTCTTACGCGACCTAACAAAGCTCTCCATCCTACGACCTAACGAGGTTACGACCTAACACTTAAGCGCATCAGCGACCTAACGCTTAAGCGCTTACGCGACCTATCACTCACGCTCCTTAACAACCCAGCGACCTACCAGTGTTATGACCTATAACCTTGCGACATAACAACTCACTGGAATACCCATGCGACCTAACAGTGCTACGACTTAACACTTAGATCCACGCGACCTAACTAACACGGCACCCCATAGGTCGCTTACGACCTAACTACCCTAACCAGCCAACCCCTAAACAGCTTAACTCTTAGGTCGCTAACAATTAGATCGCTAACTCCTATAGGTCGCGAACTACTATAGGTCGCTAACTACTAGTTTCCTTAGGTCGCTGCCTTCCTAGCTCCTTCGTCCTATAGGTCGCTCCAATGCTTAGGTCGTTCACAACACTAGGTCGCTCACGACTTAACTACGACAACACCTTAGGTCGTAAACCCACCCCACTTCCTTAAGTCGCCTACGACTTAAATGTTACGACCTAAACTGCAACATACAAATCCAAATCCTTAGGTCGCCTACAACATACTCCACTACGACCTAAGCTAACATACAACCTAACTCTTAGGTCGCTCCACCTTCTTAGGTCGCCAACTACGACCTATCCCTTAGGTTGCCAATCCTATAAGTCGGTCACGACTTAAGACTTAACCAAATTCTCCCCAAAATCTGAAACGACTTAAAAATGCAGAAAATTTCAGATTTTAACGAACTTTTCGATCCGTAAAATACGGGTCGTTACATTCTCTCCCCCTTAGGAATTTCGCCCCCGAAATTCCAAACAATCAAAGCAATCACAGACTATTCTGCATGCCTACCATCCATAGCAATCAGCCAACCATGCATCCAATTCTAGCTTAGCATGCAGAATTCTAAAACTTAGAACAAGTTACAATGTCGTGAGATGACACGACACCTTAGGGCCATACCTTGAAGAGTTCAGGATGAGCTGCCTTCATCCTCTCTTCCACCTCCCACGTGCAGTCGTTATCATCATCACTCCATTGTATCTTGAGCAACTTAACTACCTTCCTCCTAAGCTGTTTCGTGTCGGTTTCCACAACACGAAGCGGCTTACGAGGTCTTCTATCGACTGGATCAACTTCGAAGTCTTCACAGCTATCAGCAGAAACCACGGTATTCGAGTCGTGCACATACTTCCGCAGATATGATACATGAAAAACATTGTGCACACCCGACATCTTCTCTGGTAACTCCAATCTATAGGCGAGCTTTCCAATTCGCTCGATGATCGGGAATGGTCCAACAAATCTCGGAGTCAATTTTCCTTTCTTCCCGAATCGAATAACATTCTTCAGCGGAGAAATCTTCACAAAAACCATATCACCAGCATCAAATTCCA
Source organism: Allium fistulosum (assembly GCA_030737815.1). Classification (NCBI taxonomy): domain Eukaryota; kingdom Viridiplantae; phylum Streptophyta; class Magnoliopsida; order Asparagales; family Amaryllidaceae; genus Allium; species Allium fistulosum. The sequence continues at coordinate 183,591,639 of CM060905.1, read as the reverse complement.
AATCCTTCCGACGCTTATCGGCATAACTCTTCTGGCGGTCTTGGGCTGCCTTCATTCGTTGTCGAATGATCTCTATGCAATCCGAAGTCTGTCGAATCATTTCTGGCCCAAGTAACGGCTTTTCTCCTGTCTCTAACCAACATGTCGGAGAGTTACACGGTCTTCCATACAATGCCTCATACGATGCCATACCAATACTTGACTGGTAACTGTTGTTGTATGCAAACTCCACCAAATGAAGGTGATCTTCCCATGATCCTCCGAAATCCAAAACACAAGCTATGAGGAGATCTTCCAAAACTCGGTTGACTCTCTCGGTCTGACCATCTGTTTGAGGGTGATAAGCTGTACTCAAACACAACTCGGTTCCCAAAACTTCCTGGAAGCTCTTCCAAAATCCACTAGTGAACAATGGATCTCGATCGCTCACTATACTCTTCAGAATACCATGGAATCGAACTATCCACTTCACATACAACTCAGCCAACTTTGATGCAGTCCTAGTCGATCGAACAGGAATGAACCTCGCACTCTTGGTCAGACGATCTACAATGACCCAAATCCCTTCACTTCCCGTTCTTGTTCTAGGTAGTCCATCAATAAAATCCATCGATATCTGCTCCCACTTCCATGTAGGAACTTCTAATGGCTGAAGCAATCCACTTGGCTTCTTCTGTTCGGCTTTTACCAACTGGCAGTTTATACACTTGTAAATAAAATTTCCAACATCCTTCTTCATGCCTTCCCAGTAGTAGGTTCTCTTCATATCCCGATACATCTTATTTCCACCTGGATGAATTGTCAACTTCGAGTGATGACTTTCCTTCAGAACTTCATTCCTCAATTCATCTATATCGGGAACAACTAGTCGTCCTTGCTTCCGAAGCCAACCCTCTCGATCGACCTCGAATCCTTTATCCTTTTCTGGATTCAATCCAGATTCCTAACCACGGATAATCTTGACAAGCTTATCGTCCCTCTTTTGGCTCTTGCCAATCCTTTCCACAAGAGTGGGTCTTATCGATAAGTTTGCCAACATCTCAGGTTCCAATTCGCATCTGGGCCTGAAGTCAAATCCAGCTAAATACTCGAGATTCTTCCATTCTGAAAACATGGCTCCCAATCCTGCATGCCTTCGACTCAACGCATCTGCCACTGCATTACCTTTTCCCGGAGTATAAGCTATACCAAAATCATATGATGCCAAAAACTCTAGCCAACGTTGCTGCCGAAGATTCAAATCCTTTTGGGAGAAAAGATACTTCAATGACTTGTGATCCGTAAACAACTCGAATCGAACTCCCAATAGATAATGTCTCCACATCTTCAGAGCAAATACAATCGCCGCTAACTCCAAATCATGAGTTGGGTAATTCCTTTCATGCGGCTTCAGTTGTCGACTGGCATACGCAAGAACTTTATCCCTCTGCATCAGCACTGCTCCAAGTCCAGTACCACATGCATCGGTGTAAACCACCATCTCATCATTCCCACTTGGAATAGTCAAAACAGGAGCACTCGTCAATCTCTCTTTCAGGATTCCGAAAGCTTGCTCACACTTAGCATCCCAACTGAACACTTGGTTCTTTTTCGTCAATCTTGTTAACGGTGCAGCTATCTTGGAGAAGTCTTTGATAAACCGTCGATAATATCCTGCTAATCCAAGAAAACTCCTCACATCTGATGCATTCTTAGGTCTAACCCAATCCTGGATTGCTGCTACCTTAGCGGGATCAACCGCTATTCCACTTCCAGAAATCACATGGCCTAAGAACCTCACTTCACTCTTCCAGAAGTGACACTTCGAAAACTTAGCCTTCAACTGATGTTTCCGCAAGATTTCCAAAACAATACGCAAGTGCGTCTTGTGCTCTTCTTCCTTTCTGGAATAAATCAGAATATCATCCACGAACACAAGTACGAACTTGTTCAACTGATCTCTGAACACTCTATTCATAAGATCCACAAAATATGCTGGCGCGTTAGTCAATCCAAACGGCATTACCAGCCACTCAAAGAAACCAGATGGTGTCCGAAAAGCAGTCTTTGGCACACTATCCTTAGCCACTCTCAACTGGTGAAATCCCATTGCCAAATCCATCTGAGAAAACACCTTAGCTTCGTGAAGCTGATCAAACAAGTCATCTATTCTCGGCAATGGATACTTGTTCTTCTTAGTCACCTTATTCAGCTCACGATAATCCACACACAATCTCAATGACCCATCTGCCTTGGTTGTAAACACAACTGGTGCACCCCACTCGGACACACTACGCCGAATGAATCCTTTCTGTAAAAGGTCATCAACCTGCACCCTCAACTCCTGCTGTTCTTTAGGCGCCATCCGCCAAAGAGGCATCACAACAGGTCTGGCTCCTTCAACTAGATCTATACGAAACTCGATCTCTCTATGCGGCGGTAACCCTTTGACCTCGTCAAAGACATCCTCAAATCCATTAGCGATCGGCACTGATGACAGTCCATCCCGTGGAACAACCAGCGAATACATGAAGCTCATGAAGACGCCTTCTTCATGCTTACATCGTATCACAATCTTTCGCCCCTCCACATTCTCGACTGTCACTTCCAACCTCTCGCAATCAACCTTCACCGCATACTTCCTAAGCCAGTCCATACCCAAAATAATTCCGAACCCCGCAAAGTTCAGAACAAAGCAATCACAAACAAAAGAGCAATCATGACTCGATACAACTAGACCACGGCATAACATACACAAACAAGACGAACCCCCAACTGGATTAGTCACAACCAATGGCCTATCAACAATATCTGGTTCCAAACCTAACCGGCCTACAAGTTCACTACAAACAAACGAATGCGATGCCCCAGTATCAAACAACACTCTAACTGGAACACCACATAAGAAAAGAGTACCTTGAACCACCACACTCTTTCCCTTCTCTTCAGCGGTAGGAGCTTTCGAAGACGACGGAACAGCTCCC